>JAYKKT010000061.1:13785000-14985000 GCA_036023115.1 Brasenia schreberi
TTGGTCTTGGAAGTTTTTGTTGATTCTGTGATACGGAGGCTAAATCACCGGACAAACGAAGGATTTTCCGGGTTTATTATTTGTGCCAGGGCGATCTTTAGCCTGATTTGTGACTTATAGTTGAGATTGAAGGTATACTTCTGTGCTTCCACTTGGTTCCATTTTACCTGTCCCGTCGCTTTTGTGGGTCGTTTGGCTCTTCGTTATTTTCCGAGAAATGAATCGCCTTTTTGAGGTCTGATTGGAGGAGCCGATTTTTTTTCAGGTGGCGTGCGGATTTCTTATGCTTTATTGTCTCTATTTTGTCATTGTAAATTTCTGTTTGCATAAATTTGTGGTCTTGACTCTTCTTCGTATGAATCTTTTCCTCTTTAGGAAGATCTTCGATCTTCGAGTGTCTAGTTTGTATTACTTCTACCAAGTTTGTAGTAATCATCTCTACCGTGCTAGTTAAATTTTTAAAATTTCGTTTGTTCATTGTTTAGAGAAAACTTTTTGCAATGAAAGCTTGACATTTAGACTAGCCGCAGGTTTACAAGAAAGAAGTTCTAATTTTGTGTTTTCTTTCCTGTTTTGCTTCTACCCGGATCAAGACTAAGCAAAAAGGATGACGATCGGTAGCTTGGCGCCTGCTAAGGGAAAGGCATCAAAGGGAAATAAACGTGTGGCAGATGAGAAAGCTCCTCTGCTTCCGAGGAAACAGGATGAGTTCGAAGGGGAATTGGACGGTTTCAATGGGGCTTCGTTTTCTGGTGCTGTGTTCAATCTCTCTACGACAATTGTCGGAGCTGGAATCATGGCTTTGCCTGCCACCATGAAGGTTCTTGGCCTCGCTCCTGGAATCCTGATGATTATCTTCATGGCTCTTCTGACAGAGGCTTCGATTGAGATGGTGTTGAGGTTCAGTAAGGCGGGGAAGACAGTCTCTTATGGTGGAGTTATGGGCGATGCCTTTGGAAAGACAGGGAGGATGCTGTTGCAGCTATGTGTCATTATTAATAATGTGGGCGTGTTGATTGTCTACATGATTATTATAGGTAATTTTATTTCTCTATCTTCCTCGACATTCACTCTCTCCTTTCTCTCTGCCATTTCTTATTTCAAATTTAGAGGGTTTGTGGGTTTTCAGCTGTCTTTTCTCTCTTTCTTTGAACATGTTTCTGTAACAATATATTCTTCTCCGGATGAGGGATATCAATCCTCAATTTTCCTTCTTGTTATGAGTGTTATTTATCATTTTGACATCCTTTTGTAGTTTATTATGCTCTTAGTGCTTACCTCAATACAATTTATGTGCTGATCGTTTATCCAGTAGTTGGTGTTGTCATGTAAAACTCTTCAACATAAATACCTTTGGAAGTTTTTGAGTCATTTTTTCGGAAGTGTTCATGAAGGTTTTTTTATGTCTCTTCTCCAAAATAAACTTCACTGCTAATTGTGAAAGTCCTTATTAAAGATAGTCGCTTATTTTTCCTTCTTGAAGATATCTCCATGTGTACTTTCTGTTGAAAATTTGGTCTAAATATTAATTTAGAAGTATTAGTTTGTTACATGGACAATCTTCATAAAATTCATCACTTTCTGGAGCTAATTTATCCATATTTATAATGTGAATCCTGCGTCCTTCTGTTAGGCCTTTATTTTTTTGAATTTTTAAGCAAGTCATAAGTTCTCGACTTGGACCTTGTTTTCTAGTCTAATCAGAGCGCTTTTCTATTTCCAGGTGATGTTCTTTCTGGCACATCTTCAAGTGGAATACATCATTCTGGTATATTAGAAGGATGGTTTGGTGAGCACTGGTGGAATGGTCGTGCATTTGTGTTGCTTGTTACAGCCCTAACTATATTTGCCCCGCTTGGATGCTTCAAGCGTGTAGGTATGCACCCATTCCTTATCATTTATTAAATGCATTTTTTTCTTATTTCAGTTGACTGTTTTGATCTTTGGACTGTTAAAAATAGGGCCATTTGGGACCCGCCCTGGCAGGCCCTGGCCCGCTGGGCCATTAGGGCCAGGGGGCCCAGGGTCACTAGCTGTTGGGGGGCCATGCCTCCAACGGCTAGTTGAAGAGCCGTTAGCCAGCTCCCTCTTTACTCCACTCTCTCTCACTCACTCTTACTTCTTCCTCTCTATAAAATCCCTTCTAATCCATTGTAAACTTTAAGCCTTTTGTGGCTAATTAATAAAAATTATTTATTCTAAGTTTGCTTTGTATTCATTATCCTTTTCGTGTGCGCTTGTTGCTCTTTACTATAGCATTTTTTAAGGCTTCGTGATAATTACATTGTGGTGCTATTCATTCATCGATCTTCTGCAACTATATTGGAGTGTCGCCTTGATTACATGGTATCAGTGCCATTTTGCGATCGTAGGAATATTGTTCATTGCCTCAGGAAGCATGCCGATCATATTTTGTAAGTTTACCTATTTAGTTTCTTTCTCTTTGAAATATGGATGATAGAGGGGGATTCAACTTTCGTCTAACACCCTCGAACTATAAGACATGGGTCCAATTTATAGAAAATTATTTATATTTCAAAAAATTATGGGGCTATGTAAGTGGTTCAAAGGTAGAACCCTCTATCAATGCTACACTTAAGCAAAAAGAGGAATATGAAGGAGGTCATAGAACAATCCTATGGGTGCTCATGAATAATGTAAATGAGTATACTAGGGACACTTTGATCGATTTCACCAACGCTAAAGAAGCATGAGAATATTTGAAAAAGTCCCATGTTCAAAGTGATGTGGCTCATAGGATGGCATTAAGAGACAAATTGGTCTCACTTAAACAAGGAGATAAAGGGGTAAATAAATTTTTTGGGGAATACTCCAATGTTTGGAATCAATTATATGGTTACAAAAAGAAATGTACACAATGTCTTAGTGAGATACAATGTGAAGATAATGAGAGGATTTTGTATACCAATTTCTAAGAAGTCTCCGGGAAGAATTTGAAGGGGTAAGATCATTGCTTATTCATAGAAAACATTTTCCTACAAAAGAAGAGATTCTTACCGATCTTCAAATGACAGAAACAAGAATGAATAAAGTAAGACTTCAAAGAGACACTGTCTTGACCGCATCAAAACCCGAAGCAAATATGAAGGCTTACCGATCTCCTCATTTCAAAAGTGAAGAAGGAAAAAAAGACATTATTTGCCATCATTGTAGAGAAGCCGGGCATATAAGGCCAAATTGTCCTAAATTTAAAAAAAAGGTAGCCTTAGTAGAAGAACATGCTTTATTTTCCATCCTTGCACGAAGAAAAATTGAAGCAACTTGAAGCCCAAATGAAGGAGAAAGCAACAGTTGGTGTGGCTTGCTCATCTTCAACAAAAGAAATTCAAGGTATGACCTCTTGAATTCTTGATTCGGGTGCTTCATTTCATATGACTTGTAATGCACATATTTTAAAATCATGTATTCAAAAACCCTTATCATGTGTTTATACTGTGGATGAGACACAATTAAATGTTAATAAAGTTGGTGACTTACAAAACAAAAATTTTCAAGTTTCCAAAATTAGTGTTGTTTCAAAACTAAATTTGAACTTACTTTCTGTATTCTAAATTTCGGATAAAAATTGTATTATAACCTTTTCATCCACGAGATGTATTGTATAGGATCGCCTCTCGAAGAAGGTGATTGGCGTGGCCATAGAGAGGGTGGACTTTACATTATGGACTATTTGCATAGTATAAGATATGTTAATGTTTTGACAAATGATGCTCTTTTATGGCAAGAGACTAGGACATCTTAATGCTCAAAAATTGTTTCTTCCAAAGATTGTGTTCTCGGTAAAATGTAACATCTTTCATTTCCAAACAAAACACATGTTACAACAAGACCCTTCGAAATAATTCATTCGAATGTATGGGGTCCGGCACCCGTTTTGTCTAAAGGAGGCATTTCCTGTTATGTCATTTTTGTAGATGACTTTACTAGGTATACATGGGTATATCTTTTAAAAGCAAAATTTGATGGCTTTCAAAATTTTGTTATCTTTCATAATCTTGTAAAAAATCAATTTGATTCCGAAATCAAGATTTTTAGATCCGATTTAGGAGGAGAGTTTATGTCAAAAGATTTTAAAAACCATCTCAATACGTTTGGAATTATACATCAAACTTCTTGCTCTAAGACTCCTCAACAAAATGGTATTTATGAACGTAAGCATAGACATATTTTGGAAACCTAGTGTTTCTAGAAATTTCTGGGCAAAAGCTATTATGACTGAAGTCTATTTAATTAATCGGATGCCCTCTTCGGTTTTATAAAATGTGTCTCCTATATTAAAGCTTCTCCCAACTATTTTAGATTACGTGTTTTTGGATTGAAATATTTTGTTTATACCGACGAAGATGATAAACTATCATCTCGGACCATAGAATGTGTCTTTCTAGGATATGAAATAACCAAAAACGGATATAGGTGTTATGATTGTAAAAATGATAAGCTTTATATATCACGCGATGTTAGATTTTTTGAAAATGAATATGTTTTTAAAAGCATGGATGATGATAGTTCTCTTAATGACTCCTATTCCTTCTTGAATGATATTTTAGGTGAAGAGGTAATTCATGATTCATGAAGAAAATGATCTTGATGAACATATGATTACAAGACACTCTATTACACCTTTTGATCAACATTACAATGGGAGATCTGTGCCTATTCCTAGAAGGTCAAGCCGTGATTCTAGACCTCCTAAAAGATTTGTCTCATATGATAGTTTTTCACCAAGACATAGAGCTTTAGTAACAAATATTTCAGCTATAAAGGAACCTAGAACCTTTAAAGAAGCCCAATTATCACAAGACTGGACTCATGCAATGAACGAAGAGTTGGATGCTTTATATAGAGCCCAAACTTGAGATATTGTAGTATGAAATTGATTATGAAGAAACCTTTGTGTAATACGTTGCTCGTATCACTTCAATACATACTCTTCTTGTTATTGCAACTACTAAAAAATGGATTCTTAATCGGATGGGTGTAAACAAATGTTTTTCTCAATTGTGATTTGGAAGAAGTTTATATGCATCCATCCCTTTGCTACACTTATCCACCAAACAAGGTTTATCATATTCAAAAAGCTTTATATGGTCTCTGATGCATATTAATGGCATTACAACAATGTTGAACAACGTAATTGTAGCCGTATAGTTAATGAAGTGAAGGACTTGGAGTTAAAATTACGCGATTTCTTGGGTATTTGACTTGACTCGACCACCCGAAGTTATCTTCTTCTACCACAAATGAAGGGGCGTTCATAAGATCAAACTTAAAGCAAGCAAAGATTGCTCAAGAGATTGAAATGAAGAACACGTTGATACCCATGGCCCTCAGATGGGCACTTCTTATTGTGGCAAAAATAGATTTCTGATGTGGCATCCCATTATCCGATCCTTACCGAAATGTATCGCATTATTGAATGGCGCCTTTGGTTTATCTCACTATTCACAAGTACTCACACGGATATTGCATATGTTAGTGTGTGCATATTGTTAGCCGAATGCCGTTCTCCCAAATCTGAAGCGCTCATTTGGGCAGCCGTTCTTAGCGAATAATGAGGTATCTTCTAATGAAATATGTACGTATACTTCGAGTCAAATCTATTTTGGTCCACCTCATCCTTGGAGGTAGCCTGCATGCTTAATATCCTCATTGTGCCGACTCTTGATTTTCTTAGTGCAAATTGGATAAAAAACCGATCGTACTAGTCGGGACATGCACAATTGCTTAGTTGTCGATTTGCAAACCCAAGTGCAGGTTACCTTGTCATAGCAAGTAATAAATTTCGGTGAGCCCAAGGTCGATCCATATTTGAGATTGATGAAGATTATGTTCACGGTGTTGGTAAATATGTTGTGCTCAAATCCTATGGATGAAGACATTATTTACTTAGGTAAAAATGATCTTGACTTGGTAACATCGATAAGTAATAGGTAAGATTAATTTATTTATAACTCAATTAGATATCTCTCGCAATCCAATGGCGCATTAGACAATCGGATATAGATATAGGCTGTTAAAAAGTTCATTAAAATAATACACGTAATTATATTATGTTTCCTAAAAATATTACCACCACTTATAAATGGGTTAAAATATCTGACAGCCAATATTTTGTCTACAACAAATCAAGAACCTCACAAAGATGATTTCTAAATTATAAGAAACAAATTATAATATGTATAATGGTTACTAGAAAATATAAATCATTTAAGCACAAGAGAAGAATAACTAGCCGTTGGAGGGTTGGCCATTAGGCAGCCCCTCTTTACTCCACTCTCTCTCACTCACTCTTACTTATTCCTCTCTATAAAATCCCTTCTAATCCATTGTAAACTTTAAGCCTTTTGTGGCTAATTAATAAAGATTATTTATTCTAAGTTTGCTTTGTGTTCATTATCCTTTTCGTGTGCGCTTGTTGCTCTCGGCTATAGCCTTTTCTAAGGCTTCGTGATAATTACATTGTGGTGCTATTCATTCATCGATCTTATGCAACTATATTGGAGCATCGTCTTCGTTACATGGACCAACTGCTACTCTTGTTCAAATGTACGGGTTACACAATAACGCATATGTTGTGTAGTGTGTGCCCTAACATCCAGTACAAAGGTGTTATGAGAATGATTTTACAAGGAAAGAGTTTGTTTAGATTTGTGTGAAAATCTCTCCCATTTGCAAATTTTCTCATGGAGGTTTTACATGCTAAAAGTTCTCAAGATGTGATGTCATCAAAGAAAATTCTGTGTGAATATGGAAAGGTTTCACCTAAATATTGATAAATTATCTTTGAAATTATTCTCTACCTTTCAGTTAAAATAAACTATTATCAGAAAGATAATCCAAAAAAGGAATGTGATCAAAAGGATCCGTGAAACACACACCTTATGTATGATGGGGGGCAACTATGATATGAATATCTTTTGTTTTGTTTGTCAATTATATGAAACCAGGAGTAGCATCAATTTTTAGGGTGTTGCACAAGTAGCATGTCGTTTGTATGTCTGCTTTCCATTATCTGTACTGGGGTTGGGTTTTCTGGATAAAGATAAATAAACATCATCAATCTCTTATTTGATGGAAAGCTGTGACATAGTGACGTTAGGCTTGAAAGCCTGTCAAATGCTACTATGGCTTCCTGTGGGTTGCGAATATTTGTGATCAGCATCATAATGTTGCTTAGCCTGTCCTGTCACATGCTTTAAGTGAAACTGCACTGACAATTTAACAGAACCTAGGCATCACTTCTAAATGAGCTCCCTTTATATGCTGTCATTTCCCCGCTATTATCATGCATCTTGCTTGGTTGAGGTGTAAAAACTAGTTATATTTATCTTGCCATCTAATCAGATTGGGTTGGGCATACTTTGTGTGACTGTGTCCATTGCCCTTAAGGCACATATAGCTTCTTTATCTGTTGTGTGCTAGTTAATGCACATTTAAAACTTATGTATTGATGAACACGGTAAGGCCTTGGGATCTTATTTTGTTCTTTTTGAAGTTATAATCTGGCTCTTGTCCAAATGAGGTTGGATTAACTCAATTCTAGTGCTTGCCATTGGGCTTCTTTGAAGTATGTATGGTCATAAGTTCAGTGGCTGCTACTTGTCGTATGCTGTTCAGGGCAAGTTAAGAACCTTTCTGGGGATTGGTTACTAAAGGTTTATGTCATAACTGAAAAGTTATACGCTGCATGATTATACTAGGCACATGGAGATTATGTATGGTCTATGTCCACTCATGCTGAACTGGAACATTAAATTGTAACTGGTGGTTTTCACAAAATTCTCTGAAGCAATTCATATCAGTCAGTATCGTGTTCCATGAAACTTGAGCAGCGCTACTTCATTTGTTTGGTTAATTTATAGCTGCTTATTTTCTATTCGATAGAAAACTAGATTTCTGTAATCATTGATGAATCTATTCTCTAATTCACAGTTTGTAATACAAGTCGTTTCATACTTTGTTTTTCTCAGATTCTTTGAGGTTCACCTCTGCATTATCTGTCGCACTTGCAGTAGTCTTTGTTGTTATAACAGCTGGCATCACTGTAATCAAATTGATAAATGGGAGCATAGCGATGCCTAGGTGGATACCTGATGTCACAGACATGGTATCTGTCTGGAATCTCTTCACAGTTGTTCCTATTATGGTTACTGCCTACATCTGTCATTACAATGGTAAGATGCAAAGCTATTTGGAACTTTTTAGGATTTTCTTATTTCAGTCGCCTTTTATTGTTTCAGTTGCTTAAATTATGCTTCTGAAGATAGAGCAAGAAGCTGTGGTGTGGATATGACTGTCCGCTGGTAACTTTAGTCTCTAATGGTTTGTTGCATTTTGGTTGACCAACATAATTCAGCACTTAAAAAGAGAGAAAAATGAAGAAGCCCAAGATAAATAACAAAGGATCACCTTTTAGTGCACCCTTTCATCCCTAATTACTTAGAAGAGTTTTTAGTAAAATTTCTTCGATGTAAACATTTGGCACCGGGAGTTAAATTGCTGATCCAATCTGAGATGAAAACAAAAGTTAGATTTCATTGAGTAATTTTTGCCATGTCATCCAGATTTTGCAATCTTGCCGGTTACAACAGCAAATTGCCTCATTTCATATACACTGTTTTATCGTTATTGTTTTCATTGATTCCTTCGATGGTTTAAAAATCTTTTCCTTTTTTGAATTTTGGCATTGCGGTTTTTCTTTAATCGTGACAACTTTGGTGATTGTCATGTTCATTAGTTTAATTAATTTAGAATTTATGATTACCTATATGATTTCACCATTATCTGTTATAGAATGTGCTGAACATCTTCAGTTTTGGATCTGCAGTTCATCCTATCGAGAATGAGCTGGAAGACTCTTCACAAATGCAATCCATAGTCCGTAGCTCACTGACCCTCTGCTCATCTGTATATATCACGACCAGCTTCTTTGGTTTCCTTCTGTTTGGGGAGGGAACCTTGGATGATGTCTTGGCTAACTTTGATGCCAACCTTGGGATCCCTTACAGTTCAGTCTTGAATGATGCTGTGCGTGTTAGCTATGCAGTTCATCTTATGCTTGTCTTCCCAATCATTTTCTTTGCCCTTCGGCTTAATGTGGATGGGCTTTTCTTCCCATCTGCAAGACCCCTGGTATTGGACAATGGGAGATTTTCTTTGATTACCGCAACACTTATTGGATTGATCTTTCTTGGAGCCAATTTCATTCCAAGCATTTGGGATGCATTCCAGTTCACTGGAGCAACTGCTGCTGTTTGTATTGGTTTCATCTTCCCTTCAGCTATTGCACTCAGGTAATTCCCAAGACTTGCGGGTGTCTATGATGTTGTGGAAAACCATGTTGCCTTTTGATTCCAAAGTTCTGCATAATCAGATTGTTTTTATTGTCAAGATTAATCTCGGCTGTTTAACTGTTTGTATTCTACTCAAATGGACGGAGTGGCCTTGAATTATAAGCATTCACCAACTCAAGATGAACAACGGCAATTTTCATACATGGAGAGAGAGTCTATAGTTTATTTTATATTTGAAGAGATTCAACATTTGGAAAAGATGGTTTGTTGATTTAATCTTTCCTGGTCGCGATTGATTTCACTCTATGCAGGGATCCTCATGGCATTGCGACAAAGAAAGACAAGTTCTTGTCAGTTTTTATGATTGTGCTGTCCGTCTTCTCCAATACAATAGCTATATACAGTGACGCTTACTCCATGTTCAAGAAGAAGGAAGTTTCTCCCAGAGCCTAGGATTTCCATCTTTGCAAGAAGCTGTCTCTGTATATACATTCGAGATGGAATCGGCTAAACAACAGAAAATCATGGTTTTCATTGAAGGTTTGGCCAATTCACTTTTGGAAATAAGCTGGCAAGATCTAATTACTCTCAAGTGCCAAATGTACTAGATAAATGCGATATTGAAGTGTTCCTTGTCTAGTTTCCTTTGTAAATCTGCTGTGTAATAAATCGGGTTTTAGACTTATGATGCTTTGCAATATATAATTTCAGATTTATGGCCATTTCTTAGACCTTTGCGGTTTGTTATTGAAGATTTTGCAAGAAAGCATCATATGAATCATCGAAGTTTGGGTAATATGAAAAAGCTGTATAGTGCAATATGCTTATCATTTGTGCTACTTGCCGAGGAGGATCTTCTATTTGGTAGCGCAACCCATAGAAACAGTGCATTGAATGGTTTTGGCAATGTGAAATGATTCCCCGTGCAAGATTTCCACACCTTCATATAAAGATTCTCGCCAGAACTAGGATTTACTTCATGTATAATGCAATTGGGCAAACTGGTTGTTAAACAGGGGGTTTGGAACTAACATGAGATCCAATCTCCGGTTGGTTTTGGTAGTTATGCTTGGATTCACCTCTATGTCTCAGCCTCAGGCAATTACAATAGCCGATGTATTCATGGCATTGCGCTCGGTATACTTCTCCATGTGATGCCTTTTGGTTTTCCTTTAACCCCTTTCATCTTCTCAAATACTGATGGATGATCTCTGCAACCTTGGATGAAGTTTTAGTGGTTACAACTTGGAGATAAGAAATGTCTTCATGATATGGTAAACCCAGCTCATACTGGGTTCGACTCAAACGGACTTGATCATGAGATGCCCACGGGGTGCAGCCTAAAAGATGAGTAATACGTTGGGCAATTTTCATCTGCAATGTGCATTCTGTGTCGTAAACGAGCTCGAACTAGGACTCATGATTTTCAACGCATCTTCAATGGTGCCAAAACTAAAACCACGAGCCTAGATTTGTCTTCCCATCAAATTTCTAAAACATTGCTCGTAGTTCCTCCTTGATATCTTCCTCATCATAATGGACGGCCTCGTCCGTGTTGGTCTGGATCGGCTTCAAAGATCATCTACCATGGATGGATTTCCTCTGCAATCTGTGCAGCGTGTGACCGTCTCATTCACAATCACCGTTTGCATTCTCACTCATTCCCAAGAGAGCAGTAGACACCCGTACCGGTCTCTCTCTCTCTCTCTAGGGTATGCAGCGATTTAACATACCATTTAGATCACTTTATATTACTTACAAGGGTTTGAAGAACACTTTTAATGAGGACCCTCTACACACTCAACTACTAAATAATTATTTATTCATTAAATTGTTGTAAATCCTGCCTAACCTGTCTGCTAGAACTTGAACTCTATTTATGTTTTCTGAATTTTATAATGATATTTATGAAACAGAACAAACTCATTTTCACATCACTGAAAGTAGAAACCTTAGTGCATTCTAGGAGTGCCCTAAAGGATCGAACTCGAACCAACTCATTTTCATAGCTTGTGTCCAGTGTCGCTGCCCAACTAGATGCGAAACTGTTCAGGACAGTGGAGATCAGGCGATCTGACTGACTACCACCATCATTGATTTCTCTCCAAGTCCTCTTTTCCCCTTTTGGTAGAAGGGAGAGGCGAAAGCCAGATGCGTTCCCTGAATATGACACCCAACTTGTGAGTCAACCCTAACCACGTGTGCTATTGTGCAATCCTCGGGAAGAGATTTGAGGAGGCCCTCCACGTAAGACTCTCCTAAACAGTGGCGGATCTAAAAGTTTGTTTAGGATATGGAATAGGTGATGAGACTGTTTAAGGTGGGACGAGCTATGCATTATACACCTAGATTCAACCGTAGGCTAGAGTCTTCTCGTTCAATTTTTCAAGTTTTGAGTGGGGCAGCTGCTCCACCTCGGAGCAACATGGATCTGCCAATGCTCCTAGACAATTCTTTTCATTTCACCATGCTGCCAATGATGTGGTAAAATGCAGCAATATGCCATGACGGACCCAATAACTATATTTTTTAGAGTGAGGTGCACTTATATTTCGGGTGAAGTATTTCACGTCCACAAAACACTTATATTAACCTATATACAGTCACAAACTCGAGAATTTTCATATTTTGGGTGAGGTCACGTCGCCCTAAAGTGAGTCCTTTGTTGGCGTAATGGATGCATTCAGCATTACCCAACTTATTCAACAGTTGATACTTTTATACTGAAAAGAAAACTACCAACCAGGTTGAGTTTCGATCATATGATAGTTGATCTTCATCCATTCATACAGATCGAACCAACTCACAACATGTTTAGCCTTGTCAGAAGCTGATGTATATAAATATACCTTCTTAAAACTCACCTTGCGCGTATACTTCTGCAACACTAGTTCTTTAGGCTGATCCATGACATAAAAACTTGCAAATCCTTTGCGCTTAAGGGTTCCGTGGTAGCAAATCCTTATTTGCATGCTACAATTTGACATATAAATAATACTCATACTGGCGTCTAATAGAAGCATGCAACAACTATAAAGCCTCACACTTACCATTGTCCCCAAAATGGATATCTTTAGGTATGGGTTAGTCTTTTCTATCAGTTACTCGGAAAGACTACCTTTTCCAAAGGGTTAGAATGACTCTTCAAAAAATTTCTGGGCTCCGACCCTTGCTCTTAAGCCTTCATCTATTCGAGCGTCGGATCTCATCGAGTAACTAAGCAAATATGATTGTGTAACTTCAGTGAATTAGTCCATTGTACAGCATTGAGACCCATTGGAGTATGCATAACCCCAATATCAATCTTGCCAATAAAAAAGAATAGTCTTTTCTATTGATACCTTTGTCGTCGAGGATGGGCTCTCACTTCTAATGACCCGATATTACTGCTGTAATGAGACGATGAGGTTTGGGGTGTGCCAGAAAACATAGACCTGCGTTCTTAGAGGGTTTCAACAAAAGACTTAGACGATTGTGGGTTCTTAAAAGTCTACATATACGTAACCTTAGTTTTCTTCGAAAAGCTTAGGAAATGATGGCGGATCTCGAGGGGTATATATCTCACTCATATGCTAAAAGTATGATAGCACTTAAAGAAGGAAAAAATCTATCTTTATTGATAGAGATCTATTACAAGGAATTACAAACTAGAAAGACAATCTAAGCTAAAACAAAGAAACTCCACCTAGGGTAAGGAAAGACTCTGAAAATGCTATAATGGTTGATGTATAATATGCTCTTTTCATGTTTCTTTGGACTCCTTTTATAGACTGGCTGAGACGATTCTAGAAGAGCTTTTCCGTCTTTTGCTAGTTTTTCCTTCAAAGATGTTTTTTTTGCTTTTATTTTCTTATTGCCTACTTCTAGTTGTTTTAATGGGTTAATAATGGACTAATCATAGTTATGTCCTCGATTCACCTGCTATTAATTCTACCATTTTTAGGTCCCTGGTATTCCCCTCTGGTGACTTCGGTGTTAACAATACCTTTGATTCTTATTTGGCAAACATGACATAATTACAAATTGAGCTCTTGATCTTCTTACTATTTAACTTTACCTGTCAATGGATTGGATATCTGCCAGGCTTCTGTCTGCTCTAGATCTACAATTCCAAAATTTACTTGAAGTTTGAAATGTCACGTAAAACTCCAGTGCCTGGTTTGGATCCAGTCATAAATAACGTGGTGTCCGATGTTGACCCGAATCCATTCATATGGTGACTTTGATGGGTTTAAGCAGACGTGTTGTGGATAGTGCATCATGTGAAGCGCGTTTCATAATCAAGATACCAACCACCACAACCAAGATATGTGCTCTTTAAAATGCCATATGTCAATAAAAGTTTACTTCAACAAGAATAATGAAACCCAAGAATTTTCTAGAAAGAATAAATAATTTCTTAGAAAATGAACTAATATTATTTAAATACAAATTATTTATTAAAAAGGTTTTATATAGAAGTAGTGGTAAATGTATAATGTTGTTGAGGTGATAAATAAAAAAAATTTAAATATAAAGTATGAAAATATAATAATTTTTTTAATTCAAATCTACATCAAACGATGAAAATATTTATACAAAATTATGAAATGAAAGATATTGTACATTCACCTCTACCTTTCATTTTATATGTAATTTTGTACTGATCTAACACCATGCACCTTGACAAGACATGGATTATAAACTGCCAGAAGGTGAGACACCCACCACCTTGACAATAGCTACGTAGCAAAATAACCATGACTGATGTGTAGAGTAGGTAGGAGGTGGTTGCATTATTGCATATAATGATCAATTCTCAATTACTAGGATGGAGAATAGATTAAGAGGAAAGAGGGTCACATCAGTAGTGGCCGAGTGAGTTGTGCTGCTATGCACTTGTTTGGCGTTTTGGCTCTCTTACAAGTGAGCAATAAGTGTTCCCCGATGGACTGGAACCCTAACCCCGACGACAAAACCGATGGATGGAGAGGGGGAAGCCTAAATATGGGGGCCTTAAGACATGATCCCAAGTGGTGGGAGGCGGTGAAAGTCACAATGTCATCGTCATCTAAGAGAAAGATGATACGCGACGACTAGTGATTCCTCAAGCCACTTACGATGAATGGATGCGTCGTTGGAGGTGGACCCTGTTATCTTTGGTGAAAATAGGCACAAACTAATGGAGTTCCAATTCATCTTTGTGGGACTTCGGCGATTATGGAGCAACCTACCCAATCCGAAGTTTCTGTTGAATATTTGAGGTGAGCCCTAGTGTAACCTGGTTGCAGTAGAGGCCAAAGCGTCGATGGAAGAAGAAAGGAGAAGAAGGGGATCACCATTACCCGTAGAGGGCTTTGATAAGGAAGATTTTTTTTTTGTCCCTTGTTTTTCTGTTGAGCTTTCCGTTAAAGTCATTTGTATCCATCTTTGAGATATGATTTAACTGTTATAAAGTAAATCGAGTTTGTTAAAAGGCGTTCAGCTTTTAAAAGAGCATCTCGAAAAATTTGAAAATATGGTATTTCTTCCCGGATTTTTTGAGTGTGTATTATTTGGGCCTTAAGGGGTCACACGATAACTCACATCTCTCGTTTGGCCACCTAAGCCAATTTATGGTACACTGGTTTTCCCTCACTATTGTGCAGTTTTCCAAGTTACATCATTTCTATTTACAAGCGAATTGCAACTTATATCAGTTATACAATTTTTCATAATTAATATGTTTTTCCTACATAATAACCATCAAGTGTATTTCCACACTAAAACTCTATGCATATCTCAAACCTATATATGTAACATGCTTTGTAAAAGATCTTCTGAGATGCCTTTAATCAAAGGTCAACAACATATCATTAGTTGGTATATAAGATATGAATATCTCATTCATTTTAAGCATATCATGAACATAGTGGTATTTAACCACTATATGCTTGATTCTTAAGCTATCAACTCTACTCTTAATCAAAGTAATTACTTCATTATTGCTATAATAAATGACAACAAGCTTATTGGTTATGTCTAACTTCAAATCATGTATGAATCAACTTATTCAAATGACATTCGTTATAGTCATATTATAAGCAACATACTCAGTTTCTTGTATATCCAACGCTACACAACCATGTTTCTTCCTAGCCCAATAAATAACACCACCTTCAAATAAAAATATCTATCGGAGTTTGATTTGATGTCATCTTTGCTCCCAACAAAGTCAGTATTAGAGTAGCATACCACTTTTAGTTCATCGGCTTGAAAATAGAGTTTTCAATATTTTATTTTTTAAAATATATTAAAATCCTTTTTACAATTATCTAATGTTGTCAATCAAGATTACTTTGATATCTACTCAAAAGACTAACAACAAAGCTTATATCTTTTTACACAACATAACATACATCAAGCTACCCACAACTTGTGTATAAAGAATGTTAGCTTATTTTCTCCTTCACCGAGACAATCAACCTTACTCACTTTGACCCCTTTTACAATGGATGTAATTGCATGCTTGTAATTACCCATTTTAAAATTTGTAAGGATATATCTCTCTTAACTCAAACATAAAAATTTATATTCTCAATCTTAAGAAATCTTTTTACCTAGAATATAGGATGCATTTTCCATGTCCTTCATTTTCAACTTTAAATTTAACCATGACTTAGTTTTGACAATCATCTTATTGTCATTCTCAATCAACAATATGTTATCTACATATAAAGTTAAAATGACAAAGTGGCTCCCACTATTACAAATATATACATAGTAGTCAAATTCATTAGTCATAAACCCAAGTTCTATACTCACATTTTGAAAAGCTAAATACCATTCACGAGATGACTGCAAAGGCTATATAGGAACTTTTTCAACCTATACACTTTATATTCTTGACCTTTAATAACATACCCTTCTAGTTGTTGTATATAAATAATTTCATATAAATCACCATTTAGAAAAATAGTTTTTAAATCTAGTTGATGTAAATCTAAATTATAATGTGTAGAAATAGTCAAAATAATCCTAATAGATGCAAATTTTATAACGGGTGAATATGTATCAACATAATCTATCCCTTCTTTTACGAAAACCTTTTTGTAACCAACCTCACCTTAAATTTATCAATTATTCCATTGATTTTATGTTTTTTTTAAGAACTCATTTATAACCAATGACTTTCTTCCTTTTGGCAAATCTATCAATTTTTTGACCTAGTTTTTCTCAATAAATTCAATTTCCTTGCTTTTCTCAGTTTATTAAATCATATGAATTAATAGCCTATTGATATGTCATATTATCAGTTAACTAATCTAAATTTACTGAATTGTATACTTCCTCTACAAGATAAGTGTGATTATCTTTTAATTAGGATGGTGTGACACTTAAAGTTTATGTTGGTTCAAGAAGGTCATTTGAATTAGAATCTATGGGTTCAAATGATGATGAATTTAAATATGTAGGATCATCAATATACTCATTCATTTTTAAGGATATTATTTTTAGAATCTTTTTAAGAATTCAACATCCTTACCTTTTTATTAAACCATGGTCCTTATGATAAAATTTATACCCCTTAAAACCTTTAGGGTATCTAATAAAAATACATCTTAAGGACCTGTTATATAGCTTATGATCAAGGAATATTAACATGTGCGATAGATCCCCACCTCCATAGATGACTCAGGTATGATTTTCTACCAAATCGCATCACACATGGTGTAAAGAATACAACCTTATATAAAACTTTATTTAATATATACACGGTTTTAATCACTACTTTAGTCACTACTTATCTATAAAATACTTTAAAAAGATAAACATCAATTAACATTGACCTAGTCATATTCAACAAGATTCTATTATATCTTTCTGCTATGTTATTTTGTTGAGGTATCTTGGGCATGATATTTTGCTTAGAAATACCAAAGTATTCAAGGAATTTTATAGATATTACGACTTTCATGGTATTATGACTTTCATGGTATGCTCTAATTGATTTTTAACTTTCTTATTATATTTTTTGAGTATTTTAAGTGCATGAGATTTATGTGCTAAGAGATATAAGTATGCATATCTCTAAAAATCATGAATGAAGATTACAAAATAAACCTTCATACGACATAATCTTACCCTAAAGGGTCTACATATATATGTGTAAATGATTTGTAATAGGGTTATTGTCCTAATTATTTTTCAAAAAATAAATTTTTGGTCATTTTTTTTGTATAAAGGTTTTATATTTATTAAAAGTGTTTTCCTGAAACTCATATAATAAGTTAAAGTTGGTTAATTTTCTCAACTTATTTAAACTTATATGCCCTAAGTGTTTATGCCATACATCCACATTCATAATAAAACCACAATCGATATAAACAGAAAAATATTTGGATTATCATTAATATTTAGTTTAAACAAATCAGCAAACAATTATTTTGAGGAACAAACCTAACCTCAAACTCTTTGTTTAACAAGGTAGAGACTGACACAAGATTACACCTAATAAAAGGCACAATCAGTACATCAGTAAGTACAACTACTATACCTTGTACAAAAATCCCAAAACATCCAACCCAAGAACATCGACAAATAATTATTTCCTGTACACATGATGTTCCCTAGGTTTGTATTCCTGTAGGTCCATAGATCTCTTTTTGCTCTTCGAGATATGCTAGTTCTCTCTAAAGTCAATCCACCAACTAGTCATCGGACAGTCTATGTAGAGGTACTCAAAAATCATACAAATTATATTATGCTTCTTTACTAGGCCACAACACTAGGTGTTTCCACTATTGTTCCTTTTGTTGCGAGGGTTCCGTTTGTAATGCTTCATCTTATTATAATTAAAGCACTTTATCCATTAAGTTGATTCTTTTAATTTCTTGAAAAGTTGACCACCCTTGTTATTTTTACCAAATCTTTTATTTGGTTCTTAGAACTTACCCTAAATCATCCTTCGCAACTAACAACTTTTCTCTTTTATTTTTGTTCATATGTTTTTATTCAATTACTAGTTTTAGGAAAAGTTTAAAAAGGGTAAAGTTTGACCTAAGTTTAAGAGTTGTGGTTACCATATTGCATAAAAGGAGAATGTTCGGGATAGTGGATATCTACATTGGTTCAAAGATGATAAATTTTGCTACAACTAAATCCTTAGCCATTAGCAATATTTGGTTAACATGTTCAACTATGTTATTCATTTCTTTTATTTTATAAGAATTATATTTCTAAAAGAGTAGTTGAACATGAAGTTTAATTATAGTATCATATTTAATTGTTAAAAAGTCAAACAACTCTTTAGTAGTCTCGAATTCCTCAAAGACTCTAACGAACTCATCCTTTATATATGCTAGCATAATGATCCTAGCTATTATATCATCTTTTAAAACTACCTTATATTTATCTTTTTCTTCATCTATTGCATTAGGTGTAGGGGTTAAGACTGTTTCGTTAAGAACATAATCAATACCCTCTAGTGTAAAGGCCAACGTGATTATTCTTTTCATGTTTGAAAATTTAAGTCATTTAGTTTTTCAGTCTTTATCAATTCAGAAACATAAATTCTAGAAATCACTTTTAATAATTTGGCAAAGATAACAATAAATAGGTCTCAATATTCCAAAAATAAAAGTCGAGAACTTATAGGCCCTAATAACAGTGTTGAATATTTGAGGCGAGTCCGAGTGTAGCCAGGTTGCAGTAGAAGCCAAAGTGTCATTGGAAGAAGAAAGAAGGGGATCACGGTTACCCAAAAAGGGTTTTAATAAGGATGATTTTTTTTTTTTCGTTATTGTTGTATATTGATAAACAAGCAGCTTGTTTATATACCTTGACTTTTCTCTTCTCATGTTTTTCTCTCTAGACTTTTTGTTAAAGTTATTTGTACCTATCTTATATGCGATTTAACTTTTATAAAGTAAATCGAATTTGGTAAAAGACATTTAATTTTCAAAAAGAGCATCTCGAAAAATCTAAAAAGAAGATTTTTTTCTCTAATTTTTCGAGTGCATCTTATCTTGGTCTCAAGGGACCACACGATATTGATGGAAGAGGTATTGTAGACTGACATATGGCATTAGTCGACTAAAATAATGTAGAATGTAGATAGAGGTGTACATGCAATGCAGCTATATGTATTGTGGAGGCAACCACATTGCTTTTTGTTCTCTTAGTCATATAGAGTAGGAGTCTCTCTAAACACTCCCTTAGATAAAGCTCTAGGTTTTCTCTTTGTGCCGGAGGAAAGCCATATATATATATATATATGCCTCGTGTATATATTCTTTTGTTTTTTGGTTGGGATCTTACTAACCCTAACTTGGCTATCAAAAAATTCTAAATTACCACTAGAGTGTAAGAAAGGAGAAGATGAGAAGTAACGGACTGTCCGGGGCCAGAACAGGGCTACTACAACCCAGTAGTTTGTCCCCCTGTCGATCAGCCCCCCTTTGGCAATGTGCTACTCTCTTATACGTATCGGTTCAAATCTATTAAGATCGATTTCAAAGCCCGTGCAAAGGTAGATCGTTTTGTTACTCACGTCACTTTTTAATATATATAGTAATAATACATAATAACTTTATATATAACATATAATTTTGATTGACATGATCATTAAAAAAGTAAAAAATATTTTTGTACTTTACATTTAATTGTACAGTATATTTAATATATATTTTATTTTATCACCTAAAATATTTTATCTTATGCAAGAGTACACATCGAAAGATGTTATGCATTTCCATTGCCTCTCTCTTTAATATATATAGAGAGACAACATGATATATGCTAACAATGTTATACATTAGCATATCAAAATAAATCTCAACCATTCAATTTAAATGATGAGTGGTTGAGATTTGAATTTGCAAAACAAGTTTTTAAGATAAATACACTTGCAAAAAGTATAAGTATCCTTTTTATTTTTTAAATTCAAATATCAAGTATTTTTTTAAATTAGGTGGTTGAGATTTATCTAATCATGCTAACATGCAATGTTGCTGGTATACACACATGTATATCCATATATTATGCATATATATATTTATGTATGTGTATATAAATAGATAGATGGTGGTTTGTGCTCTAATCTTTATCCATGCTTAAATCTTCTCAAATATTTCTATCGTTCAATCTGGAAGACGAACAATGAATATTTGAATGTAAAAAGTAATTTGTATTGTTCTACTTTATGTCTTCACACACACCGATACAATTCACCATTTAGATTCAAATCTTCACCTTCGATCACGTTGATGAGATGGTGAAAATATTCAAGTAGGTTTAGATATATATAGATTGTGCATATACTACTATATATTGTGTGTATACGCACACACATGCAGTTCTTTTCGTTAAACATTTTAGTATATAATCACATGCAGATGCACATGCACGCACGCAAGCCTTTTAATAGAAAGTCATCCTTAGTTCTTAGCATCTAAAAATGGGCACCTTTGTTGGGTCTAGTTTCAAAATAAAAGAAGTACAAAATCAAGAAAGTATGGGAAGTAGCATTAATTCGCATTAATCAATAACTTTAAAAGTTAACCTTAAACGTGTATACTTTCATATGAATAAATTAGGTGTGATCCGCGGCTGGCCAACCACACCACAACATTAATCAAGCAACGTAAGCTAAAGCTAGACATGGCCAGAGTGGAACCGGCCAAGTGGTTCCAACTGGAACCTAATGCGGCTACAACTCAAACCGGTTAAACCAAACTTATGACAATGGGCCACCTAGTTCAATTCTGAAACCGAAACCAGAGTAAACTAGAACCGGTAGTTTCGAACTGTTGGTACCATATCTTTTTTAATTTTCTTTTACATTTCAAATTATTAATGATTTTGTCAGGCTCCGGTCAATTTAGGACTCAAACCACAATCATAACGGCTGGGTCCCTGTTCGGTTCTGATTCTTGGTTCCAGAAAAACCGAAATCCGCTATGTCTAGCTAAAGCCCAATTACGATTCCAAGATTTGAGTAAAGAAATAATGTGATCTGCAACAATGTGAAAGGTTTAGAAATTTCATCTATTTGACCCCAACAGTATCCTACGTACCCAAATATATCAACTGGGGTAGCAATTTTTTGCTTTAAGGGGTTGCCATTTCTGTTCGTGTAAAAAACAAGTTAACACGAACATGAAAAGATTCAACTTTGTACACATATAAATACTTTTCAGTTCGTGTCTGTGGTGGATCTGTGCTTTGTGTTTAAAATTGCTAGCCATTCCATGATCTATGTCGTGCTGTTGTCTTGTTCGATATGTGTCAGCCGACACGATTTGTTCTTCTTTTTCACCTTGGGCGGATTTGAACTTTTCGTGTTGTGTTTGTGTCGCTTTTCCAAGTCGTGTCGGAAATGGCCCACCCTAATACTAGTGATGCGACTAGAACGGGATTTTCTTTGATCCGAGCTGGTGGAGAGACAGACCATGACAACAACTAACGCCAAAATTCAGCGATTCAGCTTATTCCAAAAGTCGCTCCGTGCTTAGAGCTGGTGGGGGATTCATCAATGGCGGACAAAAGCGAGCCAGAGAGAGACGAACTCACGAGATCGCTCACTGACCTGTTTGTCAACCTCTCTTCCATGGTCAAGGTTGAGCTCCAGGTCTCTTTCTCTATCTCACACACACGTTCGTTAACTTCTCTTTTTCTTACCACGTCTTCGTTTCTCCCGTGTCGGATTCTGAGGTTTCGCACCATGATATCTGGTTGCATGTTCTCAGTTTTGCATTGCTTTTTCCATTTGGGGTTTCCGTTCGGCTTGGAATTGTGTGGAATCAGTCACATCTATTGGTGTTAAATGAACTCCGTGAGGTGATTTTGCAATCTGATAGCGTCCTTGATCCACTTACGGAAGGGTACTTTCATTAGGCTTCAAGTTGTGTTACGTTCCCCCCCTTTTCCGTGATAAATATGGGGACTGCTACGACGGATTATTTCGATCAACTTATAATAGAAGCTCTTCAAATTTTACTTGTTATCGTCGAGAAATTTAGCATCTGATATTGTAAATAATCTCTGTATGTTGGATAGAATTGGAGCTTCTAGCTAATTCTTTGGAGCTTTTTATATAGCGTGTGCCCACTTAGTCAGAAACTTTGAATGAGTTGGGTTATGGCTTGAGTGGAATTCAAAGTATTCGTTTATCCTGCTTATCTGGATGGATATTGAAGTTCAATTCCAATCTAGCTGCTTATCTGGATACTCACAGATGCATCATATTTCCCCGTACACCTGTTGTCATTTGGGTACTGTAATTATATTAGTAGTGTATAGTTGTTCTGATGGGTTGGTCGTTGTGGAGATTGACAAACATATTGAGAGGTAACAATTTTGCGCTTAGTTAATGTAGCAATTACCCTAGGGAGAAAAATGTTGGAATTGATCTTTAGATCTGATGAATTGATCAGCATTTGAGACAATTATGTTATAAAATGAAATAAGAAAAGTGTATAAGCCATTGCATAAGTAAATCCAGTTTTATGTTCAAACTGTTAGTCTATTAAAACATACAAACTTCACGTCATGACTAGAGCCGTATTCTAGCCCTTGTCCATTAGGGCACCCTCAACGCAGGGGCAGCTGATAGCTTACAGTTTCTTAAATTTACCAGCGATTCAGTAGAAGTGGTAAGCTCAAAGAGGGCAAAGTGTAATACACTTTGTACACAATGTAAAGTTTATAAATACCCCATCAAAACCATGAA
This sequence comes from Brasenia schreberi, assembly GCA_036023115.1. Lineage (NCBI taxonomy): Eukaryota > Viridiplantae > Streptophyta > Magnoliopsida > Nymphaeales > Cabombaceae > Brasenia > Brasenia schreberi. The sequence continues at coordinate 13,808,005 of JAYKKT010000061.1, forward strand.
TAAAGTATTTAGTCTTTAACTGCTTTTTGACTTGTTTTGTATGTGCTTCCGCTCTAGTTGATTATTCTTGAAGATCGACATTTGTGATTGAATGCCATTTGACTCTTGGCGACTTGTTGATCTTGATTCGTGCAACATCAACCTTCATTCAACAAATATTTATATGGTATCAGAGTCTTGGATTGAAGAAATCGAGTGTATTGGGAAGCGTGTTACCGGTGTAAAATTTGAAGAATTTCACCAAATTTGAGGTTAGTTCATAATTATTGATTTTGCACAAAATGGGAGGTAAAAACGAGTCGTTTAGATGTATCCCAGACCTGAAATGTTACCAAAGTTAGGCTACGACTATGAAAAAGTATTTTTTGTCAAAGGATTTTTGGGATTACATCAATAGAACCATAAAGGAACCAACTTTGAACATTAATAATTTAGACGATGATGAAATTGTCAAAGCCCATGAAAAATACAAGTTAGATTTAAAATTGTGGGAAAAGATGAACGCAAAAATCACATGGATTATTTGCTAAAATGTGGATGATAAGCTTAGAAATAGGATTAGTGCTTTTGAAAACGCTTTTGAAACTTGAGAATACTTGAAAATACTTCATTCGCAAGATGACTTTGTTTTCCAAATTGATTTAATGGAAAGAATGGTAATGCTTAAACAAGGGAACCTAAGCATTAGAGACTACCATAATGAATTTTCGGAGTTATGGGCTCAATTGAGAAGTTTTGATAAATTTGGAAATCTTCACAAATTAGATGAATTTCAAGAATTTCTAGACCACCAATACTTTTTCTTGTTTATGCGTGGGTTGAGAGATGAATTTGAAAATATTAGATTGAATCTTATACATATAAAACCTAGACCTAGAGGGGATTCTTTTTTGGCCGATCTTGTCATGGAGGAAATTAGATTGAAGAATATGAATATGGCTAAGGAAGCCATGCTTACCGCATCAAAACCGGGAGCAAACTTGAATACCTAAAAGCCTCCGCATGCAAAGAACAATGAAGGCATGTCAAAGAAGCCCATGGGACCGTGGCCCAACAAAGATACTATTTGCTACTATTGCAAGGAAGGTGGACACATCAAAACCACTTGTCCTTTACTTCGAAAAAGAAATGGAAATGCGGGAGCCGTAGAAGAAGGGGGTGTCTTGTCCAACAACATCAAAGCATACATAGAAGAAATCTTCAAGGAAAAAGCAAGCATCTCCGGGAATGCTCTATCCCACCTCTCAAGATATGTCTTGGTTTTTAGATTCTGGTGCATCTTTTCATATGACACATAGTGAAGATTCTTTGATTAATTCTTGTGAAACCATTGGAAAGCATGTGTTTACGGTCGATGGAACAAAACTCCAAATCAAAAGAATAGGAAACCTTGAAAAACAAAACTTTAAAATTCAAAATGTAAGTTTTATTCCTAAACTTAATTTAAACCTACTTTCGGCTGCTCAAATATGTGATAACAATTATATAGTCACTTTCTCATCCAAACATTATGTGGTGCAGGATCACCTATCGAGGAAGGTAATTGGTCAAGGCCATAGAGAAAGTGGACTATACAAAATGGACTATCTTGTTATGCCAAATTCTGATTTTTGTAATGTAGCCCAAGATGCTATACTTTGGCATAAAAGACTTGGACACTTGGACTCTCAAAAATTATGTAATATTCCCTTGATGAAAAACATTAAAGAGAAAGATTTTGAATATAAAGATTGTATTCTTAGAAAAATGCATCATCTTCCTTTTGGAGAAAGAAACTATGTACCAAAGAAAGCTTTTGATCTAATACATTCGGATGTATGGGGCCCCGCGCCCGTTGTTTCTAAAGGAGGATTGCAATACTATGTGATTTTTGTGGATGACTTTACTCGTTTTACATGGATATCTCTTAAAACACAAATCTGAAGTATTTGAAAAATTTGTAGTATTTTGTAATAGGATCAAAAACCAATTTGGAGCAACCATTAAAATCTTTAGATCCGATTTAGGAGGAGAGTACATGTCTAATGAATTTCAAAAATTTATTGAAACTAATGGTATTGTTCATAAAAAATCATGCACTAAAACACTTGAACAAAATGGTCTAGCGGAAAGAAAACATAGACATATTATTGAAACTTGTAGAACTATGCTATTGCTAGTAAAGTTCCTAAATTTTTATGGGTCGAAGCTACTCTTACCGCAGTATACCTTATAAATAGAATGCCTTCATCTAACCTTGAAAATACTTCACCTTTCGAAAAATTGTACAACATCCCTCCATACTATGAACGACTTAGAATTTTTGGATGTAGTTGTTTTGTGTATACAGACAAGAATGACAAATTGTCACCTAGAGCTATTGAATGTGTCTTCCTTGGTTATGGCATTGACAAGAAGGGGTATAGGTGTTTTGATCCCATAGAAGAAAAATTGTATGTGTCCAAGGATGTAAAATTTTTTGAGAATGATATTTATTATGAATCCGAATCCTTGGAAAATTCTGAACCTATCATTCCTCAAGATTTTTTTGAGCCAGAAGAAGATAATGATTGTGACTCAGTAGATCATCAAGACATTCAAGAAAATTATGTTGAAGACAATGACACTTCACACACAACTGTTGATACTCAGTCAATTATCGAACCCTTCCACTCACATTATACAAGACGACCTGGAGAAACCAATGATACCCACATAGAACCTGATATTACAAGATTAGAACCCAGGGTTTCAAGACCTCCTCAACGATTTGTGTCCTATGAATCTTTTGAACCACAACAAAGAAATTTGATTGCCACCCTTTGTTAAGTTAAGGAACCTAAGTTTTATCATCAAGCTAAAGGTATTCCAGAATGGGAAGATGCTATGAAAGATGAACTCAACGCCCTAGATAAGGCTCAGACATGGATAGTTGCACCCATACCAAAAGATAAGAAAGTCATTGGATGTTGATGGATATATAAAATCAAAACTCATAGCAATGGTCACATTGAGAGATACAAGGCTAGACTAATTGCTAAAGGTTATGCCCAAAAATATGGAATTGACTATGATGAAACTTTTGCTCCAATAGCTAGAATGACCACAATTAGAATTCTCATAACCATTAGCGCAATTAAGCAATGAAATATATACCAACTTGATGTCAAGAATGTTTTCTTGAACGGTTACTTGAATGAAGAAGTCTACATGAGTCCTCCAGGTATCAATCTCTCTCCTGGTCATGCTCTTAAATTACGAAAGGCTTTGTATGGTCTGAAACAAGCTCCGAAAGCCTGGTTTGACCGATTTGAAAAATTTATACATTTGCATAATTTTGTGACTTGCTATACTGATACTTTATTATATGTACGAAAAACAAAATCTGGTATTGTTATCTTACTTTTGTATATGGATGACATGATCATCACAAGAAGTGATGAAGCAAGAATTGCTGAAGTTAAACTTAATCTTCATCACGAATTTCATATGAAAGACTTGGGCTTGCTGAATTACTTTCTAGGTATTGAGATAACCAAAAATAATTGTTGATACTTTATGTCTCAAACCAAGTTTGCTAAAGATATTATTGAAAGGTCTGGTATTACCGATACTAAGGTTGTTGACACACCGGAAGTCCTGGGCACCAAACTACGATCCAGTGATGGAGAGAAATTAGAGGATCTCACCCCTTATCGACTGCTCATAGGTGCACTCACTTATCTCACCATTATTAGACAAGATATTTCTCATGCAGTACACATAGCAAGTCAATTTCAACAGGCACCCACTTCTGTTTATATGAGTGTTGTCTTGCGCATCATTCGATATATTAAAAACACTGCCCACAAGGGGGTCCTCTTCACTTCCTCTTCATCTTTTGACTTGTCTATATATACGGATGTTGATTGGGGTGGAGATGTCAACAATAGACACTCTATGACTAGTTTTTTGTGTTTTTAGGTGAATCTCTTGTTTCTTGGAAGTGCAAAAAATAATAGAAGGTGTCCCTCTCATCCACAGAAGCTGAATATCGAGTCATGGCTACAACTGCAATGGAGATTTCTTGGATCACAGCCATTCTAGCAGACATGGGAGTCAATGTCCAGTACAACACCCTGCCATCATGTATTGTGACAACAAAAGCGCCATGTACATTGCCTCCAACAACACTTTTCATGAGAAGACAAAGCATATCGAGATGGACTGTTACTTTGTTCGTGAAGAGTGTCTAAATAAGATCTCACTTTGTTATGTCACATCTGAGATGCAACTCGCAGACTTCTTCATCAAATCCCTTTCAGCTTCTCGATTTTAGTTTTTACTAGACAAACTTTCAGTGTATACCCCGTAAGTTTGATTGAGGGTGTTAATGTAATAGGGTGCACGGGCCCTGGCCATAGTCACTAGCTGGCCCTGGCCATAGTCACTAGGGGACCCCAACGGCTACTAGCCGTTGGGAGCACCCCCAATGGCTAGCCAGCACTAGCCTCCTTTGCCCTCTTTTCTCTTCTTTGTAATACACTTTGTACACAATGTAAAGTCTATAAATACCCCATCAAAATCATGAATAAAGTATGCAGTCTTATACTGCTTTTTGACTTGTTTTGTATGTACTTCCACTCTTGTTGATTATTCTTAAAGATCGATATTTGTGATTGAATGCCATTTGACTCTTGGCGACTTGTTGATCTTGATTCGTGCAACATCAACCTTCGTTCATTGACAAATATTTACAAAGATCCCTACTCTCGAAGTAGTTAGTGTCCTCTTGGAGAAATTGCTTTTGAATCTCCCATTTAACATCTTCAAAAGTGTCAATCTTGTAGAGGCCGCCAATTGTACGGGATTGCCAACAGAGCAAAGCATCACCCTTAAGGAACGAGGGTTTAGTCTCAATTCTTTGGTCCTTTTTACTCTTTAAGGACTTAATGCACTTATCAACCCGCCACAAGAAGTTCTTAATGTCCTTCTAGTTAAAGGCACCCAAGTAAGCATCAAGCTTTGGGATATTATCGTCTTAAAGGTGGAGAATGGTGATCCATTAATGATTGCTCAGTTAAGGGTCGCATAATGTGTCTCGGGTAGTGTTATTCGTATCGCGTTTCCCATGATATGATATGGTAACCTATATCATAAGATAGAGGTTATCGTGTCGTATCGCATGATACAACACATATCGTATGATACGGGTGATATACTAGGGACTCTTTTGGTCAAACAGAAACCTGCATTTTTGCGGGTTTCTAAAGTTTGTTCATGGCTCCCCATCGCTGCTGAAGCCTTCCTCCGGTGGCTCTCCTCCTTCTTGGTGTTTAAGGCTCCCAAAAACGTGCTCTATGGTGTCCGTGCAAGCCTTTTAACTCGGATTATGGTATATTTTGGGTGTTTTTCAAAAATAAATTCTTTGTATTTGTTATTTTTTAGTGTTATTTGCGTTTTTCTGATTTTGAATGACAAAATATGAAGTTATTAAGTGATTTTTATCCCATTCATGAAGTAGGAGACACTCTATTTAAGTGTTATGTGAAGATTGGGGATTTATGAAGTGCATTTATTTTTAGGTTTTTGATTGAATTGAAGTACTCAATTGAGATGACAGGAAGGGGTGTTAGGGACTCCCAATCTCAGTCTAATGATTCGACATGGCAGTGGGATATAGCAGTTAAGTGTTGAAGATTAAATATCAAATGTTTGTTTTGTAAGAAGGTGGTTAGTGGTGAAATTTCACGATTGAAACACCACCTACCAGGGATTAGGAAAGAAGTTGCTCCTTGCATGGGCAGAGTTAGAAGTTTGTCAGAAGGCATTAAATGACAATGTCTTTAGATGATTGAGAAATACATCGGAAGAGACAATAAAAGGATGATTTAGGGATGTTTGAAGAAGATGATGATGATGCTATTGAATTGATTGATAGTATTCCTTTATATGCTAGAACAGAGATTGGTAGTAGTAGTTCTCATCCATCAAACAGGGAAAAGAGAGTTGTTGAAGATTTTACAAGTTAAAGTGGTAGAATAGGAAGCTCAACAAGGAGTAAAAGAAGAGCTTTTTTTAGCATATATTCATTTTTTCCTCCTAGCACAACACATGGTGCTCAACCTAGAATTCGTGTTGCTATGGCTTCAGAATAACTACATGATCAGGCAGACCTTGTAGTGGACAAATGATTTTATGATGCATGTATTCTATTTAATGCAGCAAACAATTTTCATTTTCAAGCAATAGCATATGCAATTGCTAATATTAGTCGAGGATACAAGATATCCTATTATGAGAAGTTAAGAGGAAAGTTATTAGATAAGATCGCCATTGAAGTGCAATAATATTGTTTGACTTTAAGAGAGTCATGGAAGGAGATATTATGTATTATCATGGCACACATATGGACAGATAGGCAAGGAAAAACCTTGTTAAACTTTCTTATCTATTGTCCTAAAGGACTTATGCTTTTGGGATCTCTAGAAATGTCAGAGGAGAGGCGTACTGGAGAGTTCCTAAGACAAGAGTTTGATAAGGTGATATGCGAGGTTGGGCTAGAGAATGTAGTCTAATTCATTATAGATAATGCAACTAAGTATAAAATAACTAGGAAAGAGTTAGTAGATACTTACTTTCTATTGGACACCATGCCCAACCCATTGTTTAGATTTAATCCTTGAGGATCTTGGTGAGATGAATGAGATAAAGGCAACAACTAAGTGTTGCCAAGATATCACCAAATTTATCTGCAACCATGCCTTTGTATTGTGTATGATAAGGAGATATACAAATCGTGCAGAGCTTCTTCATACAACTGCAACTCGTTTTGCAACTAATTTCTTATCTGTACAGAGTATTGTGAGACAGAAGCAAGCCTGAAGAGAATGTTCTCTTCAGATGAGTGACAACAATTTGCAGAGTTGCCTCAAAATAAAAGAAATAGAAAGTTGAATGAGATTTTCTCGATAATTTTCAGGAGTACATTTTGGAATGCATGTGTTAGACTATTGAGATTACATGTCCTTTAGTGAAGGTTTTGAGATTGGCTAATAGCGAGGAAAAACCATCTATGGGCTACCTTTATGAAGCTATGAATAGGTTAAAAGAAGCCATTAGAAATAATTTTAATGGAAGAAAGAGAGTTTATGTGCTCATGTGGAAAATTATAGATAATAGATGAAATAAACAATTATATTAGCCAATTCATTCAACAACATATTATCTAAACCCAACATTCAAATACTCAATAAGCTTCAAAAGGGATGATGAGGTTAATCGAGGCATCATTGATTGTATAGATAGATTAGTCCCTGATGAGAATAGAGCAGATGTTATACATCGAGAGATCGAGATCTATGATAATGCTCCACTTAATGGGTTTGTCTGTAGTAATTCGCAACCACACTAATATGCACCTCGGTAAATTGTTTATTTTCGTATTTAAGTTTCTTAAATCTTATATTATTATGGATTAAGTCCCTAATATTTGTCTTTTTCTACAGATGTTTAGTGGAATAGGTTTGGAAGTGATTGCCCAAACCTTAGAGATTTTGCAGTAAGAGTTCTGAGCCAAACCTATAGTGCAACGGGTGTTGAAAAGAATTGGAGTGTCTTTGAACACATTCATATAAGAAAACGCAACAGGTTGGAACGTAAGCGGCTCCATGACTTGGTTTTCATCCGTTGTAACATGTGGTTTCACCAAAGGTAATCTTGTATTAGTTACTACTTAAAGATTTAATTCAATATTTTGTTTGACTTCAATTGTTAATATTATTTACTAATTACTTATCTTTCTTTCTTGTAGATAATTAAAAAAGGTAAATAGAGAAGAAAGTCAATTTGATCCAATAAGTTTGGATAATTTTGATATATTAGAGGAGTGGATTATACAAGATAACGAAGAAAATGCACTCCAAACCAAAGAAGACATTGCATGGATTAATTTAGAAGGAGTGCAACAACATCATTAAGGAGATGAAGATTTTGATTTTGAAGCAGAAGGTGGTGAGGATCTTCAGCAAGGAGAAGATGAAGATTATTTAGTTGATGATCCTTATTACAATATATAAATGTAAATGTATTTTATTTTTCGATTCAAAATATGTAAGTTTTTTCAATTGTTCAATGGTGAATTATCAATATGTACTAAACTTTGCATTATATGAATTCTTTGCAATTATCAAAAATTTTAAGACTTTTTTAGATTTTAAAAATATTTTTACTAATTTTTTAATATTAAAGTACGATACGGTATGCTTGTATCGTGGACCAAAATGATACACGATACGATACGCGTCGAAACACTCGTCTCAGGGGCTTTCGACCTTTCTTGGATGACTATATTATTTCCTTTATGACAGGTGTTTAGAATGTTCTTGGATGACTATTATTTCCTTCATGACAGGTGTTGTAGAATGAGGTTCTCGACCTTCTCCCCTAGATTCATTGAGGCTTTATCCTATTTTTCCTTCAAGATATTGATCGCCCCATGCATCAATTGAAATTCCCTTTTCACTAAGTCCTTGATGTTGAGTATGTATGCCTTCAAGGTTTCTAGGCTTGCATTGTGATTGGCTAGATTTGCTTCTATTTTACATAGCTGACTTTTCATCGTGGCTTTCTCGGCCTAACGGTCTCGCCTGCATCCCTTCTTTGTGTCTGTTAGAGCTGGATCTGTGTGATAATTTAAAATGTGATCTCTAACTTTGTTATCATAGAGATGAACTAGAAAGGGTGTATGGAGGCTATCAGAAATCCCTTGTTACGATGGACCCAGCATTGTAAAGTAAAATAGAGCTAATTAACATTAAGAGGAGGATCATCAGTGCAGCAGTTAGCCTGCACTAACCATCCTCCTATTAGTGGTATAAACAGAACAGCAAAGTGGAATATTAGTCAGCAACCTGCAACAATACCATCTGACCGTGAACAAGGTTATCTAGATGCCCCATAATCCTGTTCACACTACGGTTGTTAAATGTAACTGCAATGGCCGTCACCTTCATGGTGTCTTTCCTATCCAACAACCTACATCCTAGTTACCAATCTGTAGAGATCAACCCACAGAGTCAGAAGCTATCTTGATTCCCCAATGAAGTGATTCCTGCTATACACAATGTTGAGATTTGTCTCTCCAATGAGGGCGACCAATCTGGTGGCTTTTCCCTGTTGTAAAACCAAGCTTTATTCATTCATCAGAATCAGCATACAGACACATAGGGAGGTCGACACAGGGGTCTGATGGCCCCCCTTTCTTTCTTTCTGTTTTTCTCTCTTAGGGTTTCTTAATCAGATTGTGATTCTTATTTAAGTCTCTAATAACTCAAAAGACTAAATAGCTCTTACACTAATAACAAATATTAAATCATGCTAAATAAGGACATCAATGATCCAGATTCGAGATCCAAATCTGGATGTCTGTCTTATCAATACTCCCCCTCAAGTTGGAAGAAAGATATTGATAACCTCCAACATGACAAGAACATTCACAAAGGCTGGATTTGTTGACTGCTTTTGGAAGAAAATCAGCACATTGTTGTTTAGACTAATATAAATCAGCTGAGATCCTTTGTTGGCAACTTTCTCTCGTATAAAGTGACAATCGATTTCAACGTGCTTTGTCCTTCGTGATAAACTGGGTTAGATGCAATTTGTATTGTAGCTTTACTGTCATAAAGCAAAATAGTACCATTTATTTTCATATCCAACTTTGTCACGAGAGATTTTAGCCATAGTCCCTAACATATCCCTTGTGCAATTGGTCTATAATCTGTTTCTCCACTAGATCTTGTCACTACCACTGGTTTCTTGCTCTTCCACGAAACAATATTTCCACCAATTAGCGTGACTCTTGGTCCCATGTCATAAGCTCACTTGAAACAAAGAGTACTATGTAGGCTCTTTTATTAGCCCTGAAATATCTCGTTAGATGTCTTAATACGTAAATAACTTCAATAATCTTCTAGAATCAGGATTTGTTCTCTGTTGTGCTATATATTTGTCTAAACTGTAACTCAGATTTGTAATTGTGGTGAGAGATTCTTTTAGTCTCGAAGATATTTGAGATGGCACTGCATACCATCGGTTCTTTGCAATTTTACATTGATGTCTTTAAATTGAATTAGTTTTCGTTTCTCTTAAATCTTAGATGGTTCACATGCCCTGAACGGTATTTCATGCTTCTTGCGTCATGATTTTTCTTTCCCTGCCGTGCATGTGTACGAAGGTATACAATCCAGAATGGTCAAGTTGGTGTTATGGTCACATACATTTAAGATTTTCTTTTGACATTGGATCATGATCTGGGTGGGTACATTTATTTTGATCATTTCACTAAACAGATACCCTTTTATTATGTAAAATAATTAAACAAGCTACTTGGAGTTTGTTAGCCCTTAATTTGAAAATGAACCAAGTTGATCTGGTTCTTTTAGTTTGAGTTATGGCCTTGAGGATGTTAGAAGGACCATCTTGTACCAAGAGTGGTAACCCGTTCCGCTCTAGCTCCTTAAACCTCAACATAATCAATTAATGTTTAGCTTATATATGTATGTATACTCTTCAATTCCTTACTTTTATCTTTCAATACACTTTGATCGGCGGTAGTGACTAGTAGTTCTGTTCTACAGTTCAGGTATACATTAATAACCATGAAAACTTAGAGACCACTCTGTCGCAGCGATGAAAGAAAGTATTGCCAATTGCAGCCTTTGTCTGGTCTATGGTCTCTTCCCTTCTGCTCTCTTGTTACATCCAGAGGATTGATGGATTGCTTGCATTCAGCACGCCATAGTGACCTCTGAAGCGCAACACATAGGACAAAATCCAGTGGCCCATTTCAGCTCTGACTAACCAGCGAAGAGCCATCGTCTTCATGGATTCGGTCCACATTTTTGTGAGCTTATTAGCTTATAACCCCAAAAGTATTGAGCTTTCTATAAAACGAATTGTCATCTCTTTTTCTTCGATACCAAATTGTCTATCCACACGTCTCCTTTTGCTACTTCTGATTCAATTCAATACTGCAACTCGAAAGAATATGCTTCATTGCGAGTATTATTGAAAAACAGAGAATATTTTGCAGGGAACAGGAAACCTTCTAGAGCTTATGGAGAAGATGAACCTAAAAGTAGCAGAAGAATACCAAAACTTTGGAGATATTGCTTCCGGATTAAGAGTATTTGTTGAGCAACTAAAAGCGAAAAATGGTAGCTTCGATGAGTATGTGCAGCAGATAGATTCAATTGAACGACAAGTTACCGAATTTGAGGCTGTGATCTCGATGCTTGATAAGTATGTTCGTTTGCTTGAAATGAAGGCTCGATCTGCATGCCAAGATTTGCCTACCAGAATTAACTCTTAAATTGCTGATCAAACCTTATCTTTCTTGTCTAACGCTGTCCAACAGTAATCGTATTTAATGTCAAATGTATGTCCAGCACCTGTTTAATTGGAGTCCGAGTTAGAGCAAATAAAAGCATCTGTTCCTCTTGCCTGCTGGTTTTGATTCATTTGTGGTCAAGGGGGAAGACCATGGTTAAAAAGAGCGCCTGTTTACTTTCATCGGATCGTGTTCAATTTCCTCCACATGCCATCATTTAGGGGTTTCAGTGTAACCTTAAGAAACGATGCAATTTTGAATATCAAGTCATACAATCAAGTCTGGCATCTACCAATTTTGTTAGTCGAATCAGACAAAATAGGAACGCTGGAAACAAAACTAAAGAAATTCTTTACTTAAAAAGAAAGAATCAATATAAGAAAGGCTCTGAATCCGCTTGAAACGTTGATTTTCTTAATGATCCAATTGGCCTTGTCATTCAATCTTAAGATTTGTACCATATAAAAACATAAGTCGAACTTTTGTACTAAAATAAAAATATACAAGTTGAAGTGTAAATAATTCCAGAGATGGAGTTATTGCAACATTCAGTATTTGGGACCTCTGCTTCCTTGCGAGTACAGAAAAGTCGTCCACGAGAGGATGCCTTTGTCTATGATTCGATGCTTCCTATCACACTCTTCCACTCTGCCGTACTCCTGGTTGCCAAGCAGCAGAACCCTCCAAAACAATATAGTCTTCGTTCTCTAAGCTTATCCACGCGAACATTGACCCTCTCTGTCTGTCTGTCTGTCTCTCTCACATACGCACGCACACACACGTTAGTCATTTCGACTCCCTCTATTGCATTCTGAATCGTATCAAGTATTCCCTCTATGATGGCAGTTCTGGTTTGGAAAATTCTCCATTATTAGTACTCCAAGCAGGAGATGGGAAAGGAAAGAGAAACAAACTAGCACGTTCTAAAATGTACAAAGAAGTCATCAACTATGGTAAGTTCACGTGGCAAAGCACAACGCGATATATACATTTTGTACTTGCTCACGAATATAACACCATAGTCCTGATAAGAGAAAAGATATGTATCGATGCACAGCATGCCCTTGATCAAACTAGCTGTGGGTGGATACAATTTACGTCATGCTTAAGAATCTTTCAGCACGATCAGCTGTGATGGATACTAACGGTCATCCTTCAATCGGCAAGGCCAGAGAGAAGAATACGAATTTGCGATCTTATACAAAAATCGTGGAAGGGGTCACCCTTGCATGGCCAGTCCCAATCCCAAATAAAGGATGGTTGCGATAGGCTTCGGACAACCAACGTAAGACTTTGTAAGACTTATTTACTATAGATTCTACAAATTATGATAGGGGTCCGTGGAAACAAATAATCCATGTAGCCAACCCCATCTAGAATGAGAAAAAGGCTTAGTTGTTGTTGATACATAAATTGTATAGACCGAGATCAGTTGTGCAGCACAGCATGACTTGCTCAAACTAGCTGTCGATAGCTATCAGTTGAAATTATGATAGGGCTCCGTGGAAATAAAGAATCCATGTAGCCGACCCCATATAGTGAGGGAAAAGGCTTAGTTGTTGTTGTTGATACAAAAATTATAATAGGGCTCATGGAAACAAAGAATCCATGTAGGTGACCCCATCTAGTATCGGAAAAGGCTTAGTTGTTGTTGATACAGAAATCCTGTAGATCGAGATCAGTTGTGCAGCACGGCATGCCTTGATCAAACTAGATGTGGATAGCAATCAGTTGAAAAAATCCGGCCTTTTCCTAGCCTGATTTTTTTGAAAGTGCCTAGGATTCTCTTTGATCACATTTTGAGAGAATTCTTGAAGATCTTGAATTTTATCTATTGCCGAAATATGCTATCGGACGAAGATGATGCCTCTTATATGGTCGGAAAAACCATTTTCCGATCCAAGTCTACACCTAAATTCATCATCTCCGGAGTACGAGAAGCTACTCAAGGCATTCCTTGTATACAATCTAATGCCTTTATATCCCAATCCTTCAATGGAATCCGGAAACCTTCGACTACAATATGAGAACGCACATCTCTAAACCCTAAAATTTAGGGAGGAATGTTTCGACTGAATGAAGAAGATAGCAATGAGAAAATCCTATATGAAACAGCTCAGAACTGTGCTGGATCGACAAACTAAGGCAAAAAATCAAAAGAATTAAATCCTTCTTAATATTCTATTTCAACATACCAAATGAAACGAGTCACAAAAGAAAATATGTTCATGTTTTCCTATAGTAACCTTTCTTGCTTGGAATAAATTTAACCATAAACCCTTATAAGAATAAAGTTATACATCAAATTACGCATAACAGATACACAATCAATACATCATTAAAAACAACGGGAGTGTCTCCTATGATAATCCTGAAGCACCCAATACACATGATGTTCTCAAAGTTTGTATTCCTTTAGATTGAAAGTCCCTCTTACTCTTTGAGATATGATGGGTGACTTCTGAGCCCATTCACTAGGCACAAATAGGACGGTCCATATAAAAGCATTCAAAGATGATGCAAATCACTTCTTATGCTCGCCTTGTTAAGTGTTCTGTTCATTTTTCTTTCGGTTGCGACAATCTCTCTTAAAGTGATCTATCTTTTCATACTTGAAGCACTTGATCTAAGATGTGTGTTCCTAAGATTTCTTAAATTTTAACCATACTTTTGTTATATTTGTCAAACTTTTTATTTAGTTTTCTTTTGCTCTTGTCGTTCCTTGAAGTCAAGCATTCAAAGATGAGCTAGGAACATTTTTTCTTTCTTGTTTTTGTTCATATGCTCTTACTCAATAACAAGTTTGAGGGAAGTAGATTCGGATCAGATCTTATAGACCCGATCTAGTATCCAAGGAGCTTGTGGTCCTATGCATTGGCCTGATCTTCGCCATTCGGCCCTGCTTGAAATATGAGCCGGAATTCTCTAGCCTGACCCTGCATTTTTTCAGGGTTGAGCCAACTCCCTTGGCCATGCACTTTTTAACGTCTCTAGTTCCATCTTACTTCGACATAATAGATCCTAGTCAACCCATTGATAAGCCCTTATCTCTGTGCCTCATCAATAACTGTTGAATATCATCAATCAAATGTTCAAGTAGTTTATAACACACCATCAATTATATCAGAATAATTGTGCCTATTGCTTTTACCATGATCTCTCTTCCTGCCCATTGATAGCAAATTTCTTTTCCACCGTTGAAGCATTTGTCCCGCCTTCTCTTTTATTAATCTGAAGGTTTCTTTCTTGGATCTTCGGATGATGGAAAGAAGACCAAGTACATATCTCGGGATCTAAATATAGATGATAGAAAGTAATGTAGCAAGCTACAAACATATTTGAGGTAGAGCATTACTACTAAAGCAAACTGCCGATTTCACGAGATTTACTGTCTACTAATTCTCTCGTACATCTTCAACATCTAAAAGTTTTTCATAGTGTCAAGGTACAACTTTACCTAAAAGGATTGCATTATTAGCAAATAATAAATGTGATATTATCAGACTTATATTCAATTTGACACCTACAATGTCTTTGGAGTTCTCAGCATTGTATAAGAGGAAAGATAAACTTTTAGTGCAAATAAGAAATAAGAGGGGGAGGGGAAAGAGAGGATCTCCTTGACAAAGGCCTCTTTAGGGTTTAAAGTAGCCACGAACTTCTCCAACTAAGAGGATTGAGAAAGAGACCGAGATCACGTATTCTCTAATACAATCGATGCATTTACTGCAAAAACCCATCTTTATTCATCATGAACCAAAGGAATTGCCATTCAACTCCATCGTATGCATTACTCATGTCTAATTTGAACGCCACTTCAAAGGATCTCTCTTGTCTTTTTCTTGGAATGATGAATAAACTATTAATATGTTGTCGAAGTTATTCTACCATCAATAAAGGTATTCTGGTTGATACTTATAATCCTATTTATAAACCTTTTTGAGTCTAGTCCCTCATAGTTGTCACACAATAGAACTTCTGAAAAAGACAAACAAGGGTGTCTGAAACTTTTCAAAAGTTATCTAATAAAGAAACTTCTTGCTGCATGGACAACATCCCCCTTAACCGATTCCAAATTATTCAGAAAGAATAATATTGTAAAGCCATCATCACCTAGTTAGAGTTCTTTAAAATATTTCTCTGCAATTTGAGATATCCTTATGGGATCCTCATGCCATACCCCTTCATTGTTTTTTAGTTTTTAGATTTTCTTTCTTGGCCTTAACTCTTTGCATGGGAAATTTTGGCATTTTAATTTCCACTTTTTAGCTAGCGTTCTTGATTTTGCAAGTCAGTGCTATTTTTCTTGCATATAAGCTTGTTCAAGCTCATTTTCTAATTGTTTAACCTTGTTCCTTGTCTAGCCACCAACAACAACTAAGCCTTTTCCCATACTAGATGCGGTTGGCTATGTTGATTCTTTGTTTCCACATATCCCTATCATGTGTCATGTTAGCAGTTAACTCACAATAAGCTAGATGATTCTTTATTGTTTCTTTCCAACACTTTTGTGGTCGTCCTATAGCTCTTTTAATACTTTTCAAATTTAGTTTTTCATACCTTCTTACAAGTTCTTCTTTTGATCTTCTTTCTATATGTTCAAACTATCTTAAACGATATTCTCTCATTTTATCCACTATTGGTGCACTCCTAATTTGTTTCTAATAATCTCATTATGTATACGGTCTTTTCTTGTATGACCACTCATCCATCTCAACATCTTCATTTCTGTCACAAATATCTTTTGTATATGTTGATGATTAACTGCCCAACACTCAGAACAATAAAACATGACAGGCCTAATTGTTGCTCTATAATATTTACCTTTTAACTTTAATGATATCTTCTTATCACAAAGAATACATGATGCTCCTCTCCATTTTAACCAACCAACATTAATTCTATGAGTAACATCTCCATCAATTCTTCCATCACTCTAAAAAATTGACCCTAGGTATTTAAAACTTTCCTTTTGGGGGATGCAATATTTTAATTTCTATGTCCTGTGAGGTAACCAAATGATCAAACTTACATTCTATATATTCTGTCTTTGTTCTATTAAGTCGGAGGCCTTTACTTTCTAATGTTTCTCTCCATAGTTTCAATTTTCTATTAACTTTTTCCTTCGACTCCTCCACTAATACAATGTCATCTGCAAATAACATACGCCAAGGTACTTCATCTTGAATATGTTTTGTTAACTCATCAATCACCATTATAAATAAGTATTGACTTAAAGTTGATCCTTGATGTAACCCAATATTAACTTCAAGAAGTTTGTCATTCCTTCATGAGTCCTCACACATGTTTTTGCACCATCATACATGTCTCTTATAAGGTCAATGTATGTCAATGGGATACCTCTTTTTTCCAAAGTTCTCCAAAAAACCTCTCTTGGTACTCTATCATAAGCTTTTTCTAGATCAATAAATATCATGTGAAGGTTTCTTTTTTGCTCTAAAATGTTCCATAAGATGTCTCAAAAGATGAATCGCTTCAACAGTAGATTTGCCTGGCATGAATTCAAATTGGTTCTCTGTTGTACTTGATACTTGTCTTAACCTACGTTCGATAATTCTTTCTCACAATTTCATAGTATGGCTCATTAACTTAATACCTTGATAATTCACAAAATTTTGAATGTCTCCCTTGTTCTTATATATGAGTATAAGTGTACTTGCTCTCCATTCCTCGGACATCTTTTGGTTTTTCCATATTTCATTAAATAGTCTTGTGAGCCAAGTGATTCCTATTCCTCCTAGTATTTTCCAAACTTCTATAGGAATATTATTTGCTCCTACCGATTTACCACCCTTCGTATGTTTAAGAGCCTCTTTGACTTCATTCTTTTAATACGTCGGTAGAACTTGAGGAGTCACCGAAATATAAATAATTTCAGTGCCCTCTCACTGTAATGTTTGCAGAGAACCTTATAATAGCTGGACAAATTAGTCACCTCCTCTTGCCAAAGTCTCTTTCAAGATCAATTGGAAAAGATGCCTATATTGAAAGGAAGAAAGTCTGCACGGGAACGAAAACCTCTCAAGTCATGTGGTGTTAGGTATGAAATAAGATGGAATAAACCCGCCCACATAACCCAGCCCTATATAAACCCCCCCCTTGGGGGCGGGTTTCATCACCTAGCAGCCCACCCATTCCCAGCCAGGTCCTCCACTTCCCCAGCTCAGCCGAATCTCCACCTGCTCCACCTGCTCCACATCCCGCCACCACCTGCACCAGTTCCTTCCAGCCGAGCGCCACCACCACCACCACCTTCATCCGGCTGACTCCTTACTACCCGCCACCCTCTCTTCACCCGGTAAGTCCCCTACATCCTACCTTACCACTTCTTCACTCCCTCTCCACTCTCAGCCACCTAATCCACTCCCATAGCACCCTAACACCAGCCCTTCCACTTGCTGCCACCAGCCCCACTCAACCGAACCCATAGCACCCTAACTACCCGCCACCACCAAATTCCCCCAGTCGGCCACTCCAACCGACTGTCATCCCCTTCATTCGGCCAGCCATCACCATCTCCTTGCTAGATCCTTCTTCTTAGTGCCATGCTCCCTTAGTGACCCTACCTAGGTCCTTTAGCCCTACACGCCAAAAAGAGCCCTTCCTTAGTAGCCGGCCACCTTCAAGGCACCTTTTCCGTGCACCAAGAACATCCGGCCAGCACCTCCCCTTGCCGTTCAACCTCGCGGAGCTCCCTTTTGCAGCCCAAGGCGAAGGCCAAGCCCATGCTCAAGCAAGGCATCTTCGGACCAGCTATTAGTAAGTGCCTAACTCGGTCTTTTGTTGTATACTTGCTTGAGATTCAATTCAATACGGGGTTGTAATAACGGAGCATAGTCTCCCCCCGCTTGTAATAACGTGGTTTGGCACACCCACACACGTGCACTCTCTTAGTTGTGCACAATTTTGAACACACACGGGCCTAATCAGCCCCTAATACATAAATATATACATATACTTTAATTTTGTAGGGTTTTGCTTAAGTTGAGTGTGTTGTCTTTCAATTCAAGCACTCACACACATTGAGCCTTCGCTCTTATTTGAAAGACCCAAGTAAGGGCCGACCTATACTATTTGGGTTTTCATTTCATGTCGTGTGTGTAAGTCTTTCAATTCAAGCACTCACACACATTGAGCCTTCGCTCTTATTTGAAAGACCCAAGTAAGGGCCATGTTATACTATTTGGGCTTTCATTTCATGTTGTGTGTGTTGTCTTTCAATTCAAGCACTGACACACATTGAGCCTTCGCTCTTATTTGAAGGACCCAAGTAAGGGCCGACCTATACTATTTGGGTTTAATTTCATGTTGTGTGCGTTGTACTTCAATTCAAGCACTCACACACATTGAGCTTTCGCTCTTATTCCCAAGACCTTAGTCAAGGCCATACTGCAAGTTATATTTGGGTTTAATTTCATGTCGTGTGTGTAAGTCTTTCAATTCAAGCACGCACCCACATTGAGCCTTCGCTCTTATTTGCAAGACCCGAGTAAGGGCCCATATACCTACTCTATATACATATCTCCCTTCGGCATTTACTTTACAAGTCATTTCCCTTCGGTTATTTCCCTTCGGTTATTTCCCTTCAGCATTGTCTTTACATTCGGGTTTTCCCTTTGGAGTAGCGTGAGTTTGCATTGCATCTACGTCATACCATGAGGTAGGACGCATATTGCATCAAAGCAAGCCCCGCTCGAATTTGCCCATGTAGTGGAGTGTTCATAACACACAAACTAGGTGACCCATAAAGGGATAAAAGGAAAGACTTAGGCACGTGCAAATCCACGTGATCTAAAATCTGCAATCGTATCTAAAAGACCCGAATTAGACACCTCGAACCGCTGCGTAGGCTTTCTATCCCAAAAACTCGATTTTTTGCAAAGCATATAGACTGACCCTTGCGCATCAGTGCAAGAAGGTCTGCGACGACAAGAGCTCACTTGCTCATAATCGCCACAATTAGAAGTCAGTTTAAATATATCTTCGCTAGCTTAGGTAAGCTAGCTGGCACGCCCTGTTTACATAAATAGGCCTTAGACGCACGAGAGGATCCACTCCAAGCCAAGGAAAGGCGGGAGGCATGGGGATTTTTCGCGCGTCTACAGAGATTAGCACGCCCGGTGGGATATGAGCCTTTCAAAAAATCGAGTTTTTAAAGTAGAAGTTTTGCAAAAGTTTTGTAAAAAGGTGTCGTTTTAACTTATTTTCTTTGCTTGTACTTAGGAAATTTTGAAAAAGCTTGAAAAGCATGTCAAAATCCAATCCAAGTGAAGTGTCGAGCCAAGGCTCATGCGCATCAAGTTCTCACTCTAGGAGGATTTTCAAAAACAAAATAAAACTAGATGAAATCGAGGACTTGAGAAGGGAGTTTGAGGCCAAAATCGATGCTCTCAGCCAAGAGGCTGAAGTAGGCGATTCATGTTCATCAAATGGTGAACAAAGGCCTAAAAAGAAATCTGAAAAACCTCGCAAGCACAAAGAGGCCTCCGTAATGGAAGGCAACCAATACCACAAGTCCTTCACATAAAAGGACCGTAAAGCCCTACAGCAGTTGCTGAAAGGGCAGAATAAAGAGAAAAGAAGCTACGCCCTGTCTGATTTCCTTCCTATGGACTACGAAACAGACAGTGACGATGAAATACCGAACTTCCATCGGTATGACGGCATGGGAGACCCTAGGTCTCACTTGCAGCTTTTCTCGCGTCGAGCCCATAAGAAGAAAAAGGACTCGATGAAATGGGTGTATTGGTTTCCTTTATCCCT
The DNA here is from genome assembly GCA_036023115.1 of Brasenia schreberi. Lineage (NCBI taxonomy): Eukaryota > Viridiplantae > Streptophyta > Magnoliopsida > Nymphaeales > Cabombaceae > Brasenia > Brasenia schreberi. The sequence continues at coordinate 13,828,136 of JAYKKT010000061.1, forward strand.
TAAAGGCACAGCTGCCAAATGGCTGGCTTCCTACGACTTAAGCCAGTTCGCTACTTTTGAAGAGTTAGCGAACTGCTTCATGCAAAGATTTGCACACAACGTAGAAGTCACGCCGACTCTGAATACCTTAAGGGATACGAAGACATACATGCCTTCATTATAAGATGGAGGTCGCTTTTGGGCCAAGTGCGAGAGCCCATATCCAAAGGATGCGCAGTCATGCTCATCCTGGATAACTTTAAAAGCGAGTTAAAAACCCTTCTCTCGCTCCATGAGATCTCAACTTTCCATAAGTTGATCAAAAAGGCCTCCCTTTTCGAAACCAACTTGCGAAAAGGGACATACGATCACTTGTGGAAAGGAAATGCCGTTCCAAAAACCCGCTTGGAAAAGCCCATCACATACGGGCTACCCATGATGGACAAAGGAGCAAAACCCCATAAAATCGCCAATGTCCGGGTGGATCCAGGCGTGGCAGGCACTTCCAAAAATTTTGAAAAGTTAGAAAATAAGAGGGAGCGAAACTTTCAAAAACCGGTTGAAAAACGGGAGTACACTCCGCTGGGGCAACCTGTGTCGGAGGTCCTAGACCTCCTACTTGCCCAGGGTATGATAGAACTCCCTGAAATCCCCGAAGGAGTCACTTCCAAAGGGGGGTATTTAAACCGATTTTGTAAGTATCATCGACTCAAAGGCCATGATACCAAACGCTGCTTCTCCCTCTTAAATAAAATTGAGAACTTGATAGCAGAAGGCCGGCTCCAGGTCACAGCGAAACCTGAGCCACCTCAAGCTATCTTCAAGGAACCCTTTCCCAAACACGCCAGCGTCCTACCTCGTGGTATGGCATAGATGCAATGCAAACTCACGCTACTCCAAAGGGAAAACCCAAATGTAAAGACAATGCTGAAGGAAAATAACCGAAGGGAAATAACCGAAGGGAAATGACTTGTAAAGTAAATGCCGAAGGGAGATATGTATATAGAGTAGGTATATGGGCCTTTACTCGGGTCTTGCAAATAAGAGCGAAGGCTCAATGTGGGTGCGTGCTTGAATTGAAAGACTTACACACACAACATGAAATTAAACCCAAATAGTATAGGTCGACCCTTACTTGGGTCCTTCAAATAAGAGCGAAGGCTCAATGTGTGTGAGTGCTTGAATTTAAAGACAACACACACGACATGAAATGAAAGCCCAAATAGTATAACACGGCCCTTACTTGGGTCTTTCAAATAAGAGCGAAGGCTCAATGTGTGTGAGTGCTTGAATTGAAAGACTTACACACACGACATGAAATGAAAACCCAAATAGTATAGGTCGGCCCTTACTTGGGTCTTTCAAATAAGAGCGAAGGCTCAATGTGTGTGAGTGCTTGAATTGAAAGACTTACACACACGACATGAAATGAAAACCCAAATAGTATAGGTCGGCCCTTACTTGGGTCTTTCAAATAAGAGCGAAGGCTCAATGTGTGTGAGTACTTGAATTGAAAGACAACACACTCAACTTAAGCAAAAACCCTACAAAATTAAAGTATATGTATATATTTATGTATTAGGGGCTGATTAGGCCCGTGTGTGTTCAAAATTGTGCACAACTAAGAGAGTGCATGTGTGTGGGTGTGCCAAACCACGTTATTACAAGTGGGGGGAGACTATGCTCCGTTATTATAACCCCGTATCGAATTGAATCTCAAGCAAGTATACAACTAAAGACCGAGTTAGGCACTTACTAATAGCTGGTCCGAAGATGCCTTGCTTGAGCGTGGGCTTGGCCTTCGCCTTGGGCTGCAAAAGGGAGCTCCGCGAGGTTGAACGGCAAGGGGAGGTGCTGGCCGGATGTTCTTGGTGCACGGAAGAGGCGCCTTGAAGGTGGCCAGCTACTAGAGACGGGTTCTTTTTGGCGTGTTGGGCTAAAGGGCCTAAGTAGGGCCACTAAGGATAGGGTTTAGTTTTAAGGTAGGTTGTGCAAAGGGTGAACCTAAGGGAAGGTCTAATGAATCACCTAGAGTTGGCGGGTTGCTAGGGTGGCCGAGTGAAATGATAGTCGGTTGGAGTGGCCGACTAGGAGGACTAAGTGGTGGTGGGTAGTTGGAGTGGCTAGGAGTGATGTAAGGTAGGGGAGCTAGCTAGGATATGGGGCCAGGTGGTAGTGGTTGTAGTAGGTGTATTGGGATGATATGGGCAGGTTTTAGGGAGTCGGATAGGGTGGCCGAGTGGAGCTAAAAGGTCTAGGTGGTGGCGAGTAGTTAGGGTGCCATGGGTTCGGCTGAGTGGGGCTGGTGGCAGCAAGTGGAAGGGCTAGTGTTAGGGTGCTATGGGAGTGGATTAGGTGGCTGAGAGTGGAGAGGGAGTGAAGAAGTGGTAAGGTAGGACGTAGGGGACTTACCGGGTGAAGAGAGGGTGGCGGGTAGTAAGGAGTCAGCCGGATGAAGGTGGTGGTGGTGGTGGCGCTCGGTTGGAAGGAAGTGGTGCAGGTGGTGGCGGGATGTGGAGCAGGTGATGGCAGGATGTGGAGCAGGTGGTGGTTCGGTTGAGCTGGGAAGTGGAGGACCCGGCTGGGAATGGGTGGGCTGCTTGATGATGAAACCCGCCCCCAAGGGAGGGGGGGTTTATATAGGGTTGGGTTAGGTCGGTTAGGGCTGGGTTTGGGGTAGTGGTTAGGTGGTTTAGGTAGGGTGGTATGATAACAAGGTGGGCTGGAAAGGGGAGGGCCAGATATTTTAAATACAAGTGGTTTGGGTAGGTTGTGGGCTAAGGGTGGTTTAGGGGTTTAGGGTTTGGTTAGGTGGGTTGGTTCTAGGATGAGGTTTAGTGAGCTAGGTTAGGTATTAAGCTAGGATTAGGCTAGGTTTAGGAAAATTAACCTAGGTTTAGGGAAGGATTAGGGAAGTGGGTTAGGTGATTAGGTTGGGGTTAGGCTGGGATTAGGGAAGTAGGTTAGGTGATTAGGCTCAGATTAGGGGCGGATTAGGGTGGAAGGCTAGGATTAGGTATTTTTGGTTAGGTTTAGGTGAAGGAGCTCCCTTTGCATGGCCCATAGACCTTAACCACATCATGTTGGTGCAGCCCTAGGTTAGGTTTTTGGCTAATTACAAGCTTAAACCCACTTAATTAGGCTAACCCACATGACTAACCCCAAACTTGACACACAAGTCAAGCTTAATTACAACACACACTTGATCTTATCCACCCCCACTCTCTCTCATGCCCATAATCCCACGTGAAATTCAAGTGGGCCCCACCTCCATTTATGAGAAGATGATGTGGGCCATGGATATGGATATTGGATTGGATTTTTGAATCCAAATCCAAATCCAAGTCCATACATGGGTTTGGATTGGGATCTGGATATATATGGTCCAGATCCGATCCAAACTGAACTCTGACTCCTTCGAGCTGTGTTCGAAACGAACGGCTTGTGCGGGGCCTGACAGCATCAGTGCTCCGTCTGCGTTGGGTCTTCGCCAACATGATCGTCCGCCTCTGTTTTCGCCTTCCAAAGATGACTTCAAACAATGTTTCGATGATACAGGGTCTTGGACGTTCGAGATCCTGGCGGTGTGGATTTGATACAAGAGTTGTTGTGTCGGGCTTGACATGTGCTCCGGTTTCGGGCTCTCCTTAGCTCTCCTGGTCCTGTCTGGATTAGGCCAAGCTGCTTCGGGGTTCTAAAACATGTTTTAAAAGGTTTTCAAAACCCATATCACATATTTTTGAAATATAAAGTTTAAAACATATATATAGGGTTGTCCGGAAGGCTCCCGGGTTTCCAGACTCTAAATGGCCCTTTGGGGCTACTTTTACAAAACCAGATGGGTTTGAGAAATTCGTGGGATTTCGGGGTGTTTACAACTTGTAAAATCAAAATCGCCCAAGTGCATGGTTTTCAAAAGGTTTTAAAACACTTCTTCATTCAAAATATATTTTAAGTTAAACTTGTTTCAAAACGAAGTCTCTAAGCGTACAGACTAACCCTTGCGCATCGGTGTAAGAAGGTCTGCGACTAAAAGATCCCGCTTGCCTACAATCGCCTTCAAAAAGTCAGATTATTTCAAAACATACTTTGCTTGTTAAAGTAAACTAGCTGGCACGCTCATAAAGTGAAGTAGATTGCGAAAAGGTTCACTTCAGGCCTAAGAACCAGAAGTGAGAATTTTTGGTGTCTACAGAAATTGGCATGCCCGGTGGGACCCAGGACTTAAGTTGACTTCAAACAAACAAGTTACACTCAAAATTTTCCAAAAAAAAGAGAGTGTTTTCCAAAGATCGTGCATACTTAGGAAAATTGCATAAAAATGGATAAAAAGCTACAAAAATCCTCGTTGAGTAAACTAAAATGGGCTTTCAAAACAGATAAAGCCCAAAAAGAGCTCGATGACATTTCAAAAATATTTCAAAAGATGGATGCTTAAAGCCCATCGATCACATAGCAGCTCTTCTAGGGCACATAAGTATCGCGAATTAAAAACCGATCTCAAACTCAACGAAGGATTGGAGATTAAAGACAAATAGCACAAAAGGGACGAGTCATCCACTCCTATATCTTCAAGCTTTTCAAAATCCAAGGGAAATTCGAAAACAGACTGTTCTGTTTCAAAAAATCAAAAAAATCTTGAAAACTTTCAAAAAGACAAAAAAATTGAAAAATCAAACTTTGAAATTTCAAAAAATTCAAGTGAAAGTCCTAAGTCTAGGCACACACACACTGTGGGACATGAAACCCACACCCTACAAAGAGACGAGAGTGAAAAACAGGAAGGTTTCGAAAGGAAACGCCTCGTAAAACCCCGGGGGCTCAAAACAGAGTTACCCGGGAAATCGGCCTGCTCTCACCCTGAAAAGGTAGACAAGCCACAAAGAGGTATGCCTGAAACCCATCCTTCTCAAAACTCTCTTCTTCATATAGGGTCATCAGATGCATTATGTAAACACCCCAAAATTTCCAAAAATCAAAAACTCTCAAAAACACAAAAAGCTCGTTTGAGCCAAAATGACAACCTATTTTAAAATGTGAAAATAGGTACAAAAGGCAAAAGAAAAGCCCAGGCAAGAAGAGGATTCAAGTCCGAAGTCTCAAAAGCCACCCCCTGCTCAAAAACGGAAGAAAAAAGAGCCCGTTCGGAGAAAAGCCCGATAGAAGGGTAAAAATGTAATTTGGGTCAAAGAAAAAGCACAAAGCAGCTCCAAAATGTAGAAAGAAGCCCAGTACCTAAGGAAGTTGACAGAAGTCTGAGACACGTCCCGTCAGAATGAAGAACGGAATCCGTGCTGTAATCTGAGTTCGATATCAACACGAACATGCCAAAACCCAAAATGGCAGACCAAAACGAACGCCAAAAAAGTCCTGAAAAGCAGAACACCGATTGGTAGAAAGACTTGGGGAAGACCCAGGCCAGAGTTGGGCGTCCGATTAATTGAAGCCCGCTCGAAACCGACGGTGAAAAGCACCAGAAAGGACCAGAAAACCAAGGAGCATAAGAAAAGTCTGGATTGGGTCTGGACCCAAGAATATCCAGATCCATATCCAAATTGTGTTTGGATTGGATCTGGATCTCAAAATCCAAGATCCGAGATCTGAGATCCAAACCTAAATAAATATTTGGACTGGATCTGGATCTCAAAATATCTGAGATCCGCGATCCAGATCCACATAGAGTTTGGATTGGATCCGGATAGCCAGACCCAAATCCAAGACCCAAGATCCATATCCAAGTTGAAAGTCTATAAAAGGACGTGAGGGGTTGATTCACGGGGGCTGCAAAAAAAAGAAATCTCATGCCACTTTGCTTGGGTAGGAGAGAGAGAGAGAGAGAGAAGGGGAAAAAAAAGTCAACAAAGGGGGCTGGTTTCCCCCTTTGTTCTTGCAAGTCGTGCTGGTTTTGTAAGCTAGGAAGCCACCATTTCACGCCAAAGAAATTTGTTGCAGCCATGGATGGCCCACTTGATGTGAAGAGAAAGTGCGTGGAGATCACCCAAACCGTGGCCAAGGTGAGTCCCTAGAACCCATCAAAGCCATTCTATCCTATGTCCCTCTAAAACCACCTAACTATCTTGAGAAAACCCAACAAGGTTCGACCAAACACATGCTGGCCGAATTTTGCAAAACTACCTAGACTCTACCCAAAAACCGTCCCGCCCAAACCCATACCAAGCTCGGCCAATAGCTGGCCAAGCTCACCCTAGGTCGGTCCTAGTGAGTCCCTAATACCAAACTAAATCAAACCCACATTGCCCCAGTTTGGCCACCCTTGGCCGAGCCATTTTCATCCCAAATCCCACCTAAACTAAACTCAAGTTGATCAGCTCGGCCACCCTTGGCCGAACCATTCCCTTTAGCATTTTCACCCTAAGTCCTAACCTAGACTAACCCTAAGTCTTGACCAGCTCGGCCACCACTTGGCCGAGCTTTTCCTTAGGACCCTTCCTAAATCCGCACTAGGACCCTCACCAAACTCGAACCCTAGCTGGTCGCCCATCACCTTAGGACTTAGACTCAAACCTACCTAAGCCCCTCACTTTAGATCCCCTACACCTTGTCTTAGGCTCGATCGAACCCCACCCAAAACTCCACGCATCGGATTGGTTCGCAACGAGAGGACCATCCATCGGTTATATCCAAGGTCGAATCCCACTGATAAAGAAAAGCCCGAGCAGGCGACGTGTAAGTTCTCGAACTTGACTCTCTTACATTACTTTAAACTTAATTCAATTCGATATGGGGTTGTAATAACGGAGCTTGTCTCCCCCCGGATGTAATATATGTGTTTGATGCAAAATACACACACGTACACTTGAGCCTTTCCGCTCTTATCTGCACACTTTTGCACACAAACGGGCCTCAACAGGCCATAGGATATAGCCCTATTTATATACATTCAGCTGGGTTTTAAGGTTCAAGTCGTGTGAGTTGTCTTTCATTTTATACACTCAAAGCACTCACTCACATTGAGCCTTTCCGCTCTTACGTATATATACGTATTTCCCTTCCAGCTGGGTTCTAAATTCAAGTTGCGTGAGTTGTCTTTCAATTTATACACTCAAAGCACTCACTCACATTGAGCCTTCTCGCTCTTACATATATCTATATCTCCCTTCTGCTGCGTTTTACGGTTCAGTTGCGTGGGTTGCATTTCAATTTATCCACAACACCCACGCACACATTGAGCCTTTCTGCTCTTAAGATATAGATATATTTAAATTTCTGCAATTTACATTCAAGTCGTGTGAGTTGCATTCAATTTGGGTTTTCCCTTCCGCTAAGTCTTTAAATTTCGGGTTTTACATTCAAGTTGTGTGAGTTGCATTGCATACTCGCCATACTCGAGATAGAGTGCATACCTGCACTGAACAAACCCGAACAAAACGTGCAAACACGCCTAAGTGGTTGAAACTGAAAGACTTAGGATCGCCCAAATAAAAAATTCGCCAAGTGCATGATTTCCAAAGTTTTCAAACACCTGATCATTCAAAATTCGAATTTGAGTTTAACTTGTTCAAACGAAGTCTCTAAGCGTATAGACTGACCCTTGCGCATCGGTGCAAGAAAGTCTGCGACGTAAAGATCCCGCTTGCCTACAATCGCCTTTTCAAAAGTCAGATATTTAAAAACTACTTCGCTAGTTTGAGTAAGCTAGCTGGCACGCCCTAAAGCGAACGTAGATTGCGAAAAGATTCGCTCCAGGCCTAAGAAACCCGGAGTCGAGGATTTTCTGTGTCTACAGATTTAGCACGCTCGGTGGGACCCGGGACTTAAGTAGACTTCAAACAAACAAGTTACACTCAAATTTTCGAAAAAAAAAAGGTGTTTTTCAAAATTCATACATACTTAGAAAATTTGCAGAAAATGGAGCAAAAGCCAAAATCCTCGTCGAGTAAATCAAAAGAGGTTTCTAAAAAAGCCAAAAAATGAGAAGCAATAGCTGATATACAGGCTATTTTTAAAGAAAAAATGGATGTTTTAAGCAAGGAGCTTAAAACCCATAAATCCCATAGCAGCTCTTCTCGGGCGCACAAAGATCGTGAAAAGAAAACCGATCTCAAACTCGATGAAGGATGTGAGGTAAAAGGCCAGAACCCAGAAAGGGGCGAGTCCTCCACTCCCACACTTCCAAAATCCTCGTTGAGTAAATCAAAAGAGGTTTTCGAAACGGCCAAAGAACGAGAAATGCTAGCTGATATATGGGCAACTTTCAAAAAAATGGATGTTTTAAACAAGGAGCTTAAAACCCATAAATCCCATAGCAGCTCTTCTCGGGCGCACAAAGACAGTGAAAAGAAAACCAAATTCAAAATCGACGAAGGAATTGAGGTAAAAGGCCAAAACCCAGAAAGGGGCGAGCCCTCCACTCCCACAAATCCAAAATTCAAAAATTCCAATGAAAATTCAAAAAAAGTTGTTTTTGATTCAAAAAATCAAAAAAATCTTGAAAACTTTCAAAAGGACAAAAAAATTGAAAAATCAAACTTTGAAATTTCGAAAAGTTCAAGTGAAATTCCTAAATCTAGGCATACACACACAGTGGGACATAAAACCCACACCCCACAAAAAGATGAGAGTGAAAAACAGGTAGGTTTCGAAAAGGAACGCCTCGTGAAACCCCAGGGGCTCAAAACAGAGTTACCTGGGAAAACGGCCTGCTCTCACCATGAAAAGGTAGACAAGCCACAAAGAGGTATGCCTGAAACCCATCCTTCTCAAAACTCTCTTCTTCATATAGGGTCATTAGATGCATTGGATAACCCCTCTGCACACACAAACCCACGAAATGTGCCTAAGTTAGAGAATTTTCAAGGTGCGCCAAATATCCCGCACCAGCCAAAAGAATTTCAAAAGCAAAAACAAAAACAAACTCAAAAAATGGTAGACATGGAGACCCCTAATGCATGCATCGACATCTTAGGAGCTCATAACCCTACCATAGAAAAACCCACTTCTTCGAGCCTAGTCTTGTACCCTGGAACCAAGATTAGAGCTTTGAAACAAAAAAATCCATCCCTAGGGGCACCACGAGTTGAACCTACGAAGCAAGTCAAAAAATTCGAGGGAGCAAGCTTGTCTTCCCTCGAAGAAAAATTCTCCCAAATACAGGTTGTGTGGAAGCTTATGTCTTCCATCACCCTGCAATATCCAAAGTCTCTCGAGGGACCAAGTACGGTTTCTCTTGAAGACAAAAACATCCCGAAATATCCAAAATCTCTCAAAGGACCAAGCACGGTTTACTTTGAGAAACAAACCTCCCAAACCAGGGTTGCATGGAAGCCCAAGTCTTCCATCACCCCAGAATCCAAACTCCCAATATCCAAAAGGGTATATATCCCCGACATGGACGATTCCATGTTCCAAGGCCATGATTTATACAAAAACTTTTCAAAAAACAAGAAGTCTTGGAACATGATCCTGAATATGGGATATAAGCCCTACCAGGGCCTGGGAACCCAAAACCAAGGTAGGCTCGAACCTGTCCTACCTCAGGCCAATCGACAAAAGTATGGATTGGGCTACAGCCCACCCATACCCCAAGAGCCGCCACCTAAGACCATCTGGGTCAAGGGTGCCCTGTAGAACCTCTAAAACCCAAAACCCATGTCTTAGACCTATTTGATTAGAGTCTGATTCATGAATGTTTTCTTTGTAGGTTCATGGGAAGATCCCTCCTTTTGAAAAAGCCAAAAAAATCAGATATTTGCAAAAAACAAAAAAAAAATTGAAAACCCAAAACAAAATCTCAAAAACATTTGGAAAAGTGAAAATTCCAAAAAGAAATTTGTTTTAAAGCCTTTGGCCATGTACAAAGTCCATTTTTGAAAATTGTAAAAAATGCTTTTCGAAAATTGTATATAATTCCCAAAAACCAAAAAAATCCAAAAAGCTGATCTTGAACACCCTTTTGTCTAGAACTTTTTCAAAATGAAAAGCTTGAGAATCACCAAAGCCAGGAGGAATAAAAACCTCCGAACTTCCTAAAATTCGCAATATCCTTGACTTATGCAAAGATTGGGGATTTTTGGAAATAAGCCTGACCCATAGTGTGTGCATAAGCATCATGCATCACACTCTGAAATCATTCATGTGCATCGAGTCTAGACATCATCTTAGAACTCGAATTCTGGGTTTTGTGAAACCAAAGGGGCAATGAAAGTCAACCCCCTAAGTATCGAGCCTTCGTAGACAGGTCTCCATACGAATCAAATCCAACACCTTCAAGGCAAAATTCAAACGGAAATGAGAGTCTCGAAAAAAAAAAGGGTTATCATTTCAAATGAAGATGTTGTTCATACTAAATGTGCCATACATTTTCGAAAACTCTTTTGGCGTGTGAAAGGAATCACTAAGCCAAAAGAAAAAAATCGTGCTTGGCCTTGCTGTAGGCCCTCAAAATTCGAGACATCATCTCCCATGGAAAGGGGAATGATTCATTAAAGCACTCATTTGAAAAACCTATCTTAAACAGGTAGGCAAAATGGCAACCCCTTTCAACAGAGTATGAGTTTCAAAACTCAAGACTCAATTAAGGGACAAGCCCTGCATCGTGTGGCTGAAGTGCCTCTTTGAGACACACTCCCATACTTGATCAAATGCCCCATGAAGGCATGAATCTTCAAAATGAATTCCAAAACCCTGCTTGACCAAAATCAAGTGTAGGAAACATATTTCAATCAAAAGGGCTGGTATAAAACCATCTTCATATAGAAAGGAAGGATTTCCCAAAATTGCTTTCTCAAAAGGGATCAAAATTTCAAAAATTTAACCCAACATATACTTTGAAAAGAAAGATTTTCAAAACTTCAGATTTATATGAAAACCTTGATTGTGTTGGATAAGAACCTGAATCTCACGATGAAATATGGAGACCATGTCAAAATCAAAGCCCAATGGCCATGATGATCACTTAGGGTTGGTTGTGTTTTCCATCCTTGAGCAAAAAGTAGCATGATCATGTTAGGAAAATCGTGGAAATGCATGGACATGAACATACCATCGTCCATCCAAAAAAGTCTTTTGAAAAACCATGGCCCTTCACCATGTGGCCATGCGAAATTTCCCTCAAGCTAGGGGCATTTTTAAATATAGCCCCTAGACACCTTCCATGAAGAAACGAATTTCATAGAATGCATCTCCTTCTTGACTTGTGAGATACATTTCATATGTTCACTCTTCCATAAAATCGTGAATTTCCATTTTGAATCACATGGAGTGCATAGCATGCATCATATCCATATCATATCACCCCAAAGAAAGCCCAAGAGGTTGCCAAACCTGAGTAGGAATGTCCCCATGTCTTCAAAAGGGCAAGAAAAATTCGAAAAATCTGTTGATGTTGTGGGTCAAAATTAGCAAAACCCCAAAAATGCCCGAATATTCAAAAGGGTTTATGTTAAATTCCTTTTTCGAAAAGATTTTTAAAAATCGAACTCCTTTAAAACTTCTTGAAAAAAGGATCGAAGTAGATTGTACAACCCTTAATGGAGGAATTTATACTTTTCGAAAGGTAGAGTCTTCCAAAAACAAATTGGCGATATTTCAAAGAACCCTGGCTTACAAGATTAAGCCTTGTTCAAAATATCAAAATATTTTCAAATAGCAGATGCTATTAAGAAATAGGACGATCTCGTTTGAATCAAGTAACCAAAGGGATAAGCCTTCCCCCATTCTACTTTCTCTCCAAAAAGGAAAATTGGCTATGTTCCAAAGAAAGAAAAAAATCGAGAATACAAAAACTCCTCTGAAAGTGGTCTTCCCTTCATAAACAGGGAATACAAAAACTCCTCCGAAAGAGGTCTTCTCGTTTCAAAAGAAAAAGGAGATATAAAAACACTCCTCCCAAAGAGGTCTTCCCTTCGTAAATAGGGAATACAAAAACTCCTCCAAAGAGCTGCTCTCCTTTAAAGAAAAGAGGGATTAATGAAAAAATACTCCCAAAGGGAGACCCTCTGTGAAAAAAAGAAATAAAAAGCCTGTAGACACCGAAAATTTTCACTTATGGGTTCTTAGGCCTGAAGTGAACCTTTTCGCAATCTACTTCGCTTTATGGGCGTGCCAACTAGTTTACTTTAACTAGCAAAGTATGTTTTGAAAACAATCTGACTTTTGAAAGGCGATTGTAGGCAAGCGGGATTTTTACGTCGCAGACCTTCTTGCACCGATGCGCAAGGGTCAGTCTGTACGCTTAGAGACTTCGCTTTGAAACAAGTTTAACTCAAAATATATTTTAAATGAAGAAGTGTTTTAAAAACTTTTTGAAAACCATGCATTTGGGTGATTTTGACTTTGTAAGGGTTGGACGACCCTAAGTCTTTCAAATTTTAATCTACTTAGGCACGATGGGCGTGCATCGAAATAGCCTAAGTCTTGCACGATTTGATTCGGGTTTGTACGATTTTCAGATTTTTAGATCACGTGGATTTGCACGTGCCTAAGTCTTTCTTTTTATCCCTTTATGGGCCACCTAGGTGTGTGCCACTACATGGGGCGAATTTGAGCGGGAGTACGGGGCTTGCTTCAATGCAATATGCGTCCTACCTCGTGGTATGGCGTAGATGCAATGCAAACTCACGCTACTCCAAAGGGAAAACCCGAAATTAAAAGACAATGCCGAAGGGAAATTGCCGAAGGGAAATAACCGAAGGGAAATGACTTGTAAAGTAAATAGCCGAAGGGAAATGACTTGTAAAGTAAATAGCGAAAGGGGAAATATGGCTATATCTTAAGAGCGGAAAGGCTCAATTGTGTAAGTGTGTGTCGTGTATATATTGAAAGACAACGCACACGACTTGAACCTTAAAACCCGAATCTTAAAGACGTAGCCGAAAGAAATACTTTATATAGAGTATATGTAGGGGCCCTTACTTGGGTCTTCTAAATAAGAGCGAAGGCTCAATGTGTGTGCATGCTTGAATTGAAAGACTTACACACACGACATGAAATGAAACCCAAATATAAATTGCAGTATGCCTTGACTAAGGTCTTGGGAGTAAGAGCGAAAGCTCAATGTGTGTGAGTGTAGAATTGAAGTACTACGCACACGACATAAATGAAACCCAAATATAACTGCAATAAGGCCTTTACTAAGGTCTTGGGAGTAAGAGCGAAGGCTCAATGTGTGTGCGTGTGGAAAATGGAAAGACAACACACACGACTTAATTAAAAACCCCCTTGACTTAAAATATATAAATATAACTATATATTAAGGGCTTGTTAGGCCCGTGTGTGTGCAAGAAGTGTACGACTAAGAGCGGAAAGGCTCAAGTGCGTGTGTGTGTAGGTGTGTCAAACCACGTTATTACAATCGGGGGGAGACGAAGCTCCTTTACTACAACCCCGTATCAAAATTTAATTGAATATAAAGCAAGTTAATGTAATAGACCAAGTTTAGACACTTACAAATAGCCGGTCCATGTTCAACTTGCTTGCACGTGGGCTCACGGTTCACCTTGGGCAGCCAAGAGGGGGTTATCCTAGGTGGCTTTGAGGGAGGTTCTATGGGGCACGATTAGGGTCTTAGGGGAACTAAGGTTCGGCCAAGACAGGGGCTGTATAGGGTCTGTCCTAGGTGGCTGAAAGAGGTGTAGGTCACGGCTAGGGGGGTGGTCAGGTCGGCAGGAAGGTGGACAGGGCGGCAGGGAGGCAGTCGGGTCGGCAGGGAGGCGTCTGGCGCCTGGCGCAGCAGACGGGTGCCTGGCGCTGGGCGCGCTAGGGCGCAGGGCGCGCAGTAGCACGGGACGGCTGCGGCACGGGGCGTGCAGGCGACAGAGAGCCGCGCGGCAGGAAGCAGGGCGCGCGGCAGCAGAAGGGGGCGCGCGGCAGGACTCAGGGCGCGCGGCAGGCGCTGGTTGCTCACGGCCGGCCGGGGTGAAGTTTTTGGGGTTTGTTAGGGATGGTTTGAGGCGGTTGGGGTTAGGTTAGGTCTAGTTAGGGTTCAGTTAGGGTTAGGTTGGTTCAGTTAGGGTTAGGTAGGTTCGAACCTAGGCTAGGTTGGGGTTAGGTTTACCTCTTGGAGCCGGTCCTTCTTGGCTTGAGCCCACGTCTCCACGGTTGCAGCCACTTGGTCCAGCCCACCTTGGTTGCAGCCACTTGGTCTAGACCCACTTAGCCCACATGGCTTGAACCCACCTCACCCAATGAGCCCACATGGCTAGGTCTATCACTCCCTCTCTCTCCTCCCAAATATTTGCATGAACCCTTTACATGGACCCCCTCACCTCTATTTATAGAGATTTGAGGTGGGTCTTGGATTTGGGTTTGGGTTTGGGGTTTGGATCCATACCCAAATCCAAACACTATTTGGATCTGGATATTGGATCTCGGATATTTTGAGATCTGTATCCGATCCAAACCCAATATTTTTATGGATACGGATCTGGATATTTTGATCTAGATCCGATCCAATCCAAACACTATTTGGATCCAATCTAAATCCAAACACCATTTGGATCGACCCAAACACTATTTGGATTGGCCCAAATCCAAACACTATTCATTACATGGATTTGGATCTGGATATATATGGTCCAGATCCAAATCCAAATTTCTTCGGACAGTCCTTCTTGGCTTCTCGAGGCGAACGATCTGTGCGGGCACTGGCTTCATTAGCGCTCCGTCTGGTGCTGGGTTTTCCCCAACTTTGTCGTTCGGACTCCGTTTCGCCGTTCTGGACTCCGTTGAGCTTTTCATCAAACGGGCTCAGCCTTCTTTTGCTTTTTTATCAGGGAGTGGCTTCTGAAGCTCTAGGCTTGAATCCTCTTTGGGCCTACGGTCTTCTTTTGCCTTCTGTACCTGTTTTCACATTTCAAAACAGGTCGTCGTTTTGGCTCAAACGAGCTTTTTGGTGTTTTGAGAGTTTTTGAAATATAGAAGATTTGGGGTGTTTACAAAGCCAAAGCTCAAAGGGCGATTTTCCGACTCTTTGCCTAAAACCACGGGACGCTTCAGAAGGGACCGTGGTATCTCTTTCCCATATCCCTACGGCTTATCCCCAAGGAAAAAGATTCAAATTTGCGAAAATCCTAAAGTACGAATAAAATCAGCTTATTTGGATTTCATTTTGTTTGAGAACTTGACTCTGTTTTGTAGGAAATGGAACTTTGAAATGTTTTCCAAGTTTTTCTACCCAAAAACCTCTACTGAGTAGCAGGTATTGAAACCCGAATGAAGGGAAGTATGAAAAACGGAAGTCCTTTTCGGTACAAGCAAAAAGGAGTTCGTTTTCAAAAAGAAGATTTTCAAAAAAAAAACCCACGAATGTCAAAAAGACAAGGGTAGAACCTCCTTGGAGCAGACAGCCTCAAAAGGCTCTCTCCAAAGCTCGAAAAAGTGAAAATGTCTAGAAGACATGGGTAAAACCTTCTCGGAGCAACCTGCCTCAAAAGGCACTCTTCGGGCTCAAAAACCCAAAAACAAAAAACTTTTTTTTCATGCATGCATCCAAAAATCGTCCATGCATGATCATACATAGGGAAACCTAGGAAAAGTCACCTTTTGCTAAAAATCCCCACCTATGGTAAAAGAAAACAGGGTTTTGCGAAATAAAAATGGTGTATTCTCGAGAAAATTTGAGAGAAAAACCAAAATGGGGTGTTATCTTCTTCGCCATTATCCAAATCAATTTGGATAATGCCAAAGAGGGGCATCTGTAAACACCCCAAATTTTCCAAAAATCAAAAACTCTCAAAAACACAAAAAGCTCGTTTGAGCCAAAACGACAACCTATTTTAAAATGTGAAAACAGGTACAAAAGGCAAAAGAAAAGCCCAGGCAAGAAGAGGATTCAAGTTCGGAGTCTCAAAAGCCACCCCCTGCTCAAAAACGGAAGAAAAAAGAGCCCGTTCGGAGAAAAGCCCGATAGAAGGGTAAAAATATAATTTGGGTCAAAGAAAAAGCACAAAGCAGCTCCAAAATGCAGAAAGAAGCCCAGTACCTGAGAAAGTCGACAGAAGTCCGAGACACATCTCGTCAGAATGAAGAACGGAATCCGTACCGCAATCTGAGTTCGATATCAATAGGAACCGGTCCAAAACCAAAACGGCAGACCGAAACGAACGCCGAAAAAGTCCTGAAAAGCAGAACACCAATTGGTAGAAAGACTTGGGGAAGTCCCAGGCCAGAGCTGGGCATCCGATAAATCGAAGCTCGCTCGAAACCGACGGTGAAAAGCACCAGAAAGGACCAGAAAACCAAGGAGCAGAAGAAAAGTCTGGATTGGGTCTGGACCCAAGAATATCCAGATCTATATCCAAATTGTGTTTGGATTGGATCTGGATCTCAAAATCCAAGATCCGAGATCTGAGATCCAAACCTAAATAAATATTTGGACTGGATCTGGATCTCAAAATATCCGAGATCCACGATCCAGATCCACATAGAGTTTGGATTGGATCCGGATAGCCAGACCCAAATCCAAGACCCAAGATCCATATCCAAGTTGAAAGTCTATAAAAGGACGTGAGGGGCTGATTCACGGGGGCTGCAAAAAAAAGAAATCTCATGCCACTTTGCTTGGGTAGGAGAGAGAGAGAAGGGAAAAAAAATTCAACAAAGGGGGTTGGTTTCCCCCTTTGTTATTGCAAGTCGTGGGCTGGTTTTGTAAGCTAGGAAGCCACCATTTCATGCCAAAGAAATTTTCTTTAGCTCATGTGGATCCGGCAGCCATGGATCGCCCACTTGATGTGAAGAGAAGGTGCATGGAGATCACCCAAACCGTGGCCAAGGTGAGTCCCTAGAACCCATCAAAGCCATTCTAACCTTTGCCCCTCTAAAACCACCTAACTATCTTGAGAAAACCCAACAAGGTTCGACCAAACACATGCTGGCTGAATTTTGCAAAACTACCTAGACTCTACCCAAAAACCGTCCCGCCCAAACCCATACCAAGCTCGGCCAATAGCTGGCCGAGCTCACCCTGGGTCGGTCCTAGTGAGTCCCTAATACCAAACTAAATCAAACCCACATTGCCCCAGCTTGGCCACCCTTGGCCGAGCCATTTTCATCCCAAATCCCACCTAAACTAAACTCAAGTTGATCAGCTCGGCCACCCTTGGCCGAGCCATTCCCTTTAGCATTTTCACCCTAAGTCCTAACCTAGACTAACCCTAAGTCTTGACCAGCTCGGCCACCACTTGGCCGAGCTTTTCCTTAGGACCCTTCCTAAATCCGCACTAGGACCCTCACCAAACTCGAACCCTAGTTGGTCGCCCATCACCTTAGGACTTAGACTCAAACCTACCTAAGCCCCTCACCTTAGATCCCCTACACCTTGTCTTAGGCTCGATCGAACCCCACCCAAAACTCCATGCATCGGATTGGTTCGCAACGAGAGGACCATCCATCGGTTATATCCAAGGTCGGATCCCACTGATAAAGAAAAGCCCGAGCAGGCGACGTGTAAGTGCTCGAACTTGACTCTCTTACATTACTTTAAACTTAATTCAATTCGATATGGGGTTGTAATAACGGAGCTTGTCTCCCCCCGGATGTAATATATGTGTTTGATGCAAAATACACACACGTACACTTGAGCCTTTCCGCTCTTATCTGCACACTTTTGCACACAAACGGGCCTCAACAGGCCATAGGATATAGCCCTATTTATATACATTCAGCTGGGTTTTAAGGTTCAAGTCGTGTGAGTTGTCTTTCATTTTATACACTCAAAGCACTCACTCACATTGAGCCTTTCCGCTCTTACGTATATATACGTATTTCCCTTCCAGCTGGGTTCTAAATTCAAGTTGCGTGAGTTGTCTTTCAGTTTATACACTCAAAGCACTCACTCACATTGAGCCTTCTCGCTCTTACATATATCTATATCTCCCTTTTGCTGCGTTTTACGGTTCAGTTGCGTGGGTTGCATTTCAATTTATCCACAACACCCACGCACACATTGAGCCTTTCCGCTCTTAAGATATAGATATATTTAAATTTCTGCAATTTACATTCAAGTCATGTGAGTTGCATTCAATTTGGGTTTTCCCTTCCGCTAAGTCTTTAAATTTTGGGTTTTACATTCAAGTTGTGTGAGTTGCATTGCATACTCGCCATACTCGAGCTAGAGTGCATACCTGCACCGAACAAACCCGAACAAAACGTGCAAACACGCCTAAGTGGTTGAAACTGAAAGACTTAGGGTCGCCCAAATAAAAAATTCGCCAAGTGCATGATTTCCAAAGTTTTCAAACACCTGATCATTCAAAATTCGAATTTGAGTTTAACTTGTTCAAATGAAGTATCTAAGCGTACAGACTGACCCTTGCACGTCGGTGCAAGAAGGTCTGCGATGTAAAGATCCCGCTTGCCTACAATCGCCTTTTCAAAAGTCAGATATTTAAAAACTACTTCACTAGTTTGAGTAAGCTAGCTGGCACGCCCTAAAGCGAATTGCGAAAAGATTCGCTCCAGGCCTAAGAAACCCGAAGTCGAGGATTTTTTGTGTCTACACATTGGATAACCCCTATGCACACACAAACCCACAAATTGTGCCAAAATTTGAGGATTTTCAAAGTGCGCCAACTGTGGCGCACCATCCAAAAGAATTTCAAAAATAAAAAGAAGTTCAAAAAATGATAGACATGGAGACCCCTAATGCATGCATTGACATCTTAGGAGCTCATAACCCTACCATAGAAAAACCCACTTCTTCGAGCCTAGTCTTGTGCCCTGGAACCAAGGCTATGGCTTCGAAACAAAAAAATCCATCCCTAGGGGCACCACGAGTTGCACCTAGGGAGTAGGACAAAACCTTCGAGGACGCAATCTGGGCTTCCCTTGAAGCAAATCTCTCCCAAAATCAGGTTATATGGAACTATAAGTCTTCCCTTGAAATGTAACCACGTATTTGGCAAACTCCACTCTTTTACAGGTGCGAATTGTCTTGCTGAGGTTTACACGATTTTCCTTGGAACCTTACTTTCGAAGTTTCAAAGCCGTTATCCCTAAGGGTTTTCGAAAATGGGAATTTAACCCAAACCCTACACATAATACTTCTTTAAGTATTGAATATTGATAGGATCTGCTAAATTCCTACCTTCTACATCGATCAACCAATATGAGTTGTTCGTGGTGGTTGCACGCACAACATAGGGTACATCCCACTTGGGGCGCCACTTTCCAAGTGGATGTGGGCCACGATGGTGGATGATTTTTAAAACCAGATCTCCCACTTCAAAGTGGCGAGGTCTCATATGTTTGTCATAATGTCGGGCTATCCTTTGCCGGTATGCATGAGCATGATCCAAGCAAGGAGTCGCCTCTCATCTAACAAATCTAGTTCGGCCATCGTAGCATGTTGAAGCATCCCTAGGGGAGGTCGAGTGCAATGGATGTATGGAATGAATGCAATTGTGTATGAATGGGAAAAATGGCGTTTGTGCCATAGACCAATTCGAATGGTGTGGCATTCATGGGAGTCCGGAGGAAAGTCCTTTAAGCCCATAAGGCTTCATCCAGCTTCTCGTGCCACGTCCTACCCTTCTCTAAAGTCTTCTCAATTATACTAATGAGAGTCTTATTCGTGGCTTCGGCTTGGCCATTGCCTTAAGGGTAGTAGGGCGAAGAGAAGTGGTGAGTTATGCCATAAGTGTTGCACAACTTAACCATCTGCTCATTTTTTAATGGGGTGCCATTATCGGACACAAGGTCTCTTGGAACTCCAAATCGAGCCAAGATATTCCTCCTAATGAAAGCCACCACATGTTGCCCCTGTACGTTGGTCAGGGAGATGGCTTCAACCCACTTGGAGAAGTACTCAGTGGATGCTAAAATGAACCTATGCCCATTCGATGCCTTTGGAAATATCGGGCCTACAATATCAAACGCCCACATGGTAAATGGCCAGGGTCTGACCACGGAATGCAATGATGATGATGGGATATGAATGGCGTGCCCATGCACTTCACATGGATGACACTTTCTAACATGATCGTGGCAATCCTTTTTCAGGGTGGACCAAAAATAGCCTGCTCTAAGTATTTTCATCGCCATCATGTTGGCATTAACATGACCTCCACATTCTCCATCGTGGAATTCATGCATAATAGTCCTAGCCTCCTCTAGGTCGACACATCTTAGTAGGATGCCGGTAAAACTTTTTTTGTACAAAACCCCACCCAAAATTGTATATCGGGTAGAAATTTTCCGGATGAATGCCTTATCTTTGGATGTGGCATCCTCAGCGAATCCCTCATTTTCTAGAAAACATTTAATGTCATAGAACCAATGTTTTTCAACAGAATCTGGATTATTTTGGCAAATATCCAAATCGTGTGTGGATGGAGTGGGCGCATGCCATATTTCTAAGGATCGAGTTCCCAAAGTGGGATCGACCTTTAGAGCTGAACCCAAGGAGGAGAGGGCGTCGGGAATGCCATTATCCTCTCTCCTTACGTATGTGAGTCTACACAATTGGAATGACTCAACCAATCGAGTGGCCAGCTCATGATATGGAAGAAGTTTTTTATTTCGCACTTGCCAAATTTTCAAAACTTGGTTTATAACAAGGAGTGAATCTCCAAAGACCTCGATGCATGATGCCCCTAGAGTTTTCGAAATCCTTAAGCCTTGTATGAGTGCTTCATACTCAACTATGTTATTGGAACATTCGAAATCTAGGCGAATTGCTATGGGGATCTCACCCTTTTCAGGGGATATGAGGATGACCCCAGCACCAGCCCCTCGTTGGTTTCGTGCCCCATCGAAGTGCATCTTCCACACTTGATTTTCGAAAGAGTTTGCCAAAATGTGGTTTTGAAATTGATTTTGCAATATGCCTTCATCAGGCATTTCACTAAGTGTGGGATATGCGTCCTCTAAGGGGAACTCAGCCACGTAGTCAGCTAGGGCTTGCCCCTTAATGGAGATCTGATGATGGTATTTCAGGTCATACTCCATTAAAAGGAGTTGCCATTTGCCCAATCTACCAGTGAGAATGGGTTTTTTGAACAAATGCTTGATTGGATCAAGCTTGGACACTATCCACATCTCATGATCTAGGAAATATTGTCGAAATTTCTGGCAGGCCCATACTAGGTCCAAGCACGTCTTCTCCATGGCTTGATAATTCCTTTCATAAGCCAAGAGAGTTTTCGAAATGTAATAGATGGCATACTCCTTGTGGGTGTCATCCTCGTATTGAGCTAACAATGCTTCCAAGGCATTCGCATGCACGGAAATGTAAAGTAAAAGAGGTTTTCCTTGCTTTGGAGGATTTAAAACAGGGGGATTAACTAGGTATGCCTTTAGTCTTTCGAATGACTTTTGGCAGTCGTCATCCCATGAAAATTTCGTGCCCTTCCTCAATAATTTGTTGAAGGGTTCGCATCTAGTCGTCAGGTTTGATATGAACCGGCGAATGGATTGTAATTGACCCTGGAGGCTACGAATCTGTGTGAGATTGGAGGGTGGAGCCATGTCTATGATGGGTCGACACTTAGATGGGTCGACTTTTATACCCCTTTGGCTCACCATAAAGCCTAAGAGCTTTCCAGACTCTACTCCGAACACACATTTCTGAGGGTTTAGCTTTACTTTGTAAAGTCTAAGCCTTTCGAAAATATTTTGTAAACATTCGATATGAGTGCATCGAGTTTTGGATTTTGCCAAGAGATCATCCACATATACCTCTACGAGCTCATGAATCTGATCATGGAAGATCGTGGTCATGGCTCTCTGGTATATTGTGCCGGCATTTTTCAAACCAAAGGGCATGACTGTATAGCAGTACGTGCCCCATGGGGTTGTGAAAGCGGTCTTACCCTGGTCTCGTGGACTTAGTTTGATTTGATTATACCCTGAATAGCCATCCATAAACGAAAACATTTCATGATTTGCAGTACCATCGACTATCAAATCTATGTTTGGTAAAGGATAATTATCCTTTGGAGTGGCTTTGTTCAGGTTTTTGAAATCGATGCATATTTGAATCTTCCCATTGGTTTTTCGAACAACGATATTGGATAACCAATCAGAATATGCAATGGGTTTTATAAATCCGGCTTTTAATAGATCTTCTAAACCCTCTTTGACTTGTGCGTGTACATTCGGATGTATTTTCCTAAGCTTTTGCTTTATGGGTTTCACATCCGCATCTAAGGGAAGACGATGTTCGACAATACTGGGGTTTATGCCCGGCATGTCTTCATACGTCCATGCAAACACATCTAAGTAGGTTTGTAGAAATGCAATGAATGCGGATCTTTCATGCTCATGCAAACATGCGCCTACCTTAATGAGTTTGGGATTTGAATCACTCCCTAGGTTTACCTCTATGAAATCTCCTCCTACTTAATTGGAAGGCTTTTCAAAATCGAGAATTTTATGAAATTCGGGGAGCTCAGAAGTGGGATATTCCTCAAGGGGATCTACTTCTAGGCTTCGATCATTCTCATGGTTTATAGATCCTAGGGAATTTGATGCATGGATTTTCAAAAGACCTGGTTCTACACTTGGAATTTCTATTGACCCTTGCGCATCGGTGCAAGAAGGTCTGCGACGAAAAGAGCTTGCTTACTCACAGTCGCCACGTTAGGAGTCAGATTTCAAAATATCTCTTCGTTAGCTTAAGCAGGCTAGCAGGCACGCCCTTTTGCTTAAATAGGACTTAGACGCACGAAAAGATTCACTTCAGGCCTAAGAACCAGAAGCGGGAACTTTCTGCGTCTACACCCGGACATTGGTGATTTTATGGGGTTTGGCCCTTTGTCCGCAGTGGATGGCCCATAAGTGATGGGCTTCTCCAAGCGAGTTTTTGAAATGGGATTTCCTTTACATAAGTGATCATACACCCCCTTTTTCAAATTTGTTTCGAAAAGGGATGTTTTCTTTATTAACTTATGGAAAGTCGAGATTTCATGAAGCGAGAGAAGGGTTTTCAGCTCGTTTCTAAAATTATCTAGGATGAGCATGATTGCACATCCTTCAGATATGGGCTCTCGCACTTGACCTAGGAGAGACCTCCAACGAATGATGAACGTATGTACGTCCTAGTTCACACCTTGTTTTGTATCCCTCAAGGTATTTAAAGTCGGGGTGACTTCTACATTATGCGAGAATCTCTGCATAAAGCAGTTTGCTAACTCTTCAAAAGTTGCGAACTGGCTAAGGTCGTAGGAAGCCAGCCATTTGGCAGTTATGCCCTTGAGGGACAAAGGGAACCAATACACCCATTTCATCGAGTCCTTCTTTTTCTTGTGAGCTCGACGAGAGAAAAGCTGCAAGTGAGACCTAGGGTCTCCCATGCCATCATACTGATGAAAGTTCAGTATTTCATCATCACTGTCTATTTCATAGTCCACAGGCAAGAAATCAGACAGGGTGTAACTTCTTTTCTCTTTATTTTGCCCTCTCAGCTGCTGTAGGGCTTTACGGTCCTTATGTGTGAAGGACTCGTGGTATTGGTTACCTTCCATTACGGAAGTCTCTTTGTCTTTGCGAGGTTTTTTAAATTTTTTCTTGGCCTTTGGTTCGCCGTTGGACGAACATGAATCGCCTGCTTCAGCCTCTTGGCTAAGAGCGGCAATTTTGGCCTCGAAATCCCTTCTCAAGTCTTCAATCTCTTGTTTTTTTGAAAACTTTCAAGATTGAGAACTTCATGCGCATGAGCCATGGCTAGATACCTCTTGGGAGCCTGGACTCAACATGCTTCAATATGCTTTTCAAAATAAATCCTAAGTATGAAAATGCAACAAACAAAGTTAAAACACTTTAGAAAAAAAAATTCATGAGCTTTTTCTACATGAACTGACTCTGCACAAGGCCCAGGTACCACCGGGCATGCCAAAATCTGTAGACACGGAAAATTCCCACTTCTGGTTCTTAGGCCTGAAGTGAACCTTTTCGTGTGTCTAAGTTGTTTTTAACAAAAGGGCGTGCCAGCTAGCTTGCTTAAGCTAGCGAAGAAAGTTTTTAAAATCTGACTCTATCGGGGTGACTGTGAGCAAGTGAGCTCTTTTCGTCGCAGACCTTCTTGCACCGATGCGCAAGGGTCAGTCTGTACGCTTGGCAAAGTCTTTAAAATCAAACCTCTTTGAAAAATACCCGAAGTGTTTGGGCTTTGTTTATACGATTGCAAGTTTTATCACACATGGGATTTGCACGTGCCAACTAGGTGTGTGCATATGTGACCTAAGTTGGGCGATTTTTGCACGGGAGTGTGGGGTTTGCTTTGATGCAATATGCGTCCTAACTCGTGGTATGGCGAATATGCAATGCAAACTCACACAACTCCAAAGGGAAAACCCGAATTGAAAGACAATGCGGAAGGGAAATGACTTAATGTAAGTTGCAAAAGGGAAATTGCAATAAGGGAAATATGGCTATATCTTAAGAGCGAAAAGGCTCAATTGTGCGAGTGTGTGTCATGTATATATAGAAAGACTGTGCACACAGCTGAACCTTAAAACCCAAATCTTAAAGACATAGCCGAAGGGAAATACTTATAATATATATGGGCCCGAAGGTCGCCAACATGTGCGTGGGTGTTGTGTGTATATGGAAAGACAACTCACACGACTTGTAATGTAAAACCCAAATATAATTGCAATATGGCCTTTACTAAGGTCTTGGGAGTAAGAGCGAAAGCTCAATGTGTGTGTGTGTGGAAATTGAAAGACCACGCACACAACTTGAATTGAAACACCCAAATGAAATTGCAATATTGCCTTTACTAAGGTCTTGGGAGTAAGAGCGAAAGCTCAATGTGTGTGTGTGGAAATTGAAAGACCACGCACACAACTTGAATTGAAACACCCAAATGAAATTGCAATATGGCCTTTACTAAGGTCTTGGGAGTAAGAGTGAAAGCTCAATGTGTGTGAGTGTGGAAATTGAAAGACCACGCACACAACTCGAATTAAAACACCCAAGGGAAATTGCAATACGGCCCTTACTAGGGTCTTGGGAATAAGAGCGAAAGCTCAATGTGTATGAGTGTGGAAATTGAAAGACAACACCCACGACTTAAGTTAAAACCCACGCAGCTTAATATATATAAGTATAACTATATCTTAAGGGGTGGTTAGGCCCGTGTGTGTGCCAAAATTGTGTGCAGCTAAGAGCGAAATGGCTCAAGTGCACGTGTGTGTTGGTGTGCCAAACCACATTATTACAAGCGGGGGGAGACAATGCTCCATTATTACAACCCCGTATCAAATTTAATTAAATGTAAGCAAGTTCAGAATAAGGACCGACTTAGGCACTTACGTGTAGTTGGTCCGGGCTCAACTTGCTTGGCTTTGGCCTAGTGAGTTGCCTTAGACAGCCGAAGGGGAGCTCCGTGGATGTGGATTGGCGACAGGTATGGTGCGAGCCGAGTGTATGTCTTGATGCTGGCTGGGTGATGGAGTGGCTAGGGTGCAGCGGTTTAATGTGGCTGGTTAGGGTGGGGGCAGGTAGGTTGTTGGCTAGGTGGTGACAGGTCAAGGGTGGAGGTTTAGCTAGGGGTTGGGAAGTGGATGACTAAGGGAAGGTGGTGAGGTAGGGTGTGAGGTGGCCGGGTGTAAGGGAGAAGGTCGGGCTGTGGTGGCGGGTGATGGAGTGTGTAGCTGGGTAAGAAAGGGGAGATGAGAGGCTAGATGGGGCTGAGATGGGGTACTAACCAGGGTGTTGGTGGATGAGGTGGTGGCCGGAAGTGGTGGAAGGAGGTGGCAGCCGAATGGAGTGTGCAGTTGGGTGGAGTGTGCAGTCGGGTGGAGTGGCAGCCGGGTGGAGTGGCGATGGAGGTGGTAGAGCTGGGGGAGAGTGGGAGTGAGATGGGGTGGAAGAGAGGGCAGGAGAGAGAGGAGAGAGAGTCCTCCCACCCATCCAAAAGAGGGGGTTTTTATAGGCAAAATGGCTGGGGTCGGTTGGGAGTGGTATGGGGTAGATATTTAGAATAAGGTGGGCTTGTGGGGTGGTTTGGGGTAGGTCGGTTAGGATGGCTGGGAATTAATGGTTAGGGTCTAATTAGGTGTATTAAGGTGAGATTAGGTTTAGTTTAGTTAGGGTCTAGGTGGTCTAGTTTGGTGAGGTGAGCTAGGTGAGGTCGGCTAGGTGAGGTTGGGGTGGTTTTGGGTGAGGATGGCTAGGATTGGGTCAGGTTTAGGGGGGAGTGGCTAGGTGAGGTGGGTTAGCTCAGGGCTAGGTTTTAGGAACCTCCCCTTTGCATCGATCCATGGAACTAGTTGCAGCCATGTTCATGTTGGTGCAGCCCCAGGTTAGGTGTAGGTGCAAACAAGCTTAAACCCACACTCTAGGCTAAACCCACATGGTTAACCCACCCTTGACTAAAAGTTGTAAACACCCCGAAATCCCACGAACTTCTCAAATAAACCTGGTTTTGTAAAAGCAGCCCCAAAGGGCTATTTTGAGTCTGGAAACCCAGGAGCCTTCCAGACAAACCATGTACATATGTTTAAACTATATATGATTTAAAATATGTATAATATAGTTTTAAAACCTTTTTAAAATACATTTTGAAACCCCACAAAGCGGCTTGGCCTAATGAAAGCAGGACCAAAAGAGCAAAAGAGAGCATGAAACTGGAGCACATGTCGAGCCCGGCACAGCAACTCTCGTGTTAGATTCATCCCCAGGATCTCGAATGTCCAAGCCCCTGTTATCAACAAATCATTTGAAATCATCTCTGAAAGGTGAAAACAGAAACGGACGACAATGTTGGCGAAGACCCAACGCAAGACGGAGTACTGATGCTGTCAAGCCCCGCACAAACCGTTCATTTTGAACATACCCTGAAGGAGTCAGAATTCAGTTTTGTATTGGATTTGGACCATATATATCCAGATCCCAATCCAAACGTATATGTGGATTTGGATTTGGATTTGGATCCAAAGATCCAATCCAATATCCACATCCATGGCCCACATCACCTTCTCATAAATGGAGGTGGGGCCCACTTGAAATTCATGTGGGATCTTGAGCATGAGAGAGAATGGGGAGGATAAGATTTGAGGGAAATGTATTAAGCTTGACTTGTGTGTCAAGTTTTGGGTTAATCATGTGGGTTAGCCTAATTAGTGTGGGTTTAAGCTTGTATGAACCTACGCCTAACCTAGGGCTGCACCAACATGATGCAATGAAGTCCATGGGCCATGCAAAGGGATGCTCCTAACCCAATCTCAAGCTAAACCCACTAATCCTAGACATTTACCCTAATCCCGGCCTAATCCTAACCTAATCACCTAACCTACTTCCCTAATCCTTTCCTAATCACCTAACCCACCTCCCTAATCCTTCCCTAAACCTAGCCTAATTCCCCTAATCCTAGCCTAAACACCTAACCCACCTCACTAAACCTCACCCTAAAACCAACCCACCTAGCTAAGCCCTAAACCTCTAAACCACCCCACCACCTAAAACCCTAGCACACCATATCCCTAAAACCACCTACCCTAAATATCTGGCCCACCTAATCCCCAAACCATCACCACCTAACCACTAAACCATCCTCCCAAAACCAGCCCCAACCGACCCACCCAAATCCTATAAACCCCCCCTAGTGGGCGGGTTTTTCAACTCCTTTTGGGCCAGCCGAGCCCCCTCTCCTTTCTCATCCCTTGCTCTCTTCTCTCACCTGCTCAACCTTGGAACTCCGGCCAGCTCCACTCCACGCCACCATCACCTCCCGGCCAGCTCCACTCCATGCCACCCGACTACACCCACCTTCCACCCGACTGCCTCTCTTGGACACCCGCCACTTCATCCTTCACCCAGCCACCCTCCGGTTAGTACCCTATCCTAACACCACCCTCTCTTCACTCCCCCTCCACTCTCAGCCACCACATATCACCTTTCCTTAGTCAAACCTCCACTTCATCCAGCCGGCCACCACCTAACTACCTGCCACCATTCAGCCAGCCACAATCGACTGCACCACCTGCGCCTTACCTTTCCCTTAGACAGCCCCTAGCTAGTCCCTAGCCACCTTACCTTTCCCTTAGACAGCCCCCACTCCTTAGTGACACACCCCAGCTCCCCTTCCTTTCCTAAGCACCCCCTAACTACCCCAACCAAGGCAGCAACACTCGCTGCACCCTTGTCACTCGGCTAGCGCCAAGGCGCCACACCCACTGCATCCTTGTCACCCGGCCAGCACCCCTTTGCCGCGCCCTTCCGAGGAGCTCCCTCTTGCAGCCCAAGGCGACGCTCAAGCCCAAGCTCAAGCAAGTCACCTCCGAACCAACTATACTTAAGTGCCTAACTCGGTCCTTGTTTATAGACTTGCTTAAGCTTAATTATATTTGATACGGGATTGTAATAACGGAGCATTGTCTCCCCCGCTTGTAATAACATGGCTTGGCACACCCACACACATGTGCACTTGAGCCTATCTCGCTCTTAGTTGTACACGATTTTGAACACACACATGAGCCTAATCAACCCTTAAGATATAGACTTATTTATATAATTTAAGTTGCGTGAGGTTTTGCTTAAGTTGTGTGTGTTGTCTTTCAATTCTCGCACTCACACACATTGAGCTTTCGCTCTTATTTGTAAGACCCTAGTAAGGGTCGTGCTATTATTTCCCTTGGGTGTTTTTACTTCATGTCGTGTGTGTAGCATTTCAATTATACACTCACACACATTGAGCTTTCGCTCTTACTCCCAAGACCTTAGTCAAGGCCTATTGCAATTTATATTTGGGTTTAATTTCATGTCGTGTGCGTAGTACTTCAATTCTACACTCACACACATTGAGCTTTCGCTCTTACTCCCAAGACCTTAGTTAAGGCCATATTGCAATTTATATTTGGGTTTCATTTAAGTCGTGTGAGTTGTCTTTCAATATACACACAACACCCACGCAACACGTTGGCAACCTTCGGGCCCATATATATTATAAGTATTTCTCTTTTGGCTATGTCTTTAAGATTTGGGTTTTAAGGTTTAGTAGTGTGCGTAGTCTTTACATATATACACGGCACACACATGCACAATTGAGCCTTTTCGCTCTTAAGATATAGCCATATTTCCCTTTTGCAATTTCCCTTTCGCAATTTTCCTTTTGCAATTTACATTTCAAGTCATTTCCCTTCCGCATTGTCTTTCAGTTTCGGGTTTTCCCTTTGGAGTTGTGTGAGTTTGCATTGCATATACGCCATACCACGAGTTAGGACGCATATTGCATCAAAGCAAACCCCATACTCCCGCTCAAAGTCGCCCCACTTAGGTCACATGTTCATAACACACACTTGGTTGGCCCAAAAAGGGATAAAAAGAAAGACATAGGCATGTTCAAATCCACGTGAAATAAAAACTTGAAAATCATACAAAAATAACCCAAATCGAACACCTCAAACATTTTCGTGGGTTCTCATATTCAAAACTTGATTTTCTAAGCGTACAGACTGACCCTTGTGCATCGGTGCAAGAAGGTCTGCGACGAAAAGAGCTTGCTTGCTCACAATCGCCACGTTAGGAGTTAGATTTCAAAATATCTCTTCGCTAGCTTAAGCAAGCTAACTGACACGCCCTTTTGCTTAAATAAGACTTAGACACACGAAAAGATTCGCTTCAGGCCTAAGAACCAGAAGCGGGAACTTTCTGCGTCTACAGGATTTGGCACGCCCGGTGGGACGTGAGTCTTTTGAAAATCGAGTCATCTTAGCAAACTTGCGAAAAATTTTCTAAAGGTGTCATTTTAAACTCCTTTTTTGTACTTCTGGTATAGGATTTTTTGAAAGCTTGAAAGCATGTCAAAATCAAACCCAAGTGAAGTGTCGAGCCAAGGCTCATGCGCATCAAGTTCTCACTCTAAGAGGATTTTGAAAAATAAAATCAAGCTAGAAGAGATAGATGACTTGAGAAGGGAATTCGAGACCAAAATCGATGCTCTTAGCCAAGAGACTAAGGTAGGCGATTCATGTTCATCAAATGGTGAACAAAAGGCCAAGAAAAGACCTGAAAAAACTCGCAAACATAAAGAGGCCTCCGTAATGGATGGCAACCAATACCACGAGTCCTTCACACAAAAGGACTGTAAAGCCCTACAGCAGCTACTGAAAGGGCCAAATAAAGAGAAAAGGAGTTACGCCCTGTCTTATTTCCTACCCATGGATTATGAAACAGACAGTGACGATAAAATACCGAACTTCCATTGGTATAACGGCATGAGAGACCCTAGGTCTTACTTACAACTTTTCTCACGTCGAGCCCATAAGAAGAAAAAGGACTCGATGAAATGGGTGTATTGGTTCCCTCTATCCCTTAAAGGCACAGCTGTCAAATGGTAGGCTTCCTACGATTAAACCTGTTCGCTACTTTTGAAGAGTTAGCGAACTGCTTCATGCAAAGATTTGCACATAACGTAGAAGTCACGCCGACCTTAAACACTTTAAGGGATACAAAGCAAGGCATGAACGAAGACGTGCATGCCTTCATCGATGGAGGTCCCTTTTAGGGCAAGTGCGAGAGCCAATACCCGAAGGATGCGCAGTCATGCTCATCCTGGATAATTTTAAAAGTGATCTAAAGAACCTTCTCTCGCTTCACGAATCTCAACTTTCCATAAGTTGATTAAAAAAGCATCCCTTTTCGAAACCAATTTGAAGAAAGGGATATACGATCACTTATGGAAAGGAAGTGTCGTTTCCAAAACCCGCTTGGAGAAGCCCATCACTTATGGGCTACCCACGATGGACAAAGGGGCAAAGCACCATAAAATCGCCAATGTCCGGGTGGATCCAGGTTCGGCGAGCACTTCGAAAAATTTTCAAAAATTGGAAAACAAAAGGGAGAGAAACTTCCAAAAACCTATTGAAAAACGGGAGTACACTCCGCTAGGGCAACCTGTGTCGGAGGTCCTAGACCTCCTACTTGCCCAAGGCATGATTGAACTCCCCGAAATTCCCGACCGAGTCACTTCCAAAGGGGGATATTTAAACCGCTTTTATAAGTATCATCGGCTCAAAGGCCATGATACAAAGTGTTGTTTCTCCCTTTTAAACAAAATCGAGAACTTGATAGCGGAGGCTGGCTCCAGGTCACTACGAAACCTGAGCCAACTCAAGCTATCTTTAAAGAACCCTTTCCCAAGAATGCCAGTAGCAGTGGGAAAGGAAAAGAGGTATGTACCCTCACCTTTTTAAAAGATCTAGCGCATTCATTTGAGTCTAGTCGATCCACTTGTGCGTCTACCCATGTACTTTACAAGAAGGCCGCCCAAGTGATCATCCGGGGACCACCAAGAGCTGAATCCCCAGCTAAACCAGTTTTAAAGATCCAAGGTGCTCTGAAACTCACGATTAAAGCTAGTTTAAGTGCGAACCCTAGGTTGGTCGTGGGGGAAGTGACAAGATCCGGGAGGATCTATCAACCCCCGCACCTACAAAGTGCTAAAAAGGTGGTCAGTGTGCCTGGCCCCTCAAAAGCATGTATTCCTAGAGTTCTGCCGAAAGCAGACAATGGGAAAATCATTTTCAACCCTTATGATTTCGAAAACCATCTTTCAAAGATTCCTATCCACATGTCCATCCTAGAGCTAATACAAACTTCGCCTAGGCATAGACTCGTGCTAGAGAAAATTCTAGAAAGAGCTAAGGTTAGTTTGAACATAAGTCCTGAATCCCTGTCTGACCAAGTGGCATCAATAGGAGCAAAATCGCCCATCACTTTCTCGGAAGATGATGTAGATAGACCCTACGAATCTCATAACCAGGCCCTACATATCGAGGTGGTTCTTAATAACCACTCTCTGGACAGGTGCCTTATCGATGGGGGAGGAGGGCTCAACATCCTTCCACTTCATGTGGCATATCAAATCGAAGTCACCTTGACTTCCGTAAACCCAAGCCCCATCGTTATCACTGGATACGATGGGAATGTGTCTAGACCCTTAGGATCGATCGAACTCCCGATGGAAATGGGAGGGATCACATACACGGGGGTGTTCCATGTCTTGGACATCCACCCCCATTATAACCTGTTGCTCGGAAGGCCCTGGATACACAGCTTGTGTGTTGTGCCATCCACCTTCCACAGGTGTGTCAAGATCCCTTTCAGGGACCAAGTCGTAGTGATCCTAGGTGAGAATCACCCGCAGCTTCAAGGGATCATAAACTCCCCTTGTTTGTCGAGTTCCCAGGCCCATGAGGCTAACCTGGGGCAGACCATGGTTGAGCCTCCAAGGCTCGTATTAGCAAGTCCTAGGAAGGTCGTATACGTCAACGGACAGCCCAAGACTGGCCCCCTCCCAATCCTGACCCTTCTAGGAAGACCCAAACATCCCTCATTTCCAAAACCCCTGGACAAAAGGCTATATGTGCATGATATGGACGACAGCAAGTTCCAGGACCACGATTTATATTCGAACTTTTCAAAAAACAAAAAATCGTGGAACATGCTATTGAACATGGGCTATATGCCCTATAAAAGTCTAGGGGCACAAAATCAGCGTCTCCTAGAGCCCATCCTTCCTAGGGCCAACCCAAGCCGATATGGGATCGGCTATAATCCCAAAATACTGCCAGAGCCACCCCCTGTGACCACCTAGGTCAAGGGTGCCCTGGAGCCTACCCTAGAAGAGACCTATGATTTAGACCTCTTATTCCGAGTCCAACCCGTAGTGTTTTCCCTTTGTAGGTATGATGGAAGATCCCATTTACAAAAATCCAAAAACATTTGAAAAACTTAAAATCAAAAAAATCGAAAAACTGCAAAAACCAAAAACACTGAAAAATCAAAAACTCAAAAATAGAGTAGTTTGTATAGTTCCTAAAGTTCTTGTTTTGCAAAAACCCAAAAAAATCGAAAATCTACAAAATACCAAAAAGATTTTGTACATAGCTGCTCCTGGTAAGACTTTGGAAAAAGAAAAGGGTTTCGAAAGGAACGTCGTCTGCATAGCCAAACCAAAAATTTCAAAATCGATTGAAATTCCAAGTATAAAACCAGGTCTTTTGATAACTCACGCATCAAATTCCCTCAGGTCTATAACCCACGAGAATGATCGAAGCCCAGAAGTGGATCCCCTTTAGGAAGATCCCACTTCTGAGCTCCCAGAATTTCATAAAATTCTCGATTTTGAAAGACCTTCTAATTCAGTAGGAGGAGATTTCATAGAGGTGAACCTAGGGAGTGATTCCAATCCCTTTTGGGAGAGAAAGTCTACGAAGCGGTTCGAGGTGTCTAATTCGGGTCTTTTAGATGCGATTGCATGTTTTAGATCACGTGGATTTGCACGTGCCTAAGTCTTTTCTTTTATCCCTTTTCGGGCCACCTAGTTTATGTGTTATGAACACTCCACTACATGGGCGAATTCGAGCGGGGCTTGCTTTGATGCAATATGCGTCCTACCTCGTGGTATGGCGTAGATGCAATGCAAACTCACGCTACTCCAAAGGGAAAACCCGAATGTAAAGACAATACTGAAGGGAAATGACTTGTAAAGTAAGTGCCGAAGGGAGATATGTATATAGAGTATGTATATGAGCCCTTACTTGGGTCTTGCAAATAAGAGCGAAGGCTCAATGTGGGTGCGTGCTTGAATTGAAAGACTTACACACACGACATGAAATTAAACCCAAATATAAATTCCAGTATGGCCTTAACTAAGGTCTTGGGAATAAGAGCGAAAGCTCAATGTGTGTGAGAGTGCTTGAATTGAAGTACTACGCACACGACATAAATGAAACCCAAATATAATTGCAATAAGGCCTTTACTAAGGTCTTGGGAGTAAGAGCGAAGGCTCAATGTGTGTGAGAGTGCTTGAATTGAAAGACTTACACACACGACATGAAATTAAACCCAAATATAAATTGCAGTATGGCCTTAACTAAGGTCTTGGGAATAAGAGCGAAAGCTCAATGTGTGTGAGAGTGCTTGAATTGAAGTACTACGCACACGACATAAATGAAACCCAAATATAACTGCAATAAGGCCTTTACTAAGGTCTTGGGAGTAAGAGCGAAGGCTCAATGTGTGTGAGAGTGCTTGAATTGAAAGACAACGCACCCAACTTAAGCAAAACCCTTCAAAATGAAAGTATATGTATATACTTATGTATTAAGGGTTGATTAGGCCCGTGTGTGTTCAAAATCATGCACAACTAGGAGAGTGCACGTGTGTGGGTGTGCCAAGCCACGTTATTACAAGCGGGGGGAGACTATGCTCCGTTATTACAACCCCGTATCGAATTGAATCTCAAGCAAGTATACAACTAAAGACCGAGTTAGGCACTTACTAGTAGCTGGTCCGTAGAGGCCTTGCTTGAGCGTGGGCTTGTCCTTCGCCTTGGGCTGCAAAAGGGAGCTCCGTGAGGTTGAGCGACAAGGGGTGCTGGCCGGCTGCGAATGGGGCGCGGGATAGGCGCCTTGATGGTGGCCGGCTGCAAGCAAGGGTGTCGCCTTGGTGTGGGGGATTAAAGGGGCTGGGCAAGGTGAGTATGTAGGGTCACTAGGAGGGTATATAGTGTTAGGGAGTATGGCCCTAAGGGGAGCCTAAGGGAAGGCCGAATGGGACACCTAGGGGAAAGGAGGTGGCTGGCCGAATGGAAGGGATAGTCGGTTGGAGTGGCCGACTAGGGGAATGTGGTGGTGGCGAGCTGCTAGGATGACTAAGGCTGGAGTATGGGAAGGAAGCTAGTTAGGTGATGGGGCTAGGTGGTAGTGGGGGTAGTGGGTGTAAGGGAGTGCTAGGGGCAGGTCTTAGGAAGTCAGATAGGGTGGCCGGGTGTAGCTAGTGTAGTTAGGTAGTGGCGGGTAGCTAGGGTGACTAAGGCTTGGCCGAGTGGAAGTGGTGGCGGCAAGTGGCTGATATTAAGGTAAGGTGGTGGTATGGTGGGTGGCTGGGAGTGGAGAGGGAGTGGAGAAGGAGCTAGGTAGAGTGTGGGGTACTTACCGAGTGAAGAGAAGGTGGCGCTCGGCTGGAAGGGAGTTGGGCAGGTAGTGATGTTCGGCCGGGAGGTGGCGGAGATGGCGGTGCAAGTGGTGGTGGGATGGAGAGTAGGTGGTGGTGCAGGCGGAGCAGGTGGAGCAGGCAGAGCAACTGGGGAAGTGGAGGAAGGAGAGGACCCGGTTGGGATGGGTGAGGGGTTCTTGATGGGAAAACCCGCCCCCAAGGGGGGGGGGGTTTATATAGGGATGGGTAGGTCGGTTAGGGTTGGGTTTGGGGTAGTGGTTAGGTGGTTTAGGTAGGGTGGCATGAAGATAAGGTGGGCTGGAAAGGGTAGGGCCAGATATTTTAAATACTAGTGGTTTGGGTAGATTGTGGGCTAGGGGTGGTTTAGGGGTTTAGGATTTGGTTAGGTGGTTGGGTTCTAGGGTGAGGTTTAGTGAGCTAGGTTAGGTGATTAGGCTAGGATTAGGCTAGGTTTAGGGAAATTAACCTAGGTTTAGGGAAGGATTAGGGAAGTGGGTTAGGTGATTAGGTTGGAATTAGGCCGGGATTAGGGAAGTGGGTTAGGTGATTAGGTTCATATTAGGGGTGGATTAGGGTGGAAGGCTAGGATTAGGTGTTTTGGGTTAGGTTTAGGTGAAGGAGCTCCCTTTGCATGGCCCATAGACCTAAACCACCTCATGTTGGTGTAGCCCTAGGTTAGGTTTTGGCTAATTACAAGCTTAAACCCACTCAATTAGGCTAACCCACATGATTAACCCTAAACTTGATACACAAGTCAAGCTTAATTACAACCACACTTGATCTTATCCATCCCCACTCTCTCTCATGCCCATAATCCCACGTGAATTTCAAGTGGGCCCCACCTCCATTTATGAGAAGGTGATGTGGGCCATGGATATGGATATTGGATTGGATCTCTGGATCCAAATCCAAATCCAAGTCCACATATGGGTTTGGATTGGGATCTGGATATATATGGTCCATATCCAATCCAAACTGAACTCTGACTCCTTCGAGCTGTATTCGAAATGAACGGTTTGTGCGGGGTCTGACAGCATCAGCACTCCGTCTGCGTTGGGTCTTCGCCAACATAATCGTCCGCCTCCGTTTCTACCTTCCGGAGATGACTTCAAATGACATTTTGATAATAACAGGGTCTTGGACGTTCGAGATCCTGGGGGTATGGATTTGATACGAGAGTTGCTGTGTCGGGCTCGACATGTGCTCCGATTCCGGGCTCTTTTTGACTTCACTGGTCCTGTCTTGATTAGGCCAAGCTGCTTTGGGGTTTCAAAAACGTGTTTTAAAAGGTTTTCAAAAGCCATATTATATATTTTTGAAATACAAAGTTTAAAACATATATACAGGGTTGTCTGGAAGGCTCCTGGGTTTCCAGACTCAAAATAGCCCTTTGGGGCTGCTTTTACAAAACCAGATGATTTTGAGAAATTCGTGGGATTTCAGGGTGTTTACAGTATTCTGATTGGTTATCAAACATCGTTGTAGTTCGAAAAACCAATGGGAAAATTTCAATATGCATCGATTTCAGAAACCTGAACAAAGCCACTCCAAACGATAACTATTCTTTACCAAACATAGATTTGATAGTCGATAGTACTGCAAATCACGAGATGTTTTCATTTATGGATGGCTATTCAGGCTATAATCAAATTAAATTAAGTCCACGAGATCAGGGTAAGACCGCATTCACAACCCCGTGGGGCACGTACTCCTATACAGTCATGCCCTTTGGTTTGAAAAATGCCGGCACAACATACCAGAGAGCCATGACCACGATCTTCCATGATCAGATTCATGAGCTCGTAGAAGTGTATGTAGATGATCTCTTGGCAAAATCCAAAACCCGATGCACTCATATCGAATGTTTGCAAAAGATTTTCGAAAGGCTTAGGCTTTACAAAGTAAAGCTAAACCCTCAAAAATGTGTATTCGGGGTAGAATCCGGGAAGCTTCTAGGCTTTATGGTAAGCCAAAGGGGTATAGAAGTTGACACCTCTAAGTGTCGAGCCATCATAGACATGGCTCCACCCTCCAATCTCACACAAATTCGTAGCCTCCTAGGTCGATTACAGTCTGTTCGCCGATTTATATCAAATCTGACAACTAGATGTGAACCCTTCAACAAGCTGTTGAGAAAGGAAATGAAATTTTTATGGGATGACGACTGTCAGAAGTCCTTCGAGAGACTAAAGGCATACTTGGTTAATCCCCCCATTTTGAATCCTCCAAAGCAAGGAAAACCGCTTTTACTTTACATTTCCGTGCATGCGAATGCTTTGGGAGCTCTATTAGCTCAATACGAGGATGACACCCATAAGGAGAATGCCATCTATTATATTTCGAAAACTCTCTTACCTTATGAAAGGAATTATCAAGCCATGGAGAAGACATGCTTGGCCCTAGTCTGGGCCTACCAGAAATTTAGACACTATTTCCTAGATCATGAGATCTAGATAGTGTCCAAGCTTGATCCAATCAAGCACTTATTCAAAAAACCCATTCTCACTGGTAGATTGGGTAAATGGCAACTCCTTCTAATGGAGTATGACCTGAAATACCATCACCAGATCTCCATTAAGGGGCAAGCCCTAGCAGACTACGTGGTTGAGTTCTCCCTGGAGGACGCATATCCCACACTTGAGGAAATGCCAGACGAAGGCATATTGCAAAACCACTTTCAAAACCACATTTTGGCAAACTCTTTCGAAAACCAAGTGTGGAAGATGCACTTCGATGGGGCACGAAACCAACGAGGGGCTGGTGCTGGGGTCATCCTCATATCCCCTGAAAAGGGCGAGATTCCCATAGCAATCCGCCTAGATTTCGAATGTTCCAACAACATAGCTGAGTATGAAGCACTCATACAAGGCTTAAGGGTTTCGAAAACTCTAGGGGCATCATGCATCGAGGTCTTTGGAGATTCGCTCCTTGTTATAAACCAGGTTTTGAAAATTTGGCAAGTACGTAACGAAAAACTACTTCCATATCATGAGTTGGTAACTCGATTGGTTGAGTCATTCCAATCGTGTAGACTCACACACGTAGGAAGAGAGGATAATGGCATTGCTGATGCCCTCTCCTCCTTGGGTTCACCCCTAAAGGTCGATCCCATTTCAGGGACTCGATCTTTAGAAATATGGCATGCGCCCAACCCATCCTCACACGATTTGGATATTTGCCAAAATAACCCAGATTCTATTGAAAAACCTTGGCTTTATGACATCAAACGTTTTCTAGAAAATGGAGGATTCGCCGAGGATGCCACATCCAAAGATAAGGTATTCATCCGTAAAATTTCGACCCGATACACCATTGTGGGTGGGGTTCTATATAAGAAAAGTTTTACCGGCATCCTACTTAGATGTGTCGATCTAGAGGAGGCTAGGACTGTGATGCATGAGTTCCACGATGGAGAATGTGGAGGTCATGTTAATGCCAACATGATGGCAATGAAAATACTTAGAGCGGGCTATTTTTGGTCCACCCTGAAAAAGGATTGTCACGATCATCTTAGGAAGTGTCATCCATGTCAAGTCCATGGGCACGCCATTCATATCCCATCATCTGCATTACATTCTATGGTCAGCCCCTGGCCATTTACCATGTGGGCGTTTGATATCGTAGGCCCAATCTTTCCAAAAGCCTCGAATGGGCATCGATTCATTTTAGCAGCCACTGAGTATTTCTCCAAATGGGTGGAAGTCATTTCCTTGACCAACGTATAGGGGCAACATGTGGTGGCTTTCATTAGGAGGAATATCTTGGCTCGATTTGGGGTTCCACGAGACTTTGTGTTCGATAATGGCACCCCATTCAAGAATGAGCGGATGGTTAAGTTGTGCAACACGTATGGCATAACTCACCACTTCTCTTCGCCCTACTACCCTCAAGGCAACGGCCAAGCCGAAGCCACAAACAAGACTCTCATTAGTATAATTGAGAAGACTTTAGAGAAGGGTAGGACGTGGCACGAGAAGCTGGATGAAGCCTTATGGGCTTATAGGACTTCCATCCGGACTCCCACGAATGCCACCCCATTCGAATTGGTCTATGGCACAAACGCCATTCTTCCCATTCATACTCAATTGTATTCATTCCATACATCCATAGCACTCGACCTCCCCCTAGAGACGCTTCAGCATGCTAGGATGGCCAAACTAGATTTGCTAGATGAGAAGCGACTCCTTGCTATGGATCATGCTCGTGCATACCGGCAAAGGATAGCCCGACACTATGACAAACACATGAGACCTCACCACTTTGAAGTGGGAGATCTGGTTTTGAAAATCATCCACTATCGTGGCTCACATCCCCTTGGAAAGTGGCACCCCAAGTGGGATGGACCCTATGTTGTACGTGCAACCACCACGAACAACGCGTATTAGTTGATCGATGTAGAAGGTAGGAATTTAGCAGATCCTATCAATATTCAATACTTAAAGAAGTATTATGTGTAGGATTTGTGTTAAATTCCTTTTTTCGAAAACCTTTAGGGATAGCTGCTTTGAGACTTAGAAATAAGGTTCAAAGGCAAAATCGTATGACCTTGAGTGAGAGAATTCGCACTTGTGAAAGAGTGGAGTCTTCCAAATCGTGGTTATATTTCAAAACCCTTCTTCTTACAAAGAAAGGCCTAGTTCAATATAGCAAGATACTTGCAAGTAGTACGTGCTATTTCTAAATAGGCTGATCTGGAATGAATCGATGGGATAAGTCCTCCCCTCTTCTCTTCTCCTTCCAAAAGGAAAGCATGGCCCAAATAAAGGGAATTTTCCCATCCAAAGTCTCTTTCCAAAAGAAAGAAACCAGAATCCAAAAGAAAAGATCGATTCTCTTGTGAAAAAGAGGGATTAAAGAAAAAATACTCCCAAAGGGAGACCCTCTATGAAAAAAAGAAAAAAGAGGCCAAATAGCTCAAAAAGAGCAGTTTTCTGCCTTCTATGCCTTAAACCACGGGATGCTTCAGAAGGGACCGTGGTATCTCTTTCCCATCCTTGGCTTATCCCAAGCTAAAACATGGTTTATTTCGAGGAATCCTAAAGTAAAAATAGGATTTACTTACTTGAATTTCATTTTGTTTGAGAATTCGACGTTTCGAATAAGTCGTAGGAATTTGAAATACAGCTTGTTTTCTTATAAAACCTCTGCTAGATAAGCGAGTGTCAAGACTCAAGCAAAAGGCAAATACGAAGAGCTCGAGATCCTTAGGATTGAGACTCAAGACAGTTGTCCCTTTTTGTAAATAGATTTTGTAAATAAATTTTTTTTTAAATAAATTTTGAAAATCGAACATCGAACAGCATAGGATTTGCTCACTTGGAGCAATAGGCCTTGTAAGTCTCAAGAGTTCGACCATATCTGGTCTCTAGGAGGTCGCCACTCTTGACACCCCACCCATGTCATGCATCTGCATACCCACGCATGGACATTTGCATAACATGATCCCATTTTAGGACCAGAAACCGTCTTGTATATCCCTTTGGCGTGATATCTCCTCCTACCAGGGTTTTAAAAGTGAGGTTTTGCTAAAGATTGGGACGATCCCATATTTTCGTGGTTAGATCTAGGGAGACATTGAAAGGGGTGTTTGTCGTCTTTGCCATTATCCAAATCAATTTGGACAATGCCAAAGAGGGGCATCTGTAAACACCCCGAAATTCCACGAACTTCTCAAATAAACCTGGTTTTGTAAAAGCAGCCCCAAAGGGCTATTTTGAGTCTGGAAACCCAGGAGCCTTCCAAACAAACCCTGTACATATGTTTAAACTATATATGTTTTAAAATATGTATAATATAGTTTTAAAACCTTTTTAAAATACGTTTTGAAACCCCACAAAGCGACTTGGCCTAATGAAAGCAGGACCAGAAGAGCAAAAGAGAGCCCGGAACCGGAGCACATGTCGAGCCCAACACAGCAACTCTCGTGTTAGATTCATCCCCAGGATCTCGAACGTCCAAGCCCCTGTTATCAACAAATCATCTCCGAAAGGTGAAAACATAAACGAACGACAATGTTGGCGAAGACCCAACGCAACACGGAGTACTGATGCTGTCAGGCCCTGCACAAACCGTTCGTTTCGAACATACCCTGAAGGAGTCAGAATTCAGTTTTGGATTGGATCTGGACCATATATATCCAGATCCCAATCCAAACGTATATGTAGATTTGGATTTGGATTTGGATCTAAAGATCCAATCCAATATCCACATCCATGGCCCACATCACCTTCTCATAAATGGAGGTGGGGCCCACTTGAAATTCACGTGGGATCTTGGGCATGAGAGAGAATGGGGAGGATAAGATTTGAGGGAAATGTATTAAGCTTGACTTATGTGTCAAGTTTTGGGTTAATCATGTGGGTTAGCCTAATTAGTGTGGGTTTAAGCTTGTATGAACCTACGCCTAACCTAGGGTTGCACCAACATGATGTAATGAAGTCCATGGGTCATGCAAAGGGATGCTCCTAACCCAATCCCAAGCTAAACCCCCTAATCCTAGGCATTTCCCTAATCTCGGCCTAATCCTAACCTAATCACCTAACCTACTTCCCTAATCACCTAACCCACCTTCCTAATCCTTCCCTAAACCTAGCCTAATTCCCCTAATCCTAGCCTAAACACCTAACCCACCTCACTAAACCTCACCCTAAAACCAACCCACCTAGCTAAGCCCTAAACCTCTAAACTACCCCACCTAAAACCCTAGCACACCATATCCCGAAAACCACCTACCCTAAATATCTGGCCCACCTTATCCCCAAACCATCACCACCTAACCACTAAACCATCCTCCCAAAACCAGCCCCAATCGACCCACCCAAATCCTATAAACCCCCCCCCTAGTGGGCAGGTTTTTCAACTCCTTTTGGGCCAGCCGAGCCCCCTCTCCTTTCTCATCCCTTGCTCTCTTCTCTCACCTGCTCCACCTTGGAACTCCGGCCAACTCCAGTCCACGCCACCATCACCTCCCGGCCAGCTCCACTCCACGCCACCTGACTGCACCCACCTTTCACCCGGCTGCCTCTCTTGGACACCTGCCACTTCATCCTTCACCCAGCCACCCTCCGATTAGTACCCTATCCTAACACCACCCTCTCTTCACTCCCCTTCCATTCTCAACCACCACATATCACCTTTCCTTAGTCGAACCTCCACTTCATCCAGCCGGCCACCACCTAACTACCTGCCACCATTCGGCCAGCCACAATCGACTGCACCACCCGCCGCCCTACCTTTCCCTTAGACAGCCCCCACTCCTTAGTGACACACCCTAGCTCTCATTTCTTTCCTAAGCACCCCCTAACAACCCCAACCAAGGCAGCAACACCCGCTGCACCCTTATCACCCGGCTAGCACCAAGGCGCCACACCCACTGCATCCTTGTCACCCGGCTAGCACCCCTTTGTCGCGCCCTTCCGAGGACCTCCCTCTTGCAGCCCAAGGCGATGCTCAAGCCCAAGCTCAAGCAAGTCACCTCCGGACCAGCTATACGTAAGTGCCTAACTCAATCCTTGTTTATAGACTTGCTTAAGCTTAATTAAATTTGATACGGGGTTGTAATAACGGAGCATTGTCTCCCCCCGCTTGTAATAACGTGGCTTGGCACACCCACACACACGTGCACTTGAGCCTATCTCGCTCTTACTTGTACACGATTTTGAACACACACATGGGCCTAATCAGCCCTTATGATATAGACTTATTTATATAATTTAAGTTGCGTGGGGTTTTGCTTAAGTTGTGTGTGTTGTCTTTCAATTCTCGCACTCACACACATTGAGCTTTCACTCTTATTTGTAAGACCTTAGTAAGGGTCGTGCTATTATTTCCCTTGGGTGTTTTTACTTCATGTCATGTGTGTAGCATTCCAATTATACACACACACACATTGAGCTTTCGCTCTTACTCCCAAGACCTTAGTCAAGGCCTATTGCAATTTATATTTGGGTTTAATTTCATGCCGTGTGCGTAGTACTTCAATTCTACACTCACACACATTGAGCCTTCGCTCTTACTCCCAAGACCTTAGTTAAGGCCATATTGCAATTTATATTTGGGTTTCATTTAAGTCGTGTGAGTTGTCTTTCAATATATACACAACACCCACGCAACACGTTGGCAACCATCGGACCCATATATATTATAAGTATTTCCCTTTCGGCTATGTCTTTAAGATTTGGGTTTTAAGGTTCAGCAGTGTGCATAGTCTTTACATATATACACGGCACACACTTGCACAATTGAGCCTTTCCGCTCTTAAGATATAGCCATATTTCCCTTTTGCAATTTACATTCAAGTCATTTCTCTTCCGCATTGTCTTTCAATTTCAGGTTTTCCCTTTGGAGTTGTGTGAGTTTGCATTGCATATATGCCATACCATGAGTTAGGACGCATATTGCATCAAAGCAAACCCCATACTCCCGCTCAAAGTCGCCCCACTTAGGTCACGTGTTCATAACACACACCTAGTTGGCCCAAAAAGGGATAAAAAGAAAGACATAGGCACGTGCAAATCCACGTGAAATAAAAACTTGAAAATCATACAAAAACAACCCGAATCGAACACCTCAAACATTTTTGTAGGTTCTCATATTCAAAA
This sequence comes from Brasenia schreberi, assembly GCA_036023115.1. Classification (NCBI taxonomy): domain Eukaryota; kingdom Viridiplantae; phylum Streptophyta; class Magnoliopsida; order Nymphaeales; family Cabombaceae; genus Brasenia; species Brasenia schreberi. The sequence goes on from JAYKKT010000061.1 coordinate 13,871,579, forward strand.
CTCGATTTTCTAAGCGTACAGACTGACCCTTGCGCATCGGTGCAAGAAGGTCTGCGACGAAAAGAGCCTGCTTGCTCACAGTCGCCACGTTAGGAGTCAGATTTCAAAATATCTCTTCGCTAGCTTAAGCAAGCTAGCTGGCACGCCCTTTTGCTTACATAGGACTTAGACACACGAAAAGATTCGCTTCAAGCCTAAGAACCAGAAGCGGGAACTTTCTGCGTCTACAAAAGTCAAGCCCACCAACTTTCTCACTCATACTTTATCACCCCATTTCTCTCTCTACCCAAGCTTTTCACGTGAAATCTCTGTTAGCCCCACCTCCATTTATGAGAAGGTGATATGGGCCATGGATGTGGATATTGGATTTGGATCTTTGGATCCAAATCCAAATCCAAATCATGATGTGTGTTTGGGTTTGGATCTAGATATATATGATCCAGATCCGACCCAAATCTGATTTTCTGACTCCTTCATGGCGTTTTGAAACGGACGGTTTGTGCGGGGCTTGACTGCATCAATACTCCGTCTTGCGTTGGGTCTTCGCCAACATTGTCGTTCGCTCTTCTTCTCACCTTCCGGAGATCATTCTTAACAAATTTGTTGATATCAGGGGCTTAGATGTCCGAGAATCTAGGGATGATTTTGATACGAGAGTTGATGTGCCAGGCTTGAAATATGCTCTGGATCCGGGCTCTCTTTTGCTTCTTCGGTCCTGCTTTCATCAGGCCAAGCTGCTTTTTGGGGTTTCAAAAACTCCTTTTTAAGGTTTTAAAACTGTATGTATATATTTTTAAAATATATATGGTTTTAACAAATGTACAAGGTTATCTGGAAGGCTCCTAGGTTTCCAAACTCAAAATAGCCCTTTGGAGCTGTTTTTGTAAAACCAGGTATATTTGAGAAAATCATGGGATTTTAGGGTGTTCACAACACATCCTAACATGGTCATGATAATTCTGCTTTAGAGTGGACCAAAAGTAACCAGCTCTAAGTATTTTCATTGCCATCATGTTTGCATTTACATGCCCTCCACATTCTCCATCGTGGAATTCATGCATTATCATCCTAGCCTCTTCAAGGTCGACACACCTCAATAAGATGCCAGGAAAACTCTTTTTATAAAGAATCCCTCCCAAAATCATGTATCGGGTTGAAATCTTTCGAAGGAAAGCTTTGTCTTTAGACGAAGCAAATTCTGAAAATCCTCTGTTTTCTAAGAAATCTTTAATGTCTTTAAACCAGGGTTTTTTAGTAGAAGTTGTGTTGTTTTGGCAAATCTCCAAATCGTGTGTGGATAGAGTGGGTGAGTGCCATATGTCTAAGGATCGAGTTCCCAAGGTGGGATCGACCCTTAGGGCTGAGCCCAAGAATGAGAGGGCATCGGCTATGCCATTGTCCTCTCTTCCTACGTGTGTAAGTGTACACGATTGGAATGAATCGACCAGCTTGGTGGCCAATTCGTGGTATGGAAGAAATTTTTCATTTTTGACATGCCAAATTTTTAATACTTGGTTTATGACAAGTAAAGAGTCTCCAAAGACTTCAATGCATGATGCCCCTAGAGTTTTCAAGATTTTCAAGCCTTGTATGAGTGTTTCATACTCAGCTGTATTGTTGGAACATTCGAAATCTAGGCGAATAGCAATGGGAATTTCTCCCTTTTCAAGGGATATGAGGATGATTCCTACCCCAGCCCCTTTTTTGTTTCGTGCCCCATCGAAGTGCATCTTCCACACTTGGTTTTCACTTGAGCAATTTGATAGAATATGGTTTTGAAATTGGTTTTGAAAGATGCCTTTGTTGGGCATTTTATCAAGTGTGGGATATGAATCTTCTAAAGAGAAGTCAGCCACAGAGTCAGCTAGGGCTCGCCCCTTAATGGAGGTTTGATGGTGGAATTTCAGGTCATACTCCATCAAGAGGAGTTGCCATTTACCCAGCCTACCCGTGAGAATAGGTTTTTCAAACAAATGCTTGATTGGATCAAGCCTAGACACTATCCAAATCTCGTGATCTAGGAAGTAATGTCGAAATTTCTAGCAGGCTCATACCTAGGCCAAGCACGTCTTCTCCATGGCTTGATAGCTTCTTTTATAAGAAAATAGAGTTTTCGAAATATAGTAGATGGCATACTCTTTATAGGTATCATCCTCATATTGAGCTAATAAGGCACCCAAAGCATTTGCATGCACAGAAATATAAAGCAAAAGAGGTTTTCCATGCTTTGGAGGGTTTAAAACAGGAGGATTAACCAAATACGCTTTTAATCTTTCGAAAGCTTTTTGGCAATCGTCGTCCCACACAAATTTCACCCCTTTTCTCAAAAGTTTGTTAAAAGGTTCACATCTTATAGCGAATTTTGAGATAAACCTTCTAATTGATTGGAGCCGACCTTGGAGGCTTCGAATTTGAGTTAAATTGGAGGGTAGAGGCATATCTATGATGGCTCGACACTTAGAGGGGTCGACTTCAATGCCCCTTTGGCTTACCATAAAACCTAAAAGCTTGCTAGATTCTGCTCCGAAGACACACTTTTGAGGGTTTAGTTTCACTTTGTAAAGTCCCAATCTTTCAAAAACTTTTTGTCGAGATTCGATGTGGGTATCTCGGGTTTTTTATTTTACCAAGAGATCATCCACATACACTTCTAAGAGCTCATGAATTTGATCGTGAAAAATCGTAGTCATGGCTCTTTGGTATGTGGCACCGGCATTTTTCAAACCAAAGGGCATGACTGTATAGTAGTACGTGCCCCAAGGTGTGGTAAAAGCAGTTTTAGCCTGGTCTCTTCGGGCAAATTTGATTTGATTATAACCCGAGTAGCCATCCATAAAGGAAAACATTTCATGATTTGCAGTACTATCGACTATCAAATCAATATTTGGTAAAGGGAAGTTATCCTTTGGCATGGCTTTCTTCAAATTTCTGAAATCAATGCAAATTCGAATTTGACCATTGGATTTTCAAACTACAACAATGTTTGAAAGCCAATCAGAATACGCAGTGGGTTTTATAAAACCAGCTTTAAGCAGATCTTCTAAACCCTCTTTTACTTGAGAATGGACATTCGGATGAATCTTTCTAAGCTTTTGTTTTATGGGTTTCGAATATGAATCTAGGGGAAGACAATGCTCTACCACTTTTGGGTCTATACCTGGCATGTCTTCGTAAGTTCATGCAAACAAATCGATATAGGTTTTCAAGAATGTTATGAATGATGCTTTTTCATGCTCATGCAAACATGCGCCTATCTTAATGTGTTTAGGTTTTGACTCACTCCCTAAGTTGATTTCTATGAAATCCTCTCCTACAGAATTCGAAGGTTTTTCCAAATCAAGAATTTTGTTAAACTCGGGAAGCTCGGAGGTTTTATCCTCCCCAGTGAGAAGGGGATCCTCCTCCATGCTTTGATCATTCTCAAGAATTCTAAATCCTAGGGAATTTGGATTTGATGCATGGTTTTTGCAAACACCTGGTTTTGGTTTTGGAATTTCTATAGATTTTGAAGACTTGAGTCCTTTTATGAAGACGATTTTTTCTTCAAAATCCTTGGTTTTTTCCAAATTTTTACCAAGAGCTGGTATATACATGATTTTGTTTTTGGAATTTTCCAGTTTTTTGATTTTTTTGGTTTTTTGCAAAGGAAACATATTTGGAGAAATACAAACTACAGCTTTTTTGGATTTTTCGCAAATTTCTAATGTTTTTGGATTTTGAGATTTTTCCATTTGTTTTTGGATTTTGAAAATTTGTAAATTTTTTAGATTTTTGGTTAAGGAGGGATCTTCCATCATACCTACAAAGGAAAACGCCATGAATTAGACTCTAAATAAGAGGTCTAAATCATATGTTTCTGTTTCAATAGGTTTCAGGGCACCCTTGACCCAAGTGGTCACAGGTGGTGGTTCTGGGGGTATGGAAGGGATATATCTTTTCCCATACCTACTTGGGTTTGCATTTGGTATTATGAGCTCGAGGCAACCTTGGTTTTGAGTCCCTAGTTTTTGGTAGGGCATGTAACCCATGTTTAATAGCATGTTCCAAGGCTTTTTTAGTTTTGCAAATTCTTTATATAAAGGGTGGCCTTGGAACTTGCTATCGTCCATGTCATGCTTGAATGGTTTTTTATTTAGGGACTTTGGAAATAGTTGGCACTTGGTCTTTCCTAGGATCATTATGGTTTTGGGCAAGCAAGCTTTGGGTTTCCCCTTAATATATAGGATTTTCCTAGGTTTTGGAGCACGATCTTGGGCGTTTCGACCAAAGGTTTCCCAAGGTTGTCCTCATAGGCTTGGTGACCTGATAAGCAAGGAAAGTTTTGTATTCCCTGAAGCTGAGGATGGTTTTCTCCTAGAATTACCATAATTTGGTTTTCATAGGGGATTTTCATGTACCTGTGGAAGGTGGATGGCATAGCTCGCACGCTATGTATCTGTGGTCTTCCAAGCAGTAGATTGTAATGGGGGTGTATGTCTAAGACATGGAACACCCCTGCGTGGGCTATACCCCCTATTCTATGGGTAACTCTACAGCTCCCAAAGGTCTAGATGCATTTTCATTGTATTCAGTAATTATGATGGGACTTGGGTTCACGGAAGTCAAGGTGACTCCGATTTGACATGCCATGTGGAGCGAAAGGATGTTTGAGACCTCCTCCCCCATCAACTAAGCATTTCTTGAGAGGATAGTGATTCAATACTACCTCAATATGCAAAGCTTGGTTGTGGGTTTCATACGGTCTTTCTATCTCGTCTTTCGAGAACACGATTGGTGTCTTTGCACAGATAGGTACCACTTGAAATGACAAGGACACAGGAGTTATATTTGAGTTAACTTTGGCTCTCTCTAAGATCTGTTCTAAAACAAGCCTATGCCTAGGTGAGGTTTGTATCAGTTCTAGGATGGACATATTTATTAGGATCTTGGAAAGATGATTTTCAAAATCATATAAGGTTAAAACATTTTGACCTTTGTCCATTTTTTGCGAAACCTTAGGAATGCATGCTTTTGAAGGGCCAGGGACACTGACCACTTTTTTAGCAATTTTTTCTAAGTGTTGGGGTTGATAGATCCTCCCGGACCTGGTCACTTCCCCTACACTTTGCATAAGGCTCATTCCTATTGTGGCTCTATTTGAGTGTTTTGGAGCACCTCGAAATTCTAGAATGGTTCTAACCTGGGGCAGGACTCTAAGTGTTCCTCGGATTACTACTTGGGTGTTTTTCTTACAAATGATGAGAGATGATGCACAAGTAGTAAAACCAGAATGTGATGGATAAACTAAACTTTTCAAAGTCAAGAAAGCACATACCTCCTTTCCCTTCCCACTAGTGCTTACGTGATTGGGGAAGGGTTCTTTAAATATGACTTGAGCAGGCTCTGGTTCCTCAGTGACCTGCAGCCAACCCTACTCTATCAAGTTCTCAATTTTATTTAGAAGGGAGAAACATTGGTTTGTATCTTAGCCCCTGAGCTGATGATACTTGCAAAAATGGTTCAAAAATCTCCCCTTTGAAGGGGTTCCCTCGGGAATTTCGGGGAGTGTGATAAACCCTTGGGCGAGAAGGAGGTCAAGGACCTCTGAGACAGGTTGCCCTAGTGGGGTATACTCCCATTTTTCAAAAGTTTTTTGTAACTTTTTTCATTTTTTGATTCAAACTTTTTTGAAGTGCTCGCTGGGCTGGGATCCACTCGGACATTTGCAACTTTTTGGGGTTTTGCCCCTTTGTCCATAGTGGGTAACCCGTAAGTTACAGGTTTTTCCAAACGTGATTTTGGCAAAATATTTCCTTTCCATAGGTGATCGTAGACTCCCTTTTTCAGATTTGTTTCAAAGAGGGAAGCTTTCTTGATCAACTTATGGAAAGTTGAGATTTCGTGCAAAGAGAGAAGAGTTTTCAATTCGTTTTTAAAATTATCGAGAATAAGCATTACGGTGCATCCTTCGGAAATAGGCTCTCTTACTTGCCCGAGGAGGGACCTCCAATGAATGATGAATGCGTGTACATCCTCGTTCGAAGCTTGCTTCGTATCCCTCAAAGTGTTTAAAGTTGGCGTTACTTCTACATTTTGTGAAAATCTTGGAATAAAGCAGTTCGCTAACTCTTCAAAAGTCGCGAACTAGCTTAAATCGTAGGAAGCAAGCCATTTTGAAGCAGTACCTTTGAGGGAAAGGGGAAACCAATATATCCACTTGGTCGAGTCCTTTTTCTTTTTATGGGCTCGAAGGGAAAAGAGTTACAAGTGGGATCTAGGATCCCCCGTGCCATCGTACCGATCAAAGTTTAGTATCTCGTTGTCACTGTCTGTTTCGTAATCCAAAGGAAGGAAATCAGACAGAGCGTACATTCTCTTTTCTTTATTTTACCCTTTTAGCAGCTGCTGCAGGGCTTCTCGGTCCTTGTGTGTGAAGGACTCGTGATATTGGTTTCCCTCCATTACAGAGGTTTCCTTAGGCTTTCTAGACTTGTTAAATTTTTTCTTAGCTTTTGCCGGTTCGCCATTAGACGAACAGGAATCAGTTGTCGTTGCCTCTTGGCTAAGTGCAGCGATCTTTGCTTCGAAGTCTTTTCGTAAGTCTTCAATCTCCTCTCTTTTGTTTTTGAAATTTTTTGAAAATTTTTTGGAATGGGAACTTGATGAGCGCGAGATGCGGCTAGACACTTCATTGGAGTTTGAACTCGACATGACTCCGATCCTTTGTTTTTGAAAATCAACTATAAAATGCAAAAAGGCAAAGAGTTAAATACCTTTCTTAGAAAAAATTTAAGAGTTTTGTTTGTTTGATCTATGTTTTCTCAAGAGTCGAGTCCCACCGGGCATGCCAAATCTGTAAAAAACGAAAATTCTCACTTCTGGCTTTTGAGGCCTAAAATGAACCTTCTCAAGTTTACGTTGCTTTTAAAGGGCGTGCCAGCTAGTTTGCTCAAGCTAGTAAAGTTTTTGAGATATCTGACGTTTCAAAGGCAATTGTGAGCAAGCGGGATCTTTTTGCTTTAAACCTTCTTGAACCGGTGCTCAAGTGTCACTTTAAGCGCTTAGAAAACCTTTGATCTTTTAAATAAACGTATACTTTTGAAAGAAAAGTAAGTGTTTCAATGATTGTATGCCTAAATTGCAATTTTTATTACGGGGGTTCTACGATTCCAAGTTTCTCGAGTTTTAGCTATTTAGGTCGTATGTGTGTGCTTCAAGTGGCCTAATTTTAGCGAGTTTTGAGCATAGATTCGGGGTTTCCTCTTTGAAAACATGTGAATGCAAGGATGCACGAATACTTTTCGGGTTTAAAATGATGATGTGAGCTAAGCTTAAATTGAAACCAACTCACACACACAACTTAATGTAAATACCCGAATGGAAGTGCAACTCACGCAACTTTAAGGGAAATACCCGAACTTTGAAGGCAACTCACACGACTTGAATGTAAATTACAGAATTGAAATATACTTATATCTTAAGAGCGGAAAGGCTCAATGCACGCGTGTGTGTAGTGTAAAATTTAAATGATGAGTGAGTGCTCTTGGTGTGTAAATGGAAAGACAACTCACACAACTGGAATTGAACCACCCGAAAATGTAAGTGTGTACACGACTTGAATGTAAAACTCACATAGCTTGAAAGTATATAAATACACTATATCTTATGAGCAACAAAGGCCCAAAAGGTGCGTGAGAGTGTAAAGCAAGTGCTCGAGTACTTTTGTGTGTAAGTGTGGAAACTTAAATGACAAATTCACACAGCTTTAATGTAAAACCCACGCAACTGGAAAATATAGAAGTATGCTATATCTTATGAGCAACAAAGGCTCAAAAGGTGCGTGAGAGTGTGGAGCAAGTGCTCAAGTACTTCTTGGGTGCGAGTGTGAAATTTAAATGACAAACTCACACGACATGAATGTAACAACCCAAATTGAATTGCAACTCACACGGCTTTCACTAAAGTCTTTAGCTTAAGAGCAAAGGCTCAATGTGTGTGCAATAGTGTGCAATTAAGAGCAGAAAGGCTCAAGTGCACGTGGGTGTCTTGTGTACGTTTAAGAGCAATATGGCTCAAGTGTACGCGTGTTTTCGTGTATCAAGCACCAATATTACATTTCGGGAGGAGACTACGCTCCATTATTACAACCCCGTATCAAATTGAATTGAATTTTAAAGGAGTAAGGTAAAAACCGAATTTAAACACTTACAAGTGGACGGCTTTTCCTCTCAATCGTGCTTGGGCTTTTGTCCACCTTGGCAGCCAAGAGACGGGTCTCCCTAGGTGGGCTCTTGGATGTGAGTTTGATCTTGGGGTACAGTCGGGTTTTTAGACTTAGGAAGGGCTTTGGTTCGGTTGGATGTAGGGTTGTTGGCTAAGGTAGGGTCTTAGGTTTGGGCTGGCTAAGGCAAGTCACGGCCTAAGTGGGGTGGTCCTACTTGACACTAGGGAGACAAGATGCGGCTGGCCTAGATCTTGGCTAAGGTAAGTGGTGTGGCAGGTAAGGGTGTGGGTGCTAAGGTGGCCAGGTGCTGGAGCTAGGCGGGTGCTGGGATGCGGGAAGGTGGCACGCAGGACAGGCTGGGGTTCAGCAGGCGTTGGGGCACTGGGTGCGAAAGGTAGTAGAGTGGGGCGCTAGGCGCAATGGGTGCTTGAGGGTAGTGTGGCGCTAGGTGCGCCGGGAGTTGGAAGGTGGCAAGTGTGTGGTCACGGTAGGAAAGTGATGGGGGATGGTGTCGGCTGGGTTTAGGGAGAGTGGTAGGCGGTGAGGGAGCTGTGTGTTGCAAGGTGGTAGGTGGTGAGGGTCACGGCTGGGAAGGTGAGGGAGTCGGGTGCTAGGTAACGGGCGGTAGGGTGACGCTTGGATGGGTTTAGGTGGGTTAGGGGGAAGTTTCGGTCGGTTTAGGTGAAAAGGGCTAGGTTTAGGCTAGTTTAGGGTTAGGTTTAGTGAGGTGGGTTAGGTGGTTTAGGCTAGTTTAGGGTGAGGTTGAGAGACCTACCTCTTGGAGCCGGTCCACCACGCCTTGCCCATGCTTCCACGCCCTTATGCACCCCTTCTTCAAGTTAGTGCAGCCCTTTGGTTTGAGCCTAGGTTCATACAAGGTTGGAACCCATGCCCTTGATCAAGCCCACATGACTAGCCCACTTGAAAATATCTAGCACACCAATCTTCTCTCACCTACTTTATGCAAGCTCTCCCCAAGCCCTCTTGGATTTCACGTGAACTTGTGGGCAGCCCCTCACCTCTATTTATAGGCAAATGAGGTGGGTCTTGGGTATGGATCTTGGATTTAGATTTTGAGATCCAAATCCGATCCAAACACTATTTGGGTTTGTATCTTGATATTTGGGTCCAGATCCAATCCAAACTTTGTTTCTTCAGTCCTTCTTGGTGTTTCGAGAAGGACAGTTTCTACGGGCCCTGACATCATCAGTGCTCCATCTTGTGCTGGGTTTTCCCCAACTTTGTCGTCCGAACTCCTTCTAACCTTTTTGGACTTCGTTTCAACTGATTTTTGTTATTTTAGGCTTGCATTTCTGCTATTTTGGTGGATGTTCTTGGCTTAGCATTTGATGCTCTAGGCTTGAAGTTTGCTTCTGGCCTAAGCTTTCCTTTCACCGTTTGATCCCGCTTTTATCGGGCCAAGATGACTTTTGGGCTTTTGAACCTGCTTCTGAGACTTCTTTTGATCAGGCTCCACCTGTTGGATTTGGGCTTTTATAAAATAGGGACTTGGCCCAAGCTTGAGAAATTCGCATTTTGAACGGGGTTTAAAATAGAAGTTTAAAGCTTTCGTAACTCCTGGGTTTCTGAAAACTCAAAATCTGATTTTGAAATGGATGTTTTAAACCAGGTATTTGGTTTTGAAAATCGTTTGATTTTGGGGTGTTTACAAATGCCTCTCTTTGGTATTATCTAAATTTATTTGGATAATGGCGAAGAAGACAACACCCCTATTTAATTTTTGGCTAGATTCATCCTCGAGAATATGGGATCGTCCCAGTTTTGAGAAAAACTTTTATTTTGTGCCCAATAAGAGGGGATTTTCGCCAAAGGGGACTTTACCTAATGTGGCGCTAGTCCTAAATGGGATTGTGTAAAATGTCCATGCGTGCACATATGAGTGAATGACATGGAATGATATGCTAGGAAGTAAGGTTTCCTAGAGACTTAATGGAATGGTCGAACATAGGAGTCTTATGAAGACCTGCTGCACCAAGTGAGCTGGTCTTAGGTTGCTCGATGTTCGAGGTTTTCTTAATCTCTTTTTGAAAGAGGAAAACTCCTTTTAGCCTCAATTCTAAGGATTTTCAGCTTTTCGTGTTTCCCTTTACTTCAGTCTTGACCCTTGCTAATCTAGCGGAGGTTTTATAAGAAAATCAAGCAACATTTCAAAATTTCTATGCCTTACTCAAACGTATAATTCTCAAACAAGATGACATTCAAGTAAGCAAATCCTATTTTTACTTTAGGACTCCTTAAAATGAACCTTTCTTCACTTGGGATAAGTCGCAGGGATGGGGAAAGAATTACCACGGTCCCTTCTGGAGTGTCTCGTGGTTTGAGGCAAAGAGGCGAAAAACTGCTCTTTTGAGCTTTTGGCTATTTTTACTTTCTTTTCTAGAGGGTCTCCCTTTGAGAGTATTTTTTCTTTGTTCTCTCTTTTTCATAGAAGAAACGATTTTTCTTTTTGGATTCAGCTTTCTTTTGGAAAGAGATTTTTATAGGGATTTTCCTTTTTACCTTTTGCTTTTGAGGCTACTTTTGATCAGGCTCCACCTGTTGGATTTGGGCTTTTATAAAATGAGGACTCTGCCCAAGTTTGTAAAATTCGCATTTTGAACGGGGTTTAAAATAGAAGTTTAAAGCTTTCGCAACTCTTGGGTTTCTGGGCGCATTTTGAATAGTCTTCACCCTAAGACTTTGAGTTTTAGCTATTTAGGCCTGATATGTGTGTGAATATGTGGCATATTTTCAATGTGGTTTATGCGTAGATTCGGGGTGCTTTTATAAGCTAACGAATGCAAAGATGCACAAATATTTTCGGGTTTTGAGAGGATGATGTGAGCTAGGCTCAAATTGAAAGCACAACTCACACAACTTAATGTAAATACCCGAAATTGAAGTACAACTCACGCAGCTTAATGTAAATACCCGAAATGTAAAGCAACTCACACGACTTAATGTAAATCAACGTAAAGTAAACTCACACAACTTGAAAATATATAAGTATGTTATATCCTATGAGCAACAAATGCTCAAAATGTGTGTGAGAGTGGAGAGCGGAAAGGCTCGAGTGCTTTTGTGTGCTTCTCGTGTGAAATTGAAATGACAACTCACACAGCTTTCACTAAAGTAAATACCCGAATACAAATATATACTTTAGCTTAAAAGCAGAAAGGCTCAATGTTTGTGTAAGTGTGAAATTTAAATGACAAACTCACACGACTTGAATGTAACTACCCAAATTGAATTGCAACTCACACAGCTTTCACTAAAGTAAATACCCAAAGGGAAATATATACTTTAGCTTAAGAGCGAAATGGCTCAATGTGTATGCAATCGTGTGCAATTAAGAGCGGAAAGGCTCAAGTGCATGTGGGTGTCCCTTGTGTACGATTAAGAGCGATAAGGCTCAAGTGTACGTGTGTGGTTGTGTATCAAGCACAAATATTACATTTCGGGGGGAGACTTCGCTCCATTATTACAACCCCGTATCGAATTGAATTGAATAAAAAAACCAATTTGATATATATTTCAAAAGACTTACACTTTTCCTAAGTTGAATTTGGGATTTTGCTAGGTCGTGTCCACCTTCTTTGTGTTGAGCCCGAGTCAAGGCATCGTCATGTTGCAGCAAAGGGGTAAGTCCCTTGAAATGGTGAGCCTTGGTGACGTGCAGCCAAGAGGTAAGCCGATTGGGAGTGGGGTGACGTGAGAGTTGAGCTTGGGTTCACTTGGGGGCAGTCGAGTGCTTGAGGGTTTAGGTGGGTTGGGTTCGGCTAAGGTGTAGTTTAGACAAGTCCTAGCTAGGTGAGGTCGGGCCTGGCCGTGGGAGTTGGTCCTAGTTAGGTTTAGGATGGGATTTGATAAACGGGTATGGGCTAGGTGAGGCTAGCACCTAGCTTGGTTAGGGCTTGTAGGGGTTTTGTTAAGGCCGGTGCACGGCCAATAGGTCTTGGCCGAGTGTTAGGTGCACTCGGCTGGCTTAGGGGTAGGACCTAGATGGGTCACGGGACAGGGGCATGGCAAGGCAGGTATGACTGATGAAGGGTGGTGCGGGGCGCAACATGGGGCGCACAGCAGGCTGGGGCTGTGTCGTACAGGGCGCGCGCAATAGGGTGTGGCGCACGGTGCGGCAGGGGTTGTGGCGCGCAGGAGGGCGCGCAGCCGGTTGGGGGTGGTGTTGGGTGTAGCCGGGTGTAGCACGGGTGTGCTTGGGCTGGGCTTAGGGGCTGGGTTTGGGTTTGGTGGATTAGGTCACGACTAGGTTAGGGTTAGGTTGGGTCGAGCCTAGGCTAGGTTAGGGTTAGGTTTTAGGAGACCTACCTCTTGGAGCCGGTCCACCGTGCGCCGTCCATGCTGAGTCCACCTTGGTGCAACCTCCCCTTCGATCCAAGCGCACCTTGTTGCAGCCCTTATGTTAGGTCTAGCTTTATACAAGGCTTGAACCCACACCCTTGATCAAGCCCACATGGATAGGACTCATGGCTAAGACCCACTCTCTCCCTCTCTCTCCTCCCAAGAGATTTCACGTGAACTTTTTATGCCCCCCTTGCTTCTATTTATAGGCAAGGGGATGGGTCTTGGGTTTCGATCTTAAATTTGAATCTTGGAATCCAAATCCGATCCAAATATTATTTAGGTTTGGATCTGGATCTTGGATTTGGGTTTTGAGATCCAGATTCTATTCAAATATATTTGGGTTTGGATCTGGATATTGAGATCCAAATCCGATTCAAATATTATTTGGGTTTGGATCTAGATATTTTGGTTCAAATCCAATCCAAATTTTTCTGCTCCTTTCTTTGAGTCCTTTCCAGCGCTTTCCACAGTCGGTTTTGAGCGGGCTCTAGTTCCTCGGTGACCCAATTTCAGCCTGGGTTTTCCTAAGTTCTTTTTCCGACTGATGTTCTGCTTCTCAGGACATTTTGGCATCTGTTTTCATCCGCCTTTTTCCGTTTTTGGCCGATTTCTGGTGCTATCAATCTTAGATTTCCCCACGGACTCCGTTCTTCATTCTGACAGGTCGTGTCTTGAATTTCTATTGACTTCATCAGGTTCTTGGCCTTTTTATGCACTCTAGAGGTGCTTTTGCTTTTTGACCCAAATTACGATTTTGGCCTTCTATCGGGCTTTTCTCCGAACAGGCTTGAATTTTTCTTCTTTCTCTTGCTTTGGCCTTGAGATGGCTTTTGAAGTTTTGGGAGCTTTGAAAATTGGAATTTTTTTGGGTGTTTACAATCTTCATATCCAACCTAATATGCTTTGTAATTTGATTTATTTCGAGAGGATAAGCCTCTCATTTGGTCTATCATTCACTTCCGGACTTGATTTCGATCTCGAATTGGATTGGGTCTTCACATGTTCATCTGATTGGTCTTGAATCACCTGGGCTTTTTAACTTGGATGTTAAAAACCTTTATTTTGGAGAGTTAAAAGATTTAAACTTTAAAGAGGTTTTCAATCATTGGATTTTCGAGATTGGGAGTTTGAAAAAAAAGATTTGATTTTGGGTGTTTACAGCTATGGATCATGCTCATGCATACCGGCAAAAGATAGCCTGACATTATGAAAAGCATATGAAGGCACACCACTTCAAAGTGGGAGACCTTGTATTGAAAATCATCCACCATTGTGGCCCACATCCACTTGGAAAGTGGCGGCCCAAGTGGGATGGTCCCTATGTCATAAGGGGAACAACCATGAATAATACATATTGGTTGATTGATGTTAAGCGCGCAAATTTAGTAGATCCTATAAATGCCCAATACTTGAAAAAATATTATGTATAGGGTCTATGTAAAATTCTTTCGAAAAGATTTTAAAATGGGTCTCCTTTGAACTTCTTGAAAGAAGGATCAAGATGGATTATATGGCCCTAAATGAGGGAATCGATGCTTTATGAAAAGTAGAGTTTTCAAAAATCATGTGGTAACATTTCAAAAATCTTTGGCTTACAAAATAGAGCCTTGTTCAATATAGCAAAATATTTTCAAATGGTAGATAATATTATGAAATAGGATGATCATGGTTAAATCAAGTAACCAAAGGGATAAGTCTCCCCATTTTACTTCTCTCCTCAAAAAAGAAAAATTGGCAAAACCGAAAGCAAAAAAGAATGCAAAAACTCCTCCAAAAAGAGGTCTTCCTTCATATAGAAAGAGGGGATATGAGGATGATTCCTGCCCCTGTCCCTCTTTGGTTTCGTGCCCCATCGAAGTGCATCTTCCACACTTGGTTTCCATTTGAGCAGTTTGATAAAATATGGTTTTGAAATTGGTTTTGAAAGACGCCTTCGTCGGGCATTTTATCAAGTGTGGGATATGAATCCTCTAAAGGGAAGTCAGCCATGTGCGCAGTCCATGCCGAGCCCACCTTGGTGCAGCCTCCCCTTCGGTCCAAGCCCACCTTGTTGCAGCCCTTTTGCTAGGTCTAGGTCCATACAAGGCGTGAACCCACACCCTTGATCAAGCCCACATGGCTAGGACCCATGGCTAAGACCCACTCTCTCACTCTCTCTCCTCCCAAGAGATTTCACGTGAACTTTTTATGCCCCCCCTTGCTTCTATTTATAGGCAAGGGGATGGGTCTTGGGTTTGGATCTTCGATCTTGATCTTGGATTTGGGTTTTGAAATCCATATTCAATTCAAATATATTTGGGTTTCGATTTGGATATTTTGGTTCAGATCCAATCCAAATTTTTCTGCTCCTTTCTTTGAGTCCTTTCTAGCGCTTTCCACAATCGGTTTTGAGCGGGCTTCGGTTCCTCGGCGACCCAATTTCGGCCTCGGTTTTTTCCAAGTTCTTTTTCCGACTCATATTCTGCTTCTCACGACATTCTAACGTGTGTTTTCATCCTCCTTTTTCTGTTTTTATCTGATTTCTAGTACTATCGATCTCAGATTTCCCCACAAACTCCGTTCTTCATTCTTACGGGTCGTGTCTTGGACTTTTGTCGACTTCATCTGGTTCTTGGCCTCTTTATTCACTCTAGAGCTACTTTTTCTTTTTAACCCAAATTACGATTTTGGCCTTCTGTCGGGCTTTTCTCCGAACGGGCTTGAATTTTTCTTCTTTCTCTTGCTTTGGCCTTGAGATGGCTTTTGAAGTTTTGATGCTTTGAAAATTGGAATTTTTTGGGGTGTTTACAGATACCCCTCTTTGGCATTATCCAAATTGATTTGGATAATAGCAAAGAAGAAAACACTCCATTTGTGATTTTTCTCCCAAATTTTCTCGAGAATACATCATTCTTTGCTTCGTAAAAACCTTGTTTTCTTTGTGTAAACACCCCGAAATCCCACGAATTCCTTAAAACAAACCTGGTTTTGTACAAGCAGACCCAAAGGGCCATTTTGAGTCTGGAAACCCAGGAGCCTTCCAGACAACCCTGTACATACGTTTTGAACTCTATATTTCGAAAACATACAATATAGCTTTTAAAACCCTTTTAAAACATGTTTTGAAACCCCGAAGTGGCTTGGCCCGATCAAGACAGGACCAGGAAAGCTAGAAGGCCCTCACCTCAGCCCAGCCGGCTCCACTCTCCACCTGCCCGCCTGCTCCACTCTCCACCTGCTCCACTCTCCACCTGCTCCACCAGCTCTACCTGCACCGCCACCTTCCCTCTTCCATCCACCACCATTCCCCAGCCGGACGCCACCACCTTCACCCAATCGAACCAGCCGAGCCCCCATCCACACCCGGCTTCTCCTTGCCTTCCACCGCCTCTCCCCATTCGGTAAGTACCCTGCACCTTACCTAGCTCCTTCTCTACTCCCTCTCCACTCCCAGCCACCCACCATACCATCACCTTACCTACCCAACAGCCCCTCGCCGCCACCACTCCCACTTGGCCAAACCTTAGCCGCCCCAACCGTTTGCCCCCTACCTAACTCACCTCAACTATACCCGGCCACCCTATTAGATTTCCTAAGACTTGCCCGTGACACTCCCTTAAACCTACTATTCTCACTATCACCTAGCCCCATCCCCTAACTAGCTACCTTCCCATACTCCAACCTTAGTCACCCTAGCAGCCCGCCACCACCACATCTTCCTAGTCGGCCACTCCAACCGACTATTCCTTCATTCGGCCAGTCATCACCCTTCCCCTAGGTGTCCCATTCGGCCTTCCCACAAACTCTCCTTTAGGTCCAGTTTCCCTAAACACTCAACTCCCCTAGTGACCCTAAAAACTCACTCGTTCAGTCCCTCTAACCCCCCACCTCGAGGCGACATCCACTTGCAGCCGGCCAGCACCTTTGGTCACCTATCCTCGCGGAGCTCCCGTTTGCAGCCCAAGGCGAAGCCAAGCCCACGCCCAAGCAAGGCCTCTACGGACCAGCTACTCGTAAGTGCCTAAACTCGGTCCTTAGTTGTATACTTGCTTGAGATTCAATTTGATACGGGGTTGTAATAACGGAGCATAGTCTCCCCCCGCTTGTAATAACGTGGCTTGGCACAACCACACACGTGCACTCTCTTAGTCGTGCACGATTTTGAACACACACGGGCCTAATCAGCCCCTAATACATAAGTGTATATATATACTTTCATTTTCGAAGGGTTTTGTTTAAGTTGGGTGCGTTGTCTTTCAATTCAAGCACTCACACACATTGAGCTTTCGCTCTTAGTTGAAAGACCCAAGTAAGGGCCGACCTATACTATTTGGGTTTCATTTCATGTCGTGTGAGTAAGTCTTTCAATTCAAGCACTCTCACACACATTGAGCTTTCGCTCTTATTTGAAAGACCCAAGTAAGGGCCGACCTATACTATTTGGGTTTCATTTCATGTCGTGTGAGTAAGTCTTTCAATTCAAGCACTCTCACACACATTGAGCCTTCGCTCTTATTCCCAAGACCTTAGTAAAGGCCTTATTGCAGTTATATTTGGGTTTCATTTATGTCGTGTGTGTAGTACTTCAATTCAAGCACTTTCACACACATTGAGCCTTCGCTCTTACTCCCCAAGACCTTAGTCAAGGCCATACTGCAATTTATATTTGGGTTTAATTTCATGTCATGTGTGTAAGTATTTCAATTCAAGCACGCACCCACATTGAGCCTTCGCTCTTATTTGCAAGACCCAAGTAAGGGCTCATATACATAATCTATATACATATCTCCCTTCGGTTATTTCCCTTCGGTTATTTCCCTTCGGTTATTTCCCTTCTGTTATTTCCCTTCAGTATTGTCTTTACATTTCGGGTTTTCCCTTTGGAGTAGCGTGAGTTTGCATTGCATCTATGCCATACCACGAGGTAGGACGCATATTGCATCGAAGCAAGCCCCGCTCGAATTCGCCCATGTAGTGGAGTGTTCATAACACACAAACTAGGTGGCCTGAAAAGGGATAAAAGAAAAGACTTAGGCACGTGCAAATCCACGTGATCTAAAACATGCAACCGCATCTTAAAGACCCAAAATAGACACCTCGAACCGCTTCGTAGACTTTCCTCCAAAAAACTCGATTTTTGCAAAGCATACAGACTGACCCTTGCGCATCGGTGCAAGAAGGTCTGCGACGACAAGAGCTTACTTGCTCACAGTCGCCACGTTTAGAAGTCAGTGTTAAAAATATCTTCGCTAGCTTAAGTAAGCTAGCTGGCATACCCTATTTGCATACATAGGCCTTAGACACACGAGAGGATCCGCTCCAAGCCCCGAAAGAGGTGAAGAGGTGGGGATTTTCGCGCGTCTACACTTTGACCACAAGAGAGGATTTTTTTTAGCAAAAAAGGGACTTTTCCTAGCTATTTTTCCTATATATAACCATGCATGAATGACTCTTTGAATGCATGCTTGAGTGAATTTTTTTATTTTTGGGGTTTTTGGGCCTGAAGAGAGCCCTTTGAGGCTGACAGCTCTCAGCAGGTTCTACCCATGTCTTTTTCACATTTTTTGAGTTTTTGAACCTGGAGAGAGCCTTTTGAGGTTGTCTACTCCAAGCAGGTTCTACCCATGTCTTTTTGATATTTTTCGGGTTTTCGAGCATGGAGAGAGCCTTTTGAGGCTGTCTGCTCCAAGCAGGTTTTACCCATGTCTTTTCAACATTTGTGGGTTTTTTGAAAATTTCTTTTTCAAAAGGAACTCCTTTTATCTTTTATCGAAATGACTTCCAATTTTTCATATTTCTCTTTATTCGGGTTTCAATACCTACTACTTGGTATAGGTTTTTTTGGTAGGAAATCTTGGAAAACATTTCAAAGTTTCATTTCCTACAAAACAAAGTCGAGTTCTCAAACAAAATGAAATCCAAATAAGTAGATTCTATTCCTACTTTAGGATTTTCACAGTTGAACCTTTTCCCTTGGGGATAAGCTGCGGGGATATGGGAAAGAGATACCACGGTCCCTTCTGAAGCATCCTGTGGTTTTAGGCAAAGAGTTTGGAAAATTTGTTCTTTTGAGCTTTGGCTTTTTCTTTTTCTTTTTTAAGAGAAGACCTCTTTCGGAGGAGTTTTTGTATTCGCTGTTAAGATATGGGCAATTTTTGCACGGGTGTATGGGGTTTGCTTTGATGCAAGTATGCACCCTAACTCATGGTATGGCAAATATGCAATGTAAATTCACACAACTGAACGGGAAAACACGAAATTGAAAGACAATGCTTAAGGGAAATTGCAAAAGGAAATATAGCTATATCTTAAGAGCGGAAAGGCTCAATTGTGTAAGTGTATGCCATGTATAAATGGAAATGCAACTCACACAGCTGAACCTTAAAACCCGAAATTTAAAGACATAGAAGAAGGGAGATACAGCTATATATATATATATGGGCCTGAAGGTCGCCAACGTGCGCATGTTGTGTTAGTGTGTAAATGGAAAGACAAACACACGCAGCTGAACTGGGAAAACGCAGCGAAAAGTATATAAATATGACTATATCTTAGCAACTTCCAAGGCCAAAATGGTGCGTGAGGTGCACGAGCAAGCACTCGGGTGTTCTTTGTGTGTGAGTGTGTAAATGAAAGACAAACTCACACGACTTAATGTAACAACCTAGCTTAATTGAAATACATATATAGAATAAGAGTGAAAGCTCAATGCACACGTGTGTGAGTATATAAAATTAAAGACAACTCACGCAGCTCTTACTAGAGTCTTAGGAGTAAGAGCGAAGGCTCAATGGTGCACGTGGGTGCTTGTGTACGAGTAAGAGCTAAGACTCAAGTGCTTGTGTGTGCTTCGTGTAGCAAACCAAGTTATTACAATCGGGGGGAGACAAGGCTCCGTTAATACAACCCCGTATCCAAATTGAATCAAAGCATAGAGAGGAGATGTGAAATACTGAATTAAAACACTTACATGATTTGGATGTTTGTCCACTCCAATCTTCGCGAGTTTGCTTGGCTTCACACCCACAGATGAGTCTTCCTTGAAGCTTGAAGCAAAAGATGCCTAAATAGAGCCTTCAAGCTTGAGGGTTTGGCTTAAGGGATGAGGTTCACGACACTAAAGGGTGCTGGTTTTGGTGTGGGTATGGGATGGGTAAGGTGGCTGCGGAGGTGGGGAGTTGAGATAGGTCACGGCTGAGGTTGGGTTCGGTTGGGGTGTGGTGTGGAGTTGGGATGGTAGGCGTGGGGTCACGGCTAGGAGTTAAGAGAGCTAGGGATATCTAAGGTGTGGTAGATGGGAAATGTAAGGGGCTGGTGGCTGGGGGAGTTGGAGTGTGGGGCGAGTAGGGGAGCTGGGTGGAGTTGGAGTGTTGGTTGACTAGGGGAGCCGGGTGGAAGGGAGTGTTGGGTGACTAGGGGAGCCAGGTGGAAAGGAGGTGGCAGGTGACGGTGTTGGCCAGGTGGAAGGGAGGTGGCAGGTGACGGTGTTGGCCAGGTGGAAGGGAGGTAGCAGGTGGAGGTTGGCCGGGTGGGAGGGAGGTGGCAGGTGGAGGTTGGCTGCGGAAAGTCGGGCAGCAGGTGGACGCCAGGCAGGTGGCAGGTTGGTAGGGAGCGTGCAGGGCGCACGCAGGGTGCGCATGGGGTGCGGGCAAGGTTAGGTTGGCCGGGTGCTTAGGGGATGTGTGGGTAGTTTAGGTTTAAGGTGGGTTGGGGTGTTAGGTTAACCTAAGTGGGATTAGGGTAGGTCGGTTAGGTGGTTTAGAGGGATTAGGAAGAGTGGTTTAGGGAGGTTAGTAGGGCTTACCTTTTAACAATGGTTTAAGGTGTGCTTGAGCTTCGATTAGCCACCTTAAGCCTCTTGTCCAAGCAAATCAACCCTTCAATTAGGGTGGGGCAGCCCTTAACTAATCTTACACTAACCACAATTAATAAAACCCTAAACAAAGAAAGCACTAACCACTCACCTTGGACCTTCTCTCTCCTCCCTTGGATTTCACGTGAACCCCTTACAATGGACCTCCTCACCTCTATTTATAGGCATTTGAGGTGGGTCTTGGATTTGGGTTTGGGTTTGAGATCTGGATCCAGACCCAAATCCAAACACTATTTGGATCTGGATTGTGGATCTTAGATATTTTGAGATCCATATTCAATCCAAATCCAACATTTTTATGGATATAGATCTGGATATTTTGGTTCAGATCCAATCCAATCCAAACACTATTTGGATCCAATCTAAATCCAAACAATATTTGGATCGACCCAAACACTATTTGGATTGGCCCAAGTCCAAACACTATTCACTATATGGATTTGGATCTAGATATTTATGGTCTAGATCTAAATCAAAATTTCTTTCGATAGTCCTTCTTGGCTTCTCGAGGTGAACGATCTGTGTGGGCCCTAGTTCCATCAGTGACCCGTCTGGTGTTGGGTTTCCCCAATCTATGTCGTCCTGACTCCTTTCTGCCTTTTGAACTTCATTTTTGCTCATTTCTGGTCTTCCTAGTTCAGATACGGGATGCTTGAGTGAGAATGGTTGATCTTGCTTTCTGGTGCTCCGGGCTTGCAATCTTCTTCGTGCTTGGGCCTTCCTTTCGCTTTCGAACCTGGCTTTTATCAAGCCAGGTTGCTCTTCTGGGCTTTAGAACAAACTTCTAAAGCTGCTTTTGGTATTGGCCTTCGTGACCGGCTTGCTGGGCTATTTCTGAATCAGGTGTCGTCTTTGCATGCTCCACCTGTTCGCCTTTGGCTTTTGGGAAAATGGAGATTAGCCTAGGTTTCAAAAACTCCTATTTGATAAAGGGCTTCAAAACACTATTTATAGGATTAAAAGCCATATGTACAAGGTTTAAAATAGTATGTACATGTTTTCGAGTATGTACAGGGTTTCTGGAAGGCTCCTGGGTTTTTAGACTCAAAATGGCCCTTTGGGGCTGCTTTTGTAAACCAGGTATATTTTAGAAAGTCGTGGGATTTTAGGGTGTTTACACAAGGATTTTTGAAATGTCACCAATTCATTTTTGAAGACTCTACTTTTTGTAAAGCATAAATTCCTTCATTCAGGTCTTTTGATAGACTTTATTTCACAAAAAGTCTCAATACATGGAGTAATAGAGTCTTAGGCAACATCTAATAGAAGGTCAAAACTACATGAATAGGAAAGATCTTGTCCTAGAGCCACTCCACATCCTCAATTCCTTATAAGCTTTCCTCAAGTAGGACTCTTCTTTGCATGCTCCTATGAAAATAACTGTAAACACCCAAAATCAAAATGTTCCCAAACTTCCAATTTCGAAAATTCCAAATAATTTAAAACATTTTTAAAAGTTCAAGCCTTTTTAGAAACATTTCAAAATAAAGGTTTTAAATTCATGTTAAAAAGCTCAAATGATCAAAGTGAATCAGATGAACAGGTGAAGACCCAATCCAATTCAAGATTGAGATCAAGTCCAAAAGCAAAGGGACAGACCAAGTTAGAGGCTTATCTTCTTCAAACAAATCAAGTTACAAAGCATATCATGTTGGGTATGAAGATCAAAGATGCCGATTGGATAAGACGGGGTGGTTCACTTCAAATCAAGGGCCAAGAATGGTCGGTTTTACAGAGTGAAACAAATTGGACTTGGAAGTGTCGATTTTGAAGGATTATCAAAGCTACATCCAGCCAACATATCAACATGAATCAAGCCAAGAGAAGGCGAGTTGCACAAGGGGTTGATCAAACCTAGTCAGCTACTTGGGTTCACTCGGCTAGGGCTAGACGTGCCTAATGGAATCAAGAACCAGCCCACATGGGGCTGGTCCATATCACCAAAAGGGAGACCACATAGTTGGACCTTGGGGCTGGATATGGGCCATGTGAGGCCCGCCCCAAGGAAGGCCCTAGAAGTAGGCCCCCTTGGCCTATAAATAGGGCTAAGGGGAGGGCGTGTTTTGCATCTTGGGATATCTTGAAACATCTTAAAAGCTTGGGAAGAGAGGGGTTGCACCAAGGGGTTTTTCAACAAGGGAGTGATTCCAAGAGAGGGGTTGCTCCTAGGTGGGTCGTGGGTTGCCAAGGGAGAGAAGAAAGAGGGGAATTGGGGTAGTTCTAGGCTAAGGGTTGCTGCACTTAGTGAGGGTGAGTGAGATATTGAATCAAGGGAGCAAAGAAGGGCCGAAATTCATCTTGTAATTTCGGTTTCTTAGAGAAAATCTGTAAGTATTCCTAATCTTTGATTCTCATACATCTCTTCTTTCAATTCAATTTAAAAGGGGTTATATTAATAGAGCCTTGTCTCCCCCATGTTGTAATAAGAAGTAGATGTGCTGTGAATTTTCATTCTTACTTAAGCGCTCTATGTGTTTGATTTATGATTATATCCCAATATATTATATAGAACACTCTATATTCTCTAACCCCCTCTATGCTTAAGCTAATATACATATTTTCATTCATTTCCCTTCAGTAATTTGCTTGGTGTTACTGGGTTGTTGCAGTTTAAATTAGAGTGAGTATGCATGCATGTATGTTCTAGAAAAACAAAATTATGCTTTTCTAGCATTTGCATATGTTGATTGTTTTAATTTTAATTCTCTGATATGTACTTCAAATGCGCTGAGATTTTAGGCACAATATGTATACACACTATCCCACTTAAAATAAAATTTTTAAGAATTTTAGGACCGTGCAACCCCGTGAATAAAATTAGGAAACATCGATAGATTCATTTTTGTTTTCTATACAGTCGGATTTTCTGCAAAAGGGGTTGGGTAAAAGTCTCATATCTCTGTCTTTAGGAATCCAAATTAGATGAAATTAGTCTCATTAGAATGTTGATATCCGTAGCCTTCCGAAAAGACTAAAATCACAACATTTGGAGTTTTATTTACCGAGATATAGAGGATTCTTTTAGGCTCTGTATTTCTGACATAGAATGTCCTGAAACAATGAAGTGAAGTCCAATTCCCGATTTAATTTAGTAAATCTGTTGTCCCAAAATTTGAGGAGGTTTTGGATCCCAATACGGAACATCCTGTAAAATTTTTATGAATTTTGGAGATCCTTAGGGCATCGAGAAAAATTTGAGAACAAGGTCTGAAAAATAGAACAAGTTTCTATTTTTCAGAACTTGGTGAATCTCAGGCTTGAAACTAAGTGCACATAGTATTTCTTAGCAAAAACACCTCATCCTCACGTGAATTGGAGTATATCACCTATGCACTTAAAATTCCTAAGCGCTTAGGCTGACCCTTGAGCGTCGGTTCAAGAAGGCCTAAAGCGAAAAGAACTCGCTTAGCCCCAATCGCCAATTGAAGTCAGATTTGATATACTTTACTAATTTTGAAAACTAGCTGGCATGCTCGCGCATCAAGTGGATTGGAAATTCTCGTTTCAAGTCTCTACATAGGCTTGGAGTAAAAATTTCATGTCTACAATAACTTCATCTTAGTAGATTTGTTAGGTGGTCTAACTGTAGGACAACGAAGGGATGACTCCTCTAATGTAGTAAGTTGAGGATTCAAATGCTCATAGAATAAGCAAACAACTAGCTTTATTTTTCTCGATTTAGATCTATTAAACAACTTCATGCATCTTTGCTATCTTCCTCGAGTCCTCATCTTCATAGTGAGATATTTAAGGACTTTCTATCTCTATGTCAAGCTTTCTCCATGAAGATGTGAAAATTTTACTCCAAAGTCTGTGTACTTGAAATAAATTTTCAACCTCCGTCGTTTGAGCGAGCGTGCCAACTAGTTTCACTTAAACTAGCAAAATTATATTTCTCACTTCATGTAGCGACTGTGGGGAAGCGAGATCTTTTCGTCTTAGGCTTTCTTTAATCGGTGCTCAAGGGTCATCCTAGACACTTTGAGGATTGATTTAAACAAGGTTTGTATTTCTAAAATTCACTTTAGAGTCAATTTGAATTAAACAAAACATGCACTTGACCTAAGGAACGAAAAACTTTCCAAGTTCTAAAAAACAGAAACTGGTTCTCTTTTCAGAGATTCTTTCCAGATTTGTTTAACAACTTTGGAATCTCTAAAATTTATAAAAATTTTCTCGTATGAATAATAGAATATGCAAATATTGGAACTATTTTAATTTTAATTTTATGCACTATGATTTTATAGAATATAATATGAGAAATACCTCTGTTCAGGTGTTCAGAATGTTATATTATAAAAATACAGAGCTCCAAAGAAACTTTTGTATTTCGATACACAAATCTCCAATTTTTATGAATTGTTGGAAAATATGGGTATCAGCTTTCCAATGAAACTAATTTCAATCAATTTGACTTACTACAAACAAAGTTATGTAAAGATTACCCAACCTCTATTGTAGGAAACATAGGCTGTAAAGACTTGACTCTGAATTTTTCTGATCTTTCTCTATTTTATTTATATTTCTACACGGTCCTAAAATTCTTTAACATTTTATTAGGAGTAGGGTTATATGTGAGGATTTGGTGTACAAAATTTTAGATTATTTGGAGAAGAGATTCGGAAATTAAAAATACAACATCAGACATATGCGGAATGATAAAAACAAAATTTAAGTTTCTAAAGCATACATGAATGCATTCATCCGAAATTAAAAGTTAATCATAGCAAATTCAAAGTAAATGACTGAAGGAAAATGAATTGAAATATGTTTATAGCTTAAGCATAGAGGAGATTAGGAGATATAAGAGGATATAACATATATAGAGGTAGAGAAACTTGAATCAAACAAGTAGAATGCGTAAATATAAAAGAATTAAACGGACAACATTACTACTCTATTACATCATGGGGGAGACTAATGCTCCATTAATACAACTCCTTTTGAATTGAATAAGAAGAAGGAGAGATTTAGATCAGTAAATAAGAATTATCAAACCTACAATGACCTCCAATGGACGATGGCTCAAGGAGGGATCAATCCTCCCCTTTTTCTCTTCTTCTCTCACTCTCTCTTTCTTTCTCTCTTTATCCTCTCTTTTTACAGCACTCACTCTCTCTCCTAGACTCTCTAAGCTCCTCCTTCAATCTCTTGAATGTTGGAAATGAGCCCCCGAAACTCCTTTTTATAGGCCTCAAGGGGGGAGAGGCCTAGAGACTTTCATGATGTGGATTGGGCCAAGCTCTTTGGCCTAATCTCTTACTCCAATTTCATGGTTGCTCATGTGTTCACGTGGGCCTTGGGTTGGTCCCCTTTGTGTCATGTGGGTTAGCCAAGATGGGTTGGGTCTAGGTGACTTGGTTAGGCCAAGGTCAAAAGGGTTTGGTCAAGGCGAGTTTAGTCAAGGGAGTTCGGCCAAGGCTTGGCCAAAGGGCCTTGGTCAAGATCCACCAAAGTGGCTCAATCAAGGCCAGCCAAGGGATTTTGGTCCAGGTTTTTTAAGGTGGCTTGGTCAAACAAAGTTAATGTGGTGTGGTCAAGTAAATCCAAGGTGGTTTTGATCAAGAAGTGTCAGGCCAAAGAGGTAAATTGGTTCGATTGGATTTGATATGGGTCCGGTTGGATGCACTTAGGTGTGGCTCAGCCAAGTTCAACTTGAGGCGGCTTTGTGGCATACTTGATGAGGTCTTCACTTCATTTGATCCATGTTTTTGACTTTCCTTCATCCATAGCTGAGGTTCATCCTGGCATGATGCGGGCTTGGCTCGACCGTCGCCTTGATCCTCGCTCCCATTATGATTTGTTCTTATCCATGTTTGACTTGGCCTTCATCTCTTTTCATTTATGGTTTCAAATATTTTCCTTTTGATTATTTAAAACTATTTCAATTGAGATATATTTGAAAACATCGAGTTTTAACAAAATCTTCAAATATTCCTTTTGTAAAACAATTGAGTCTCATTCCCAATGTTTGTTTGAACGGGTGACTTGCTTTCGCTCTGTGAGTTAGTCTTAAACATTTCAACCACTTTAACCCTTTGTTGGGTGTAGAGTGTTAGACTCTTTTAACCCTTAATAGGTGTAGGGTATCGGACCACTTTAACCCTTGATAGATGTAGGGTCCCGGAGTAGAACTATATTGAATCGGGCGAGTTTTTGAGGCCTGATTTAGATTTCTTTCGTTTTGATTTCAAAAGGTTTATGAAATTTTGTAAATTTGATATTTTACAAATATTTTATGGGTTTGGTTCCCAATGTCTCATTCTCATTTCTCTTTGAAGAAAATTTGTTTGAAATCATCCTTTCTTTGAAGGAAATCATTTTGAAAAGCATAATCCTACCAATTTGGGCTTGAGGGCAAAGCAGTCATTTTTTTGGCTCTTTGTCAAAATAGGATTTTTTTGAGAGAGATGCAATTTACCTTATTTTGAGGCTTCCACGAAAGTTTGGTAAGGAAATAAGTTTGTTTAAGGTGTCTTTATTTGAAAACCCTTAAAAGACCCAAAACCGTAATTTTTTCTTAAAAAGGCAAATTTTCTAAAAATCAAATATTTTGACAACATTTTTGGGTGTTTACAGATGCCCCTATTTGGCATTATACACTAACATGATATTTGATCAGTACCTACTATCTCCATATAATATCTCTTTGATAGTTATAACAATGACATGCCTCCAAATTATTGATCATATCTTGTGTGCAATAAGGTAATGCATGCCCACAATTTAGGAAGCCTTAAATGACTTATCTAGTTCTATAATCTACAACTCAATCAATAAATAGAGTCGAGTCTATAAAATATCAAACTGCCCAATAGAATTTTCAAGAAACCCTATTAACCTTTCATGTACACTATCCACATGGTCGACCAACACATTATAAGCAATGAAGGATTCAAAATAAATTACTAGCATAAATATATGCTAACAATAAACATCATATACATGTGAGTCATATGTATGTCATAACGTATCACCTTTTTCATCTATATTGAGACTATGTTCTCTTTATATGGGCCAAGCCATTGTCTCTTAAAATAAGAAAGCACAATTGGAACTTTTTTTTACTTCCCCTCAATCACAATGAATGCCTCCATATACATGATCTCATCTACTAACTCAACAACATTCCTCCAACACATAATATATGTTAGGGTCATTACTTTATTTCTGGCAAACCAAAATCCGTTGATGTTGTTTGCAATATGATATTTATATAAGAAATGTATTGCCTCTGAGTATATGATTCCAATTGCACTGATAAGTGCCAAATTGTGACCACTACAAACTACATCAGAGGATCTGTTTAAGATATACAACTCTATAATGCACCTTAACACTCACACATACTTAACATCTTTCTCTACACTGTAGATGTGAATTTTCACTCCAAGCCTATTGTAGACATGCAGAAATTTCCACTCCGGGTTCTTAGGCCTGAAGTGAACCTTTTCGTATGTCTAAGTTGCTTTAAAGGGTGTGCCAGCTAGCTTACTCAAGCTAGCGAAGTAAGTTTTGAAAATATCTGACTTATGAGGCGACTGTGGATAAGTGGACTCTTTTCATCGCAAACCTTCTTGAACCGATGCTCAAGGGTCAGTATGTACGCTTAGAAAACTCAATTTTAAGCAAACATGACCTTTTTGAAAAATATGCAAAGTGTTTGATTTGGTTTAGTTTGTCTTGTTGCAAATTTTATCAACGTGGGATTTGCACGTTTCCTATGTCTTGGGTTTTAGCCAATTTAGGCGTGTAGTTGTGTGCATCCAATGCTCAATTTGGCGAGTTTTGCATGGGTAGTTCGAGGTTACTTTGATGCAATATGCGCCCTATCTCGTGGTATGGTGAATATGCAATGCAAACTCACACAACTGAATGAAAAAACCTAGAATTGAAAGACATAGCCGAAGGGAAATTGCAAAAGGGAAATATAGCTATATCTTAAGAGTGGAAAGGCTCAATTGTGTAAGTGTATGCCATGTATAAATTGAAATGCAACTCACACAGCTGAACCTTAAAACCCGAAATTTAAAGACATAGCGGAAGGGAAATACAACTATATATATGGGCCCAAAGGTCGCCAACGTGTGCGTGGGTGTTGTGTGTATATATGTAAAGACAACTCACACGACTTGGAATGTAAAACCCAAATTGAATTGCAATATGGCTCTTATTAGAGTCTTGGGAGTAAGAGCGAAAGCTCAATGTGTGTGAGTGTGGAATTGAAAGACAACACACACAACTTGAAAATAAAACCCCAAATTGAATTGCAATACGGCTCTTATTAGAGTCTTGAGAATAAGAGCGAAAGCTCAATGTGTGTGAGTGTGGAATTGAAAGACAACGCACACAACTTGAAAATAAAACCCACGCAGCTAAATTTATATAAATAAGACTATATCTTAGGGGCGGCCAAGGCCCATGTGTGTGCAAAAGTGTGCAACTAAGAGCAGAAAGGCTCAAGTGCACGTATGTGCTTGTGTGTCATACACCAATATTACATCTTGGGGGGAGACTACGCTCCATTATTACAACCCCATATCAAATTGAATTAAGTGTAGAAGGGGATATGAAATACCGAATTTGAAACACTTACGTGATTCGGATGTTTGTCCACTCCAATCTACAGGACTTGCTTGGCTTCGCACCCACGGATGAGTCTTCCTTGAAGCTTGAAGCGAAAGATGGCTGAATGAAGCCTTTTAGCTTGAGGGTTTATGAGGTTCACGGCACTAAGAGGTTGCGGGTTTGGCTTAGGGCAGGCGGTGATGTGGGAGCTACGGGTTGTGGTGGGGATATGGCCAAGGAGGTCGTGGGTGTGTAGGGTAGGCAAGGCAAGGTGGTCATGGGTGTGATGGGAGTTTTGTGGGGTTATGGCCAAGGCAAGGGAGCTACGGTGTGGGACTCGTAGTGGGGTTAGGTTCTAGTGTTGGGGTGTTAGGCGAGAGGTCACGGGTGTGGTATGGAGTCGGTGGATGTAAGGTGGTGGAAGGTTAGCTAAGGAAGCGCGTGGCGCGGGAGGCGCGCAGCATCAGGGAGCGGGTGCGGGGCGCGTGTAGGGCACGTGTAGGGCGCGTGGGGCGCTCACAGGGTGCACGGCACGGGAGCGGGTAAGGTTAGGGTGGCCGGGAGGTTTAGAGTGGAGTCGGTTGGGGTCTTAGGTGGAGTTGGTTGGGGGTTTAGGTGGGTTTGATTAGGATTAGATGAGGTTGGTTGAGGTGGTTTAGGGTTAGGAAAAAGGGTTTAGGGTGTATTAGGGGGCTTACCTCTTAACGACGGTTTAAGGTGTGCTCAAGCTCCAATCAACCACCTTAAGCCTCCTCGTTCAAGCAAATCTATCCTTTAATCAAGGTGGGGCAGCCCACTCTAATCCCTCACTAACCCCACAATTAACCCACTAAACAAAATTAAGAAGGCACTAAGCACTCACCTTAATACCCTCTCTCTCCTCCAAGCTCCTCCCTTTGGATTTCACGTGAACCCCCTATTTGGGACACCCTCACCTCTATTTATAGGCATTTGAGGTAGGTCTTGAATTTGGGTTTGGGTTTGAGATCTATATCCAAATCCAAACACTATTTGGATCTAGATCTTGGATCTCGAATATTTTGAGATCCGTATCTGACCCAAATCCAACATTTTTCTGGATATGGATATTGATATTTTGGTTTAGATCCGATCTAATCCAAACACTATTTAGATCCAATCCAAATTAAAACACTATTTGGATTGACCCAAATACTATTTGGATCAACCCAAATCCAAACACTATTCACTATTTGGATATGGATCTAGATATTTATGGTCCAGATCTAATCCAAATTTTCTCTGGATGATCCTTCTTGGCTTCTTGAGGCGGACGATCTGTGCAGGCCCTAGCTTCATCAGCACTCCGTCTAGTGTTGGGTTTCCCCAATCTTTGTCGTTTGAACTCCTTTTCGCCTTTTCAGACTCCATTTTTGTTCATTTATAGCTTTTCTGGTTCATAATCTTGAGGCTTTGATGAGAATGATTGATCTGGCTTTCTAGTGCTCCTGGCTTGCAAACTACTTCGTATCTGGGCCTTCCATTTGCCTTTCGAACCTGGCTTTTATCAGGCCAAGATGCTCTTCTAGGCTTCAAAACAGGTTTTTGAAGCTGCTTATGGAATTGACCTTTAGGAGCTACTTGTCGGGCTGCTTTTCGATCAGGTGTCGTCTTTGCATGCTTCACCTGTTCGTCTTGAGCTTTTTGGCAAAATGGGGCTTAGCTCAGGTTTAAAAACTCGTATTTGGATACAGGGCTTTCAAAACACTATTTACAAGCTTAAAGCAATATTTACAGGTTTTAAAACAATATGTACATGGTACAAAATGATATGTACAGGGTTATGAAGGCTCTTGGGTTTTCAAAACTCAAAATAGCCCTTTGGGGCTGATTTGCAAACCAAGTATTGGTTTTAGAAAGTCGTGGGATTTTGGGGTGTTTACAGATGCCCCTCTTTGGCATTATCCAAATTTATTTGGATAATGGCAAAGACGACAACACTCCTATTCAATGTCTCCCTGGATCTAATCCTCAAAAATATGGGATCGTCCCAATTTTGATAAAACATTTTCTTTTCAAACCTGGTAGGAGGAGATTCTCGCCAAAGGGGACTTTCCTATGGGTTCTAGTCCTAACTGGGATCATGTATGAAGTGTTCATGTGTGAATATGCAGAATACAGGACATGGATGAGATGCCAAGAAGGGTAACCTCCTAGAGACCAGATCACATGGTCGAACCTTAGAGTCTTATGAAGACCTGCTGCTTTAAGTGAGCGGGCCTTATGTTGCTCGATGTTTGAGTTTTGGAAAACCTTATTTCAAAAGGGAAACTCCTTGTTAGCCTCGATCCTAAGGATCTCTAGCTCCTCGTGTTTGCCTTTATTTGAGTCTTAACACTCGCTAATCTAGCGGAGGTTTGATAAGAAAACAAGCTAAGTTTCAAAATTCCTACGTCTTACTCAAAATGTCGAATTCTCAAACAAAATGAAATTGAAGTAAGTAAATCCAATTTTTACTTTAGGATTCTTTGAAATGAACCTTGTTTACTTGGGATAAGTTGCAGGGATGGGAAAGAGATACCACGGTCCCTTCTAAAGCGTCCCATGGTTTGAAGTAGAGAAGCAGAAAACTGCTCTTTTTGAGCTTTTTGGCCTTTTCTTTCTTTTTCCATAGAGGGTCTCCCTTCGGGAGTATTTTTTCTTTATTCCCTCTTTTCCATAGAAGAATCGATTTTCTATTTTTGGGATTCAGCTTTCCTTCTTTGGGAAAAAGATTTTGGTAGGGATTTCCCTTTGTTTTTGCCAAATTTTCCTTTTGGAAGGAGAAGAAAAGGGGGGAGGACTTATCCCAAGGTCCTACTCAATCCATTCCAGATCAGCCTATTTAGAAATAGCATGCACTACTTCCAAGTATCTTGCTATATTGAACTAGGCCTTTCTTTGTAAGAAGAAGAATTTTGAAAATGTAACCACGTATTTTGAAAAGCTCCACTTTTTTGCAAGTGTTGATTCTCTCATTCAGGGTCACACAATTCGCCTTTGATCCTTTCTTTCGAAATTTCAAAGTAAATCTCCCTAAAACATTTTCGAAAATGGGAATTTAACTTAGACCCTATACATGATACTTCTTTAAGTATTGAATATTGATAGGATCTGCTAAATTCCAACCTTCTACATCGATCAACCAATAAGAGTTGTTTGTGGTGGTTCCACGCACAACATAAGGGCCATCCCACTTGGGCTGCCACTTTCCAAGTGGATGTGGGCCACGATAGTGGATGATTTTCAGAACGAGATCTCCCACTTCAAAGTGGCGAGGTTTCATATATTTCTCATAGTGTCGGGCTATCCTTTGCCGGTATGCATAAGCATGATCCATAGCAAGGAGTCGCCTCTCATCTAACAAATCTAGTTCGGCCATCCTAGCATGCTGAAGCATCTCTAGGGAGAGGTTGAGTGCAATGGATGTATGGAATGAATGCAACCTTGTATGAATGGGAAGAATGGCGTTTGTGTCATAGACCAACTCAAATGGCGTGGCATTTGTGGGAGTTCGGATGGAAGTCCTATAAGCCCATAAGGCTTCATCCAGCTTCTCATGCCAAGTCCTACCCTTCTCTAAAGTTTTCTCAATAATACTAATGAGAGTCTTATTGGTGGCTTCGGCTTGACTGTTGCCTTGAGGGTAGTAGGGCGATGAGAAGTGGTGAGTTATGCCGTAAGTGTTGCACAACTTGACCATCCGCTCGTTTTTTAATGGGGTGCCATTATCAGACACAAGATCTCTTGAAACTCCAAATCAAGCCAAGATATTTTTTTTAATGAAAGCCACCACATGTTGCCCTAGACATTGGTCAGGGAGGTGGCTTTGACCCATTTGGAAAAGTATTCAGTGGCTGCTAAAATGAACCTATGCCCATTCGATGCCTTTGGAAATACTGGTCCTACAATATCAAACGCCCACATGGTAAATAGCCAGGGGCTGACTACAGAATGCAATGAAGATGAGGGGATATGAATGGCGTGCCCATGCACTTGACATGGATGACACTTCCTAACATGATCGTGGCAATCCTTTTTCAGAGTGGACCAAAAATAACCCGCTCTAAGTATTTTCATTGCCATCATATTGGTATTAACATGACCTCCACATTCTCCATCATGGAATTCATGCATTATAATCCTAGCCTCCTCTAGGTCGACACACCTTAGTAAGATGCCGGTAAAACATTTTTTTGTATAGAACCCCACCCAAAATCGTATATCGGGTAGAAATTTTTTGGATGAATGCCATATCCTTGGATGTGGTATTTTCAGCAAATCACCCATTTTCTAGAAAATACTTTATGTCATAAAACCAAGGTTTTTCATCAGAATCTGGGTTGTTTTGGCAAATTTTCAAATCGTGTGTGGATGGAGTGGGTGCATGCCATATTTCTAAGGATCGGGTTCCTAAAGCGGGATCGACCCTTAGGGCTGAACTCAAGGATGAGAGGGCATCGGCAATGCCATTATCCTCTCTTCCCACATGTGTGAGTGTGCACGATTGGAAGGATCCGACCAATCAAGTGGCCAACTCATGATATGGACGAGGCTTTTCATTTCTAACTTGCCAAATCTTTAAAACTTGGTTTATAACGAGTAATGAATCTCCAAAGACCTCAATGCATGATGCCCCTAGAGTTTTCGAAATTTTTAAGCCTTGTATGAGTGCTTCATACTCAGCTATGTTGTTGGAACACTCGAAATCTAGGCGAATGGCCAGGGGATATGAGGATGACCCCGACACCAACCCCTCTTTGGTTTCATGCCCCATCAAAGTGCATCTTCCACACTTGGTTTTCAAAAGAATTTGCCAAAATGTGGTTTTGAAATTGGTTTAGCAATATGCCTTCATCAGGCATTTCATCAAGTGTGGGATACGCATCCTCTAAGGGAAACTCAACCACGTAACGAAGATCTGGTGATGGTATTTCAAGTCATACTCCATTAGGAGGAGTTGCCATTTGCCCAACCTACCCGTGAGGATGGGTTTTTCGAACTAGTGCTTGATTGGATCAAGCTTGGACACTATCCACATCTCATGATCTAGAAAATACTATCGAAATTTCTGGCAGGCCCATACCAAGGCCAACCATGTCTTCTCCATGGCTTGATAATTTCTTTCATAAGCCAGGAGAGTTTTCGAAATGTAGTAGATGGCATACTCCTTGTGGGTATCATCCTCGTATTGAGCTAACAAGGCACCCAAAGCATTTGCATGCACAAAAATGTAAAGCAGAAGAGGTTTTCCTTGCTTTGGAGGGTTTTAAACAGGGGGATTAACTAAGTATGCTTTTAATCTTTCAAAAGATTTTTGGCAATCGTCATCCCATAGAAATTTCATCCCTTTTCTCAAAAGCTTGTTGAAGGGTTCGCATCTAGTTGCAAGGTTTGAAATAAACCTGCGAATGGATTGGGGACGACCTTGGAGGCTAGGAATTTGCGTGAGATTGGAAGGTGGAGTCATGTCGATGATGACTCTACACTTTGAGGGGTCGACTTCAATGTCCCTTTGGCTCACCATAAATCCTAAAAGCTTCCCGGATTCTACTCCGAACACGTACTTTTGAGGGTTTAGCTTTACTTTTTAAAGTCTAAGCCTTTCGAAAATCTTTTGCAAACATTCGAGATGAGTGCATCGAGTTTTTGACTTAGCCAAGAGATCATCCACATATACCTCTACGAGCTCATGAATCTGATCATGAAAGATTATAGTCATAGCTCTTTGGTAGGTGGCACCAGCATTTTTTAAACCAAAAGACATGATTGTATGCAGTACGTGCCCCATGGGGTTGTGAAAGCAGTTTTAGCCTGATCTCGTGGGGCATATTTGATTTGGTTATACCCTGAATAGCCATCCATGAATGAAAACATTTCATGATTTGCAGTACTATCGATTATTAAATTAATGTTGGGTAAAGGAAAGTTATCCTTTGGAGTGGCTTTGTTCAGGTTTCTGAAATCGATGCATATTCGAATTTTCCCATTGATTTTTCAAACAACAATGATATTTCACAACCAATCAGAGTACGCAATGGGTTTTATAAATCCGGCTTTTAACAGATCTTCTAAACCCTCCTTGACTTGTGAGTGTACGTTCGGATATATCTTCCTAAGCTTCTGCTTTATGGGTTTTGCATCCGAATCTAGGAGAAGACAATGCTCTACAACTCTCGGGTCTATACCCGGTATGTCTTCATACGTCTATGCAAACACATCGATGTAGGTTTTCAGAAATGCAATGAATGATGATGCTTCATGCTCATGCAAACATGCACCTATCTTAATGTGTTTGGGCTTTGTTTCACTCCCTAAGTTTATCTCTATGAAATCTCCTCTTATTGAATTCGAAGGTTTTTCAAAATCGAGAATTTTATGAAATTCTAGGAGCTCGGAGGTGGGATCTTCCTCAAGGGGATCCACTTTCGGGCTTTGATCATTCTCGAGGTTTATAAATCCTAGAGAATTTGAGCTTGATGCATGGGTTTTGAAAATACCTGGTTTTTGACTTGGGATTTTTATGAGTTTCGAAATTTTTGGTCTGTTATGAAGACAATTTTTCTTTCTAAATCCTCGAATTTTTCCAAGTTTTTACCAGGAGCAGCTATATACAAGGTTTTGTTTTTGATATTTTCTAAATTTTCGATTTTTTTGGGTTTTTGTAAAACCAGAACTTTAGGAACTATACAAACAACTATTTTTTCGAGTTTTTTATCTTTTTCAAATGTTTTTGGTTTTTGGGGTTTTTGAATTTTTTGAATTTTGAGTTTTTCCAATTTTTTTGTGTTTTTGGTTGAGGGATCTTCCATCACACCTACAAAGGAAAACGCAATGGGTTAGACTCTAAACAAGAGGTCTAAATCATAGGTTTCTGCTTGGGTAGGCTCTAGGGCACCCTTGACCCAGGTGGTCACAGGGGGTAGCTTTGGTGGTATTCTGGGAGTATAGCCGATCCCATATTGGCTTGGATTGACCCTAGGCACTATGGGCTCTACAAGACCCTGGTTTTGTACCCCCAGACTCTTGTATGGCATATAGCCCATGTTCAACAGCATGTTCCACGATTTTTTGTTTTTGGAAAAATTTTCATACAAGTCGTGGTTCGGGAACTTGTTGTCGTCTATGTTATGCACATAAGGCTTTTTGTCCAAGGGTTTTTGAAATAGGCGACTCTTGGCCTTACCTGAGATGGTTAGTGTTTTGAGTGGGCTAGCCTTGGACTGCCCCTTGATGTACACGACCTTCCTAGGTATTTTGAGTGTGAGCTTTGGTGGCTCGACCAA
The DNA here is from genome assembly GCA_036023115.1 of Brasenia schreberi. NCBI lineage: Eukaryota > Viridiplantae > Streptophyta > Magnoliopsida > Nymphaeales > Cabombaceae > Brasenia > Brasenia schreberi. The sequence goes on from JAYKKT010000061.1 coordinate 13,907,847, forward strand.
AGTCTGTCCCAGATTGGCCTCGTGGGCATAGGAACTTGATAAGCATGGGAAATTCTGAATTCCCTGAAGCTGTGGGTGACTCTCACAAAGAATTACCACAACTTGATCCTCGAAAGGGATTTTAACACACCTATGAAAGGTGGATGGCACAACACGCAGGTTGTGTATCCAGGGCCTTCCCAACAATAGGTTATAGTGGGGGTGGATGTCCAAGGCATGAAACACTCCCATATGAGCTATCCCTCCCATTTCCATGGGTAATTCTATGGATCCTATGGGTCTTGATGTATTTCCTCGTATCCAGTGATTACGATGGGGCTTGGATTTATGGATGTCAAGGTGACTCCGATTTTGTACGCCACGTGGAGTGGAAGGATGTTGAGCCCTCCTCCCCCATCAACTAGGCACCTATCTAGAGAGTGGTGATTCAATACCACCTCGATATGTAGGGCTTAGTTGTGGGCTTCGTAGGGCTTTCTACATCATCATTTAGAACATGATGGGCGTTTTTGCACCTATAGACGCCACTTGGGTCAATAGGGACTCCGAGGTTATGTTTGAGCTAACCTTGACTCTTTCTAGAATTTTCTCTAAAACCAGTCTATGCCTAGGCGAGGTTTGTATCAGCTCTATGATGGACATGTTAATAGGAATCTTTGAAAGATGATTTTCGAAATCGTACAAGGTTAAAACTACTTTGCCTTTGTCTGCTTTTGGCGAGACTCTAGGAATACATGTCTTGGAGGGGCTAAGTACACTGACCACCTTTTTAGCACTTTGTAGATGTGGGGGTTGATAGATCCTTCCAGACCTAGTCACCTCTCCCACGATCAACCTAGGGCTCGCACCTATCATGGCTCTATTTGTGTGCTTTGGAGCACCTTGAATTTTTAAAATTGGTTTAACTGAGGACAGAACTCTGGGTGGTCCCTGGATCACTACTTGGGCGAGTTTCTTATGAAGGATGAGAGTAGATGCACAAGTAGCAAAACCATAATGATATGCATGCGCCAGACTCTTTGAAATCGTGAGAGCACATACCTCTTTGCCCTTCCCACTGGTACTTGCATATTTGGGGAAGGGTTCTTTAAAGATAGCTTGGGCATACTCTCGTTCCTCAATGACCTGGAGCCGACCTTCTGCTATCAAGTTCTTAATTTTATTAAGTAGGGAGAAACACTACTTTGTATCATGGTCTTTGAGCTGATGATACTTGCAGAATCGGTTTAAAAATCCCCCTTTAGAAGTGATTTCCTCGGGAATTTCGGGGAGTTCGATCATTCCCTGGATAAGTAAGAGGTCTAGGACCTCCGACACAGGTTGCCCCAGCGGAGTATACTCTCGTTTTTCAAAGGGTTTTTGTAAATTTTTCTTCCTTTTATTTTCAAAATTTTCAAAATTTTTAGAAGTGCTCGCCGGGCTTGGATCCACCCGGACATTGGCGACTTTGTGGGGTTTTGCCCCTTTATCTATGATGGGTAGCCCATAAGTGCTGGGCTTTTCCAAGCGAGTTTTTGAAACCACACTCCCTTTCCACAAGTGGTCGTAAATCCCTTTCTTCAAATTCGTTTAAAAAAGAACTTGTGAAAAGTTGAGATTTCGTGAAGGGAGAGAAGGGTTTTTAACTCATTTTTAAAGTTATTCAGGATGAGCATGACTGCGCATCCTTCGGATATTGGTTCTCGGACTTGCCCAAGGAGGAACCTCCATTAAACAATAAAGGCATGAACATCTTCGTTCATACCCTGCTTCGTATCCCTCAATGATTTTAAAGTGAGTGTAACTTCTACGTTATGCAAGAATCTCTACATAAAACAATTCGCTAACTCTTCAAAAGTAGTGAATTGGCTAAGATCGTAGGGAGCCAGCTATTTGGAAGCTGTACCTTTGAGGGATAAAGGGAACCAATACAGTCATTTCATCGAGTCTTTTTTTCTTATGTGCTCGACGAGAGAAAAGTTGCAAGTGAGACCTAGGGTCTCCGGTGCCATCATACCGATGGAAATTCGGTATTTCATCGTTACTGTCTGTTTCATAGTTTAAAGGAAGAAAATAAAATAGGGCGTAGTTCCTTTTCTCTTTGTTTTGCCCTTTCAACCGTTGTTGTAGGGCTTTACGATCCTTGTGGGTGAATGATTCGTGGTATTGGTTTCCTTCTATTGTGGAAGTCTCGTTGTGTTTTCGAGTTTTTCCAATTTTCTTTTTTAACATAAAAAAAAAAAGAAGGATGGAAATCGTGAACCCACACATATACTCCATTTCCGGGTCCGTAACACCCGCCTTGGAAAGCCTGAATAAAGTCGGATTCGGAAAATTAGTATCATCCGAACCGAGTTAAAATCGTTTAAATGCAGAGTTCAAACAAGCGGCAAATGGCCGCCCCCGTTGCCCTAAGCAATTCTCTCTCTCCCTCGCTCTGTGTGTGTGTGCGCGCGCGCGCGGCTACTGTGGAAGGGGGCTGGTAGAGGAATCCTAGAAGTCGCTTCTCGGAGGGCTCGCGCTGAAGTCTTCACCTCCTTCTGTGAGACGGAACCATTTTTCTCCTTCACTCCCCTACGAAATCGTCTACTTTTGGTTGCAACGAGGACGCCGGAGACAGTTATGCACGCCTCCAGAACTGAACTCACGACCTGCTTCTTGTGAGTATATGCCTTGCCACGTTAACTAACGCTCTGAGTTCGAAATCGTCGTCTTCGGTCGTGTTCGAAACTCGGCGGCAGCAGCAATGGCGCTTTCTCTACAGAGGTTATCCGCTGTGGCTCGCTGGTTCTCTCCTCCGTCCTACTTTCTCTCTCGATTACTCCCCCTGGTACCAATTACTCGCTCTTATCCTCAAAACCATGATCTTAACTATTATCTCTCTACTCTCACACCCTGTGTGTGCGTGTGCATGATTGCCATCCTACAACCCGTTACGACAAATGCAATTTTTTGTTGTCTCTTACTGCGCGCGCGCGCTTTCGAACAATCTTACAGCCCTGAGGTTTCTTCTGGGCGTCCTTGAAACTTGGAATTGTGACCGAGGATGCGTTAGTTGTTGGTTGTCGTTATTTCGATCCACGAGTTAGAACTGGTTCATGCACAAATTGGATTTTGTCCAGTTCGTGGATCTTTCTTAGCTTATTTTCATGTAAAAGATGATTTTTGTGCAATTTACGAATCTTAAAAGATTCATTTTATGTAAATTCTTTTTGTGCATTTTACGAAGTGGGTAGGGGAAAATAGCACAGTGCTTTTCGGTAAAATTCGAGAAACGTTGTTAACAGCTGTGCCTGTTCTGGAGCACGAATGAATTGTTCGGAACCATGCTTGACCTGCACTTGGTTTGTTAGAAAATGATTTTCCACCCAAAGAAAAGTAGACAAGCCAGATTACCCAAACTATACCAACATCCTTACGCCATACTTTGGAAAGATAGATGCGTCTGTATATGGAAATGGAGTGTGTAACCTCTCATGATTCTAAGATGTTCATTGATCTTAAGATGAGTGACTGACGTTTCATGCAAGTGAGCTTTCTCTCGCTGCGGCTGGGATCACATGTTTATTTTGGTGGGTTTTGTGCTTGCGCTTCTTTGCTCAATGCCTCCCTTTCTCTCTCACCTTCTCTCCCAATGTTGTCTTTGGCAGCAACGGTGCAACACTTTCTCATACCACTTTGGTAGGGTGGTTCCTTTTTCAACGTCTGGTAATAGAGATACAGGCAGGAAGGTCACCCGGCTAAAAGTTACAAAGTCAGTGGACAAAGGCAGCAATGCCACCGGAGTTGCAGTCAAGCTTGGTGCGTCAAAATCATGTTCCATACCTGGCCATAATCAGCAAAATTCTGTTACTCCTGTATTCCAGGCATCTCTTAGTTCACAAGATAAAGCAATTAGGAAGAAAAGGAATTCCATTGTGGCTTCATCATCGGCCACTCTTAATAATGCAAGTGCTTTGAAGCCTAGTAAACCTAGTCTGAGCATAGATGCTACCTCTGAATCACGGGAAGAAGCTGAATCTTCCGGTAGGAGTAGCGTGATAACCAGAAGTGCAGGTCTAATTGACAGTACAAAGAAAAGAAATGTGTCTCGAACCAAGAAGTCTGAAAGGTCAGTATCTAAATCTGAAGGAAATGTGTCACTGGAGACTTTACAGAAGAAGAAACTTGTAGACAAAAAGTCAAGTGGTGAAACTTCAAAGAAATCATCTCAGGTTGCTATAAAATCTGACAGTGTTAAAAATGATGGCAAACGAAAAAAATCCACATCAACTTCAAAGGATAAGAAACGGGAAGAGCCTGTAAAAGGTAAACATATTGACAAGGTTGGTGGTAAGGTTGATATTGAGCTTCATCATCCAGTAGAAACTCTACAAACTTCTAAACCAAGGAGATCTTCCTTTAAAAGTTCAGCAGTTAGGAGTATACAAACTGTGCCATCAACTAGCGGTGACCTGGAACAACTAGGTCCCTTGTATCCTCCTACTGGGAAATCTGTTATTGTAGTGGAATCACTCACAAAAGCCAATATTATTCAGAAGTTTCTTGGAGATATGTTTCAGGTCTTGCCGAGTTGTGGACATGTTAGAAATTTAGCTGCAAGGTCCGGATCAGTCCGCCCTGATGATGACTTCAGTATGGTATGGGAGGTTCCTTCCACTGCATGGACCCACCTTACAAGTATCAAGGTTGCACTTAATGGGTACGCTTAATCCTACACTATTGCATATGGAGTTTATGCTATTTTTCAACTTGTCCAGCAGAGCTGTTGCAATATGCATGCTAGTCGGCAATGTTGGAATACCATCACATTTTGCGAAGGTGCTCTGCTTTTCCCACAATATGAGTTGCTTTGGCATACTTATATCTGGACAGAAACATACTGAAAAGCATTGTGCCTGAAAACATAATTTCTGATTTTATGTACTAAAATATGATAGCACACTTGTTTTTCAAATGTAAGTTTTTTAAATGATTGAGCTCAAGCAACTCATCCCTGTGGGAAAAGCAGAGCACCTTCACAAAATGTGATGGTATTCCAAAATCCTTCTTCTTTATGTTACATTGTATTGTTGATTCTGAAACATGCTAAAGCAGAACATCTCTGGGTTTTGGTTGCATTAGTTTTGTCAAGTTCTGGATAAACCTGGGAAAAATCACAATGCTAAAAGCCACTATTTGTGGTGGACTCATTGAGATGGTTGGGTTCCCTCCATGGACTGCCACCAATGAACTAAATGGGGAGGTTGGAGCCTCCTGGCATGAAAAGGAGGGCCTGAGTATTAGATTTTGGTTTTTCTTCTATAAATGGGCACTAAATGTCAAGTTATGAAACATACTTTTGCACTTGTTTTACTTCTATACTGCATATTTACACTTAGTTTTTCATTAGATTTTGGTTCATCTATGTTAAATGGAACAGGTACACGGGCCATTAGGGCCCGTGTCTCTTGGAGCTGTACTGCTCCCAACGGCTAGTCAGGCCTGTACTAGCCGTTGGAGGCAGGCCTGTACTAGCCGTTGGAGGCCAGCTGCTCCTCTTGCTGTGGTGTACTTTTTGCTCCTCTTGCTCTATAAATAGAGTTGTAACATACTTCAATAAACAAACTGTCTAGTACAATCTTTGATTTGTGATTTGACTTGTTGATTTGTGACATTCATATTTGGATGCTTTGATATCTTTGTGACTCAACCAATACTTTGATGTTTTGCGACTTGGCCGATTCAACATTCAATTATCGACAATTATTTACATAGTATCAGACCCTCATTTTGAATAATTTGAGCACACCGAGAAGCGTGTCAAGGTTGCGAAATTCGTGAAATCACTCTAAACTTAGGTAACATTAAGACCTTTGTTTTTTTTTTTTTTTGCTTAAAATGGAGAGCAAAACTAAATCTTTTAGATATATTCTTATGTTAAAATGCTATCAAAGTTGAGTAAGTACCAGTGTTATCCGTATCGTGGTGGCCCACGATATGATATACTATAGCGTATCGCCATTTTCAAGTTATTGCACCGTATCGTGCGATATGATGCGTATCGCCCGTATCATACGCCAAGGGTCCCTAGCCGAATAGAAACTCACGTTTTTGCGGGTTTCATCTATTTCTTCAGAGCTCCCCTAGCGTGGTTCTTTGCCTCCTTGGTGCTCAAGGCTCCAAAAACGTCCTCTACGATGTCCGTGTAAGCCTCTTATCTCGGATTTAGGTATATTTTTAGTGTTTTTCTTCATTTTTTTCCTTTGTATTTGTTGTTTTTTTTGTTATATTTGTATTTTTTTTAATGACAAAATATGAAGTTATTAAGTGTGTGGATATGATTTTTATTGCATTCATGAAGTGGGAGACACTCTATTTGAGTGTTATTTGACGATTGGGGATTTACGAAGTGCTTTTATTTTTAGGTTTTTTATTGAATTAAAGTACTCAATTGAGATGGCAGGAAGGGGTGTTAGAGACTCCCATTCTCGTTCTGATGGGGTACATGAGTTGAGGGTTCCAGATTAAAGATCAGATGTTTATTTTGTGAGAGGGTGGTTAGTGGTGGAATTTCAAGGTTGAAACACCACCTATCATGGACTAGGAAAGAAGTTGCTCCTTGAACAAGCTGAGTTGGAAGTTTGTCAGAAGGCATTAAATGATAATGTCTTCAAATGATTGAGAGTATACAAGAGAGGAGACATCAAAAGGATGATTTGGAGATGTTTGAAGAAGATGATGATGCTGTTGGATTCACTGATAGATGCCAGAACAGAGGTTGGTAGTAGCAGTTCACGAGCACCTAGTAAGAGAAAGAGGGTTGTTGAAGACTTTGGAGGTGGTAGCAGAGAAAGTTCAGGAAGGAGTCGAGAAAGAACTCCTTGTAGCATACATTCATTTTTTTCTCCTACTACTATACATGGTGCTCAACTTGGAATTCGTGCTACTATGGCTTCAGAATAGTTGCATGATGAGGCAGACCTTGAAGTGGGCAAATGGTTTTATGATGCATGCATTCTATTTAATGCAGCAAATAATTTTCATTTTCAAGCAATGACAGATGCAATTTCTAATATCGGTCCAGGATACAAGATGCCCTCTTATTAGAAGTTGAGAGGAAAGAGAGAGTAATGGAAGGAGACAGGTTGCACTATCATGGCAGATGGATGGACATATAGACAAGGAAGGACCTTCCTAAACTTTCTTGTCTACTGTCCTAAAGGATTTATGTTTTTGAGATCTCTAGACATGTCAGAGGAGAGGCACACTACGGATATCCTATGGCAAGAATTTGATAAGGTTATACAAGAGGTTGGGCTAGAGAATGTAGTCCAATTGATTACAGATAATGTAGCTAACTACAAAGCAGTTGGGAAGGAGTTAGCTGATATTTATGGGACTTTCTACTGGACACCATGTACAACCCATTGTTTAGATCTCATCCTTGAGGACATTGGTGAGATGAATGAAATAAAGGTAGCAACTGAGTGTTGCCAAGATATCATAAAATTTATTTACAATCATGCATTTGTTTTGTGTATGATAAGGAGATATACAGAAGGTGCAGAGCTTTTTCGAACAACTGCAACTCGGTTTCCAACAAACTTCTTATCTCTACAGAGTATTGTGAGATAGAAGCAAGCATTGAAGAGAATGTTCTCCTCAGATGAGTGGCAACAATTTGTAGAGTTGCCTCAAAACAGAAGAAACAGAAAGTTAAATGAGATTTTCGAGACAGTCTTCAGGAGTATATTTTGGAATGCATGTGCTAGACTGTTGAGGATTACATGTCCATTAGTAAAGCTTTTGAGATTGGCTGATAGGGAGGAGAAATCATGTATGGGCTACCTTTATGAAGCCATGGATAGGGCAAAAGAAGTCATCAGAAATAATTTTAATAAAAAAAAGAGAGATTATGTGTCCGTGTGGAAAATCATTGATAATTGATGAAATAAACAATTACATCAGCCTATTCATGCAGCAATATATTATCTAAACCCATCATTCAGGTACTCAGCAACTTTCAAAAGGGATCGTGAGGTTAATCGAGTCATCATTGATTGTATTGATAGATTAGTCCCTGATGAGAGCATAGCAGATGCTATATATCGAGAGATGAAGATCTATGATAATGCTCTTCACTTGATGGGTTTGCCTGTAGCAAATCGCAACCGCACTACTATGCATCTAGGTAAATTGTTTATCTTCGTATTTAAGTTTCTTAAATCAATACATCTTATATTACTGTGGATTATGCCTCTAAAGTTTGTCTTTTTCTACAGATGTTTAGTGGAATAGGTTTGAAATTGATTTTCCTCACCTAGCTAGTACTCACCCCAATGTGGCAACCTCTCTCCAAGATCTTTTGTGAATGAAGAACCCGCCACCCTCTTGGCCCCTTTTATAGGCCAAGGGGCGCTGGTTCTAGCCTCTTCCATGGGGCGGGCTGGATCTGTTTTGAAGGGATGTTGATCCAATTCAACCCAGCCCCTAATGGTCCCACCTTGTGTTGACATAGACGAGCCCTATGTGGGCTGGTCTCCAAGTGAACCCGGCCTTAGCCTAGGTTCAATCAAGCTCAATGTGGACCGACCAATGCTTGCTTTGGTTACTTGAGGCTTATCTTGATCAATTCGGCCTTGTTTTGAATTTGCATATGATGAAGTAGACTCCATACATTCGGTCCTTCGCTTGAATTGGATGTCTTAATATCATGTAGAATGTGCTTCATCCGGTCATGTATTGGCTTGTGCTTCCTCCGACCATGTATTGATTTGGAGTTGGTTTGTGCTTCATCCCGGTTAGGTATTGGATTTGAATTGGCTTTATTGCATCGTGATCTTGTTCTAAGTCGAGTGTATTTTTCTTGGCACCTACTTCATTTGTTTCTTGCATTTGCAATGGAATTTGGACTTGATCGGGTTGATTTTCATTCAATCTTGACTTGCTCTTGAAACTCTACCAAGGTCTTTGTACGGGTTTGGGTTCAAATATGGGATTGAATTGATTTAAATTTGAAACCTTTTAACTTTTGAAAGATTTGGTATCACAAACAACAAGATAGTTGATATTTCTGAAGTCCTTGGTACTAAGTTAAGATCCACTTATAGAGAAAAATTAGAAGACCCTACTCCCTACATACAACTCATAGGTGCTCTTACGTATCATACTATTACTCGTCCTTATATTTTTAATGCATCACATATCAGTAGTCAATTTCAGCAAGCACCCACCACTGTTCATATGAGTGCTGTTATGAGAATTATTAGATATGTGAAAAGCTTGCAAATAAAGAGATACTCTTAACTTCTTTCTTGTCTTTTGATTTATTTGTGTATAATGATGTAGACTGGGGTGAAGATGTCAACATCAGACATTCTACGATTGGTTTTTGTATTTTTTTAAGTGAATCACTCATTTATTGGAAATGTAAGAAGTAGCAAAAGGTGTCGCTCTCCTCTACTGAAACAGAATACCGAGCCATAGTTACTACTGCTACCGAGATTTCTTGGGTTATGGTGGTTCTACGAGATATGTGCATTACCCCTCACCAACCAACCACTATGTACTGTGACAATAAAAGTGCTATGTACATTGCCTCCAACAACATCTTTCATGAACGCACGAAGTATATTGAGATTGTATGAAAAGATCAGTCTGTGTTATGTCACATCAAAGATGCAACTAGCTAACTTCTTAACCAAATCTCTCACTGCTACTCGATTTCATTTCTTGTTGGACAGACTTTTGGTATATATACCGTAAGTTTAAGAGGGGCGTTAAATGTAATAGGCACATGGGCCTTAATGGCCTGTGTCTCCTCGAGCTGGACTGACCGAGGCCACTAGATCCCAACGGCTAGTCAGGCCTGTACTAGCCATTAGAGGCCAGCTGCCTCCAACAGCTAGTTGGTTCACTCTCCCATTTAGTCTCTCCCATCCCGTGCTTTAATTTCTGCACCTCTTTCTATAAATATAATTCAATAAACAAGCTGTCTAGTACAACCTTTGATTTGTGATTTGACTCTCTCGCTCTTGACTCTTATTGCATTCTTGATTTGTGACATCCATATTTGGATGCTTTGATATCTTGACGACTCAACCAATACTTTGACGTTTTGCGGCTTATTCGATTCAACATTCAATTATCAACAATTATTTACACATCGATAGCTTTCCAAATAATTAGTTATTTCCATAGGATTGCTCTTGCTCTCATAGATTTAATACTGTAGTAGGGTCTACGCTGAAAATTAAAATGGCTTCAGCAGACTACATCTGCCTATACATGTCTGGGTGTGTGTAGCTCTTCTATTATTGTTTGTTAGTGGACTCACCTTATGCTAGCTTGGCCAGCGTGGATGAAGCTGGCTCTGGCCTTCCTGGTTGCAGTGAGTTTCTTTGTCATTTCAGGATTGGAACTAAAAGTTTAAGTCTATCCACGCATGTTAAATGTAGTACCAACTGATCCTGATCGTGAAGGGGAGGCAATTTCTTGGCACATTATTGAGATGTTGGTAACAGCAGGGTGCTCTGCACGATAATATTTTATCTAGCAAGGGTTGTCTTTCATGAAATAACTGAACAGTCTATAAAAATGCAAGCACCACGAGAGATTGATGTGAATTTGGTTCATGCTTACCTTGCACGACGGGCTCTTGATTATCTGATTGGGTTTAACATTTCACCATTACTGTGGAAGAAGTTACCTGGATGCCAGTCTGCTGGTAGAGTTCAATCTGCTGCACTTTCTCTTATAAGTGATAGAGAAATGGAAATTGATGAATTCAAACCAGAGGAGTATTGGACTGCGGAGGTCCAATTGAAAAAAAAGAGCTGGGATCAAACAAGGACCTTACTTTTTCTGCTCACTTAACCCATTTTGATTCAAAAAGTTGAATCAATTTTCAATTACTTCTGATACAGAGGCAATGGATATTGAAACCAAAATAAACTCAGCAGATTTTCAGGTTATTAGGTTGAAAAGAAACAAAGTTCGAAGAAATTCTCCAACACCTTATATAACGTCAACACTTCAGCAAGATGCTGCAAATCTAGCTTATTGTGAGTTAACTGCTAACATGGCACACGATAGAGATCTGTAGAAACAAAGAATCCATGTAGCCAACCCCGTCTAGTATGGGAAAGGCTTCGCTGTTGTTGTTGTTCGTATTCAACTGAAATGAGTTTATCTAAATTCCGAATGTTGATGTTGAATAAGCTTGTTTATCTTTCTTTCCTTGCTTGGTTTACCTTTGCTAGTGATGGTAACTATCTGCTTTGGAAGGATTGGAGTTGTCCTTTTAATAAGGGAACTTTGAACGAATTTCTCTCCTCTTCAAGTTGCACCTTTTTTGGTTAGGGCAAGCAAACCATTGACCTGGCTGGACTTTGAATGCTATATTGTTTTTAAAACCCATTGTATTCATCAGCTGTACCTTTTCTCCAAAAAATTTGATGTTTCCTCTGCTATGCACTTTCCCAGCCCTGAAGCAACGGATCCAATTAAGACCCTAATGGTAAATGTTCTTGGATGAGGGTAAATATGGGGGTTGGTACGGTGACCCGAGCCTATCTCTACCCAATCCCACTTACTGTGAGAGAGGCTTCATTGATGTTATGGCACTTAGGTGACAGTTGTCAAGCGTTGGAGTTAGGGATTAGTGTTGTTTGTACCATATCTATAGTGTATCATTTTTGTTATATGAGACAGGTGTATCGTATCATAAAATTTTTAAATATAGTTGAAAAATAAAAAATATAAAAAAAATCAGGAAAAATCAAGACAATTCTAAATAATTTCTATAAATCAAAGTTTGAGTAAAAATTTTCAAATTATAAGGAGTACAACATTTTGATTAAACATGTAGCAAAATTACAACTTTCATAATTGAAAAATAAGAATAACATATTATAATCAGGATCATGAACCAAATAATAATTTTCTTCTACTCAGTTAAGATCACACCCCCTTCTAAAACAAAGTCAATGCCCTCATCCCCCTGTGGACATTCTTGCTCTCCTTCCAAATTGATCCATTGTATGTTTTCTTCAGTAAGGAGTGCATCTTTTCATCATCTTCCATAATTCACTCCTCTCAGACATCAAAATTATCCAGACTTATTAGATCAGATTGGTTTTGATTTATGATACCCACTTGAGTTTACCTTTCTTAATTACTTGCAAGAATGATAAGTAAATAAAAATTAAAACTAAAAAGTTCAAGAATAAAACTTAAACTGAAACATTGAATTGAATATTTAATTAAAAATTTATCTTTAATTACCTATGTTGTAGCCGTATGTTGCAACAGATGAAACTTGATCATTGAACAACTTATGTTTTAATCTCTTGCATCTTTTTATGTGAATATGTTCAAAGATACTCCAATTCCTTTCACAGCTAATTATAGTGCAGGTTTGGTTTAAAACTTTATTGTAAAATCTCTAAGTTTGGGCAAACACTTCCAAACCTGATCCACCAAATATTTAATAGGAAAAAACAATTATAAAGACCTATTCCACTATAAATATAGGATTTGAGAAACTTAAATATTAAGATAAATGATTCATATGTTTTCTTGGTACATATTAGTGCGAATGGTTATAGGCAAGCTCATCTAAGTGAAAATAATTATCCTAGATTTCAATCTTTTGATGTATATAATTGCATTTGCTCTACTCTCCACGGAGACCAATCTCTCTATGCAATCAATGATACCTCTATTAACCTCATTGTCTCTTTTAAATTTTATAAAATACCTAAGCATTCGATTTAGGTAGTAAGTTGTTGAGTGAATATGTTGATGTAATTGTCTATTCTATCTATTATCAATAATCCTCCATGTCAGCACATAATTACTCTTTTTCTATTAAAATTGCTCTAGATCTAAGTGACACAGACACTTCTAAGAGGTGAAGTGTCGACCTCGACATGGGTGTGACACAGACACCGACATCGTGTCGGTGCGGCATGTAAAAAAGAACACAATTTTTTTTGTAACTCACGGTTCTGCCGTCTATTGTGTATTTATCCTCCCGATTAAAGAGGGAGTAATCCATGAAGATGATGAAACCGAAGCTCTTAGTCGACTCGTGACCTTATCCCCCATGATGACCACGTGAGTTACCTCACCATAGTTTTCAAAATGCTCCTTCAACTTGTCTTCCATCATCTCCCATGAAACTCTACCGATGAACGTAGAAAAGTATCTCAACGCGGACCTTCTTCACTTCCTTTTGTTTGGATATTCCTCGCTTCAAAATCTGGTATCGATTTTGAAATTCGGGTCTTTTTGGATAAATGGGTCCGGATAGTGAAGATTGATTTGTGTATTATGATGAAATTAGTAGTTGTTTACAATTTATGTGTTTTGCTTTAATATAAAGGTGTGTACATGCTATTGTCATATACTTATGTTAATTGATGTCTCACTTGTTGTAGCTTAAATATTATGTATAATATATAATATTATATACCATAACCGGGTCGCCGCACCTAAAATTTTTGAAATTTGCCGTATCCCTCACCCGCACCCCCACCTGCACCCGTGTGACATAGCTCTAGATACCCTCTTTAGTCCTATCGATGACTTCTTAAAGATAACCCATAGGCGACTTTTCCTTACTATCACCCAATCTCGAAACTTTTACTAAAGAACATGTGATCTTACGTCATACAAAAGTTCTAAAATATACTCTTGAATACCTTCTGAATCTCATTAAGTTTTCTATTTCTCTTATTCTGAGGCAAATTTATAAACTATTGCCATTTATTTCAAGTAAACATTCTCTTCAATGCTTGCTTCTTTTTAATAATGCTTTGTACCGACAAAAATTAGTTGCAAATAGATAAAGGAGGGTTGCATTTCAAGTAAACATTCTCTTCAACCCATAATACAAGGTGTGGTTATAAATAAATTTGGTGATATTTTAACATCACTCAATTACTGCGTTTACCTCATCCATTTCTCCAATATCCTCAAGAATGAGATCTATACAATGGGTTGTACATGATATCTAATAAAAAGTACCATACCATTTAGCTAACTCTTTTGCAGCAGGGGATCACCCATCCATGGCCGGCTCGAAGCCCGGATAAAGGAGGAGGGTTGCATTAGGATTCCGACATCTAGTTTAAAACTTTGTTGGACTTATTTATGATAGATTCTACAAATTGTGATAGGGCTCTGTGGAAACAATGAATCTATGTAGCTAAGCCTATCTAGTATGAGAAAAAAGATTAGTAGTTGTTTTGTAGCATCTAATTTATAGTTAGCTGCATTATCTGTAATTAATTGGACTATATTTTCACGTCCAACTTCTAATATTACTTTATCAAATTCTAGCTTGAGAACCTTTGCATTGTGACACTCTTGTGACATGTAAGTTATCTAAAAAACATAAGTAACAATAGATAAAGAAGTCTAATAAAGTCTGTTTTGCCTATTTGTCCATCCATCTGCCATTATAGTACGTCCTGTCAAGTTAATAAGAATCTTGTACTTCAAGATCATATATAAACTAGTAAGGCTCACTGGTGTTTTTCGTCCCTCACAAAACAACAATATCATTATGTTAAGAAAGAAAATGCGCACCAAAGATAATAAACTCAGTGGTCACAGACTAGGGACAGTTGAATCTAAAAAAACATGGTGTTATCTTTACTTTTTTAGTTCAAGGTTTCTGCCCTTCTAGTTTGATTATGTGCTGAAACAGAAACCTCCGCATTATCTTTTAGATACAAGTTCCTTCCATGTTGCAATAGCAAGGTCTTAAACTGATTGCTAGATAAGTTTTTGCTAATTTGGAGTATGATGTATATCACTTGGTCTTCTTGGTAGTACATTGCTATCTTTAGGATCCCTTATTTGAATTTCTGATTACAGCTGGCCCAAAAGCTTTATGAGGGAGTATCGTTGAATGATGAAGCAACTGGTTTGATTACATACATCCGAACTGATGGCTTTCATGTAGGTAACCTTGTTCTTGAAGCCCTCACTGTAAACTTCTGATTAGACTACTGCTTCTATACGTGGTTATACTGAGAGTGCAAATTCTGATAATTGTTTTTTTGGCATATCTTAAAATTCTCTGAAATATCTCCTTTTCTACTAAGGTAACTGTGGTAGCATTTGTTTAGTGCATAATTTGTTTAAGTCAGATTCACATGCTACATTTTGGTCCAATGCTTTGTGAATCTTTATGCGTTCACTCTAGACATCCGTCTTTTTTTTTTCCAAACCATTATTGCGCATAGTATGGTTATCAAAAGTTGATTGTCTTACTTTAGATTTTGTTGCTCAAAAAAATTGGTGGGAGCACTCTTTGGCACTGAGGCTGGGCCAATGCCTTCCATGCCATCATGCATTCATATGAAAAGTTTACTTCCATTAGATGGTGGTGGTTGGGAGAGAAGGATCCCTGGCAAACAGATAGAAATCCTCCACCCAAGAAATTTTTTATACATCCTTTCATCAACCAATGCACCAATTCTGCACTTTTCAGTCACTTAAAGTAAAGTATGCCTCAGCAACGCTTCCCCTATCTCCAGTTTAGGGAATGCGTTTCTTTGATTCGTTCAGTTACTGCACTATATGATAAAATCCACGAGAAGTTCATGACTGCAACTTCAATCAAATCTTTGAGGGCAGGTACCAATCCGCTTGGCAGAAGTGCATCTCATCTGGAAGGGCTGCGCCACCTACCTATTCATCTAAATTACTACTGCATCGTAACAAGGCCCCTAGTCCATCTGGTCCAGATCTTATTGAATCCCTTGTTCCCTTGGCACTGGAAGAGAAAGGGCCAGGTAACTAAACGAAAGGTCTTCATGAGGTAAAGCTTGAGAACAAAGTCTCTGTGGTTCAATGCGTAGATCAAGTGTACTGGCATAGCTTCATTCTATTCTATGACATCATATTGTTGGTGAGAAAAGGATGCACAGGGTACTTTATTTCCCAGATCTTTGCAAAATGTTCAGGACCCAACATGAGAGAGAGAGAGAGAGAGAGAGAGAGAGAGAGAGAGAGAGAGAGAGAGAGAGAGAGAGAGAGAGAGAGAGTATCAGCCTATGTGGCATTATGGTGAACAATAGCTCCTGGTACAAGTAGATGATGCGACAAAGGATGAACAGAAAGATAGCCAGTTTGAATTGGCAGAAAATAAATTCAATTCTCTCAAGAAATGGAAAGGAAATAGTCTATAAGGGGAATGGATTTGATAGTAATAAATGAATCATAGACCAATATTCTTATATCTCTATTGAGTTGATCATTGTATACTAAATGCTCCAATATGGGTATTTTTTAACAAGATAAAAGATAATAGCGTTTAACATAGAAAGCTGCATGAGGCTTGAGAGAGAATAAAATTATCAGTCTGTGAGCCAATAACATGCATCAAGATTGTCTATAGACAACAACAACAACTAAGCCCTTTCCCATACTAGATGAGGTCGGCTACATAAATTCTTTGTTTCCACAGAGCCCTATCACAATTTGTAGAATCCATGGTAGATAAGTCCGACAAAGTTTTATGCTGGCTCTCGGAAGCCTAACACAACCCTCCTCTATAGACAACGGATATAATTAAATTGATGTTTGTCATGAACAAGCTGTCTTTGGCAGAGCAATTCATGACGTTTACTCATGATAAGGCAGTTACCAACTCAAACCTGCTTAGGTTCCACCTGGCCCCATGGTGCGATATTTGCTAGCAACTAATAGAATAGGTGCGTCATCTAGTTGATTCTGGGTTTGTTCAGACCACATATCCGAAGGACCTGGCTGAATCTGAGAGCTTCAGAGGCTCAAGAGCACCATCTGTTATGCGGTCAAACTTTTTTAAGGTGATCCAGGAAGTGGTGTCTGCTGACTGCGTGGCTAACATTTGGCTAGAAAGGAATTTCAGTCTTTGAAAAGGATGCTACTGCTCTCACGTAATTTAGCTCTATCCTCAGCGGATGTAATGCAGGAAAGTTTGCTTTGTTGGAAATTGCTGTTACCTCTTTAGTGATTCTCTTGTGCTCAGAATTCTATACTATGCTGCTGTATCGTTCATTCAGGTGTGCCTAGTGGACCCCGCAGTTTCTGGGGAAGAAATTCTTACCTATCTATAGTCATAGTGTCATGTGTCTATGTTAGAATACAATCTTTAATCTTTATTGATAATCAAAGAGACATACATAATAAGCAACAACCATCTCCTTCATCACAAAGGATATCTACATCTTGGGACACATGCATCCACTCTCCTTAACCACTCAATTAGGGTTTCCTAGTCTAATCACAGATTATTTATAATTTTCTAACTTAAAGGACTATTCTACCCTTACACTACCACACAATTAATACACATGAATTAGGAACAAGTTATGGGCCTGAAAATGAAAGAGCCAATCCAAACTTCTTCCCAATACTCTCCTTCAAGTTGGGCGAAAGATACTCGTAACTGGTGTTTTCTATACCGTATCATAACGTGTATCCTTTTTCTCCATGAGACAAGTGTATTATATCATATCGTAAATTTCTAAAAATAAAAAAATAAAGAAAAATCAGAGAAAATCAAGAATAATTCTAAACCATTCCTATAAATCAAAATTTGGATAAACATTCATCCATTGAACATTAACTCAAATTATAAGCATAACTTTCATTGTTAGACAAGTAACAAATATTCTTTAAAATTATAGCTTCCGTAACTTAAAAAGAAGAATCACATATTATAATCATGATCATCAACTAAATAATCTCCTTCTACTTCTCCTTTAAGATCACCACCTTCACCAATAAAATCAATGTCATCATCCCCGTACTACCATGATTACTTTCCTTCTCCTTCCTGATTGTTCCATGAAATGTCTTCAGTGCATTTATTTATCTTCTATAATCCACTCATTTAAGACGTCAAAATTATCAAGACTTATGAATCAAATTAGTTCAGATGCCTACTTAAAATAACTTTCTTAATTGCGTGCAAGAATCATAAGTAAATAAAACTTAAATCTAAAAGTTTAAGAATAAAAAATAAAATAGAAATATTGAATTAAATACTTAATTAATAAGTATTTCATTAATTACGAGATCAGTACTACATCATTAAGCCGCATATATTCCAACGTGTTGTGGCTTTTCGTGTGTATGTGTTAAAAAATACTTCAACTTCTTTCATAACCAATTGCACTACATACTTACCTTATTGTTGCAAAATCTTGGAGGTTTAGGCAAGCACTTCTAAACCTACTCCACCAAACATCCAAATACAACTTCTTTCATAACCAATTTCACTACATACTTAACTTATTGTTGTAAAATCTTAGAGGTTTAGGCAATCACTTCTAAACCTACATAATTCAACTTCAATATGCAAATTACGAGATGGTATCACTTTTGTGTTTTTTGAAATTTTTTTCTTTGTATTTTTTTTTTTGTTGTTATTTGTATATTTTTGAATGATAAAATTTGAAGTTATAAAGTGCGTGGATATGATTTTTATTGCATTCGTGAAGTAGGAGACACTTTATTTGAGTGTTAAGTGAAGATTGGGGATTTATAAAGTGATTTTATTTTCAGGTTTTTTATTGAATTGAAGTTTTGAATTGAGATGGTAGGAAATGGTGTTAGGGACTCCCAATCTCGGTATGATGATCCAACATGGCAGTGGGGTATAAAAGTTGAGAGAAACAGATTGAAGATCAAATGTTTGTTTTGTAAGAAGGTAGTTAGTTGTGGAATTGCACGATTGAAGCACCACCTAACAGGGACTAGGAAAGAAGTTGCTCCTTGCACGGACAAAGTTAAAAGTTTGTTAGAAGCCATTAAATGATAATATCTGTAGGTGATTTAGAGCATACATGAAAGAAGACAACAAAAGGATGATTTAGCGATGTTTGAGGAAGATGATGATGATGCTATTGGATTGTCTGATAGTATTACTTCAGATGTTAGAATAGAAGTGGTAGTAGTAGTTCTCGACCATCAAACAGGGAAAATAGGGTTGAAGGTTTTGCAAGTGGAAGTGGTAGAACAGGAAGGAGCAGAGGACGAGCTTCTTTTGGCATTTATTCATTTTTTCCTCCTAACACTATATATGGTACTCAACCTCGAATTCGTGGTGCTATAGCTTCAAAACAACTGCATGAGCAGGCAAGCCTTGTAGTGGACATATGGTTTTATGATGCATGCATTCTATTTAATGCAGCAAACAATTTTCATTTTCAAGCAATGACAGATGCAATTTCTAATATTGATTCAGGATATAAGATGCATTCTTATCAAAAGTTGAGAGAAAAATTATTAAATAAGATTGTTATTGAAGTGCAAGAATATTGTTCGACTTTGAGAGAGTCATGAAAGGAGGCATGATGCACTATCATATCAGACAAATGGATAGATAGTCGAGAAAGGACTTTGTTAAACTTTCTTATCTACTGTCTTAAAGGACTTATGTTTTTGAGATCTCTGTGTCAGAGGAGAGGCATATTGCAAAGATCCTAAGGCAAGAGTTTGATTCGAGCTTCTTCCCAAGCTCTCAAATTAGATGAAACAGTCTCTACAACCCACTTCACACTCTATGCACACATGCATCCACAAAAAGGGTTGTCCATACATGGTCATCTTTGGACTAGGCATTCCTATTCATGTCATGTCTCCTTTGGCTAAAATCCCATCCTTTTAAAATAAGATAAATTCAAGAAAAGAGATAGTATAAAACAAAAGAGAGGTCCATACTCTCAAGAAATATTTGGGAAGAAAATGCAAAAGGGTGTTTTCTTTTTTGCCACTTTATGCTAAAACAATCAGTTTTATAGTTCTAGCCCATTCTAAATAATTTTTTTAATGTAGTTTATCCCTAACATTATAGGGAGGGTCTCTGCATTTTCAATATGGATGGATGCGGGGGGTAAGGAAGCTAGTCCTAGATAGTAAGATTCATACTGGTTCTTGGAATATCGAAACATTTCTGGTAAGCTAATTTAGGTGGTAGATACTATGATTAAAAAAAGATTCATATTCTATGTTTAAATTCTTTGCTTGCACATATGTGGCAAAAGCCTTTCCTCCTATTATGCAAACCCGTGGTACAAACTTCAACTTCCTTTCTTCTGCACTCATTTCTTTCATTTTCTTATAGCGATACACAATACCCAGAATGTTCAATAGCTAACGCTTATATTCATGGATGCACTTTACCTAAAGAAACGTTCAAATTATTTGAGATTCAAAAGTGGGACGATGTGAGACAAAAACAGAAGATATGAAAAAAAATACCTGTATGTCAAACATTGCATCTGGACTGATGGCATACCCCGTCTTTTCTTTTATGAATGATACAAGTTTCAATTTGTTATTTCTTTTTGCTGCAGCCCATTGAGCTTGGAGGTCTTCATTGTCAGCAAACTGGAAAACAAAAACAAAAGATTCTGGTCAGATATAGTATTTACCCAGAATGCTGAAAGTTGCAATGTATATCCAAATATTTGAATTGACTCATTATTGCTCTCAATGGACAGGGCCTGAGCATACAACAACAGATATGCCACATTGAATAAATCTCATCTTGAATAAATATATGATTGCAATCAACTGTATGTTTTTAGATAAAAACACCAGATACTATATTATTTTATGTTCCTTGGTGGATCTACCTAGACACAATCCATGATAAGTTGCATAGAAGGACTCTTCAGAGGTTTTTGGAGAATAAGATTGTGACGTACATTTTTATTTAGACTTGACAAACAACTGCTCACAATAAAGTAAAAAACATGATGTATCTTGCAATTACTGGTAAACAGAACATGTTGATCACATATAGGGTTTTGAGATTTAGTTACAATGTTACAACAACAACAACTAAGCCTTTTCCCATATTAGACGGGGTCGGCTACATGGATTCTTTGTTTCCACATATCCCTATCGTGTGCCATGTTAGCAGTTAACTCACAATCTATGTCACACGGGTGCGGGATACGGCAAATTTCAAAATTTTTGGGTGCAGCAACACGGTTAGAGTATATAATATTATATATTATATATAATATTCAAGCAAAAATAAGTGAGACATTAATTAACATAAGTATATGAAAATAGCAAGTACACATCTTTATATTAAATCAAAACACATAAACGGTAAATAGCTACTAATTTCATCATAACACACATTCGGGCTCTGCAGCCCGTCGCTAGGCGGGAACGCCCCAAAGCAATTCTCTCTAAAAAAAAAGATTTTTTTTTACCATGCCGCACCGATACAGTGTTAGTGTCGGTGTCGCACCCGTGTCGGTGTCGACACTCCACCTCTTAGAGGTGTCTGTGTGACTTAGCTCACAATAAGCTAGATCATTCTTTATTTTTTCTTTCTAACACTTTTGTGGTCGTCCTCTACCTCTTTTAATACTTTCCAAATTTAGTTTTTCATACCTTCTTACAGATTCTTCTTTTGATCTTCTTTCTATATGTCCAAACCATCTTAAACGATATTCTCTCATTTTATCCTCTATTAGTGCCACTCCTAATTTGTTTCTAATAACCTCATTATGTATACGGTCTTTTCTTGTATGACCATTTATTCATCTCAACATCTTCATTTCTGTCACAGACATCTTTTATACATGTTGATGATTAACTGCCAACACTCAGAACCATAAAACATGGTAGGCCTAATTGTTGCTCTATAATATTTACCTTTTAACTTTAATGATATCTTCTTATCACAAAGAATACATGATGCTCCTCTCCATTTTAACCAACTAACATTAATTCTATGCGTAACATCTCCATCAATTCTTCCATCACTCTGAAAAATTGACCCTAGGTATTTAAAACTTTCCTTTTGGGGGATGCAATGTGTGCTAATTTTAATTTCTATATCCTCTGAAGTAACCAAATGATCAAACTTACATTCCATATATTCTGTCTTTGTTCTACTAAGTCGGAGGCCTTTGCTTTCTAATGTTTCTCTCCATAGTTCCAATTTTCTATTAACTTTTTCCTTAGATTCCTCCACTAACACAATGTTATGTGCAAATAATATACACCAAGGTACTTCATCTTGAATATGTTTTGTTAACTCATCAATCACCATTATAAATAAGTATGGACTTAAAGTTGATCCTTGATGTAACCCAATATTAGCCTCAAAGGAATGTGTCATTCCTTCATGAGCCCTCACACTTGTTTTTGCACCATCGCACATGTCTTTTATAAGGTTAATGTATGTAAATGGGATACCTCTTTTTTCCAAAGTTCTCCAAAGAACCTCCCTCGTTTTCCTATCGTAAGCTTTTTCTAGATCAATAAATATCATGTGAAGGTCTTTCTTTTTTGCTCTAAAATGTTTCATAAGACAATCCTCCTCCTTTATCCTTGCTTGGGACCGGTAATGCAAGGTTGATCCCTTACATGGGCGAAGTTTTAAGCATTAGAAACTATCATAATGAATTTTCGGGATTTGCAGCATGTCGCTAGGCGAGGACACCCCAAAGAATTCCTGGGGACGCCCCAAAGAATACCTGATGCTCTTCTTTCTTTTTGAGCATCAAATTGTCCAAGATTGATTGCGTTATCGAGCACGCGACTTCATTAAATTGTCCAAGATTGGTTTTGTCATCGAGCACGTAACTTCATCAAAGTCCAAGATTTTACAAGGTTCACTGTGGTTTACTTAATAAAAGATCATTCTTTGCTTTTCTGCAACCTTTGACGTAGAAAGATATAGAGGGAGGCACCGCCACGTGGGAGCGATCGCACTATAGGGTCGGGGGTCAACCTCTACTAGCCTATAGTCCGCCATGTGGGTGTAGTTTTGCTACTAAGTGCCCACTAAGATAGAAGGGAGCCGACACTATAGGAGTCAGGCATCCCCCACACCAACTGCCAGGTACTATGGAAATGGTTACATTGAGAAACTTGCTTAGTTCTTTGCTTGTGTTTGAAAAAGCGAAGCAATAAAGCACTCGCAACTATGGGCATACTATCAGCAAAAAGCGAAGCTATTGATAAGCTAGCGAAGTTCGTAAAGTACTCCTTGATAGTTGCTACTCAATAAGCTACTTCTGACTATAGGTGTCAAAGGTTCATTCGTTCGATTGGGCTTTGCGCCCTACCCTTAAGGCAAGGCTTCGTCTTGAACTTTGATGAAGTCACATGCTCGATGACGCAATCAATCTTGAACAATTTGATGGAGATGTTACACATAGAATTAATGTTGGTTGGTTAAACATAATAAGGTTATTAGAAACAAATTAGGAGTGACACCAATGGAGGATAAAATGAGAGAATATCTTTTAAGATGGTTTGGACATATAGAAAGAAGATCAAAAGAACCTGTAAGAAGGTACAAAAAACTAAATTTGGAAAGTATTAAAAGAGGTAGAGGACGACCACAAAAGTGTTGGAAAGAAACAATAAAGAATGATCTAGCTTATTGTGAGTTAACTGCTAACATGGCACAAGATAAGGATCTGTGGAAACAAAGAATCCATGTAGCCGACCCTGGCTAGTATGGGAAAAGGCTTAGTTGTTGGTGGTTAAAATGGAGAGGAGCATCATGTATTCTTTGTGATAAGAAGATACCATTAAAGTTAAATGGTAAATATTATAGAGCAGCAATTAGAGCTGCCATGTTTTATGGTTTTGAGTGTTGAGAAGTTTATCATCAACATGTACAAAAGGATGTCTATGACAAAAAATGAAGATGCTGAGATGGATGAGTGGTCATATAAGAAAAGATCGTATACTTACTATACATAATGAGGTTATTAGAAACAAATTAGGAGTGACACCAATAGAGGATAAAATGAGATTATATCATTTAAGATGGTTTGGACATATAGAAAGAAGATCAAAAGAAGAACCTATAAGAAGGTATAAAAAACTAGATTTTGAAAGTATTAAAAGAGGTGGAGGACAACCACAAAAGTGTTGCAAAGAAACAATAAAGAATGATCTAGCTTATTGTGAGTTAACTGCGAACATGACACATGATAGGTTTCTATGGATATAAAGAATCCATGCAGGATCTTGGAGCCGCCACACCCTCTCTCTCTTTCTTCTTTTCTTATATTGAAAACATAAGTTGCTTGTAGGGTTTCTCGCTTTTAAATACCAACATTATACTAATCTAAATTACATAAGTGCCATTAATGAATCTAATTTATAACCACCTTTAAAAACAACTACTTAAGCAAATAAACTACTTAAGAAAATAAAGCAGAAATTATAAAACTAAAACTATGGAAATTGACTATGCACTGCTGCATGTGGAGAGAATTCTTCATGTGTGCGCTCTAACCTTTGACACTCTGCCTCAAGTTGGTTTAAATATTGACGCTATACCCAACTTATCACATAGTTTCAGTAATAGATTTCTATTAAGCGCTTTAGTCAACATATCATCATATTGATCTTCTGACCTCACATGTTCAAGCTTGAATTCTTATGTGCTCACACAGTCTCTGATAAAATGGCAATGAATATTAATATGTTTGGTTCTTTTGTGATACACTGGATTATAGGCAATCTGTATTGTTTTACAATATAGTGAAATAGTTTCTTCCATGCTATATTCAATTTTCATTTATAATGATCGCAACCTCTTACCCTCACAAATGCCAGAAGCAACGACCTTGTATTTAACTTCAGTTGTAGATCTTGTCACAACTGATTGTTTTTTGCTTTTTCGAGATAATGCTGCTTCCTGCTAAAATCACATATCTGGAAGTGGATTTCCTATCCTCTCTAAAACTTGCCCAATCAGCGTTGGTATAAAATATCAATTTTAGAGCATCTATTTGCTTTGTATATTATTCCATGTGTTGATGTACTTTTTAGGTACCTGAGAATGTGAAATACTGCATCTATATGATTCTTAGAAGGAGCTTGCATAAAATGACTTATAATTCCCACTCCATAGGCAATATCTAAATATCTAATTGTTAGATATATCAATTTGCCAATTAAATGCATCAACTTTATCTCCACCATCATAACCCCAAACTTTTGATTCACATCCATGGGTGTATAAATCGGCTTACATTCCTGCATCTTAATCTCTTCTAATCTCTTGTAGTAGATCTAGTGTATATTTTCTTTGACTCAAAAAAGTAGTGATACTAGTATCAAAGTAATGTAGCTTATCGATCTATAATGTCATACAACCGGTACATAATCTTTGTATTTCTTCCATATTATTCCCCGCCACTATAATGTCATCAACATACACCATCAACAATGTTAGTTTTTCCTTCTTTAATGAATAAGGTGTGATCACTTACACTCTTTTTGTATCCCAACTCAATAATACTCTTGTTGAATTTTAAAACCATGCTCGGGGTGATTGTATCAGCCCATGAATCGCCTTTTTAAGTCTGCAGACTTTATTTCCTAGATTTTGATAAACAGGTGGTACTTAAATATGCCACTTCAATACTAAGGAAGTAATGTAACTTATCGATCTTTAATGCCATACAACCGGTGTAGTTCCAACTTTAACTCAAAAAAGTAGCGATACTTGAATATGCCACTTCGATACTAAGGAAGTAATGTAGCTTATCGATCTTTAATGTCATACAACCAGTGTCGTTCCATCTAGTGTATATTTTCTTTGACTAAAAAAAGTAGCGATACTTAATATGCCACTTCGATACTAAGGAAGTAATGTAGCTTATCGATCTTTAATGTCATACAACCGGTGCAGTTCCAACTTTAATCTTTGTATTTCTTCCATATTATTCCCTTGCACTATAATGTCATCAACATACACCATCGACAATGTTAGTTTTTCTCTTTCTTTAATGAATAAGGTGTGATCACTTACACTCTTTTTGTATCCCAAGTCAATAATACTGTTGCTGAATTTTAAAACCATGCTTGGGGCGATTGTTTCAGCCCATGAATTGCCTTTTTAAGTCTGCAGACTTTATTTTCTAGATTTTGATAATGAGGTGGTAGTTTCATATATATTTCCTCCTTAAGCTCTCCCTGCAAGAATGCATTATTAACATCAAGTTGCCACATAATCCATCCTTTTTGAGTAGCAATACTAATTATAATTCGTATGGATATAAGTTTAGCCACTAGTGCAAAAGTCTCTTAGTAGTCAATCCCACCTGCGAGCTACTAGTCTAGCCTTATACCTCTCTATTGTGCCATCTGATCTAAACACCCACTTGCAATTGATTGTCTTTCTTCTTGCTGGTAAATCACTAATAGTCCATGTCTTGTTCTTTTCCAGAGCCTGCAATTCAAACTTTATTTCATCTACCCAATGTGTATATTTTGATGTTTCCAAGAAGTTCTTAGGAATTTGATAAGATTTAACATTTAAAATAAAGTTGTGGTAGTTTGAAGATAACTGATCATATGACAAAAATTGAGAAATCAGATACTTATTGTATAACCATTTACCTTTCCTTAATGCGATAGGAATATCGAGCTCATTTGCATAATGTTCTTCCATAGTTTCGTCCTTCTTATCTAAGGTAGGATCTCCCCCTGTCCATGGAGTCTAAAGGATTGGGCATTACTATCTTCCTCTCCCCCTTTCTGTACACTTTTAACTATTTCTCTTCACATTTCTTCTTCCCCATTCTTGTCCACTTCCACTCCCTCATGTTCTTCCATGGTAAGGTTATGAGACTCATCTTTACTTTTCAAATAGGGAGTGATTTGAAAAAATGTAACATCCATTGACACATACCTTTTATGTGTTTTAGGATGATAGCACACATACCCCTTCTTATCACTAGAGTAACCAAGAAATACACATCTAATGGCCCGTGGATCTAGCTTATCTCGAAAGTGATCATGTACATGAACAAAACATGGACACCCGAATATACGAGGTATAATGTGAAATGGTTTTTCTCCAGGTGTAATCATTTGAAAGGAGATCTACTAGATATAACAACTAAGGTAGTCTATTAATGAAATGAACTGCTGTGAGAACAACTTCGGGCCAAAAGAATTTAGGAACATTATGCTCTAGAAGTAGGGTCCTAGTCACCTGTAGTATATGTCTATTTTTTCTTTCAGCAACTCTATTTTGTTAAGGAGTGTAGACACAGGTTGTGTGGTGCAAAATGCCATGCAATTAGAGGTAATTCTTCTATTGAGTGTTAATAAATTCAGTACCATTATCAGATCTATGGATTTTAATTGAATGACAAAAATGAGTTTCAATAAGTTTACGAGCGATGGAAAAGATAGAAGAGACTTCAGATTTGAATTTTATAAGATAAACGAGAGTAAGTTTGGACTAATCATTAATAAAAGTAATAAAGTATTTGAAATTGCCAAGGGAAGGCATCAGACATGGGCCCCATACATCATAGTGAACTAGCTCAAATGGAATAGACGACTTGAACTCTTTACTAGGAAACAACACTCTATGATGCTTAGTCCTTTGACAAACATTACACTGAAGGACTAAGTCACCGAATCTTTCAAAATAAAATAACTCCCTAACTTTAGAAATGGATAAATGTCTCAATCTTCTATGCCATAACTTCAACTTCAACTTCTCTTCATCAGTAGTAGCTGCCAATGCTCTTCTTTGTGCTTATAGCTGATTTCTTAGGAGTAGGTATAACTGATTTCTTACTTCACCACGATCAAAGGTTCTTCTCGTCCTCTGATCCTTAAAAATACATCCACTAGGAGAGAAAGTTACTCAATAGTTTAATCTCGAGTCAAGGAACTAAGTGATAATAAGTTGATTGAAAATTTAGTTTAATCTCTAGCCAAGGAACTAAGTGATAATAAGTTGATTGAAAATTTAAGAATGTATATCACAAAATTTAGCCTGAAATTTTCAGACTGAATTACACTCTTTCCTTCCATTGGGATTAGTGAACCATATGCAACTTTAATATATTGTGGTGAAGTTGTTGATTCATACTTCATAAATTGATTTTTACTACCCACCATATGATTTGTATCTCTGAAATCAACCACCCAACAATTAGATTAAGTAAGAAGGGAGTATCACTAATACTGTAAGAAGTAGGAACATTCGCTTCACTTTTCTGAGAAGTAGATGGCTGCTCATGTAGTCTTGATTTAATTTCAGAAAGTTTTTTTTTTTAATTCTATCATTTCATCAAGTGATGAAGAGTCCGTCTACTTCTTTGCCGCTATATGATTCCCTAAGTACTTATAATGTGCTGGTCGATTTCAAAAGTCCTTATCGTATGTTGGTCTCCCTAGGATTTCCCAACATTGTTCACGAGTGTCTTTTTTCCCCATAATGTAAACACTCCAACTTATTTTTTCATCACAGTTTTGGAAACGGCCAACCCCTCTTCCTCTAGTAGGGTTTCTTCTTCGCTGAAAATTTCGTCCTCTTCCAGCAAATGTCATCTTTTTTGTTTGATCTGCATCCCTTTTCTCGAGATTTCTTCTATTTTTTCTCAGAATAGAAGAGAGTACATAGTCCCAACTGATGGCAACCCCTCCATACTCAAAATATTGAGTTTAATTTGCTCATATTCTGGAGTTATGCCCCAAAGGAGATCAAACACCTTTTTGACTTCATTATCATCTACCCACTCTCTCACACAGTGGCTACACTTATTTTCCGCAACATGCTTTTGTTCATTCCATAATCCACATAATTCTCCATAGTATTCACAAGAAGAGAATATCTATTTCCTTGATGATATTTTCTTATTTTCTGAAGAATGTCATATTCTTTTGCTATTTTCCTTTGTTTGAAATATGCTTCTTCTATAGCTACAGTCTCCATATACATAAACGTTCTACTTATTGTTGGCATCATCGATTGAATCTGCCACGAGCTCACAAGAGCGTCTTTCTTTGTCCATCTTTCATAAACACTACTATCTTCACTAGGACTTATCTGATTTTGATTGATATAACCTAGTTTTCCTCAAGATTTAAGAACAAATTCTATAAATCTTACCCATTCCCTATAGTTATGTCCATCCAATCGAATGTTGGTTACTTGGAAGTACTTGATTTAAGGATGCTCATGCTTCTTATTTCACCTTGCTGTCCACGGTTTCTGCACTAATCTTGAAAGAAAAGGATGTTTACTTACTTGACTCACTTTATAACAAACAAAGACCACATTTTCTTCTCTGCTGCTGCACTTGATTACGAGGAATCAGCCTTCAGCGTTTTGATATCATGTCAAAACACTGCAAACAATCAAGAACCACGAGATAGGAAGTTCGAAGATGGAATGGAGTTGCAGTCGGTAAATCTTGAAGCCACAAGCGGGTGAAATTTGCGAACCATGCTGGTCATTTTGAACTCTGCTTTGTTTCATGCTGAAAAACGAAGAAAGTGCCTCCATCATGGATACATCCTTAATCCAGAGCTTGTATATGCCTCATTCATCCTCCTTGAGGCAAGGAGTTGCCTTACCTGGAAGGGACACCCTTAAATTTACAAGGTTTTTGCATCTAATAACGTTGCTCCAAGTATTTGCTTTATATTACTCGACTTCCCGTCTGAGGTCCCAATGCAAGAGCAGCCAAAATTCTTCCCCCCAAATAGGAATTTCCGGTTAAGATGAGTCCTCAAGGTAATGCCCATGTTCTATTTTACATGCATTCCCCCCATCTTGATAGGCAATATGGGATTAGGCAGACGCCTATATGCTATAATCACAGATAGTGCATCGACAATTGAACCAGTGGCCTGTTGCGAGAGAATCCAATGTCCTACAGCACCTTGCCATCAGTTTGCTGTACAAGTAATTTCTGAAACTGAAGCATCCTGAATATGTTTGAAAATCCACATGCTAATATTTGTCAATGCATTTTAATAATTCTATGTGTTTATGTGTGCATATATGTTCTACTGTGGCTCTATATGACATTGTTGTTCCAACATTTGAGTTTTATTAATTTTAATATTTTCTCAATAGAAGGCTAGCAGTCAAACAGCAATGCCATTCATACAAGAGTCCCACAACAGTCTACCATTGTTCATTAGCTAATTCCCTTGTATCTATGAATGAGTGATGTTTCGCTGATTATTTGTGCCTTCATGTAAGACATATTACTACATCTCCACTCAAATATGAGATCCAGTTGTCCTATCATGTTAGAAATTCAACATGTCTTAACTTTTTCTTTTTCAAACTTTATCATAGATTTCTGGTGAAGCTGCCCAAGCTATCCTGTCACTGATATCTCAAAGGTAGATGTCCTGTACATTCTTTCGTCCCATTTGGTCTTGCTATGGGTTTTAATGTTCCTGCTTATGTTCTTTCTTGGGCAAAATCATTTTCTTGATAAAGTTACAATATATGGTCGACTTAGTGGATTCTCTCTGTGTAGATATGGAGAAAATTTTGCATCTAAGTCCATCCGCAAGTTTTTGAAGAAGGTGAAAAATGCACTGGAGGCTCATGAAGCTATAAGGCCAACTGACATATGGCGTCTACCATGTACTTCTCTTTCTCTCCCACTTTCTTCAGTATATACTTGTATGTGTGGACACACATACAGACACACACTGCACACACGTATATACATATGCATATAAGAATATGTATATGTACATGTAATTTACACATTGTTATCTGTGTGCGTGTTTATGCGTGCTCATGCATGTCTGTTCCTCATGATGCCTTGACACTGGCATTGGTTTATCAGCTGCTCTGCGTGGTGTACTTGATGAAGATTCTTTGAAGCTCTATACCCTTATATGGTGTCGTGCTTTGGCATGCCAGATGGAACCTGCTATCTTCTCAAAGGTTGATACCTTTTGCATTGGTCTTGATTATTTCTATTCATCCATTACATTTTTTGCAGTTTTCTTATTTGTTGGGTTATTATTTGATAGATGTTCTGAAAGCGAAAGAATGCTAGAAACCAGTGAACATCTTATGCTACTTCCTTTGTTGCTTATATCAATTTCAACTTCTTGGTGTTGAACATGTTTATCAGAAAAGTAATTGCAGGCACTTGATACTTTCTTCTCGATTAGCAGAAACAATATATCACTTTTGTTGTAAGAAAAGAAATATGCACCATCAGTGTGCTTTTAAAGATGAGAAAATGTGCGTGACTTACCCTGCTTTTGTCCTCTGATTGGTCGCTCCTATCATTTTTGTGGGTGCTGGATTACTTTCTTCATGTGCATGAATGAACTGCCAAATCTGTTGCACGGCTTATTAAAAGGTGTCACTCTAAGGACGAAGAATCAGATTTATCAGAAGAGTACAATAAGGTGTAAAATGCAATGTGCATTTCTTGTGCAAAGAAAATTTGATTCTTGTCTGTCTCCGCTTTCTTCACCTAGCGCTGATTCTGTTAGGCTAATGTTTATCTAATTTAAGTAGACTAAAGTATATATTTATTTTCTTTATTTTTCTCAATATACATTTTTTATTTGGTATATGCCTCTATGGCTGCCAAGAGAAGCTTGGATTCATTGCAGTTATAGCGAGATGTCATCTTCCCCTTTTCTGTTATGTACTGAGGTCTGTAATTGAGTATTTACCAGTTTTACATTAATTGTTTCATATGCATGGTATAGGGTGAGGATGCTTGTTTTATTATGGCCTCGTTTTCTTTGTTTATATCTTTTGACATCTACATTGTATGGACCAGATACAAGTTGATTTTTCAGATGCAGATGAGAGCATGAGACTCCGTTCAACTGGTTCAACAATTGAGTTCCTTGGAAATCAAGCTGTTTACCAGGTGTGCTAAAAATTTTTAGATGCCCTTCCTTTGGTATTTGGAATTTTAAGGGTCATACTTGGCATGATTGTTCTATCTAGGATGAAGAAGCTGTCCTTATTAGACGGGATGACAATGATGATGTTGATCAACGTGATGTGTTCTTGCTCCTTTCAGCACTTAAGGTATAGCATTTAATGTGCTTAGTTGTGGCAGAAAAAGCATTATTAGTCTGCAGTTATTAAGATCATTATTGTTGTTATATGTGAAAACTATTGAGTATTTACCAATATTGTATCATATGTATATGTATCATTCGGGTGTGGTACTTGAGAGTATGAACGAACAAGGGTCTATTGCTTTCTACAACACAAGGGGTATTGTATCATATGATACACTGATAGTTGACAGGCCTCCCGTAGATCCAAACACATTGTGGTCTACAGTTTATGAGCATGAACCTTTAAAAGGTTACGTTTTGCCTCTTCTCCCCACTTTTAGTCATGCATGGGGAGTGTTTTTGTTGTTTTTCAACTGATCTTGAGTGATTTCAAATATTTGGATGGTGCTTTCATCAAAGGTAAACACACCTAAAAAGGAACACTTTTTTCTTGGGTACCATTGAGGTATAATTCGTCATATTTCTTGATTTCAAGTGTTTTCTTGATACCTTTCCTTTTTCTTTTTTCAGTTTCGATACTTTCTTTCCTCTTTTAATTTTCAGTTTCAAAATGGTTGTCATTCCTCTTGATTAAATTTGAGATTGCTGCACTGCTGTTAATCAGGAAAAGGAACAGATCTTTGAATGCCATTTTAGGGGTAATATTCTCTATGGTTGGATCTCCTACTTGAGGCATCGTCTCCTGCCATTTCTTGGTACCAAATTGATTGGTGTCGCCTCACTGTAATCTTCCTCCTTGTTTAAGAATCAAGAAAGGAGGAGGATGACTGATAAAGTAAAGGCGTAGAGACTTCCTAGCCAGCCAGGAGAGAAAATAGAAAATTTTCAAATTGCCAGAGTTAGATTGGATACCAGAAATTTTCTTGAATGGGTACGATCTATTGAGTTAGAGGTCCTTGTTAGAGGAAGATGGAATTACCTTACCGGCAAACGTCTTCATGAGAATAGTCCCACTTATTTAACATGGAGGAAAGATGATGCGTTGGTATCATCATAGTCGATGGTTCCTTGTGTAGGAAGAATCTGTATGTACTTAAAATCAGCCTTAGAAATTTGAAAAGCAGTTTCTTCAAGGAAGAAAAATGTGACTAAAGAATGAGATAATAGAGAAAATTAGAAAATGCAGAGAGAAAATCAAACGATAAGTGGGTATTATGCAGACTTGGGGGTCCTTTGCAATGAACTATAATCTTTTACATGCATTCAATGTAGTTCATGCTCTAAAAAATGAAATGAAGAAGCAGAAAAGCAAAGTTTTTGATCGGTTATGGACAATATCGTTGGATTATGAGGTAGTGAAGGTTACTATCCTTCGAAAGAAGAGTTACCTTCATTATGTACTGTTTATTCTTTGCTTTTTAGATCGGAAGATAGAAGACGATTAAGATAAAAGGACTGGAAAAGAAGGATGTGACGAATTCATAAAAAACAACATTCCATGGAAAAAATCAGAATCAACAAGATGCAGAGTAGGATATGATAACTAAGGAAGGGGTCGTGGCTTCCTTTCCAATGATGAGGAAGTAAATTAAGACGTTCTCATTATGGTAAGAGTCGATATAAAAAGGAACAGTACAACAACTAAGCCTTTTCCCATATAAAGGAACAGTGTTGGGATTTAATTGGTAAGTCTACTCTGTTAAGAATAAGGCATACTATACCAGTGCCTCAAAGAAACCTTTAGAAGGAATTGATTCAAGCACCATAATCGAGCTCATAAAATGCATTGAAGGGAGGTGGCTGGTAATGCTACTGTTTTTAGAGTATGGGTTATAGATTCTGGAGCTATCGATCATATGGTTGTGGACAATAATTGTTTATTTAATTATTAGTATCTTCGTAACAATGAGTCGATTAAGCTGGCTGATCGTTCTCACATATCAATGATTGGGAAAGAAAGTGTGAAGGCTGTTTTTTTCCTATTTAACTTTTGTTCTTCATGTTCCCAATTAGTAAACTTGCTATTTGTGAGTTATTTAACTATTACTTAGTAACATTTTACTCTTCTCTTTGTGTTTTCCAAGATTCGAAGATTGGAGATATCTTTGGTCATAATAGCTTGAAAAAAGCGCTTTACATCCTTAAAGAGCCTCAACCTACATAATCGATAAGCCCATACATAGCTGCAACACCATATAAAGAAGAAGTCTAAGTTATGGCACAATCGTTTGGGTGATCTACCATTATCGAACAGTTAATCATTAACATGTGTAAAAGATGTTTGTAGCAGAAATAAAGATGTTGAGATGGATGAACGGTCACACAAGGAAAGACCGTATAGATAATGAGGTTATTAGAAACAAATTGGGAGTAGCACCAATAAAGAATAAAATGAGAGAAAATCATTTAAGATGATTTGAAAATGTAGAAAGACGACCCAATGATGCTCCCGTAAGAAGATATAAACAACTAGATTGTGAAAATGTTAAAAGAGGAAGAGGATGACCACAAAAGTGTTGGAAAGAAACAATAAAGAATGATCTAGTTTATATTGAGTTAGCTGCTAGCATGGCATATGATGGGCTATGTGGAAATAAAGAATCCATGTAGCTAACCCCATTTAGTATGGAAAAAGGCTTAGTTGTTGTTTTTTTTATTTCTTAGCAGAGTACTTTAGAAAAATATAATACATTATTGATGAATCCATAGTTATTTCCTATACCCAGGAATGTTAGGAGGAAAAACAATCTCTAAAGTGAAAAGAAGCCATGCAAAGTGAGATAAAAGCTGGTACTTGGGATATTGTCAGTCTGCCCCTAGGAAGAAATCCAATAAGATGCAAATGGGTATATACTATAAAATTTAATGGAGATGGGAGCATGTTATGCTATAAGGCCATGCTAGTGGCTAAAGGGTATCCATAATCATACAATATAGATTGCAACGAAACATTTATCCTAGTTGCCTCGATCAGGGTTATCATGAGCCTAGTTGCACATAAAAGGGTGGTATATGTGGCAGTTACATGTGAAAAATGTTTTTCAATATGAAAACCTAAATGAAGAGCTATATATTGAATTTCCATCATTCTTTAATGAAAGAGGACTTACATACAAGGTTTGTAAATTAAAAAGAGCTATTTATCGTCTAAAAAAGTCACTAGGGCATCACTTGATAAATTTAGTGAGAGTATAATTAGCTTGGGATATCAGTATTTATTAAAGTGGGTAAGAAATTATCTATTTTGATAGTGTATGTTTGATGATATTATGGTTATTGGTGATTATATTTAAGAAATTGTAAGACTTAAGGAGAAGTTACACCATCTCTATGATGTGAAGGACTTGGGCTGATTGGACTATTTTTTGGGAATAGAAGTACTTTAATCCATCTAGAGTGTGTCTCTCACTTAAAAGAAGTATAACATGGACTTGTTAAGGGTACAAAGATGATGGACTGTAAGAGGAGTGAAATCTATATAAAAGCACACCAAAAATTGCAATGCTGTAATGATAAGTGGTATGAAGATGTGAGCGTGTATCAAAGGTTAGTAGAAAAATTGATTTATCTTACTATTACTTGTCCTAATATTGCTTATGTTGCCTTTATTATGAAAGTAGAGCTATTATACAGATTGCTTCTAACCCTATTTATCACGGAAGAACAAAACACATTGAGATTGACTGTCACTTCATAAGGGAGAAAGTAGCCAACAAAGTATTTCGGTTGATTTTTGTCAAATCTGAAGAGTAGTATGCTAATTTTCTAACTAAGACATTTAGAAAAAGCCAGCCTTGAGAATGCTCTTGGTAAGTTGGGAGTTATCATCATCTTTCTCCTAACTTGAGCGGGGATGTTAAAGAAGAAATACATATCTGGGTCATTATTGTCTAGATCAGTTTCCGGTTTAATATTTGTTAATTAGTGTATTAGTGTAGGGGCAGTTTAGTCTTTTAAATTGTAGGGTCTTTAAAAGTTCATTCTAATCTGATTAGAAAATCCTAAGAAAAAAACGTGAACCAGTTAAGTGACGGCAGCCTTCTGTACCAGATTTCCAATGTCTATGTATGCTGTACTGGTTCAGATTGATAAATGAAATAACCATTATCAACAGAGAAGGGTTCCTTTGGACTTTTGAGGGGATTTGTCTGTTTCTTTCTTTCTTTCTTGTTTTTGTGTGTTTTAATGGATAAAATGTGATATTTGTGATGCAAATGCCTGTAACTGTAGTTTTATGATATCGGTTCCATATCCTAGTTACATGAGGGGTACTTATATGGTTTTCTCCTGTTGAAAGTACAGGTTCAAACATGCTAGTGTTCCCTCACATATCGTGATTGGTGTTCTAGATTTGTTGGTCATATCTAATGCTGAAGAACTATTATTATCACCATTTAATGTATGGCCCATATTGTTAGAATGTTTATGGGGAAATATACCAGATAAATACTTACTAATTTGCCAATGTGAATTTTCCTTGTTTATTCATATGATCCTGATAACTTCGGTGGCGTCTTTTTTTAAGTGTTAAAATGTTCTGCATAAAATGGTGAGATGTCAAGCTCTGTATTTTTTGCACATTTCACTGTATCTTGCAGATAATATATAACATGGATGCCTCAGAAGAACAGTGCCTTTTTGGTTTAGTTGTACTTAATGCTTGTTCTTGATGTTTTGCTAGGTCTACTTCTTCTGTTTCTTGTTATCGTTTTTATAGTTCCTAGTTAGTACCTAGAGGCATTTCTTAATACAACAACAACAACTAAGCCTTTTCCCATACTAGACGGGGTCGGCTACATGCCATGTTAGCAGTTAACTCCCAATAAGCTAGATCATTCTTTATTGTTTCTTTCCAACACTTCAGTGGTCGTCCTCTACCTCTTTTAATACTTTCCAAATTTAGTTTTTCTAACCTTCTTACACGTTCTTCTTTTGATCTTCTTTCTATATGTCCAAACCATCTTAAACGATGTTCTCTCATTTTATCCTCTATTGGTGTCACTCCTAATTTGTTTCTAATAACCTCATTATGTATACGGTCTTTTCTTGTATGACCACTATTGGTGCCACTCCTAATTTGTTTCTAATAACCTCATTATGTATACGGTCTTTTCTTGTATGACCACTCATCCATCTCAACATCTTCGTTTCTGTCACGGACATCTTTTGTACGTATTGATGATTAACTGCCCAACACTCAAAACCATAAAACATGACAGGCCTAATTTCTGCTCTATAATATTTACCATTTTAATTTTAATGGTATCTTCTTATCACAAAGAATATATGATGCTCCTCTCCATTTTAACCAACTAACATTAATTCTATGCGTAACATCTCTATCAATTCTTCCATCACTCTGAAAAATTGACCCTAGGAATTTAAAACTTTCCTTTTGGGGGATGCAATGTGTGCTAATTTTAATTTCTATGTCCTCTGAAGTAACCAAATGATCAAACTTACATTCCATATATTCTGTCTTTGTTCTACTAAGTCGGAGGCCTTTGCTTTCTAATGTTTCTCTCCATAGTTCCAATTTTCTATTAACTTTTTCCTTAGATTCCTCCACTAACACAATGTTATGTGCAAATAATATACACCAAGGTACTTCATCTTGAATATGTTTTGTTAACTCATCAATCACCATTATAAATAAGTATGGACTTAAAGTTGATCCTTGATGTAACCCAATATTAGCCTCAAAGGAATGTGTCATTCCTTCAT
Source organism: Brasenia schreberi (assembly GCA_036023115.1). Classification (NCBI taxonomy): domain Eukaryota; kingdom Viridiplantae; phylum Streptophyta; class Magnoliopsida; order Nymphaeales; family Cabombaceae; genus Brasenia; species Brasenia schreberi. The sequence goes on from JAYKKT010000061.1 coordinate 13,945,311, forward strand.
GAGCCCTCACACTTGTTTTTGCACCATCGTACATGTTTTTTATAAGGTTAATGTATGTAAATGGGATACCTCTTTTTTCCAAAGTTCTCCAAATAACCTCCCTCGTTTCCCTATCATAAGCTTTTTCTAGATCAATAAATATCATGTGAAGGTTTTTCTTTTTTGCTCTAAAATGTTCCATAAGACGTCTTAAAAGGTGAATCGCTTCAATAGTAGATCTGCCTGGCATGAATCCAAATTGGTTCTCTGTTGTACTTGGTACTTGTCTGAACCTACGTTCGATAATTCTTTCCCATAATTTCATAGTATGACTCATTAACTTGATACCTCGATAATTCGCACAATTTTGAATGTCTCCTTTGTTCTTATATATGGGTATAAGTGTACTTCTCTCCATTCCTCGGGAATCTTTTGGTTTTTCCATATTTCATTAAATAGTCTTGTGAGCAAGTGATTCCTATTTCTCCTAGTATTTTCCAAACTTCTATAGGAATATTATTTGGTCCTATCGATTTACCACCCTTCATATGTTTAAGAGCCTCTTTGACTTCATTCTTTTGAATACGTCGGTAGAAATTGTGGTTTATATACTTTTCTGACTTGGCTAAATCTCCTAAACTAATACTAACATCTTTATTTTCATTAAAGAGATTATAAAAATAGTTTTTTCATCTATTTCTTTTATCATCATTTGCCACTAGAATTTTTTCATCCTCGTCTTTTATGCATCTAACATAATTAAGATCTTTAGTTTTCTTATCTCTAGCTGTAGCTATCCTAAAAATATCTCTTTCACCCTCTTTTGAGTTGAGTTTTTTTATATAAGTCCTCCCAAATCTTAGCTTTTGCTTCACTAGCGGCCTTTTTCGCTTCCTTCTTTCCTTTCTTATAAGCTTCTAATGTTTCACTAGTTTTCTTAGCATAATGTAATTTGTAACATGCTCTCTTTCCCTTGATTTTATTTTGTACTACTTCACTCCACCACCAAGCTTCTTTTTGTGCCGGTACATCTCACTTAGATACCCCTAACACATCTTTTGCCGCTTTCCTAATATGTATTGCCATATTGTTCCACATGTCACAGGGTGTGCCAACATAATTCCAAACATCTCCTTGAAGGACTTTCTGTTTAAATATATCTTCTTTCTCGCTTTTGTGGTTCCAGCATTTAGTCCGAATAGCTCGATGCATTCTTTTCTTCTTTGTCCATTTTTTTATTTGTAAATCCATAACTAAAAGTCGATGTTGGGTGGTTAAGCTTTCTCCTGGAATTACCTTACAATCTTTACAACACGCTGTATCTTTTTTTCTACAAATAAAGTAACCAATTTGTGTTTGTGATAAGCCACTCTTATAAGTAATTAAATGCTCATCTTGTTTTTTGAAGATTGTATTGACTATAAAAAGATCAAATGCCATATCAAAATTTAAAATCTCCCTACCTTCCTCATTTATATCCCCAAAACCAATGTTTCCATGAATACCTTGATATCCTAATGCCTCTTTACCGACATTTCCATTTAAGTCTCCTCCTAAACAAATCATCTCCTTTTGTGGAACTTTTGAATCACCTTATCTAACTCTTCCCAAAAAGCTGTCTTTATACTATCTTCTAGTCCTACTTGGGGTGCTTAAGCACAAACTATATTCAAAACCTCTGCTCCTAACACTAATTTGAACGTCATGATTCGGTCACCATATCGTTGTATGTCTACTACACTCTCCTTTAAATCTTTATTTATAATAATACCAACTCCGTTTCAAGCCTTTTCTTTACCTGAGTACCATAATTTAAAACCTGTATCCTCTATCTCCTTTGCTTTTTCTCCAACCCATTTTGTCTCTTGTAAACATAAAATTTGAATCTTTCTCCGATTCATAGTATCTACCACCTCCATTAGCTTACCCGATAATATTCCGATATTCCAAGAACCAATACGAATCTTATTATCTAGTACTAGCTTCCTTACCCCCCGCATCCGTCCATAATCAAAATGTGGAGATGCTCTCTAAAAATTTTTCGCTACATTCGGGTGGCAATGTAGCGGGACTAACTTCTTTATCCACACCCGTCCATGATGTGGGAACCGTCTCTGCAATTGATTCACTACGTTCGGGCGAAAATGTAGTGGTCCTTGCTTACTTCTTACTGCATTCGGGCTCTGCAGCACGTCGCTAGGCGGGGATGCCCCAAAACAATGCTCATAATTTTTGTAATCCGTGTTATAAAAATCCGATGAAGTTTTACGATGGCTGTCGGAAGCCTAACACAACCCTCCTCCTTTATCCGGGCTTGGGACTGGCAATGCAAGGGTGATCCCTTACATGGGCGGAGTTAGAGGCATTTCTTAATATCTTCATATATTTTACTTACGTACGAACCTTGCATGTACTTGTTTACATTTCTAGTGCGGGTTAGTGTTTCTTTATACATTTGTTGCTTAATGCTTTAGTAATTGACTTAAGTTTGTTCTTTAGCCTGGGGAACAAGTAAATTTTACAAAGGTGGAGTCGAAGCAGCACTTCACAGAGTCACCTCCACAGTATTCTGAGGGAACACTGGTGAGATTAATGTTGAAATTATCCGACTTTTATTATGGGCCTTCCTCTAGAAAAAACCTGAGAGTTATGGTTCCCTCCCTTCCATCTGATGCCATTCAACAACAACTAAGGCTTTTCCCATACTATCTGATGCCATTATATCCCCTTTATTAATTTTTTCTGACTTTTGTTGAAGGTTAGGAAGCTCGAAGAACTTGGGATTGGAAGACCATCCACCTATGCAAGCATTCTAAGAGTATTGCAGGTACAATGGAAAGTTAAAAAATGAGTAAACTTCACGTATTTATGTTGTGAAATAAAGTAAAATTTTGCAATATGCCCACTATCTGTAATAAACTCTCCCTCAGTCTCTATAATTGGTTTTAGAGATTCAAGCTTGTTGTACTATAATTCTTGAGGTACAAGCCTTCAGCCATTTTCTCAAAAAGATTTAATTGATATTTTATTCATAATATTGATGCTTTGTTTATCACAATTCAGTTACGAAACTATGTTACTGTGAAGAGCCAACGATTGTTTCCCGAGTTTCGTGGACGCATGGTAAGAACATGGTAACAACGATTGTTTCACGATTTGGGTTCATTTTTGTATTCTGTTTTAAGTGTGATGGCCTTCCCCCTGACATATATGCCAATCATGATATGCCTGAATTTGGCAATGAAGTTGCTATACTTGTTCGTATGTGCATGTGTTTTTTTTACTTTCAATAGATAAGCATTGATATACTGTACCAATACCAAATAAGCTGAACATTTATAGAGGAAAAAAGGGAAAAGGGGAGGGTTGTTCTACTTGTGCAGTGCCATATATGAATATTCTGGAAGTTTGCATGACCGTGCATGTCCAGATGAGTGCAGAACCTTAGTATATCTACATGCATCTTTAAGGGATCCCAACTGACTATGCTGTGGGCCTTGATGATTCCATAGATGTGGCTGTGCTGGTTACCATGCTTTATGGCCTCCGGTTGCTCCGACACTGGAATGGAGTTGAGGTGCTAATGTGTCACAAAAATCTGGATTTAGCAGCTTCAACACAGTTAAGTTGGACTTTGTATCGGGTCACTAGATAATGTGAAAGATATTATATTCTGTTGACCTTCGTACATAGGCTATTGTACAGAAATGGGTAATACAAGGAAAAGGTTGCTAATTTAGTGAGATTGATACTCTTGCACAAACTCATAGGCCTGAGTTTCCAGGGTGAAACAAATTTACGTCACCAGCTTCCAAGTCACTAGAAGCCTTATGATTATTTTTGGTTTTCAACTCACACTTTGCAAGCATCTCTATCAAATCAAATATCCAATGTGGTGTTTCAAAAATGTCTCCCATATATTTGGGAAAAGTGGCAAGCTGCTGCTGCCTAAGGTGGGTCGTCAAGGGGTTATTTTCTTTTACTGGGTAACCTATTTTACAACAGGAGGCAAGTTCATCAGGTGTGAGGTGCCACTATGTGATGTTTAGCTGGCCCATCCATTTGGTCGTGCAGTTGGTAACTTATTTTCTTTTTCTCTCCCCCTCTCTCTTAGAAACTTACAAGTTTAAGCCATTTTAGTACAACTATTGGTCGACTCAATTAGGAGGTTCCTTTTCCCAATATAAGTTTTCAGCTTCCCTACATAGAGCTCGAGAAAAGGCACGCCAAAGGGCAAGGGTTGGAGAATTTCAAAGTGCTCCAAAGCAATGTTGTAATTAGTGTATGGATGCCTGTATCATACAGGGCATCGATACATGATAATCGTGTCGTATCATATGATACGGTACGATACAATAAATTAAAAATTGGATAATTTTGTAAAATTCATAAAAAATCTAAAAAAAAGGAAAAATTATAGTTAAAAAATAAATTAAAAATGACATTTTCATGATTAATAAACTAATGTCACGAGACTATAAGAGTAAGAAAGTTAAACGTAAAGTTAACAATATACCAACTAAGCTTTTGAAAGTTTGTAAAGTTAAGATTATAATTTATTACATAACACAAATACAAAGTTATAAACTACAACAATTCAATTTCATTGTTTCACTCCATAAAATGTGGATCATAATCAACAAATGCATTACAAGCATTATAAGCATATGATAAGGGTCACCGCCATCATAATCATCATTTATCACCACCATCATCTCCCTCCTCTTCCTCCAAAATTGGGTCCTCCAATCTATGCTTTCTACATCGTCATCTCCAATCTCAACTTTTGCTTCTATTGCTCTCCAATTTACGTCCTCTAAAATAATAGAAGGCTCTTATTCGACCCGATCATCAATAATATCAACATTTTCGTAGCTAAGTGGGTCATATGACACCTTTTTTGCATATCTTTGCATTTGTCTATAAATAAAACAAAAAAAAGAATACAATATACTTAGAAGTTAGAAAAATATCATTACTTATGAACGAGTATAAGGAATAATAAATATATAACAAAAAATATCTTTTTACCCCTGCTTTAACTTCATATTATATGCAATATATACCAAATCATGAAAACGAGCATAGTCTAATTGGTTTCTCTACTTTGTATGAATGTGTTAAAAAAACTCCAATTCCTCTCGCATCCACTCAAACTACATGTTTGGCTTAATATGCTTTGAGCAAACCTCAATAAATTTGGTGAATCTACACCAAATCGAACTCACCATTCATCTAAAATAAAATATAATAAATGAAATGATCAAGTCTTAAGAAGCAACACAAGTCATAAAAATGAATAAGTAAAAGTAATTTATCAAAAAATCAAATCATAACTGGTCGCATATGGGAGCAGAGTTGTATTTGTTGGAAACTGAACGTTAGTTCAGTAACAAGTTGTGTTTGTCTAGCAAGTAGGTCATGTTGAGTCTAATCTGTATTTAAAGTTAAACTAATAGTTTTGGATCCCAATGGATCAGATTTGATCCATTGGGAATCGGGTCATTTAAGTAGGGGTATAAGTGTCTTTCAAGTTAGATTAGGGTAGTATAAAATCGTGTTTTATCATTAGGGCTAGAATTAAGTTACAACAGGAAAAGTCGTGTGGCAGGCGGCAACCATGAATGGGCCGACCTGCACCTCTTTTGTAGTCAACATCTTTTGATATGAAATTCAATAGTTAATTTCATGATATTCTCGCCTATTTCTACATGGTATCAGAGCGGGATTGGCTGTTTATTGGAGTCGGTGGTGCAGAGAATCAATTGTGAATCGATATTGGTTCATGGTGCAGGAAAAGAAGCCAAGCTAAGAAGATCTTGTTGATGTTCAAGCCATTAGAAGACCCAAATAGGCAGATTTGTTTCCTGCTACTCCTACATATTGATTACTTTATTTGTAGAAAAAAAGATAGAGCGTGTTGTAAAGATTGTAAGGTAATTCCAGGAGAAAGCTTAACCACCCAACATCGACTTTTAGTTATGGATTTACAAATAAAAAAATGGACAAAGAAGAAAAGAGTGCATCGAGCTATTCAGACTAAATGGTGGAACCTCTAAAGCGAGAAAGAAGATATATTTAAACAGAAAGTCCTTCAAGGAGATGTTTGGAATTATGTTGGCACACCCTCTGATATGTGGAACAATATGGCTATACATATTAGGAAAGTGGCGAAAGATGTGTTAGGGGTATCTAAGGGAGGTGTACCGACACAAAAAGAAGCTTGGTGGTGGAGTGAAGTAGTACAAAATAAAATCAAGGCAAAGAGGGCATGTTACAAATTACATTATGCTAAGAAAACTAGTGAAACTTTAGAAGCTTATAAGAAAGCAAAGAAGGAAGCAAAAAAGGCCGTTAGTGAAGCAAAAGCTAAGATTTGGGAGGACTTATATAAAAAACTCAACTCAAAAGAGGGTGAAAGAGATATTTTTAGGATAGCTAGGGCTAGAGATAAGAAAACTAGAGATCTTAATTATGTTAGATGCATAAAAGACGAGGATGAAAAAATTCTAGTGGCAAATGATGATATAAGAAATAGATGGAAAAACTATTTTTATAATCTCTTTAATGAAAATAAGGATGTTAGTATTAGTTTAGGAGATTTAGCCAAGTCAGAAAAGTATATAAACCACAATTTCTATCGACGTATTCAAAAGAATGAAGTCAAAGAGGCTCTTAAACATATGAAGAGTGGTAAATCAGTAGGACCAGATAATATTCCTATAGAAGTTTGGAAAATACTAGGAGAAATAGGAATCACTTGGCTCACAAGACTATTTAATGAAATATGGAAAAACCAAAAGATGCCCGAGGAACGGAGAGCAAGTACACTTATACCCGTATATAAGAACAAGGGAGACATTCAAAATTGTTCGAATTATCGAGGTATCAAGTTAATGAGTGATACTATGAAATTATGGGAAAGAATTATCGAACGTAGGTTAAGACAAGTATCAAGTACAACAGAGAACTAATTTGGATTTATGCCAGGTAGATCTACTATTAAAGCGATCCACCTTTTGAGACGTCTTATGGAACATTTTAGAGCAAAAAAGAAAGACCTTCACATGATATTTATTGATTTAGAAAAAGCTTATGATAGGGTACCGAGGGAGGTTCTTTGGAGAACTTTGGAAAAAAGAGGTATCCCGTTGACATATATTAACCTTATAAGAGACATGTATGATGGTGCAAAAACATGTGTGAGGACTCATGAAGGAACGACAGACTTCTTTGAAGTTAATATTGGGTTACATCAAGGATCAACTTTAAGTCCATACTTATTTATAATGGTGATGGATGAGTTAACAAAACATATTCAAGATGAAGTACCTTGGTGTATGTTATTTGCAGATGACATTGTATTAGTGGAGGAGTCTAAGGAAAAAGTTAATAGAAAATTGGAACTATGGAGAGAAACATTAGAAAACAAAGGCCTCCGACTTAGTAGAACAAAGACATAATATATGGAATGTAAGTTTGATCATTTGGCTACTTCAGAGGACATAGAAATTAAAATTGGCAGACATTGCATTCCCCAAAAGGAAAGTTTTAAATACCTAGGGTCAATTTTTCAAAGTGATGGAAGAGTTGATGGAGATGTTACACATAGAATTAATGCTGGTTGGTTAAAATGGAGAGGAGCATCAGGTATTCTTTGTGATAAGAAGATACCATTAAAATTAAAAGGTAAATATTATAGAGCAGCAGTTAGGCCTGCCATGTTTTATGGTTCTGAGTGTTGGGCAGTTAATCATCAACATGTACAAAATATGTCTGTGACAGAAATGAAGATGTTGAGATGGATGAGTGGTCATACAAGAAAAGACCGTATACATAATGAGGTTATTAGAAACAAATTAGGAGTGGCACCAATAGAGGATAAAATGAGAGAACATCGTTTAAGATGGTTTGGACATATAGAAAGAAGATCAAAAGAAGAACCTGTAAGAAGGTTAGAAAAACTAAATTTGGAAAGTATTAAAAGAGGTAGAGGACGACCACAAAAGTGTTGGAAAGAAACAATAAAGAATGATCTAGCTTATTGGGAGTTAACTGCTAACATGGCACACGATAGAGATCTGTGGAAACAAAGAATCCATGTGGCCGACCCCGTCTAGTATGTGAAAAGGCTTAGTTGTTGTTGTTAGTTGTTGTTGTTGTTGTTGGTTAGTCTTAATCGTGATGGATATTATGAGGAACCAGTAACAGTGTGAGGTAAATTGAAGATAGATATTAATCTATTAGTTCTGCATAGAATTTTTTGTGAATGATAAAATTGTGAAGATGTGTAAGTAGACTGTGAACGGTCACAATGGTGTACGGTGGTGTCTGATTCACGTTTAGGGTTAACGTGAATCCTCATAGTGGAGTAAGGCATATTGGTTGCCTTGAAAATTCTTGATTCATTGAAAGAGTTAAGTTGTGCACTTGAAATATCAGCATGTTTAAAGATTTGAGTCGTGAGAATCATCAATTGAAATATCGGCAGACTTCTTGAAATTTGAGATTCATTTAAAGGCTTTTATCCTAGTTTATCACATTCCAAACAAAGGTTGATAGAATTCCATTATCCTACTTATAATGGAAAGATTGAAGATGGGAAATGGAAATGAACAACCTTCGTCAGACAAAGGAGAAGGATTTCAGATTACAAACTGGAAGTTAGACGGAAAAAACTATCTTCAGTAGGCCCGATCAATAGAATTGGCTATAATGGCAAGGGGGCGCTGGGGTTACTTGACAGGTGATATATCTCAACCTTCAGTTACTAATCCACTCTACTTACGATGGCGTAAAGAGAATGCACTAGTCAGTGCGTGGCTAATTCAATCAATGACACCATCAATTGGTAGCACATTTATGCTTTTAGAAACTGCTCAAGATATTTGGCTTGCAGTATAGGATGCCTACGCTCAACGGATAAATATTGCCAAGAAGTATGATCTCATTGAGAAAATCAGGATGCAGACAAGGAGGTAGATGAGTAAGTGAATATTATGCTGAACTTAGAGGTTTGTGGGAAGAGCTGCAATACTATTCAAAGACTAAATGCCAAAGTTGTGTATAAGAACGAAATAAAGAGTTTGAAGAACAGAAAGTATTTGACCTGCTATGGGGTATTTCTTCAGAGTATGAGGCTGTAAAGAATAATATCCTTAGCAGAGAAGAACTTCCTTCATTAAGTACAGTTTACTCTCTTTTACTTCGGGAAGAAGACAGGAAACAATTAGAGAAAGAAACCAAGACCAATTCAGAAAATACTGCCTTCGTGGGAAAAAATAATTCTACTCCTCATTTTTCTCGTGGGAGAGGAGGTTATGGACGTGGTATAGGTAGACCCTCTCTTACTCATGAAGAAAAGAACAAGTTAATTTGCTCTCATTGTGGAAAGACCAGACATACTAAAGATACATGCTGGGATTTAGTGGGCAGACCTACCTATTTTCAGAATAGAAACAATAAAGCCTACTTCAACGGTGATCAGAGTGGTGCAACAGAAACATGCAGGGCCCAACCAGGTGATAATCAAAATAATGACAACATTGCTATAGCCTTATCAGATATGAAAAATGTTCTTCATGTTCCTCAATTGTCACTAATCTTATATCCGTTCATAAACTTACCAAGGATTTAAATTGTCTTTGTAACTTTTTCCCCTCTCATTGTGTCTTTCGGGATCTTGCCACGGGGAGGACGATTGGAGTTGCGAGGAACGAGGAGGGTTGTATCGTCTCCTCACCGGTCCGGATGGCTCCGGTCGAGCTTGTTACTTTCATCCGTCATCGCCTAACCCCGAGATTTGGCTTCAACACGGGCGTCTTGGACATCCTCCTTTCTCTTTACTTAAGTCTATGTTTCCATCTTTATTTTTAAAAGAGTCGGTGGAGTCTTTTCATTGTGATGTCTGTGAGTTTGCTAAACATCATCGTGTATCTTTTCCCCTAGCATTAAGAAAAGTGTTGAGCCTTTTGCTCTTATTCATTCCGATGTTTGGGGACCTGCATCTGTTTCTAATATTTCGGAGCCAAATGGTTTGTTTCATTTATTGATGATTGCACTAATGGGGTCTCTAAAAGAAAGAATTGACATATATTAGAGGTAGCTAGAACCTTATTATTGGGGCGAAGCAGTCTTGACAGCAGTATTTCTTATAACCTGTATGCCTAACAGAGTCCTAGATGGTGATACTCCTTTTCATCTATTATTTCCTTCCAGAAAGCAATTTCATCTACTTCCTAGAGTATTTGGATGTACTTGCTTCGTTCATATTCATCAGGGCTTAAGGGATAAACTCGATGCCAGATCTATCAAATGTATTTTCTTGGGATACTCTTCATCTCAGAAGGGATACAAGTGTTATGACCCGCTCCGAAAAAAAGTCTATGTTATAATGGATGTCACTTTTCATGAAGATTCACCATTCTATAATGTGCAAGAAGTTTCTCCATCAGATATCCAATCTCAAAAGGTAATATCGCTTCCGCCAGTTGAAATTCAAACGATCAATGAGAGGAAATATCTCTTTCCACAACCACCTACTATCCAGAATACTCTTCGTGAATAGACTTGTCTCCATCACAGGTAACATCCTCAGAATCGGACAGTGAAGAAAGTAACTTACCTATTTCACTTCGGAAGGGAAAACGTCAAGTTGCAAAATACTCAATGAAAAATATAGTATCGTATACTAACTACCCCAGAGAATATCAAGTGTTTGTGTCGAATTTAGATAATACCTATATTCCAAGAACATTCGAAGAGGCACAACTACACCCAGGATGGAAGGTAGCGATGAAAGAAGAGATTGCAACACTTAACGAAATAATACATGGGAACTAGTGGTTCTACCTTCAGAAAGAAAGACTGTAGGATGTAAATGGGTCTTCTGATGGCACCATAGAAAGATAGAAAGCAAGGCTAGTAGCGAAAGGTTACAGTCAATTATATGGTATTGATTATACAGAAACGTTTGCTCCAGTAGCAAAGATGAATACTATCAGAATTATTTTGAGTGTGACAATTAATAAAAGATGGGAATTATGGCAACTGGATGTAAAGAATGCATTTCTTCAGGGAGATCTTGGAAAAGATGTTTATATGGATGTACCACCTAGATACAATCACAGTAAACAAGGAAATAAGTTTGTAAGCTGAGAAAATCCATCTATGGTTTAAAATAATTTCCACGGGCCTGGTTTGAAAAATTTAGTGATGAGTTAAGCATTTGGTATTCAAGCAGTGTGTCAGTGATCATACATTATTTATCAAGCAAGGTCAGAAACCCATTATATTATTAGTTTATGTGGATGATATCATCATTACTGGTGATGATAAAGAAGGTATAATTGATCTTAAGAAAAGATTGAGCGACTTATTTGATTTAAAAGACTTGGGAAGGTTACACTATTTTTTGGGTATAGAGGTGATCCACAAAAATGATCATCTATTTCTAAGTCAAAGAAAATATATCATGGATTTACTGAAAGAAACAAAAATGGAAAACTGCAGAATATGTTCTACTCCCATGGAAATTGAGAAGGATATCTCACATGATTTGTCAGAACCTTACGAAGATATTGGAAGATACCAAAAAATAGTTGGGCAGTTGATCTATGTCACTATTACGAGGCCAGATATTTGCTTTGCAGTTGGATAAGTCAGTAGATGGATGCATGCTCCTTCGAAATATCATATGAGTATAGTGTTTCATATTATTAGATATTTGAAGTCAATAACTACTTATGGCTTACTATATACTCCACATAGTACTCTTGATGTAAAAATTTATTAAGATGCATATTGGGCAGGTTAAAAAATAGACAGAAAGTCTACCTGTGGATATGTAATATGTCTGGGTGGTAACATTGTATTCTGCAAGAGTAAAAAGCAAACAGTGGTAGCCAGATCAAGTGCTGAAGCAGAGTATAGACTATAGAGCAATTGCTTCAGGAATGTGTGAAGGCTTATGGATTATTTCACTTCTTTATGAGATTGGATTGAAGATAGAAACTCCAATTGACTTTTTTACTGATAGCAAAGCAGCTTTACAAATTGCAATGAATCCAGTCTTCCATGAAAGGACGAAGTGGACTGTCATTTTATCCGAGAAAAATTTTCTCAAGGGTTATTCAATCTCACTCACGTGACTTTTGGAAATCAATTAGCAGATATTCTTACAAAAGCTGTTCCTATTAACGGATTCAAAAGAGCTCTCACCAAATTGGGCATTTCAAGTCTTCAAGACCCAACTTGAGGGGGCGTGTTGAAAACTGAACGTGAGTTCAGTAACAAGTTGTGTTTGTCTAACAAGTAGGTCACGTTGTGTGGCAGGCGACAGCCATGAATGGGCCGACCGACACCTCTTTTGTAGTCAACATCTTTTGATATGAAATTCAATAGTTAATTTCATGATATTCTTGCCTATTTCTACAGTATTATGATTGATCTTCCAAATCTCCAATACTATATATGTACTTATATAACTCTAAATGTATGATGCACCTAGTAAATGACTCATGTACAAGGTAAATTACATTTAATATCCCTTTCTTAAAATCTAATAGAGGGATTAAGAAAATATGCAGAAAGATGCAAATCATGATACATTTGCCGATTTCAACGTGCATCAATTATCTTCTAAACATTTTTTAGAAGTGAAAGCTTGCGGTAAATGATTTCTTGTATTTTCAATTTGGCCTTACCCATAGCATCATATATATATATATATATATATATATATATCTATCTATAAACAATCTATCTTCACTGTCTACAATTCCGATTACCTTCACTAAAGGTACAATCTCTTAGAAGGACCACCTGTAGCCATTTACCCCCACTTGTTGTCGCTTGCCCCCACCACTTGTTGCTGCCTGCCAGCCAGCAGCCCCAATGGCTAGATTTCTACTTGTTGGGCCAGGCCAACGACCAACACACTAGCCGTTGGTGTTGACCTTCTCCTTTTTCTCTTCTTCCTTTTGTACTCTATCTATTCTTATCCATAAATACCTCCTCCTCCCTCTCGTAACATTAACCCGTGGGGCTTTGCTTTGAATATAAAGTGTTTGTTGTTCAAATTGTTTGTGTTATGAAATTTGGTGCTTAAGGCACAACTGGACTGATTCTTTGTAAAGTGTTTGTTGTTCAAATTGTTTGTGTTATGAAATTTGGTGCTTAAGGCACAACTGGACTGATTCTTTGTAAAGTGCTTGAGGCATTTCGTGTGACTATTAAGATTGGGTGAAACTGATCTTCATTACATGGTATTAGAGCCTCGTAAGGATGATTAATCGAGAAAAGGTGATCTTGAGAAGTGTGTGACTTTAATCCAGTGGACTGCTCGTCTCTTCAAGTAAGACATTTGTTGATTATTTGTTTTTGATAATAAAAGATAAAGGGTTTTGTTTTTGCCTAACAAATATCAACTATAAGACGTGAGCACAAACCATGGAAAATTATTTATATTTTAAGAAACTTTGGGCTTATGCTAGCTCATAGAATGACTCTAAGAGATAAACTCATGACCTTAAGACAAGGAGATAAGAACATTAGTGAATTTTACACGGAGTTTTCTAACATTTCGTGGATATGAAGAAAATACACACATTGTCTTGATATAAGGCAATGCGAATAAAATGAGAACTTTATCTATCAGTTTCTTAGAAGTTGGAAAAAAGAATTTCAAGAAGTGAGAGCTAGTCTTATTCATAGAAATCCATTTCCTTCAAAAGAAGAAGTTTTGACCGATTTACAAATAGCAGAAATCAGGCCAAGAGAAGCAAAAACTCAAAGAGACTCTATACTAGTTGCATCGAGAGCAAGAGCAAACGTCATACCATATCAACCTCTATATTTTAAGACGGATGTACAACCTAGTACAAAGGAGGTAATTTGCTTTTATTATACGAAACTAGGTCATGTGTTTAAACATTGTCCAAAATTGAAAAAGGGTATTTTCTATTATGTTATTTTCATAGATGATTTTACTAGGTATACATGAATATATGTTTTAAAAGCCAAATCCGATGCCTTTCAAAATTTTTTTATCTTTTATAATCTTGTAAAAATAAATTTGATTCTGAAATCAAGATTTTTAAATGTGATTCAGCAAGGATGTTTATGGTAAAAGAATTTAAAAATCATCTTGATAAATTTGAAATCATACATCACACATCTTGCACTAAAACTCTCAATAAAATGGTATTTCGGAACATAAATATGAACTTATTTTAAAAATCAAAAGAATCTTGCTTTTATCAAGTGATGTTCATAAGAATTTTTGGGCAAAAGCTATTATGACTGCAATTTATTTAATTAATCGGGATTCGGATGCTCTCTTCGGTTTTACAAAATTTGGCTCTTATAGAAAAACTCGTTTCTCTTAACTATTCTAGACTACGTATTTTTGGATATAAATGTTTTGTTTACACTGACAAAGATGTTAAACTATCCTCTCTTGGCATTGAATGTGTTTTTCTAGGATATGAAATAAATAAAAAAGGGTATAGGTGTTATGATTGTAAACATAACAAACTTTATGTATCGTTAGATGTCAAGTTTTTTGAGAATGAATATGTTTTTAAAGGCAAATATGATGTTAGTTATATTGATGATTCCTCATATTCCTTCTTGAATGATATTTTAGGTGAAGATGTGATTCATGTAGAAAATGATCTTGATGAACACATGACTTCAAGAAATCTTGTTACCACTTTTGATCAATTATACTATCGACTACTCCATTTTCCTTGGTCACTCTCTCATCTCATGGAAGTATTAGAAACAACAAAAAGTGTCTATGTGACAAGAAAAGTGCTATGTTTATAGCAAACAATCATACATTTTATAAACGTAGAAAACATATCGAGATGGATTGTCACTACGTTCGTGAAGAGCATCTAAAAAAATTTAGTACTACAATTTGTAAAATTAGAGTATCAACTTGCATATGTGTTCACTAAGTCATTACCTTCTCCTCGATTTTAGTTTTTGATTGACAAACTTTAGGTCATGGAGTTGCCAATTTGAGGGAGATGTTAGAACATGGGCCGCCAGGGCTTGACCCTGAGAGGCCCTACCTCATCGAGCTGTCAAGGATAGAGCCCTTAGCCATTGGGGGCCCAACAACTAGTTTTGTAGGAAAGGTATAGAGACCGTTTGGGGGTAAGGTAGGGTTTGGGAGTAAGCGAAACATCAGAAAAACTCGAGTTTCTCAGGTTTTATATCTATTAACATCGACTCATATGATAGGGCTCTTATCATACCGTATCGTGTTGTATAACGCAATACACTATGATACATGATACAATATCATATACCGTATGATGTTGCCCTACGATATACGATAAGCTTATACTCTATCGGACGATAGGGTACAAGTTTTACAACATTGCTCTAAAGCATAGTTGAGTATGAGAAAAAGATCCCAAACAACATGCTCTTTCATAAGTGCGCTATTCAATGTTCATTGCTAAGGTATCTTTAATTATTAAATAGCATACAAGAGAGCAATGTTCCACCAACATAATAGTGGAAGTCCTTGTGACCTAGGTGAAGTACATAAATAAGAACAAAACAACGTCTAAGCCTTTTCCCATACTAGTTGGTGTCGGTAACATGAATTCTTTGTTTCCATAGAACTTGATCGTGTGCCATGCTAACAATTAATTCCACATAGATCTTTTTTTATTGTTTTCTTTCAATAATTTTGTGATCTTCCACTTCGTCTTATAACATTTTCGCAATCTATTTTTTCATATATTTTTATTGGAGCAATCTTGAATATGTTTTGTTAACTCATCAATCACCATTATAAATAAGTATGGACTTAAAGTTGATCCTTGATGTAACCCAATATTAACTTCAAAGAAGTCTGTCATTCCTTCATGAGTCCTCACACATGTTTTTGCACCATCGTACGTGTCTCTTATAAGGTTAATGTATGTCAATGGGATACTTCTTTTTTCCAAAGTTCTCCAAATAACCTCCCTCGGTACCCTATCATAAGCTTTTTCTAGATTAATAAATAATATATGAAAGTCCTTTTTTGCTCTAAAATGTTCCATAAGATGTCTCAAAAGGTGAATCGCTTCAACAGTAGATCTACCTGGTATGAATCCAAGTTGGTTCTGTGTTGATACTGGTCTTATCCTACGTTCAATAATTCTTTCCCATAATTTCATAGTATGGCTCATTAACTTGATACCTCGATAATTCACATAATTTTGAATGTCTCCCTTGTTCTTATATATGGGTATAAGTGGACTTGCTCTTGATTCCTCGGGCATCTTTTGGTTTTTCCATATTTCATTAAATAGTCTTGTGAGCCAAGTGATCCCTATTTCTCCTAGTATTTTCCAAACTTCTATAAGAATATTATCCGGTCCTACCGATTTACCACCCTTCATATGTTGAAGAGCCTCTTTGACTTCATTCTTTTGAATACGTCGGTAAAAATTATGGTTTATATACTTTTATGATTTGGCTAACTCTCCTAAGCTAATACTAACATCTTGATTTTCATTAAAAAGCTTATAAAAATAGTTTTCCCATCTATTTCGTATATCATCATTTGCCACTAGAATTTTTTCATCCTCGTCTTTCATGCATCTAACATAATTAAGTTATGTAGTTTTCTTATCTCTAGCCCTAGTTATCCTAAAAAATATCTTTCATCCTCTTTTGAGTTGAGTTTTTTATATAAATCCTCCTAAATTTTATCTTTTGCTTCATTAACGACCTTTTTCACTTCCTTCTTTGTTTTCTTATAGGCCTCTAAAGTTTCACTAGTTTTCTTAGCATAATGTAATTTGTAATATGCCCTCTTTGGCTTGATTTTATTTTGCACTACTTCACTCCACCACCAAGCTTCTTTTTGTGCCGGTACCTTCCTTAGATACACCTAACACATCTTTCGCCACTTTCCTAATTTGTGTAGCCGTAAGTTTCTTCATATTATAAGGTGTACCAATATAATTCCAAATATCTCCTTGAAGGACTTTCTGTTTAAATATATATTCTTTCTCGCTTTTGAGGTTCCACCATTTAGTCCGAATAGCTCGATGTACTCTTTGTTAATTATAATAGGTACGGGCCATTAGGGCCCGTGTTTGGGGCTAGACTGGCCCATGCCACTAGGGCCTGGGGGGCCAGTCAACTAGCCGTTGGGCTACTGTGCAGTCTTGTGACAACAACCAACCTTGAAGGCTGGTTTTCTTCATATTCATGTACATATATAATCCCTATAAATACCCCACTCACTCATGAATAAATAATGCTGTCATTGCGCAACTTTTGTTTGGTGGTTGACTTGCTTTCGCATTTGTGTTGAGATATTATTGTGTGACATCTATATTTGGATGATTTGAGTTCTTGGCGCTTTGGAAAATTGGTTCGTGGAAGCTTCAACCTTTGATTATCGACTAAAATTTATATTATATCAGAGCCTTGGATTCAAGAAATCAAGCGCATTGGGAAGCGTGCTACAAGTGTAAATTTTGAGAAATCATACCAAACTTGAGGTTAGTCTAAATCTTTTGATTTTGCATAAAATAGAAAGCAAAAATGAGACATTTAGATGTATCTTTGACCCAAAATGCTATCAAAGTTGGGCAAGGACTATGAAAAAATATTTGTTGTGAAAAGATTTTTCGGATTATATTGATGGAACGATAAAAGAACCGATTTTGAATATTGATAGTTTTAATGATGATGAGATTGTAAAATATAAAATCATGGGAACAAATGAATGCGAAAATTACTTAGATTATTTGTGAAAATGTAGATGAAAAGTTTATAAATAGAAATAATGCTTTCGAAAATGCATTTAAAACTTGGGAATATTTGAAAAAACTTCATTATCAAGAAGATTTTGTTTTTTAAATCGATTTGATGGAAAGAATGATAATGTTTAAGAAAGGAAATTTAAGCATTAGAGACTATCATAATGAGTTTTCAGAATTATTGACTCAACTTTGGAGCTTTGATAAATTTTGGAAACTTTAAAAATTAGATTAATTTGAAGAGTTTTTTAACAATCAATATTTCTTTTTGGTCATGCGTGGGTTAAGAGATGAATTCGAAAATATTAGATCAAATTTAATACATAGAAAACCAAGACATAGAGGAGACTCGTTCTTGGCGGATCTTGTCATGGAGGAAACAAGGTTGAAAAATATTAATGTTGCAAAAGAAGCCGTTCTTGCCGTCTTCAAATCGGAAGCCAACATGAAGACATTTAGGCCTCCGCATGCAAAAAAAAATGAAGGATCAAAGAAACCCATGGGCCCATGGCCAACCAAGGACACCATTTGTCACTATTGTAAGGAAAGTGGGCATATCAAAACCATTTTTCCTCTTATTCGGAAAAAGTTTGGAAATATGGGAGCCGTGGAAGAAAAAGGAGTCTTGTCCAACAACATTAAGGCATATATAGAAGAAATGTTTAAAGAAAAACCAAGCATCTCCGAGAACACTCTCTCTACTTCTCAGGGTATGACTTATTTTTAGATTCGGGTGCCTCTTTTTCATATGACACATGAAAATTCCTTGAATGAATCTCATGATACCGTTGAAAAATATGTTTTTACGGCCGACGGTAAAAAACTTCAAATTAAGAAAATAGAAAATTTCGAAAAGAAAATTTTTAAAATTCAAAATGTAAGCTTTATACCTGAACTAAATTTAAACTTGCTTTCAGTTGCTTAAATTTGTGATAATGATTATATAGTCACTTTCTCATCCAAGCATTGTGTGGTGCAGGATCACCTATCCAAGAAGGTGATTGGTCAAGGCTATAGAGAAAGTGGAAAAATTTTGAGTCTTGTAATGTGACCTTAAATGCTACCCTTTGGCATAAAAGACTTGGACATTTAGATTTGCAAAAATTATGGAACATTCCTTTGATGAATAAGAATAGAGAACAAAAGTTTGAATGCAAAGATTGTATTCTTGGGAAGATACATATCTCCCTTTTGGTGAAAGGAACTATGTACCCAACAAAGCTTTTGATTTAATACATTCTGATGTTTGGAGTCCTGCTCCCATTGTTTCTAAGGAAGGAGTTCAATATTATGTTATATTTGTAGATGACTTTACTCGTTTTACTTGAATATATCTTTTGAAGCATAAATCAGAAGTATTTGAAAAATTTATAACCTTTTGCAACATGATAAAAAATCAATTTGGAGCCACCATTAAGATTTTTAAATCGGATTAAGGAGGAGAATACATATTAAATGAATTTCAAAAATTTGTTGAAAGAAATGGGATCTGTCATCAAAAGTCTTGCGTTAAAGCTCCTCAACAAAATGGCTTGGCTAAGAGGAAATATAGACACATTATAGAAACATGCCGAACTATGTTAATTGCCAGTAATGTTTCTAAAATTTTATAGGCAAAAGCTAATCTTATTGCAGTTTATCTTATAAATAGAATGCCTTTATCCAATGTTGAAAATATTTCTCCTTTTGAAAAATTATATAATATTTCTTCGTATTATGAAAGACTTAGAGTTTTTGGATATAAATGCTTTGTTTATACATATAAAAATGATAAACTGTCTCCTAGGGCTATTGAATGTGTATTTCTTGGTTATGGCATAGACAAAAAGAGTTATAGGTGTTTTGATACAAATTATATGTTTCTAAGGATGTAAATTTGTTTTAGAATGATGTCTACTATAAGTCTAAATCCTTAGAAAATTATGAATCTTTCACGTCTCAAGATTTTTTTGATGTAGAAGAAGACGATGATTGTGACTCTGTAGCTCATTAGGATATCTCTCTTGAGAGTAGTGATGTTCCAATACAACTGTGGATATACAACCCATTGTTGAACCCTTTTCATTACAATATACACGACGTCATAGAGAAACTGATGACATATGTCTAGAACCTAGGGTTTCAAAACCTCCTCAACGTTTTATTTCCTTTGAATCGTTTGAACCTCAACGCAAAAACTTGATTGCAACTCTTCATCAAGTTAGAGAACATAAGTTTTATCGTCAACCTAAAGGTATGCCAGAATGAGAAGATGCTATGATGGATGAACTTAAAGCCTTAGATAAAGCTCAGAAATGGATTGTGGTACCCATACCAAAAGATAAGAAAGTTATTGGATGTCGATGGGTCTACAAAATCAAAACTCTTAGCAATGGACAAATTGAGAGGTATAAGGCCAGACTGGTTGCAAAGGGTTATGCCGAAGAATATAGAATTGATTATAATGAAACATTTGTCCCGGTTGCTTGGATGACCACAATTAGAATTCTCATAACCCTTAGTGCCATTAAGAAATGGGATATATATCAACTTGATGTTAAAAATGCTTTTCTAAATGGTTATTTGACTGAAGAAGTTTATATGACTCCGCCTCCTAGTTTTAATGTTCTTCATGGTCATGCGCTTAAATTGCAAAATGCTTTGTATGGTCTGAAACAAGCTCCCAAGAGTTGGTTTGATCGATTTGAAAAATCCATGCATTTGCATAATTTTATAACTTATTATACTGACACTGCTTTGTTTGTACGAAATACAGAAACATGTAGTGTTATTTTGCTATTATACGTGGATGATATGATCATCAACGGGAGTGATGAAGCAGGGATTAAATAGGTTAAACGTAATCTTCACCAAGAATTTGACATGAAAGACTTAGTCCTCCTTAACTATATTTTGGACATTGAAATTACTAGAAACAGTTGTGTGTATTTTATGTCTCAGACTAAATTTGCAAATGATATCATTGAAAGGTCTGGTCTTAAAGATAACAAAATAGTAGACACACCAGAAGTTCTAGGTATCAAGTTAAGATCCACAGATGGTAGAAAATTAGCTGATCCCACCCCATACAGACAACTCATAGGTGCTCTTACCTATCTCACTATTACCAGACCAGATATTTCTCATGCAGTTTATACACCCAGTCAATTTCAGCAAGCACCAACTTCTCTTCGTATGAGTGTTGTTTTACGCATCATTCGATACGTTAGAAATACATCTAAAAAGAGGATTTTCTTAACTTCTTCGTCATCTTTTGATTTAACTATGTATATGAATGCTGACTGGGATGGAGATGTCAACGACAGACACTGTACGACTAGTTTTTGTGTTTTTCTAGGTAAATCACTTATCTCCTGGAAGTGTAAGAAGCAACAGAAAGTGTCGCTCTCATCCACTTAAGTTGAATATCGAGCTATGGCTACTGCGGCTATGGAGATTTCTTGGATTACAGTTATTCTAGGTGATATGAGAGTTACTTTGCAATATTCTGCCACCATGTATTGTGACAACAAAAGCGCTATGTACATTGCCTCCAATAACACCTTCCATAAAAGAACGAAGCACATCGAGATGGATTGCCATTTTGTTCGTGAAGAATGTTTGAACAAGAAGATAACATTGTGTTATGTTACATCTGAAATGCAGGTAGCATATTTCTTCACTAAATCTCTCTCGACCACTGATTTTTAAGTTTTGTGGGAGAAATTTTCGGTATATACCCCGTAAGTTTGAGGG
Organism: Brasenia schreberi; assembly: GCA_036023115.1. NCBI lineage: Eukaryota > Viridiplantae > Streptophyta > Magnoliopsida > Nymphaeales > Cabombaceae > Brasenia > Brasenia schreberi. Next base: position 13,966,808 of record JAYKKT010000061.1, read on the forward strand.
GGGTGTTAATTGTAATAGGTACGGGCCATTAGGGCCCATGTTTGGGGCTAGACTGACCCCAAGCCACTAGGGCCAGGGGGCCAATCAACTAGCCGTTGGGCTGCTGTGCAATCCTTTGCATAACAACCAACCTTCAAGGCTGGTTTTCTTCATATTCATGTACATATGTAATCCCTATAAATACCCCACTCACTCATGAATAAATCATGTTGGCATTGCACATCTTTTGTTTGGTGTTTGACTTGCTTCCACATTCGTGTTGAGATATTTGTGTGTGACATCCATATTTGGATGATTTGAGTTCTTGGCGCTTTGACAAATTGGTTGGTGGACGCTTCAACCTTTGATTATCGACTACAATTTAAACTCTTTTCTTCTTTGTCCATTTTCTTATTTGTAAATCCATAACTAAAAGTCGATGTTGGGTGGTTAAGCTTTCTCCTGGAATTACCTTTCAATCTTTACAACATGCTCTATCTTTTTTTTCTTCTACAAATTAAGTAATCAATTTGTGTTTGTGATAAGCCACTCTTATAAGTAATTAAATGTTGATATCATTTTTTTGAAGATTGTATTGACTATAAGGAGATCAAATGCCATAGCAAAATTTAAAATCTCCCTACCTTCCTCATTTATATCCCCAAAACCAAATTTTGCATGAATCCCTTGATATCCTAATGCCTCTTTACCGACATGTCCATTTAAGTCTCCTCCTAAACAAATCATCTCCCTTTGTGGAATTTTTTGAATCACCTTATCTAACTCTTCCCAAAAAGTTGTCTTTATACTGTCTTCTAGTCTTACTTGGGGTACGTAAGCACAAACTATATTCAAAACCTCTGCTCCTAACACTAATTTCAACGTCATGATTCAGTCACCATATCGTTGGATGTCTACTACACTATCCTTTAAATCTTTATTTATGATAATACTAACTCCGTTTCGAGCCTTTTCTTTACTTGAGTACCATAATTTAAAACCTGTATCCTCTATCTCATTTGCCTTTTCTCCAACCCATTTTGTCTCTTGTAAACATAGAATATGAATCTTTCTCCGAATCATAGTATCTACCACCTCCATTAGCTTACCAGATAATGTTCCGATATTCCAAGAATCAATACGAATCTTATTATCTAGGACTAGCTTCCTTACCCCCCACATCCGTCCATAATCAAAATGCGGAGACCCTCTTCGAAAATTATTGACTACATTCAGACGGCAATTTAGCGCTCCTTCTAAATTAATCCATGCAATGTCTTCTTTAGTTAGGAGGGCATTTTCTTCTTTATCTTTCATAATCCAGTCGTCTAATATATCAAAATTATCCAATCTTATTAGATTAAATTGGTTTTCTTCTCTATTTATCTTTTTTAATTACCTACTAGAAAAAAGATAAGTAATTAGTAAATAACATTAACAATTGAAGTTAAACAATATATTGAATTGAATCTTTAATTATTAAACTACTAACTAATACAACTGATGAAAACTAAGTCATTCAACTGCTTATGTTCCAACCTGTTGCATTTTTTTGTATGGATGTGTTTTGAAAGACACTCCAATTTCTTTCACAACCTGTTGCACTAAAGGTTTGACTCATAACTCTTAGTGCAAAATCTCTAAGGTTTGGGCAATCACTTTCAAACCTATTCCACCAAACATCTGTAGAAAAAGACAAACATTAGAGACTTAATCCATAATAATATAAGATTTAAGAAACTTAAATACGAAGATAAACAATTTACCTGGATGCATAGTAGTGCGGTTGCGATTTGCTACAGGCAAACCTATCAAGTTAAGAGCGTTATCATAGATCTCCATCTCTCGATGTATAACATCTGCTGTGCTCTCATTAAGGACTAATCTATCTATACAATTAATGATGTCTCGATTAACCTCACTGTCCCTTTTGAAGGTTGTTGAGTATCTGAATGCTGGGTTTAGATAATATACTGCTGCATGAATAGGCTGATGCAGTTGCTTATTCCATCTATTATCTATAATTTTTCACACGGGGACATAATCTCTCTTTTTTTCATTATAATTATTTCTAATGGCTTCTTTTAACCTATTCATGGCTTTATAAAGGTAGCCCATAAATAGTTTTTCCTCGGTATACTACCAATCTTTTGTTCTAGCATATGAAGGAATACTATCAATGAATCTAATAGCATCATCATTGTGATCTTCCTCGAACATTCCTAAATCATCTTTTTGTTGTCTTCTCTCTTGTATGCTCTCAATGATTTGAAGACATTGTCATTTAGTATCTTTTGGCAAACTTCTAAGTCTGCCCGTGGAAGGAGCAACTTCTTTCCTAGTCCCTACTAAGTGGTGCTTCAATCGTGAAATTCCACCACTAACTACTTTCTTACAAAACAAACATGTGATCTTTAATTTGGAACCCTCAAGTGCCTACTGCCATGCCAGATCATGAGACCGAGATTGGAAGTCTCTAACACTCTTTCCTGCCATCTCAATTAAACACTTCAATTCAATAAAAAATATGAAAATAAAAATACTTTATCAATCCCTCATGTTCACATAACACTCAAATAGATTGTCTCTCACTTCATAAATGCAATAAAAATCATATCCACACAATTAATAACTTTATATTTTGTTATTAAAAAAAACACAAATAACACCAAAATATAACAAATACAATTTTTTTTCTTCTTCAAAAAAATACTCAAAATATACCACAATCCGAGTTAGATGGCTTGCACGAACACTGTAGAGCACTTTTTTGGGAGTCTTGAACACGAAGAAGGGGAATAACCACCAAAAGATGCCTCAAAATGCTCTAAAAGACCAAAGAAACCCACAAAAATGCGGGTTTCTGTTCGACCAAAAACGCTTTATACGAGTCTTTTGGCGTATCGCCCGTATGCCATATCATACGATACGACACAAGATATAGGTTATCGTAAGTGCGATACGGCTAATATTGCTCCAAATTAATTCACGAAGCCATTAAAGGGACATTAGAAGTCTCGTTTTACATGCAATAATATGAGCAATAATATGAGTATGTAAATCACTCTTATGGTAGATTAAATATCCGTAAGATTGTATAGAGGCGGCAAGGGGTTATAATCACATTTATATCTAAGAGAGCTATCCTCCTCGATAGATATGCTATGAGATTTTATATGAAGATGAACTACCTCCCCAAACACACAATCCTCAACATAAATTTCTTGGAATGATCACTAATACATTAAGGATCAAATCGAATGCATCATTAGTTTCTAAAAAAAGCGCATCCTCAATAAATTGTGTTTGATCCTCGAATTTTCTAGCCTTCGTCTTTGATAAAAAAATTTGAAAGTTTGGTTCGAATGTTGTACACAAACTGGTTAACATTCAATAAAATTTTCGAGAATTTTGGACATGAGTGAGGCTGAGAATAAAATCATTACAAACCAAACTAAACCCGAGAATAAAAATATTACAAATAAACCTTGAGTAAAACCCTCATAACTCTGTCCGTACACACCTAAGGTCGTGAAAATAGTTTTGTTGGAAAACTGACTTCCATAGCTTTGTAACCTAACCAATTTCATAGAAATCCAAATTCTACTTATAAAGATACAATCATTTTACATAGCCTCTATATTTCTGTCACAAATTCTGTTCTGAATTTCAGAATCACATTCGGTTAGGAATCTTTTCAGATGTAATTATGATCATCCTGGAAACCAAAAATGAAAATAAAAATATCCAATAAAGCTCTGTACCAAGCCACATGATAAGAAGCTACAGACAGAGGATAAAATGAGAGAATATCGTTTAAGGTGGTTTGAACATATAGAAAGAAGATCAAAAGAAGAACCTGCAAGAAGGTATGAAAGCTAGATTTTGAAAGTATTAAAGGAGGTAGAGGACGAGCACAAAAGTGTTGGAAAGAAACAATAAAGAATAATCTAGATTATTGTGAGTTAACTGCTAACATGGCAAATGATAGGGCTCTATGGAAACAAAGAATCCATGTAGCCGACTCCGTCTAGTATGGGAAAAGGCTTAGTTGTTGTTCTTGTTGTTTGTTTTGGATCCCCGTAAAACACCAAAAAAATTCAAAACCCACTTGCTGGGAAATAGAACCGAGTGTGTTTTACATAACATAAACTGATTTTTGCCAAGTGAAGAACATCCTTGTTTTGAAAAATTTGTTTTGATTAAAAAATAGTTTCGAAAAATCTCATATTATAAATTACTCTTTCTCATCTAGGGTGACCATTAAGCACCGGTTTAAGATAGCTTACGATGACAAAAATTCACTTGTCCACAAATCGTCAAATAGTAAAAAAATCATCTTTGCGAGTTTGAGTAAACTTGCTAGCATGCTCACGCGTAGTCTTTGCAAACAATGTTTTAATTCGATTACACGACCGAAAAATTTTGTTTACATCATCTTGTCATGTTCTATGGTAGATAGTTTCTTTCTTTTAACTGCAGTTATTTTCATAAGACGCCTGATTGTCATTAGGTGTCCATTCTTATAAAATATTTCACTGTTTTCTGCCAAAGACCAAATGTATGCTTGCAGAGATCATTGGCCAAATGATAGAACAAGAGAGTCCCGAAAACATGAGGCTTAGTCCATGAACGCTGGCCCTTGGCATTTAGTGTTTGGGGTCTCTTTGGTTTCCGCATCTGTAAAGGTTTATGATAACTTCATCTCTTTCTGTAGGCATCCTAATTTCTTTGGACACCTTTTTTGATGTTTTAGTTAACTCTTTTCATTGGTTCTAAAGATATTTAAGGAGTGTGTTTGTTATCCTTTTAAAGCAAAGCAAGAATGACTCCCTAAGATAATAAGAAACATGTTTCCAAACACATTCCCACATATAAATCGAACTCTGAACAAGAAACAATATACAACAGGTATTTTACAAACATATAATTAATGGACCATGGCATATATTCAATGAAAAAATTCAATTGGCATGGTACTAAATGGAGGTGTATAATTATGCTAGTCCAGATGATCAACACACAAAATCTGTAAGGTGCATCTTACTGCTTTCATTTAGTCAAAATCAATAAAAATTGACACAAAAATCATTAAGTAATTATATTAAAAAGGAAGAGAATATAAATGGACCTGGTGAGATAGAGGAGGGGGTGGGGGTACTCAGATCACACAGGTTAATTTATCTGGTGCTTTAGTGCACATCTGATGGATGGCTATGTTTTGTTCTTAGATAGATGGTTTTGGAAAACACAACTTACAAAATTGGAATTTACTTTTTTATTTTCTCTTTTGCTTCTTGTCTTTGTTTCTTCATTAATGTCAATTCCAATTCCGGCTACTTAATTATTGGTTCCTTTCTGTTGCTTTAAGGTTTCCGCATTCCTTGCACATTTCTTCCCAGAGGTGACACAGTATAGTTTCACATCTGGCATGGAAACTGAGGTACTACTGCCATTTTGTCTGATGATCTTCATCTGGCTTCTTTACGTCTTAGTGTGCATGCCATTGTTAGAGGAGCTTTCTGTTATTTATTTTTTATTTAACACTGTTATTCCTTACTTTTCTTTAGATTACATTTGTGGCCACTATGAGAACTTCAGTTCCTTATAGTAGCATATATGTGTGTGTGTGTGGATGCGTGTATGTCGTACAAATGGCCACAAGAGGTGCTGTCACCCTCAATTTTAGTTTAGTGTCATCACTAGACACACAATTGTCGTCATGAATAACTGTACATCTTCATAACATGTTCTTTTGTTGGAACACATTCATTCGCAACATGAAGATGGTGAATCGTAGTATTGAAACTGAATCTAGTTCTTTCATTAATTTCTCTGTTCATGTTATCGGTGTTAATGTTTTTTTCTCAGCAGAATGAACACCGTGTAGTGCATTTCTTTTGATGAAGTGCTAACTTGTGCATACCTTTCCTTTAACAGTCACTTTGCACTAATACCTTGTTAAGCTGTATTTTATTTCATTTGGCCATTCTTTCGAAAAGCATTTGTTTGTGCCTTTGCAGTGTTTTTGTGCTGGATTGTCTGCATTTTGTTTGCTTATGACATCTGCCTATCTGTGACCAGTCACCCTTAATGCATATTGTCATAGACGATGAAAACAAACACATGATATTTGCCCTAGCAGAAAACTGATTTTTAATTTGTAATCCTTTTGGATTTGGTCGTGAGAAAGCCTTGCAATATATTATGGGTTAAATGAGTTCCCCATCAATTTTTTTTTGGAGTGCTATTTTGTATTTGAAATTTTGTGGTAGTTGAAAGGACCTGTTTTTATGAACTTGGTGCATTTTGTCTGGAAAGATTGCAATTTGCTTGAATCTAGGTTCTTTCTTTGGCTGAAGTCATTGTGCCAGTAACTTTTGCAACAGCCTTTAGTTAGTCTTTCATTTCATTTACGTACGTTTGTGACTTCATTTTAGATGTGTGCTTTTACATGGTTGTTCATGTTTCTAACCTAATGGGACTCAATTTATTTTTTGCACTGCAACAGAATAAGTGCACACCAACGTAGGGCCCTTCCATATGAAGTGGCCAAACCTTGTATGCTTTGATTGATCATGGGAATGGAGTCTATCGTAGCAAGAAATAAACCATCAGAGTTCGATTAATGTTCAATAAACGATAATACAAACACCGTTGTAGTGGGGTCTACTGGCAATTCCATTTATTCAACAACAACAACTAAGCCTTTTCCCATACTAGACGGGGTCGGCTACATGGATTCTTTATTTCCACAGATCCCTATCGTGTGCCATGTTAGCAGTTAACTCCCAATAAGCTAGATCATTCTTTATTGTTTCTTTCCAACACTTCTGTGGTCGTCCTCTACCTCTTTTAATACTTTCCAAATTTAGTTTTTCTAACCTTCTTACAGGTTCTTCTTTTGATCTTCTTTCTATATGTCCAAACCATCTTAAACGATGTTCTCTCATTTTATCCTCTATTGGTGTCACTCCTAATTTGTTTCTAATAACCTCATTATATATACGGTCTTTTCTTGTATGACCACTCATCCATCTCAACATCTTCATTTATGTCACAGACATCTTTTGTAAATGTTGATGATTAACTGCCCAACACTCAGAACCATAAAACATGGCAGGCCTAATTGCTGCTCTATAATATTTACCTTTTAATTTTAATGGTATTTTCTTATCACAAAGAATACCTGATGCTCCTCTCCATTTTAACCAACCAGCATTAATTCTATGTGTAACATCTCCATCAATTCTTCCATCACTCTAAAAAATTGACCCTAGGTATTTAAAACTTTCCTTTTGGGGAATGCAATGTATGCCAATTTTAATTTCTATGTCCTCTGAAGTAACCAAATGGTCAAACTTACATTCCATATATTTTTTCTTTGTTCTACTAAGTCGGAGGCCTTTGCTTTCTAATGTTTCTCTCCATAGTTCCAATTTTCTATTAACCTTTTCCTTAGACTCCTCCACTAATACAATGTCATCTGCAAATAACATACACCAAGGTACTTCATCTTGAATATGTTTTGTTAACTCATCGATCACCATTATAAATAAGTTTGGACTTAAAGTTGATCCTTGATGTAACCCAATATTAACATTAAAGAAGTTTGTCGTTCCTTAATGAGTCCTCACATGTTTTTGCCCCATCATACATGTCTCTTATAAGGTTAATATATGTCAATGGGATACCTCTTTTTTCCAAAGTTCTCCAAAGAATCTCCCTCGGTGCCCTATCATAAGCTTTTTCTAGATCAATAAATATCATGTGAAGGTCTTTGTTTTTTGCTCTAAAATGTTCCATAAGACGTCTCAAAAGGTGAATCGCTTCAATAGTAGATCTGCCTGGCATGAATCCAAATTGGTTCTTGTTGTACATGATACTTGTCTTAACTTACGTTCGATAATTCTTTCCCATAATTTCATAGAATGACTCATTAACTTGATACCTCGGTAATTCGCTCAATTTTGAATGTCTCCCTTGTTCTTATATATGGGTATAAGTGTACTTGCTTTCCATTCCTCGGGCATCTTTTGGTTTTTCCATATTTCATTAAATAGTCTTGTGAGCCAAGTGATTCCTATTTCTCCTAGTATTTTCCAAACTTCTATAGGAATATTATCTGGTCCTACCGATTTACCACCCTTCATATGTTTAAGAGCTTCTTTGACTTCATTCTTTTGAATACGTCAGTAGAAATTTTGGTTTATATACTTTTTTGACTTGGCTAAATATCCTAAACTAATACTAACATCTTTATTTTCATTAAAGAGATTATAAAAATAGTTTTTTTATCTATTTCTTATATCATCATTTGCCACTAGAATATTTTCATCCTCGTCTTTTATGCATCTAACATAATTAAGATCTTTAGTTTTCTTATCTCTAGCCCTAGCTAAACTAAAAAATATCTCTTTTATGCATCCTAGTATTTTCCATTTATTACGTGATCAAAAGAAAACTAAAACCCTATAATGTACTCATACTATCTCACGTCACAACTACCTTTATCTACTATCACCTACAAACTCCAATCTTCCTTTTTGAGATTACCTGCAAAACTAAGAGGGGCAAGTGCAACCACATCCCTTAATAGGTGGTTAGACTCTTTCCAATAAGGTCACATATTAAGAACACACATATTTTTAACGTGGATACATGATAACAGTTTTTAAAATCAAGTAGTTTTAAATCATTTAGTGAACCAGTATCAAAGAGTAATATATCAATTACTTCTGGTATCTTGATCAACCATCATCAGTGGCAAAGGCTGCTTAAGTCATTCGATCCTCCCTAATAACCATTGTCCAAGCCATTGTTGTAAGCAGCATAAACTTTTTGTTTTTGGCCCTGCTACAATTATTGCATTGTAGCATATTGCAACATCTGTAAATTTAAAAAAAAAATAAAATCTGAAAAATTAGAAAATTAGAAAATCAAGGAAAAAGAACAAAAACCTAAATAATTATTAAGGATTAAAGCAAGTAGGACTAACATTAGCACTGCATCAACATAATAGCATATCATGGATTTAATAAGTTAATATGTAAGAAGCTACACTAATTAATAATTAGTTAACAATGTGGAATCACCTTTAGTCAGGATACTTCATTACTCATGTGCTTATCACAGAAATTACATTTACTCTCCGTCACCAACAAAGGATAAAATGAGAGAATATCGTTTAAGGTGGTTTGGACATATAGAAAGAAGATTAAAAGAACCTGTAAGAAGGTATGAAAAATTAGATTTTGAAAGTATTAAAAGAGGTAGAGGACGAGTACAAAAGTGTTGGAAAGAAACAATAAAGAATGATCTAGCTTATTGTGAGTTAACTGCTAACATAACACAAGATAGGGCTCTCTGGAAACAAAGAATCCATGTAGCCAACCCCGTCTAGTATGAGAAAAGGCTTAGTTATTGTTGTTGTTGCTACTTCCTGTTGCCATCTCGGGTTATCAAGATATCCCCAGATTGACAAGGTCCCAACATCTATCCTCCATATAATAAACTCAAATGCTTAAATTGACGAAAAAATGATGCATGCACCAAATGCAACAAAAAGGTTGGAGGAATACAGGAAAACAATACTTTATAGCTATGTTATCAATAACGATTAGCGGGTTGTTAGCGGTTACCCTGATATAGTGGTAGCGGGGATATAGCAGATTTAGCGGTATACTTTTATTTATGATTAAAAAATTATATATATATATATAATAGGTTTTCTAACTTCTAAAAAATATCAAGAAATATAACTAACTCTTTAATAAATGAACGAGCAAAACACTCACTAATGAATAGGAAAAAGTAGTAAAGGAGGAATGTCATATACCTTTTAGCCCATATTATTTGTAGTATGCCTCATCTCCAGCCAAAGTGAATGAAAGTTCGGACATTAAAGCAAAAGAGAAAGGCAAAAGAAGATAAAAAACTCCTATCACCAACATGTTCAACAATTCAAATAATGAGAGATTAAGGCAATAGCACCTGGACAGACACACACTGACAGAGAGAGACAGAATAAGAGAGAGATAGAGTGACACAAATAGGATGGTCTCTATAAACTTCAATTTGCAGATTTATCGAACGCAAAGAAACCACGATCGCTTGGAGAGATACCAATGCCGTTGTAATTAGAATAATTTTTAGCATTAACTAAGATATAAGAAATCATGAATTCAACCGTAATATGGAAATTAGGTAACCGATTGTACAATGAGAGAGAAACCAAAGAAAGCTTTTCATTCAAGACAATCTCAAACTTGACGAATTGGGTTATCCCAATATCTTCTTTCCGAACAAATTAACGACTCTACTAAGCCGATATATGTTTGATTCTAAAGTAACCAACAGGCAAATAAGAAAATGTTATATGCAAAAAAGATAATTTAAAACATAGGAAACCAAAATTCGTCATTATTATCGATGAAAGCACCATATGACATAAAAGAAAAAGAAGATGATAGGTGATGATAATTGAAATATAAGAAACTTGGCTCAATATCGTTCACTACTTAAAGAAAATAAAGGAAACAATTAAACAACCAACATTCAACATTCTTTGGCGAAGATCCAACACAACCCATTTCTCCTAAGCTTATTGAATCCCAAAGTTAACGAATAAAAAGAAGTGAACAGGGGGAAAGAAGAGGGAGAGAAAGAGGGACGAAGTTAAAGGAACTAAGACGCCATTTGGCGACTCATCAGAAGAACCACCCCGACGGAGACGAAAAACCTAAAACTTCAAGCGGAAGAAAGCGAAGCCCTGAAGCGCTATGAGACTCCGGATTTTGGCGAGCTAGGCGATCTCCGCTGCGGAAGAAAGCGAAGCCCTAAAACGCAATCTGTGATCATCCTTCGCGCGCGCGTACACACACTCACAGAGAGACGGAATAAGAGATAGGGATGATGAAACCGTACTACCAGGACTGCAAGAAGCACACAGAGAGGTTCACTTTGGAGTGCAGTCTGGTGCTGGAGGCTCACTGCATCGACGGGACCTCGGAGTGGCGAACCTTTGCTAACGAGTCCTAGAGAGAGAGAGAGAGGCGTGCGAGAGGGAGAGGCGGGACAAGGGGACAAACGTGGGTTTCATCCCCTTTTATATTATTTGGATCGGGTCGATCAAGATCCACCCGACCCGAACATTTTTATATGTCCGCTAACAACGATATAGCGGCTCTAGCGGGTCGCCCGCTAAGAGTTGTCCGCTATAGTCAGTGTTGTTTGACGCGTATCGTATCGGGTATCGTTGGGCTCCACGATATGTGTGTATCACCCGTAATTTTTTTTTTCAAAAAAAAAGTTTCATTTTTTTTCTAATTTTTTTTTGAAGGTTTATGGTCTCTCTTTGCCTCTCTTCACTTCTCTCTAAGGCATCCTTCGACTGCTTTAAAAATCTAGTGAAAAATCTTCATGAAAAGTAATAATATTCTATTGATCGATAATCTTTTGATGTGATGCAAGACCCATGGGTCAATTTCGTTATCACCTTAAACTAACTCGGGCCTTGCCAGTCCATTCCAAACATCAGACAATGACGGAGCAACCTGTGTGGTTTGATGAAAAATTGATATTCAAACTTTTTCCTTTATTATGACAATCTGATTCAATGCGGTTGATCAAGAGTAGAATTCCTAAGAGTTTATAGTGTAGACATTAATATAATAATATTATCTTTCATAAATTTTTACAAATTTTAAAATTACACGTATACTGTTCATGGAACAATAATTGAAAATACGCCAAAATATCAGAAATGATCTTTATATATATATATATATATATGAGCTGTTTGGGTTCAGCCTTCTAATGCAACAACGAGCTCGATTCAGGTCATGAGAAGTGAAAAGAGGCCAGAAACCTTCAAAATTTTTTTTGATTTTTTTTGATTTTTTTTTGAAAAAAATAATAATATTTTTTGGGCGATGATACGGGCAATAAGGGCCCGTATCGCACGATACGGTGCGGTACTCACCATTTTACGATATGGGATAGTATATCGTATCGTGGTTGCCCACGATACGGATAACACTGGCTATAGCATTTTTTGATCTGCTAAAATGCTATAACGCGCTATTGATAACATAGCTTTATAGTTCATCATACCTCAATTGCAATGAAAAATTTGAAGAAACCGGAAGATATTGCCACAACATGGCTTAAAAAAATTTGGATGACTAAGAAACCAGCAAAATCTCCTTGTGAAGGGCATAGTAGTGCACCTTGCAGTGGTCCGATACAGTGGCATGGCCCGATATGAGCCCTGTATTGGTAAAAAATCCCTGAGAATGATACATATTGGTCCCTGTCGTATGATACAGACTGATATGGATAATGTTAGTTGAAGTCACCTCCCACCACTTCCATGACTGTAATGCGGAGTATCAACGTCGGGCACTGACTAAACACAAACTCATACAGAACTATCAATTGAAGTCTCTTATTACATTTGCTACACCTTGGAACCCATTAGATCTTATTATTCACACTATTTCCTTTGTACTCAATTTTTTTTCATGTTCATTGATTTTTTTTAATCACTTACGTGCAACTCAGTACTCATCGTGGGTCCCCATAGATGTATGTGCAACATGACTTGCGTAGTCAACATGATAAGAGCTACTAACAACTTCATGCACGATACTACGTCCAAAATAGCTGCAGATTCACTCAACTGAAATACCCATATGCTATACGTACCAGCTGCTTTCACTACTCAGTCTGATTTAAACAGTAGCTCCATGTCAAGTGATGTTTCACACCTCACTGCAAGCATGCACATATAACATATTCCAAATCACTCGATTTATCTATGTATTGTCAAATGTGCATATATACGCATATGTACTGTAGGTACTCATGGTAGATCCCGAGTGCTTAAGCATCCTATGTATGTCTTACTGCTTAAAGAGACTACACCATTCAATAAGTCATGTACCCTCCTACACCTTCTTAATCTCTCCCTCTTTCTTTCTTCTCCTCCATGCCTCCTATGGGCGAATGTCTCTTTCTCTCTCTTGACTTGTCTCTTTCTCACATGTGCTGTCTCCCTCATTTGTCATTCTTGTTTTGCTGTTTGGGGATTTCAATATACCTTAGAAAAATTCAATTTCTTAAGTGGCAACTGTAACTTATTTCTTTAATATGATACATTTAGGTTTTATAATATATTTAAAGATATTGGATAGTGATGGTTTATGCTTCACAATGATGTTTGAAGTTACATATTTTTACTGACTGCTATCTAAATTAACTCATGTTCATGAAATGTGTTGAATCGACATAAATACTTCTAATTTTATTTTTATCTACCGTGAAGTCTGTAATAGTAGAGCTTATGGAACAGTTAGCTCACATTAACCGTTATTGACAATGTGTTGGTATATTTGAACTTCATCAGCATCAACAATTGTTCTAAATCAAATCACTTCAGTAGTACAACATTATTTCGGTTGTTGAGAAGGCATTCATAAACACCATGCTCATCAGATAACACAGAAACAACTCTGACATATTCCTACTAGAAAGAGCATATTCACCTTTCTCAAAATATATCAGTGTCCAAATCCCAGGGCTTAAGTCAGACATTTTCTCATCATAGTCACCTTGGTTCAGTCTCTGAACAATAATAAAACAATTGCCAAGTCGGAATTCATTCACCTGACACGTACTCTGTAAACCATGTCCAAATTGAGCATCAAATAAATCCTGAATCACCTGAATATCTTCCTGAATCAACTGAACACAAGATCTAGGTCCACTAGGTATGACCTGAGGTAGGGAGAATGGATCTTGGTATATCAATTGTATTTGCAAACAGTATACCTAGTTTGGAACTGATTAGATTTAAAAATATTATTGTGTTTGTTACTTTTAACAATTAATCAATATTTTTTTATTGTGCATTCATGTAAGAGAGTTGCACTTTTTTTTCAACAGCCTTGCTCTCTTGCTTTCTCTCTCTCAAATAAATGATAAAGCCGTTCTTTAACTTACTATTAGATTTCATGCATTGGTAATAACATATGGTTTCTATAAAATGCAGATGGGAATGATTTCTTTCTAAGCGATGATGAGTTTTAATTTGGCTTTAGTGGTGGAATTTGCAGACCAGGATGTGTATAAATCTGTCATTCCTTTTCTCTTGGTATCTAGAGACATGATGCTACTGCCACGTGCATGTATACTTGATCAAACTGTGTCACCTGATTTACTTTTAGCAGATCTTGCTTTCATATCTAATGCATATAAGGGCCTCTCCTTGTGAGTGTCCTTCCAACATGTAGGTGTGCATAGTAGAAAATTGTGTGTGTGTGTCTATGAATGCACACTGCAGTTTATGTATGTATACTTAGTAAAAATTGGATGTGATGTAACAAGGTGACCTTGCCTGGAACATTTTCACTTTTCCTTGCTCGTCTCTCATTTGTGTGAATAATGGAGAAACTGTTTCTGTGTGAGCTCACCAGTTAGACAATGTCTCTGCTGGTACCACTGAATGGAGGAGTCTTCTCAGCAGTTACTGGACACGGTTTAGCAGTTACTGTGATAATGCCAACAAAGTTGAAGTTCGAAAGGTACCTTTTATCATATCTTGAAGCATGATAATCATAGACTGTTAATTAACATAAGTTTTTCCATTTTGTTTTATAATTCAAGTTTGTGACATGACTTTTAGTACCATGCTCATATTGCTTAGTTTGTTCATGGATAATGTAAAACTGCTGAATATTGATGGAATTTACTTCTGTTTTCTTTTGACACTTCCCTCACAGGTGGAGCAAATGTTGGAGGAGACTTTTCACGATCAGTTGTTCTCTTTTGGCAAAAATAAAACTTGCCCTAGGTAATTATTTTTCTTCTAGCCTGATGCATTAGTTGGTTTTGTAATGAAGTCGATGCTTTAAAGTGGCTGTGGAAGATTATTAAATATTACCTTAAAATATCAATCACAAAGCTTTAGAAAAGGCTATAATAAAGCATATGCAACAAAGGCATGATATAACGAAAATCAATATTACTTGGCCACAAAAGGCTAGACATATTTATAGGGGAGAACAAGAGAAAGAAGAGAGAAGGACGAGCCATTGGGGGCCTATTGACCATTGGGGTCTGGCACTCTAGCCCTGGCAGCCAGGCGCTAGTCGCCTAGTGGGCCAGACCTTTCAGGGTAGGATCCGAATGGCCCAAGTGGCCCGGTCCTGCCTTACATGATATAAATAAAAGAAATAAAACGAAAATTGCAAAATAAAGATAAAATTACATTATTTTCTAACATCCTCTCAAACTCAAAGTCCCATGACTTGAAGTTTGCTAACCAAAAACTGAAATCGTGGAGCTAGTAACGACTTGATGATTGAGTAGTTGATAATCTGATCTTACAAACTGTAGTGCCAAATTGCCTTCTTATGCTCTTAACGAACGTAGTGATAGTCCATCTCGATATGTTTGGTACGCTCATGAAATGTATGGTTTTTGACTATATACTTTTGTTGTTGCAGTACATGGTTGGAGGGACTTCGAATGTCATTCCCAAGTCCTCAAGTAGTTGTTGCAGTCAAATTAATTCTGTGGTTGTGTTAACCATTGCACGATACTCAACTTTAATGGAGAGAAACACCTTTTGTTGTTTCTTTCATTTTCATGATATAAGAGAGTTGCCAAAGAAAATGTAGTAACCTGTAGTGTAGTGCCTGTCATTTACATCACTACCCAATCAACATCAATATATGCACTAATTGAAGTACGGAGGAAGATGATACGAATACTTCCTTAGTCACCCATATGCATTGAGGTAGGTGAATGTTGAAATTGACTTACAATATGTATGGCGTGAGCAATATCTGGGCGTGTCATGGTGATATAAGTCATTGCCCCAACCATCTGTATGTAAGGAGTGGGATCACTCAATAACTCTCCATCAATAAGTCATATCTTCTGGTTGATTACCTCAAAGTATCTTAACAACTTTATCATTTGTAAGTCCTTATCTAATTATATATCTTTAACAATTTAGTTTGTGATAAAAAGAAACTCCTATGATCTTGAGTTACCTCAATGCTTAAAAAATAAGAGAGTTGTCTAAGATTATTCATCTCAAATATTTTACTAAGTTCTTGCTTGATTTGCTCAATATCGGAATTATCACTATGTAAATCATATCATTGACATAGAGCAAAAGTATAACCATACCTGCATGAGACTTTCCTATAAATAAAAATGTGTAGTACAACCATGCAATATCATGAATTTGGTCATTTATCAAACCAAGTCTTAGGAGCTTTTTGAGACCATACAAAGCTCAAAGCAAAACTTGATTTCTAAGTATGTTAAGACTAGGAGGAGGTTTCATATATACTTCTTCCTTTAACCAACCATTGAGAAAAGGATTCTTAACATCTAATTGATAGATGTTCCAATTCTGAATTACATAAACAACTATAAGAGTTCTAACATTTGTCATTTTTGCCACATGAGCAAAGGTTTTCTCATAATCAATTCCATATTCCTGTGAGTAACCTTTGATAACTAATCTTGCTTTATAACGTTCTAATGAACATCACCATGAGTCTTAATTTTATAGACCCACCTACAACCTATAGTCTTTGTTTTGTGGTCTAGAGACTATATCCCAAGATTGGACTCTATATAAAGCATCTAATTCTTAATTCATAGCATGAATCGAGTCTTATGATAATTGGCCTTTCTTAAGAGTTTTAGGTTCGTTTATAACTTAAATATTAGTTACTAGGGCTCTATGCCTTGTTAAAAACTATCGTATGAAACAAACTGTGAAGGAGGTCTAGAGTCATGGTTGGACCCTTTAGGAAAAGATGAGTAATGTTAGGAGTTCTCCTAGTGTAATATTTGATCAAAAGGAGTAATAAAATGTCTTGAAATCATGTGTTCATCAAGAACAATTCTCCTAAAATATTATTTAAAATGGAATATGAAGAATTATAAATAGAACTAACATCATTCATGCCTTTAAAAACATATTCATCTTCAAAAAATTTATCATCTCTCAATACATAGAGCTTATCATTTTTATTTATTTCATACCCTAAAAATATATTTTATGGGAGAAACTTTAAAAAACTTTAAAAACTTTTTTATAGGAGACAAGTTTTGTAAAACCGAAGTGGGCATTCGATTAATTAAATAACAACAATTATAATAGCTTCTGCCTAGAAATTTTTATGAACACCACTTAATAAAAGTAATGTTCTTGTGGTTTCTAAAACATCTCAACGTTTACGTTCCAAATTACCATTTTATTGGGGAATTTTAGTGGAAGTGGTTTGATGCATAATTTTGAATTTGTCAAGATGATTTTTAAATTCCTTTGACATAAACTTTCCTTCCGAGTCAGATCTAAAAATCTTCTTTTTGGAATCAAATTAATTTTTTAAAAGGTTATAAAATATAACAAAAATTTGAAAAACATCGGATTTGGCTTTTAAAAGATACACCGATCTATACGTAATAAAATCAATTATGAAAATAACATAGTAGGAAATGCCCCCTTTAGACAAAATGGGTGTTGGTACCCTTACATGCAAATGGACTATATTGAAGGGTCTCATGGTAATATAGGTTTTATTTGAAAAAGGTAGATGTTGTATTTTGCCAAGAACACAATTTTTGCAAGAAAAAATTTCTAGTCTTTATTCTAAGAGAGCATTGATATAACTTTTGAACATTAAGATGTTCTAATCTTTTATGTCATATAAGAACATCATTTGACAAAACGTTAATATATTTTATACTATACAAATAATCCATGATTCAAAGTACGTCGTCTCTATGGCCACGACCAATCACCATCTTGAAAAGGCAATCGTGGACAATAAATCTCGTGGATGAAAACGTTACAACACAATTCTTATCTGAAATTTGAGATTAAAAGAACAAGTTTAAATTTAATTTTAGAACAACACTATATTTGGAAACTTAAACTTTTTATTTTGCAAATCATCAATTTTATCAATATTTAATTTTATTTCATCTGCAATATAAAGACTTGATAAAGACTTTCTAACAACAACAACAACAACAACTAAGCCTTTTCCCATACTAGATAGGGTCGTTTAAAGACTTTCTAACAAATGAGTTTAAAATTTTTTCGTTACAAGTCATGAAATGAAGCACCCGCACAAAGAATCGAAGAGGTAGTACCTTTAATTTTAAGAGCAAACCGCAACAACCGTTGCTTTCTCCTTCGTTTAAGCTTCGAGTTTTTTTCACTAGAGGATGAAACTTGTTCTTCAATCAAAGCCACCTTTTCAATTTAGGGCAATTTGGCCTTATATGACTGACCTCTCTAAAATGGTAGCAAAAGACCTCTTTCCTTGCTTTACTTGATCCTTCATTTTTTGAAGTGGGTAGGTCAATAAACTTTCATATTTGGTTCGAGTTTAAATGTGGCTAGAGTGATGTCTTTTGAAGTCTGCTTCATTCATTCTTGTTTCTGCCATTTGAAGATCGGTAAAGACCTCTTTTTTGGTAGGAAAAGATTTTTGATGAATAGGGATGCTCTTACCCCTTCAAATTCTTCTTGGAGACTTCTTAGAAATTTATAAACAAAATCCTCATTATCCTCATATTGTCTCTCACTAAGACATTGTGTATATTTCTTTTTATAACCATACAATTGATTCTAAATATTGAAATATTTATCAAAAAGTTCGTTTACTCGTTTATCTCCTTGTTTGAGGGATAGCAATTTATCTCTTAATGCTATTCTGTGAGCATCTCTCACTAAGACATTGTGTACATCTCTTAATGCTATTTCTTTTTAAATATTCCCATGCTTCTCTTGCATTAGTGAAATCGGCCAAAGTATCCCTATTGTGTTCATTTACATTATTCATGAGCACCCATAAGATCGTTCGTTAACCTCCTTCATATTCTTTCTTTTGCTAAGTGTAACATTAATCGAGGATTCGACCTTCGAACTACTTACATAGCCCTATAATTTTTTGAAATATAGATAATTTTCCATAGTTTGGGCCCATGTTTTGTAGTTCGAAGTTGTTAAATGGAAATTAAATCCCTCCTTTTAGTTCATATTTCAAGGAAAAAAATAATTATAAAGAGGTAAACTTACAACAAAATTAAGAGCACTATCGGCACGGTTCCTGAGGTGACAATCGGCATTTCTACGATTAAAAATGACTCTGATACCGTGTAATGAAGACGATACTTCAATGTGGCAGCGGAAGGTTGATGAATATAACCTGAAAGTATCACTTGCAAAAACTTTAGAAAAGAAGGTTATAATAAATCGTATGCAACAAAGGCACGATATTAAAAAAGAACATTATTTAGCCACAAAAGGGAGAAGAGAGGGGAAGAGGGCAAGGGAAGGGAAGGGGGGTTGGTTGCCCCCCAAGGGCTAGTGTCTCTTTAGGCCCTGGCCCTGGCCCTGACGGCTTGAGCCCACAGGGCCTACCGGGCCAAGCTACTTGGGCCCGTTTTCTAACACATTCATGTCTCTTATAAGGTTTATATATATCAATGAGATACTTCTTTTTTCAAGGTTCTCCAAAGAACATCTCTGGTACCCTATTTTTGTAGATCAATAGATATCATGTGAAGGTCATTTTTCTTTGCTCTAAATGTTTTAATAAGACGTCTCAAAAGATGAATCGCTTTAATAGTAGATCTGGTAGGTATGAATCCAAATTGGTTTTATGTTGTACTCGATACTTGTCTTAGCCTACGTTCAATAAATCTTTCCCATAATTTCATAGTATGACTCATTAACTTGTACTCAGATAATTCGCATAATTATAAATGTCTTTCTTGTTCTTGTATATGGGTGTAAATCTACTCGCTCTCCATTTCTTGAGTATCTTTTGGTTTTTTCATATTTCATTAAATTGTCTTGTGAGCCAAGTGATTCCTGTATCTCCTAAGATTTTCCAAACTTCTATAGGAATATTGTCTAGTCCCACAGATTTATCACTCTTCATATGTTTAAGAACCTCTTTGACTTCATTCTTCTTAATATGTTAGTTGAAATTGTGGTTTATATACTTTTCTGATTTGACTAAGCCTCTTAATCTAATAATAATGTCTTTATTTTCATTCTTTTGAATATGTCGGTAGAAATTGTGGTTCCAATCTATTTTTTTATATCATTTGCAACTAGAATTTTCTTATCCTCGTCTTTGATGTATCTAACAAAATTAAGATCCTTAGTTTTCTTATCTCTAGCCCTAGCCATCATAAAAATATCTCTTTTATCCTCTTTTGAGTTGAGTTTTTATATAAATCTTCCTAAATTTTAAATGTTGCTTTACTAATGGCCTTTTTCACTTATTTCTTTGCTTTCTTATAAGTCTCTAAAGTTTCACTAGTCTTCTTTGCATAATGTAATTTGTAACATGCGCTCTTTGCCTTTTATTTTGCACTACTTCACTCCACCACCAAGATTCTTTTTGTAGAGTACACCTCCCTTAGATTCACCTATCACATCTTTTGCCACTTACCTAATATGTATAGACATATTGTTTCACATATCACAAGGTGCACCAACGTAAATATAACTTCTTTCTCGCTTTTGAGGTTCTACCAGTTAGTCCGAATAGTTTGTGCACTCTTTTTTTTTTGTCCACTTCCTTACCTGTAAATCCATAACTAAAAGTCGATGTTGGGTGGTTAAACTTTTTTCTGAAATTACCTTTCAATCTTTGCAGCATGATCTATCTTTTTTCCTATAAACAAAATAATCAATTTGTGTTTGTGGTAAACCACTCTTATAAGTAATTAAATGTTTATCTCATTTTTTGAAGATTGTATTGACTATAAGGAGATCAAAATGTCATTGAAAATTTTTAAATCTCCCTACCTTCATCATTTAGATCCCAAAACCAAAGTTCCCATGAATACTTTGATATCCTAATGCCTCTTTACCAACATGTCCATTTAATCTCCTCCTAAACAAATCATCTCCCTTTGTGGAATTCTTTGAATCACCTAATCTAATTCTTCCTAAAAAGATGTCTTTATACTCTCTCGTAGTCCTACTTGGGGTGCGTAAGTGTAAACAAAATTTTTCGATAATATATCAACTTAAAACTTTGTTTAAAAAAAATTGTGCGTGAGTGTGCTAGCAAATTTACTCAAACTTGCAAAGTGATTAATCTGACTATTTAGCAATTGTGGACAAGTTGGTTCTTATTATCATAGGCTTCTTAAAACGACGCTCAAGGGTCAACCTAAAAGCTTAGAAAGAGCATTTTATGATCCAGGATTTTTTAAGACAATTTTTAACTAAAACAATTTTTCCAAAACAAATATATCGTTCACTTGGCAAAATCAGTTTATGTTTTGTTTTTCAGCAAAGGAGTTTTGAAATTTTTAGTGGTTTTCTTTCGATCTAAAAACTCTCGAAAATTTTACCTAAGATCTAGGTACGAAGCTTTATTGGATATTTTTATTTGTATTTTTGGTTCCTTGGATGATTAAAATTAAACCCGAGAAGATTCCTAACTGAATGCTATCGTGAAATTCAGAAATCTCAGGGAGGCCTACACAGACAATCCCGCAAGCCCTTCGAGACGACCGCACCAACCGATCATCCGGTAGGGCGAAGGTAACGAGCAAGGCAACCACTTTGTGTAACGCATCTAATAGAATCACAGAAACTCACGACGTGTCGATCCTCCTGCTGCAACCCCAAGGAAAGACAAAGGATAAGCCAAGACCCGAACGACCCATGGCAACCACACCACCACGAAGCTGCTAGTTGACGAGACCAACACAACTCATGCGCCAAGACATATGGAGGATGCAACTTACGCTGACCAGCCACCCACAAGCAATGTGAGTGGCCAACGTCGAGCATCTACATGAAGACATGTGAATGCGAGAACATAAGGGACTGGTTCGATATGCTTTACCGATGCGACCGTGGAGAGGCCATGTAACCATCCAAAATTTGCCTCCCCATATATATGCAACAGGTGATATCCCCCCATCATAGAAGGAACACCAAAAACGCAAGAAAAATGAGAAACTTTTTTCTAGCCGAAAATTTGCCTCCCCATATATATGCAATGGGTGATATTCCCCCATCATAAAAGGAACACCAAAAACGCAGGAAAACGAGATACCTTTTCCTCGCCTAGTCTCTTGGGCTTTTCACTATCGGTACCATACGGTAGAGAAGGAAAATTCAACACCGAGGCACCGTAATACCCCACGGAGTCAACTTGAGTTTGGATACTATCCAAATCTCATGATTCAAGAAATAATGTCTAAACTTTTGACATGCCCATACCAAGGATAAGCAAGTCTTCTCCAGGGCTTGATAATTCCTTTCATACGTAAAGAGAGTTTTTGAAATGTAGTAAATGACATACGCTTTAATGTTATCATCTTCGTATTGTGCTAGTAAATCACCCAATGCCTTTTCATGAATAGAAAGATATAAAAGCAAAGGTTTTCCCGCCTTTGGAGGATTTAAAATTAGAAGATTTGCTAAATATGTTTTCAATCTTTCAAAAGTTTCTTGACACTAGGAGTCTCAAAGAAATTTGACACCTTTTCTCAGGAGTTTATTGAAGAGTTCACATCGTGTTGCCATATTAGATATGAAGCAGCTAATAGCTTGGAGTCGACCTTGGAGGCTTCGAACTTGAGTTAGATTGGACGTGGAGGCACTTTTGAGTGTTTAGTTTCATTTTGTAATTTTGTAAAGCCTAAGTCTTTTGGCTGACCATAAACCCTAAAAGTTTTCCTGATTTCACTCCAAACACACTTTTGAGTGTTTAGTTTCATTTTGTAATTTTGTAAAGCCTAAGTCTTTTGAAAACTTTTTGCAGAGATTCTATACGAGTGCAATGGTTTTTTTATTTCACCAAAAGATCATTTACGTACACTTCCAAAAGTTCATGGATTTGGTCATGAAAATAGTCATCATAGCTCTTGGTAAGTGACACTGGCATTTTTTAAACCAAAAGGCATAACAGTGTAGCAGTATGTGCCCCAAGGTGTGGTAAAAGCGGTTTTGGGTTGATCTTTTAAAGTCAACTTAGATTTGGTTACAACCCGAATAGCCATTCATAAAAGAAAACATTTCATGATCAACTATGCTATCCACTATCAAATCGATATTAGGTAGCGGAAAATTATCTTTTAAAGTGTCATTGTTCAAATTTCTAAAATAAATGAAAATCCTAATTTTTCTATTGGATTTTTGAACAACTATGTTTGAAAGCCAATCAGAATAAGCAATGTGTTTTATAAAACCAACCTTTAAAAGATCTTTCAAACTCTCTTTTACTTGGAGGTGAACATCAGGAAAAAATTTTCTAAATTTTTGCTGAACGAGCTTGACATTAGGTTCCAAAAGTAAATGATGTTCCACTATCCTAGGGTCTAATCCAGGTATATTTTCATAGGTCCATGCAAACAGATAAATGTATGATTTGAGAAATTCTGTAAAGGTTGCCCTTTCGGATTCATGCAAATAAGTTCCTATCTTGACACACTTGGTATTATACTCGGTTCCTAGGTTGATCTCAAAAAGTCCCCTCCCATGGAACTTGAAGGTTTTTTAAGTCAAGAATTCTATGGAATTCGGGAAGCTCAGAAGTATGATCATCCTCATTAATGAGGGGATCTAGTTCCTTGTTTTGTTGACTCTCAAGTGATTTGATCTTTTGGGAAGAGTTATTGGCAAAGAATGCGCACGCTTTCTTTTTGGTATTTTCAAGATTTTTTATATTTTTTATATTTTAAAGATTTTTCAAATGTTTTTGGTTTTTTCAAATATATATTTTTTTAAAATTTTTGGTAAGTAAAGAGGGATCTTCCATTAAGCCTACAAAGAAAACACTACGAGTTAGGTTCCAAGGAGTTTAGGAGGTTTTAGTGGGTCATAGCCTAACCCACATCTACCTTGGTTTAGGGATGAAATGAGAAGTTCCAACCACCCTTGGCCCTCACTTCCTAGACCTCGGTAAGGTATATAGCCCATGTTCAACATCATGTTCCAACGTTTCTCGAGTTTGGAAAATTTGAGATAAAGTGAATGATCTTGTAACATGGTGTCGTCTATGGTGTTGGATGTGTTATACACCTTAGGCCTTTGGGAATAGTTTAGGATGTGGATGTTTGAAGTTGAAAGCAGTTCACTAAGAGTTGGTTCTATGATGACCTTTTCTTTATGGCGAGCTTGGATTTGACATGGGTCCCTCGTAATGCAAGGGGAGTTTTGATCTCCCTTGAGGTTTGGGTTTTCTTTCTTGAGTACTATTATGACTTGATTTTACACACCTATGAAAGGTTGATGGGACGGTCGTGAATTTATCCAAGGCCTTCCCAACAAGTTATATTGAGGGTTGATATTTAGAAAATTAAACAACCCTACATGTTAAATTGGACCAATTTTCATTGGAAGTTCAATCGATGGGAGGAATTGCCATCGTACCTTGTGATGACAATTGCACTTGGTTCAATCCTTTTTAGGGGAACTCTAATTTAAAATGCTATGTGTAAAGGAAGGATGTTTAGACCTCCTCTCTCATCAACCAAACACTTTTCAAGAGGGTGGTGATTCAATACCACCTCTATGTATAAGGCGTGGTTGTGGGTTGTTATGGGTCTACTCAACTCGTCTTCAGAAAATGTGATTGGAGTTTGGGTGAGAATTGATGAGACCAAGGACAATGATTCGGGAGTTATGGATGTGTTAACCTTGGTTTTTCCTAGAATTTCCTTCAATACGTGTTTATGTTTAGATGAGGTTTTGATTAACTCTAAAATAGACATTGAATGGGTGTTTTGCTAAATGCTTTTCTAGATCGTATTCAGCCAATACATCTTTACCCCTGTCCATGCCATGGGATGAGTGAGGTACGATGCATGCTTTTCAGGGGTCGGGTAAAACGACCATCTCCTTACTTGTTTTATTCCTTAAGTGTGGGGTTGATAGATCTTTCTAGACCTAGTAACCTCCTCAACACTTTCTCTGTGGCTCAATCCTATTTGGGCTCTATTTTGATTATTCGACACACTACGAATTTCTATTAAGTCTCTAGCCGGTGGCGGGACTCTAAGCGCTTCTCCGATCACTACTTGCTTGGCTTTTTTTAAGATTACGAGAGAAAGATGTGGTGTGCGGTGAGTAGAGTGAACCATATGCGATTCATGATCACAAGTATTGATAGGATTCCCATGAGAATCCTTAGGAGAAAGACATACCTCTTTGGAGTTTTCGCTTGTGTTTCCATGCTTTGGGAAATGTTCTTTGAAGATGGCTTGGGAAGGCTTCTGCTCCTCGGAGATGTGGAGCCTGCGTTGCTCAATGAAGTCTTAATCCTATTTTTCAAAGGAAAACAATTATTTGTATCATGGCTTTTTAGCCAATGATACTTGCAAAACTCGTTGAGAAATCATCCTTTATGGGTTGCTCTTTCGGGAACCGATGGGAGGCTCACCAAGCCTTGTGAAAGAAGAATGTCTAGGACTTTCGTGAGTGGTTGTCCTACATGCATATACTCTCTTTTTGTATTTTCATACCTTTATTCATTTTTTTGGATGGGGGGTTTAGGTTTGGGATCGAAAGGTTTGGTAGGATTGGACAAGGAAGGCTCCACTATAACATTGGCCACCTTTTGAGATTTCACCCCTCCCTTTGGGGTGTGTGACCGATATGCCGTTGGTTTTGGTTTTGAAACAAAACCTTTTCCCTTCCACAAATCTTCATATACTCCCTTTTTCAAGTTTGTTTTGAAAAGCAACGCTTTTTTGATAAGTTTTTACGAAGTGTTGATTTCATAGAGGGAGAACAGAACTTTTAAATCATTTTTTAAGCTTTCCAAAATCAATATAAGGTCGCAACTTTCATAAATGAACTCCTTAACTTGCCTGAACAAAGACCTCCATTTCATAATAAAGGTGTGGCGTCTTCATTGTGGGCTTGTTTAGTGTCTCTCAATGTGTTAAGAGTTGGAGTAACTTCAATATTATGAGAGAACCTTTGCATGAAACAATTAACAACTCTTCAAAAGTGGCGAATTGACTCAAGTCGTAGGAAGCGAACCATTTGGACACTATGCCCTTGAGGAAATATGAGAACCAATAGACCCATTTGGATTAGTCTTTCTTCTTTTTGTAAGCCCTTCATGAAAATAGTTGTAAGTGAGATCTAGTATCTCCTTTACCATCATATCGATGGAAGTTTGACACTTCATCGTCGCTATCGGTTTGATAATCGGATGGTAGAAAATCCGATAGCGAATAGACATTTTTTTCCTTGGATTGTCCTTTTAACAATTGTTTGATTACCCTTCTATCCTTGATGGTAAATGATTCAAGATTGGGTTCTTCTTTCTCAAACCTACAGGTCGGTTTTGTTTTTCGGACGTGATGCATTCTTTTGTGAGCCTGGGTTTGTTTTTCGTGAGAGGAACAAGACTCGATCGCATCGGCCTCTTGGCTTTAAACGGATATTTCTTTCTCAATTCTCATCTCTCTCAATCCCCTCTCTTAAAGGGGTAATCTTATCCTCTCGGATTTGAGAAAACGATTCCAAAGATTTTCTTGTTGCTTTAGAAAATTGACTCGTAGAGCTTGAGGCCTTACTCGATACCTCTCCAACTGAACCTTTTGAACTTAACATGGTTAATTTTGGAAATTTCAGTTCTATGACTAAGTTTTGAAAAAAGCATTGAGAGCAAGGTTTTTCTAAGACCTAAGTGCCACCAGGTGTGCCATTTTGTTTTTGTAAACAAAATTTTTCGGTCGTGTGTCGACTTAAGGCTTCCTTCGCAAAAATTGTGCGTGAGCGTGCTAGCAAGTTTACTCAAACTTGTGAAGTTATTTATCTAATTATTTGGCGATTATGGACAAGTAGGTTCTTACCATCATAGGCCTTCTTGAATCGACACTTAAAGGTTAACGTAGACTCTTAGAAAGAGTGTTTTATCATCCAGGATTTTCTCAAGACAATTTTCAACTAAAACGATTTTTCCAAAATAAGTATATCATTCACTTGGCAAAACGAGTTTGTGTTATGAAAAACAAAACACTAGCAGAGGAGTTTTGAATTTTTTTAGTGGTTTTCCGCGGATCTAAAAAATCTTGAAAAGTTTACCTAAGACATAGGTACAAAGCTTTACTTGATATTTTTATTTATATTTTGATATCTTTACTTTAGAAGATTAAAATTAAATCCGAAAAAATTCTTAACCGAATGTTATCCTGAAATTTAGAACATACTCTTTAACGTCTGTATCTCTACACGTAGGATCCTTATTTTTATGAAATCAGTTAGGTTGGAATGCTATGGATGTTAGCTTTTTAACGAAACCATTTTTATGATTTTTGGGTATCTATAGACAGATTTATGAAGATTTTACTAAAGGTATATCGCAAGAATTTTAATATAAATAGATTTTGTTTCGTGTTGAGTTCGGTTTATGATGATTTTTTTACTCGGCCTCACTCGTGTGCAAAATTTTTGAAACTTACTGGATGTTAACTAGTGTGTATGTAACTTCTAGACAAAATTTTAGAATATTTCACCATGAGATGAAGGTTAGAAAATTTGAGGATTAGACAAGGCTCATGGAGGATGCTAAAATCTGCATAGTTTTCTTTATAGAAGCTAATGATGCATCCGATTTGGTCCTTAATCTGTTAATGATCTTCCAAAGAAATTTAATGAAGGATTTGTGTTCGTTTGGGGAAGAACTCATCTAAATATAATCCCCGAGGCATCTCTCTTAAGGAGGATATCTCTATTGGAAAATAAAAGTGATTATAGCCAATGCCCACCCTTACACAAAATTAAGTGTTTAATCCACCATAAGAGTGATTTAGATACTCATCATTGCATGTAAAATGTGGTTGCTAATGTACCTCTTATGGTTTCTTGAATTAATTTGGAGGCAATCACATTAATCAAGAAAGGGGAGAAGGGATGATAATATATTAAGCATATAAAAGATAAGTATAAGATACAACTTATATTAAGTTTAAAGAAACCGAGTGACATACAAGTGGTAGGTTCTCTTATCGATGGCCTTTTGCAGAGATTTGCAACACTTTTTTTCCTTTTACAATAGATTAGAGATGAAGGCTCCAAATATTACAAATAAAATGAATTGATAAAAGGGGAAAGGAGAGTTGGGCTAGCTTCTTCCTAAGGATTCCTCCTCTTGGACGACTTCTCTCTTTTGGCCAGCGACTTTGACTGGCTTCCTCCTCCTGGTGACTCCTTTGTCTTCCTCTCTTTCCTCTCTCAGTCTCGTGTTGATTCTCTCCTTTAATTGCATCATTTAAATCCAACCCAAGGCTGATATTTATAGATTTCCCAAGAAGTTTCTAGATGAAGCATATTTTTGGCATCTTTCTAGTGCCTTCCACGAGTTGGGTTGGTCCATGGCTGATCCAAATTAGCCCCAATCCAGCTCAATTTGATGGTCACGTGTGTGGTCCATGTGGTCACATGGGCTGGTTCATGCTCGTCATGAGCATGGCACGTCTTACAACCCATCCTAATCTAGGCGCCTTGCAACCCTCATGATTGAGCTAACCTTGTCTTGGTGCAACCCACCTCATGTTGACTTACCTTGGCTTGATGCGACCTTGGCTCGATTTGGGCTTATCATATGACTTGGTTTGACCCACTTTAGTTTGGTCAAAACTTGCTTCAGTGCTTTATTGGTTCGTCCACCTTGGTTCGATCAAGCTTGCTTTGCTTCAGTCTGGGTCGTCTTGCTTTGTTTGCCTTGAATTGGTTGCATGGATAGCTCATCTTAATTTTACTTGATTCAATCCTTGAATAGGGAGATAAAACACCTTATGTGGCTTTAAACCCTTGAGTTTTGGTTCATCAAAATTGCTTCTGCTTCATATAAAAAATTAGCCTTGCCAATTGCATTCGACAGTGTTGTACAATTGCATGTGTTAGATGTGCACTTCTTCAAACTCCATTTCTTCTAGGCAAATGTCTTCTACTTTCATCATAGCAGGGATTGCCTCGTGATATCCCGCTCCCCTTGATCCAATATCGTTTTGTTAATTATGTTTGTTAATGTGTTTTATCTTGTTAGTGTCATGTCAAAGTCTAAATAAATGTACTATTTAATGTAGTAAATGCCATAGTTGGATCCGTGTCCTTTAATTAGGGGTAATGGTGTCTTTTAAGTTAGATTAGGTTTAGTATAAAGTTTGGGTTTAATTAGGACTGTAAACTGATTAAGAAAAGAAGAGGACGGCCGCCCAGTGGAGGGGTCGATTCAATGAGAATTCAACATGATCAATGAAATTTGTTCCTTGATTCTTATCAATGAAATGGATTGATTGAAAATAAGATGGTATCAGAGCCTCGCACGCAGAAATAGCAATCAGCCAAGGTGTTCTTCATCCCTGAAAAATCAAGTAAGTTGATATATTAGCTTCTTGAATGTTTCATAAAAAGAAAACTACATTAATTCATCATACAGACAAAGTTCCAGCCTCGTAAAGTTGATCGTGGGTGAATCAGCCTATTGCAATTTTTTTTTGGGTGAATCAGATTATCGCTAGGGAACAAAGAAGATTGTTTTTCCTTCTTGAATCAAGATCAGGTCAGTGACTCACGGACAATAAGTCCATATTGAATATGTTTCAAATAGATCAGTTTGTCCCGTGAAAAACTGATCAGTCAGCGTTTGGAATTAGTCTATCTGATCGCTGCTGATCAACAGTCGCCATTTGCCATCAACTGGTCGTGTGACTTCAGTAAAGAACATCTACAACAGGAATTGACAATTATTGACAACAGATTTGTCTGTGATGACTATAACTGAATGATAGCAGATTGACTTAAATCTTCAAATCATCATCGATCGCAACCTCAAAAAAAGGGAAGAAATTTCAGAAATATCAGATTGGGTATTGTATCAAGTACACTAGATATTACTGAAAATGTACAACTAACATCTTAAATCAAGGTATTAAAGAAGAAGGAATCAAATCATCAATTCTTCTTAATCCTTGTGGATCTTGATCAAGATGGATGGAAGGTTGAAAGAAAAAACTATGTCAGCCACATATGAACAGGATCAAAATATCAAACCATTCCAAATTACAAACATTCGCCTGGATGAACGAAATTATAGGGAATGGGTTAGGTCTATTGAGCTTGTTTTAAGATCCAGAAGAAAAGTATCAATTATCAGACAGACCTCACCACCACTAGAAGGAAGCAACGCAGAATATGAACGGTGGGTAAAAGAAGATGCTCTTGTAAGTTCTTAGCTGATCCAGTCCATGAACCTATATATCAGCAAGACTTTTATGTATATGGAATCAGCTGCACAGATTTGGATTGCACTGGAAGAGGCATACTCTAGAATTAAGAACATTGCAAAAGAATACGAGATTATTGAGAGGATAAGAAAATGTCGCCAAGGAAGCAGATCAATAAGTGAGTATTATGGGGAATTACGTGAACTCTGGAATGAACAAAGACATATTGTGGAAAACAAATGTAGTTATTGTGTAAAAGAAAGAACAACTGAGTATGAAATTCGAAAAGTGTTCGATCTACTATTGGGAGTTTAATCAGATTATGAATCTATAAAATTAAACATTCTAAGCAAGGAAGAACTTCTGTTACTTGGCACAATATACTCACTATTACTAAGGGAAGAAGACAGAAAGAATCTAGAGAAAGGTGAACATATACAAGTTAAAAAATCTGCATTTGTTGGTAGAGGACAAAACAATTATCAGAGAGGAAGAAACACATTTAGAGGAAGAGGAAGAGGAAGGAATCAATATTATGAGGATAAGAGCAAACTACAGTGCCCACATTGTGGAAAGAGGGGACACACAAAAGAACAGTGTTGGAAAATTATTAGAAAGCCTTTAGAATATAGAGATTACTGGAGGAAACCCACAGAATATAAAGATTATGGCAGTCATGTGGCAACCATATCTGAAAAGAAGGCTGAAATGAATCCAATAAATGAAGTGGCAGAATTAAAAAGTTAAATTGCAGAAATTGAAACACGTTTACGAGATCAACCTTCAACCTCCTCATCAAAAGCAGATTAAAGTCCACCTACTTCATACAACATCAGTGGTAATTATTCATTTAGAGATTCTCTAGTTTTTTCTAATTGGATAATAGATTCTGGGGCTACCGATCATATGGTAGGAAACAAGACTAATCTCATGCATAACGAAGTAAGTTCAACTCCTCAGTATATAAAAGTAGCAAATGGTTCATTGATTCCTATGGCACGAAAGGGAATGATCTAGAGAGATAATTTCAGACTTAATTCAGTGATATATATTCCAGAATTTCTAGTAAATCTACTTTCAGTAAGTTCATTGGTTAGAGATATGAATTATACAGTTACATTCTCTCCATATGGCTGTGTTTTTCAGGATTTGAAGACGGGAAGAATCTTTGGTCGTGGTGAACTACGCAATGGACTATACATACTACCTGGAGATCATATTAAAAAACGTCGAAGCGCATTGGCAGTTAGGTCTACTGAAGAGGGAATAAAAATTTGGCATAGCAGATTAGGATATTTACCTGTCTCAAAATTAAGAGAATTTGTCTCATTTTAAATTCCTAGTGATGTGATGATTCAGTGTGATGTGTGTCAAAGAGCAAAACATCATCGAGCGACTTTTCCTAGTAGTGAATCAAGATCAGTTATTCCTTTTGAGTTGATACATTATGATGTTTGGGGACCATGTGTACTACCTTCTATTAGAAATTTTAAGTACTTTGTTACGTTTATTGATGATTACTCTCGACTTACCTTTGTTTATTTAATGAAGTCTAAGTCAGAAATATCTTTGATTTTTCCCTTAGTTCATAATCTTATCAAAACTCAGTTTGGTTATACTGTGAAGACACTCTGATCAAATAATGGTGGAGAGTATTGTAATGCACAACTGGACTCATGTCTTCAAGCTCATGGTATTATACATCAAAGATCTTGTGTTTACACTCCACAACAGAATGGATTAGCAGAACAGAAGAATAGACATATTTTAGAAATTGCTAGAACTCTTCTTCTTTAACATAATGTTCCAAAATATTTTTGGCTAGAAGTCATTCTTACAGCAGTGTACATTATGAATAGAATTCCAACGATGACTCTTGCAGGAAAGTCACCATTCAAAGTAATTAAACCTGAAGATAATCCATTCCACCTCATTCCTAGAATATTTGGTTGTGGCTGTTATGTGCATGTTCATCAACAATTCAGAGATAAGCTTCATCCAAGGGCGATTAAATGTATTTTCATTGGATATTTTTGTGAGAAGAAAGGATATGTTTGTTATAATCCTAATTCTCATAAAAGATATATTTCTATGGATGTAACTTTCTTTGAAACTACTCCATACTACAAAAAATTTGAATGATAATTCTGAATCAGTAGTTCTGCCGAGATTCAATGGAAGTGAAGAATTACAAGAAGAAAATTCACTTGCAGAGATAGATCAAATCCCAGGAGACAGCAGAATACACGTATATAGAAAGGGGGAGAGAAATATTTTTATGAATAGACAAACCGAGATGATGAATCAAGGGAGAGGAATAGTATCTGATTCAGATGACAGTATAAAAGACTCACAGAATGAGGATGTAGATGACTCAGATGTTCCCATAGCAATCAGAAAAGGAAAGAGATCATGTCGTAAGTATCCAATTTCTCAATTCATATCTTATGATCGATTATCAGAAGGTTACCATAATTTTGTGTTAAAGGCTGAGATGTATCAAATTCCCAAAAATTACTTTGAAGCATCTAAAGACAAGCAGTGGGTTGAAGCTATGAAGTCTGAAATCCAAGCATTAGAAAAGAATCAAACGTGGGAACTCAGTGACCTACCCGAAGGCAGGAAAGCAGTCTCATGCAAGTGGGTGTATACAATCAAATACAAAGCAGATGGTTCGTTAGAAAGGTACAAGGCAAGACTAGTTGCACGTGGATATAGTCAAGCATATGGAATTGATTATGAGGAGACATTTGCACCAATAGCTAAACTCGCATCTATACGAGTTATCATCAGCATTGCAGCTCAAAGAAACTGGGTAATGTGGCAACTAGATGTAAAGAATGCGTTTCTACGGGGAGAACTTAAAGAGGAAGTTTATATGGAATTACCACCGGGATATCCAAATCCAACAAAACAGGTATGTAGATTGAGAAAGGCTATCTATGGATTAAAACAATCTCCAAGAGCTTGGTTTGAGACATTCAACGAAGTATTATTGACTTGGCTTATCAAAAGAGTGTAAGTGATCATACATTATTCTTTAAGAAGGGGGAAAAGTTAACTTTATTATTAGTATATGTGGATGATATTATTGTAACAGGTGATGACATTGAAGAAATTCAAAAATTAAAGAAGGACCTTCATCGGTTATTTGACATTAAAGATCTTAGAAGATTACATTATTTTTTGGGTATTGAAGTAGCCTACTCTGGAAATGATATCTTTCTAAATCAAAGAAAATATATGTTGGATCTTTTACAGAAAGTCAAGATGGAAAACTGTAGACCTACATATAGTGAATCACAAATTAAAGCTAGAAGATGGAGGTGAAAGAGTAGATGTGACCAAATATCAGCAATTGGTTAAAAAATTAATATATTTGACCATCACATGGCCAGATATAGCATATATAGTAAGTAGATTTATGCAATCTCCATCTAAGCATCATATGGATGCTGTGTTTCACATATTAAGATATCTGAAGACAACTCCAGGACATAAAATCAATTACAAATCTAATGGTCACACTAATATTGAAATTTATACAGATGTTGATTGGACAAGTTTAGCAGAGGATAGGAAGTCGACCACAGGATATATAACACTGATTGGCGGTAACATAGTTTCATGGAAAAGTAAGAAAAAATCGGTTGTAGCTAGATCGATAACTGAGGCAGAATATAGAGCAATAGCTTCAGGCGTATGTGAGGGAAAATGGCTGAGATCTTTACTGATGGAAATGGACTTATTTACTGAAAAACCTATACCTATACTTTATGACAATAAAGCAGCAATATAGATAGCCTCAAATCCTGTGTACCATGAAAGAACAAAACATATTGAGATAGATTGCCATTTTATTCGTGATAGTGTTCTTATAAAGGAATTTCAATTAGAACATGTGCAATCAGGACATCAATGTGCAGACATGTTGACTAAAGCAGTTACTAGAGATCTACTTTAGAGATTATGTGGCAAGTTGGGTATAACTTTTATCTTTCACCCAACTTGAGGGGGAGTGTTAGTTATGTTTGTTAATGTGTTTTATTGATGATTAACTGCCAAACACTCAAAACCATAAAACATGTCATGTCTAATTGCTAATCTATAATATTTACCTTTTAACTTTAATGATATCTTTTTATCACAAAGAATACCTGATGCTCGTCTCCATTTTAACCAACTAGCATTAATTATATGCATAACATCTCCATCAATTCTTCCATCACTCCGAAAAATTGACCCTAGATATTCAAAACTTTCCTTTTGGGGGATGTAATGTGTGTCAATTTTAATTTCTATGTTCTCTGAATTAACCAAATGATCAAACTTACATTCCATATATTTTGTCTTTGTTCTACTAAGTCAGAGGCCTTTGCTTTCTAATGTTTCTTCCATAGTTCCAATTTTCTATTAACTTTTTCCTTAGACTCCTCCACTAATACAATGTCATCTGCAAATAACATACACCAAGGTACTTCATCTTGAAT
The DNA here is from genome assembly GCA_036023115.1 of Brasenia schreberi. Lineage (NCBI taxonomy): Eukaryota > Viridiplantae > Streptophyta > Magnoliopsida > Nymphaeales > Cabombaceae > Brasenia > Brasenia schreberi. The sequence goes on from JAYKKT010000061.1 coordinate 14,001,538, forward strand.
ATCTGCAAATAACATACACCACTAACACATCCTCGTATGTGATGCATCTAACATAATTAAGATCTTTAGTTTTATTATCTCTATCCCTAGCTATCCTAAAAGTATCTCTTTTACCCTCTTTTGAGTTGAGTTTTTTTTATATAAATCCTTCCAAATTTTAGCTTTTGTTTCATTGATGACCTTTTTCGCTTCCTTATAATCCCCTATCCACATATCACAAGGTGTACTAACATAATTCCAAATATCTCCTTGAAGGACTTTCTGTTTAAATATATCTTCTTTCTCGCTTTTGAGGTTCCACCATTTAGTCTGAATAACTCAATTCACTCTTTTTTTCTTTGTCTATTTTTTTTATTTATAAATCTATAACTAAAATCTATGTTAGGTGGTTAAGCTTTCTCGTGGAATTACCTTGCATTCTTTCCAACATGCTCTGTCTTTTTTTCTATAAATAAAATAATCAATTTGTGTTTGTGGTAAGCCACTCTTATAAGTAATTAATTGTTTATCTCATTTTCTGAAGATTGTATTGACTATAAAAGAGATCAAATGCATGGCAAAATTTAAAATCTCCCTACCTTCCTCATTTATATCCCCAAAACCAAAGTTTTCATGAATACCTTGATATCCTAATGCCTCTTTACCGACATGTCCATTTAAGTCTCCTCCTAAACAAATATCTCCGTTTGTGGAATCCTTTGAATCACCTTATGTAACTCTTCCAAAAAAGTTGTCTTTATACTATCTTCTAGTCCTACTTGGGGTGCGTAATCACAAACTATGTTCAAAACCTCTGCTCTTAACACTAATTTTAACGTCATGATTCAGTCACCATATTGTTGTATGTCTACTACACTATCCTTTAAATCTTTATTTATGATAATACCAACTCCATTTTGAGCCTTTTCTTTACCTAAGTACCATAATTTAAAACTATCCTCTATCTCTTTTGCTTTTTCGCCAACCCACTTTGTCTATTATAAACATAGAATATGAATCTTTCTCCAAAACATAGTATCTACCACCTCCATTAGCTTATCGGATAATGTTCTGATATTCCAAGAACCAATACAAATTTTATTATCTAGGACTAGCTTCCTTACCCCCTGCATCCGTCCATATTGAAAATGCGGAGACCCTCTTTGTAAATTATCTTTTAAATATTTATTCATGATAATACCAACTCCGTTTCGAGCCTTTTCCATTCCTAAGTACCATAATTTAAAACCAATATCCTTAATCTCATTTGCTTTTTCTCCAACCCACTTTGTCTCTTGTAAACGTAGGATATGAATCTTTCTCCGAATCATAGTATGTACTACCTCCATTAGCTTACTAAACAATATTCCGATATTAAAAGAACGAATAATAATCTTATTATCTAGGACTGGCTTCTTTACTCCCGCATCTGTCCATAATGAAAGTACGGAGTCCCTCTCTGTAATTTATTCATTACTTTCGGGCAACAATATAGCGGGACTAACTTCTTTGCCCACACCCATCCATGATGTGGGAACCTTCTGTGTAAGTTTTACGCTGACTGTTGGAAGCCTATTGCAACCCTCCTCCTTTATCCAGGCTTGGGACTGGCCATGCAAGGGTGATCCCTTACATTGCAGACTTGTCGTATCCCACACAAATTGACAAATATTGTTGTTGTTGGTGAGCACCCCACCATTGAAATCCTAGCTCTCTCACTTCAATCGTGATTCATTGTTCACCTATTTAAATCGGATTCAGTCTTTTTAGGCTCAATCCAATCAAGTTCAGGCCGAGGCGGCTCATCTCAACTTTGTCCAACCCACCCAAGTCCTGATTTGGTCCGAAGCCTGGGAGCCAAACCCAAACCCTGTTAGAACATAACCCCTTTTACTGCATCCAATGGAACCACACCCAGTCAACCGTTTGACCTGTTGGCTAAACTGGACTTCCTTTGATTGAGTCAAACTGAAGCCTATCGTGCCATATATTGTCAGAAAGCTTGTTTTGAACCCATTCTGCTGTACCATTTTTCATGTTAGGTTCTTCTCCAATCACCTGCAACACCTTGATCTTCATGTGGCCTGTGTAAGTTGACCTTGGTCATATTGGTTTTGAAGGCAATTCTGTAGGGACTAACCACATCACTAGTCACAAAAGGTTTCTTAGAAAATTCCCAAATAGGTATCAGGGAAGTTCCTTTTTCTTTTTTTTCTTTTTTTGATGTATGCATGGTATATGAGATTATTGGCTTTCAAATTCACAGATGAAGGTATTGCCATAATATTGGTCTTCATGAACTAACATACTCAATTTGTGCATGATATGGACAAAAAGTGGGAATGGAAAACGTACAGTGGAAATTTACTTTGTGACCCTCACTTGGCAAATAAGAGGTGATGGGGTCGAACAATATTGCCCTTTGAGATTAACTTTGCAAATGAGATTTACTCTGTGAAGCAAGAAAAATAAAATTTTCAAATGCTTATATTTAGCTTATATTAACTTTGAGATATTGTTTAAGCTTAATCCAAGCTGAACTAGTTCTAAAATCCATCTGTATTTAATGCACGTGTTTCCCTGCCTGTCTGTTTTTGCCTCTTCAATGTGATGATTTTAGTTGGAGCAAATGAACAAAATTGTGTCTGCGAAAAATGTTACTTTAAATTTCTGATGCAGTTGTCTAGAAGGGACGTTGATCTTCAAAGTCAGCAGACATGGTTCTGGGTACTTCATTGGTTGTGATCAGCATCCTAGATGCTCGTAAGTTTCCACAATAACGTTCAGTTTCTTTTATTTTTCTGATGATTTAGCATGTGAAAACTATTATTCTTAAGATCTTTTCTCTTTTTCAAATGTCTTGTGTGTTTGTGTGCATGTGTGTGTTTCTTTGTCAGCCTAGTTGGTTGTTTTGCAACTTTTTTCTTTGATTGACCTGTCTGATTACTTACTTTGTACTTCCTGACAGCTTAGAATATTTGATTGCAATCCTTGAATGAGAAAGGAACAGAGAAATAGTCATAAAGTTATTAGTGCTTGTTGGAAGGAAACGACATATTATGATCTTGCTCATCTGGTTAACTAAAGATTTCAAAGATATGCATAATGTGAAATATCTGTGGCCTTATCACTAGCCAGACCCTTAGAGCTTCTTACATGGAGATGTACTCTCTAGCAGGCACGTTTGACAAAGTTGCGCATGTTATCAAGGGCAAGTTATTGTGAAGGTTTCTTTAGATTTTGGAAGCCTTCATTTGCCCCTTGAAAACCTTTGTATTTGTGCTATTTTATTTTTATGAATGGTTTCTAAAGGTAAGGCCTAGTTCCATCATTGATTTTTTGAGCAACTCGCGTCTCTCAGTTGATTCATACATTCAGCCTCATCATTTTTGTTGATGAGGCTGTTTTGTGAAAATATTTGCTGAACTCAACACCGTCATTTCCTTGATGACTGATGGGAAAGGAAAATACATTTCTCAATCTTTTACTATTAAAAACTGTCTTATCCTACTGTTATTTTAGTGACCTCCATACATTCCACTGCTGTTCTCCCATTTCTGTCTGTCCTGTTTCAGTTTTCAAATTCTGCTCCATGCTACATACAAGTTTACTGTGAACAAACTCCGCTGTTATGAGTGGATGATAGTTGGAGAGTGTGATGTTTTGTGTTTGCTTTTTTTTTTTGTCAGCAAGTTGAAGCTGGATTGGTCACTGAATGTTGACAATTTAGGGGTCTTACTTCCGTAGACCCTTTTCATATGGGGATTGCTTCCCTACTATACTATCAAGGCTACATGATCTGTGTTAGAAGGTGTCATGTAATCATGTCAACGTGTCTTGTATTTTTCCCTTTTGTTTTCCTTCTATTTTTTCTTTCTTGTATTAAGGCAGGCCAGGAATGCCACAACGGGTAGGAAATCTAGCCGTCCCAATGGGTAGTCCTAGCTTTTGCGTCCTTGTGTTGGCCACTTACTAGCTCTTGTAAATGCCTATAAATAAGGCTAATCTTCCCTTATAAAGTTATGTGAGTGAATTCAGAATTCTTTTCCACCCATGTTTCTGCTTCTTATTTTGAGTTAGTTTTGGCCTTGTAAAGACTCAAATTTAGAGTGTTGATATTGAAGAAATCCAAGGAGACATAGTCACTAGTGTTAGTGAGTGATTCATGCAAGTTGCGGAGGGGGAAGATTACATGGTATTAGGGAAAGGACTCTGATTTGAAGCATCTCCTGCCACTGTAATGTAAGCATGAGCTGCTGTTCTTTGGTTTTAGAAGCTGCGACTATTTTAGGCTGTTTCTTGTTGATTAAGAAGCAGATGTTGTGCTGTTAACTACACTGTTATCACATCTAAAAGCCTCCTATTCATAACCTTGCCATTGCTGCCCTTTTACATGGTATTAGGGAAAGAACTCTGATTTGAAGCATCTCCTGCCACTGTAATGTAAGCGTGAGCTGCTGTTCTTTGGTTTTAAAAGCTGCGACTATTTTAGGCTGTGTCTTGTTGATTAAGAAGCATATGTTGTGCTGGTAACTGCACTGTTATGACATCTGAAAGCCTCCTATTCATAACCTTGCCATTGCTGCCCTTTGGGGTTTACTATTGCTATTGCATGCCAAGTGTTCGACAGAATTGTTGAATTGTGTTGTTGCTGATGACATATATGCTGGTCATTGTACCTTTGATCCATTCTGCCTTTGTGAACAATGTTTGGAGCTCCTTGATCATGGCCCTAACGATGGATGACAAAATGGAGGCTAACATGTATGTTGTTGCCAATACAAATTATAATATACAAACAACAACTACAACTAAGCCTTTTCCCATACTAGACGGGGTCGGCTAAATACAAATTATAATATATGGGCCCAAAATGTGCAGTATGCTAAATATTTATGGGATTAAGTGGATTGTGCTATCATCAGAGCTACTCTAGAATGAAGATGCCAAAGCTGAGGAGTTCGACAAGAAAAGAAAAGATTGGGAGAAGAATAATTGGTTGATGCAATGGATCATTTCAAATTGCATTGATGATAAAACAAAAGAAATCATCAATAATATGAAATGTACTAAAGAAGTTTGAGACTTACCAAAAGAATCTAGAGTTCAAGATGATATGGTTGACCGCTTCATTCTAAGAGCAGCTTATTAATTTGAAACAAGGACATAAGAATATACCAGAATATCATGGTGAGTTTACTAGCATTTGGAATCAACTTCGTACCACAAACTAGACATGGCAGCTTCGAAATCAGCCTAGTGGTTCAAACCAGAACCACACCACTGGCCAAATCGGCACCGAAATCATAAGTGGTTCAGTCACAGTTTATAGCAACTTGAAATTAGTTCAGAATTGGAACCGGAACCGGCGGTTCCAAACGGCCACTAAATAGGTCATATATATTAACATATATTGAGGTTAGTGGGGAGTTCAACTCAAAGAGCGTGCATTTTCCCTCTTTTAAAAAAATTGGAACGGTTTTGAGGTAGTTTTGAAATTGTATCCAAAACTGTCTTGAAACAGGCTGTTCCGAAATCATCCTTGGATCAGTTCGGTTCTAGTTTCAGGTTCCAAGCAAGCCATAATTGGACATGGAAATGCTGACTGGTTTGTCTATGGCCAAGTCAAGAATGGTAGAGTGAAGAGCTAGCAAGGATGTCGTGTGAGCAACATCCTAACTGGCGCCAACATAAGAATCTAATGACTCTCAGAATTTAGAAGTGATGGGAATATCAAGAATGAAAATCTTGTCAAGAAAGACACGACAAGAGAACAAAACAAAGAATTCATATGCTACCACTATAGAAAGTATGAACACATAAGTGAGTGCCTCTAGTTGAAGGAAAAAAGAGTTCCTATGGTAGTTGGAGAAGGTAACCAAATTCCTACTTCGTTATAAAAGAGAAAGCAACTTGAGGAGAAGGTTTTCCGTTTTCATTCTATCTACCTCTACTTCTTCCCAAGGAAAACAATCTTGGGTCCTTAGTATTTTAGTGATTGATTTCATGACTTGTGATTAAACTATTTTGACCGAGTGCACCAACAAGGTTTTTAACAAATGTGTTCTCACCGTAGATTGGGAACATATTAAGTGTTAAAAAATCTGAAACTCCAAAACAATCTTTTTGTGTTTCAAAAGTTAGTGTTGTTCTAAAACTTTGCCTAAATCTTTTTTTGGTCTATTCAATTTTGGACTATGGATGTGTTGTTCCCTAAACCCACATGATACATGATTGCCTATCTCGGTAGGTTATTGTGTGAGGCCATAGAGAGGGAGGACTCGACAACCTACATCGTGGATAGCTTACAAGTTTCAGGTTTTATCGGATGTAATACTTCTAAAAATGACTTACTTTTGTGGTATAGAAGATTAGGTCAACTTGATATTCAAGAACTTTGTAACTATGCTTCATGTTGATAAAGTAGAAAGATTTTTCTTATGAAGATTGTATTATAGGCAAAATGAAACATTTAACGTTTCTTGAAAGTCCTTCTATACCTCTAAACCTGAGTTAGTGTACTCCAATGTTTGGGCCAGCTGTAGTTCTTTCAAAAGGAGTATTTGCGTACTATCTTAGTTTTGGTTATGATTTTGCTATGACATACTTAGATATATCTCATGAAGAGGAAGTATGATGAAAAGTCTTTGAAATGTTTGACTTTTCACAAGTTGGTTAAAAATCAATTTGATTCAGAAAATTTGTGTATGATCTAAGGGGGAAATTTATGTACAAAATTTCAAAAATTATGGAGATGTACATGGTACTGGGCATGAGACTTCTTGTGTGTAAGCCTACAACAAAATGGTTTAGCTGAAAGAAAGTACAAATACATTACCATCAAAACATTGCTTATTTCAAGTTGTGTCTCTAAGAACTTGTGGGGTAAAGTTCTTACTTTGTCTGTTTGATTGACATAATGCCATCAAAGGTCTAAGCGACGTTTCTCTTGTTCAAAAGTTATTCAAAATTCCCCTCACCCCCAAATAACAAAATTTTAGGAGTTTTGGTTGTAGATGCTTTGGCTTAACTTTCTGCACCTTCTATACTATGTGTTTTTCTTAGACATGTATTGAGAAGAAAGGATACAGGTGCTATGATCGCAAGAATTGACAAACTTTGTGTCAAAAGATGTGAGTGATGATCACAAACAATAATCCCTTATGAAAGATATCTTAGGTAATAAATGCCTTGATGAATTTTTAAGCTTTAGACAGGTATGGTCAACTTAGAGGGAGTTCCTAAACGAATATTCGAGTGATGATCATAATTGAATCCTTGAGGAGGAGGGTTGTGAATCACCTGCAGAAGCATTCATCCAAGAAAGGCATAATATAACACCATTCAATAAGTATTATGTTGGGAGAAAACCCGTTTTCAAAGCCCAGTTCATTACCAAACCATTCCTAAATCTAATAAGAAACCTATGCCACCCTTTATATTTGTCTCCTATGATACCTTTGGGGCTCATAGAGCTCTCCTAGTGGCTATATCTTCCCACTGTAAACCCAAGAACTACTTCCAAGCTAAAAATTCTGGAGACTGATCAGAGCAATGCAAGAAGAATTAGAAGCCCTAGAAAAAACCAACACATTGCTAATAGTACCTAAACCTAAAGACAAGAAGATTGTGAGTTATAAGTGATTGTATAAAATTAAAACCAAGTGTGATGGGTCACTAATAGGTATAAGGCTATACTTATGGACAAGGGTACACTTATGGGTTTGACTATTAAAAAACATTTGCTGCTGTAGCCAAAATGACCATTGTTCATACAGTCATTCCTATATGCTGCTGCTAGTGTTAGCGACTGATTCATGTAAGTTATTGAGGTGGAAGATTGCAGATCTGCTTATAGTAGATTTGAGCAAGATGGTGGCACTTTTCCTGCATTTGGAAAGCAGGCATTGGTGGTGTATTGATTTTTACGGTAGTTCCAGATACAAATGTTAAATACTTGAACAAAATGAAAGATGAAATGGTCCAGCAGAACATGGCAACGATCATAACTTCTTTTGGCATAGAAGGATGAAGGCCTAACTGATCTTACATAATATTTTCTCTTAATCTAACCAAGTGTCTGATAATGACAGAAGCTGAGTGGAAGAGAATAGGGAAACCACCTTATGAAACACATCCCTTAAAGTGTAGGTTGCAGAGACTACCCTTGGTTTCGGCTATTTCATCTGACAAGATATGTATAAGCAGCTACCAGCTAAATGATGTTATTCTTGACATTATTTCGCTTTACCATAGACAAAAGCCCGGCAAGGACTTCATCCCGCAACACTATATCTTGACTTGTTTCTGGCAAATACACCATACCTGGATCCATGAATGTTCTGTGAAGAGAACTGAGCCTATCACCAGCATAACTTTGGTGGACTGGGACAATATCAGGTATTCTAGTTTCAACACTTAATCAGCTGATGTCAGCGAGATGTAAATTAGCAATATGGCCAATGACAAAGGAGAAACAACCATCTTCGTTTTGAAGATGGCTCTTGTGAACTTTTTTCTTGTGCCTTTCCTTGTACCTTTTATCAGAGTCATAGAAAGTATGACTGAAGCGGAAAGGATGAATTGTTAGAGGAAATAATAGCTTTTGGAACTTTCCCTTTTATGAAATGTCCTAAACCGTGTTAAGTTAAAGCTTCTGTTTAGTGCTTTCATGTGGTATTTGATAATAAGTTGGTTCCCACTGATCCAAGGGTCATTCTAGATGATCAAATGGAATTTCCTTTCCTAGTAATAGAAGTCTCTCCATGTGGAGGTGGATGGAGTGAAAAAGATTTTGTTTAATTCCAGTCTGTTTCATGTTAGTCTGTACAGTTCTGTGCATAAAATGTAAAGTAGAAAATTACTATATGTTGTCCTGTGGGTTCGTTTTTACTTGTGTATTGAACCTTGTCATGCACATATTGGTTATAACTAAAAAATCGCATACTGCAATTAGCTGCAAATATGTATCGGTTTGGATATGTTTCATGCTGGATGAATATCCTCTACAGGTACATTGCTAAAACCGTTATCAGTGATGGTGATGATGATGATGATGATGAGACCTCTTACAAACCAGCCTCGTGTTTCCAGCCAAAGTTAATAGGCTTTCATCCTACCTCTAAAGAAAAGGTTCTTTTTGTGTGTTGACTTTGATACCTCTTTTGCAGGAATTTGTATCATTACTTCTCTTTCTCATTTCTCATTCTTTCATGGTATTTTTGTATGCTTTTCTTCTTTCTTCTGCAGGTTTTATTGAAAAATGGACCTTATGGATATTATGTTCAACTTGGAGAGGACAAAAAAGGTTATTCACCAAAAAGAACTAGTCTTGCACAGGTGTGGTGTTTTTTTTCCTGTACTGTCTTGTGCAGTTTCTGTTGAGATTAATCTTTCTTTAGTAGAAAGGAAAGATTCAAACACATAAAGGATATCCCATCGAAGAAGATGACACAAGGAGCATCCATCACTTTATTCCTTATTCCTTCCTAGGGTTTCTAATTTATTTGTAAAATTTACATATAAGGTTTTATGACTTTAAAGACTGGTATGCCCTTACACTCCTACATAATCAAAGGTATAAACTAAAAACAAATATAGGAACATATCTCAACACATGTATTTCTCAATACCACATCTGTCAACACTCTCCCTCAAGTTGGGAGGAAGATATTGATGACTCCCAACTTGCAAGTGTATCCGTTAATCCGCTTCGATTTACAGCTTTGGTGAGAATATCAGGACATTGGTCGGCAAATTTGACATAAATCAGTTGGAACGCCTTCCAAATCACTTTCTCTCTTATAAAGTTACAGTCAACCTCAATATGTTTTGTTCTTTTATGATAGACTGGATTCCTTGTAATGTGTATAGCAGCAATACTCTCACCAACTCCTTCATAAGGAACTTTAACCATAATCCCTCACACATCCCTTGAGCGATGACATTATATTCGGCTTTTGCACTAGATCTAGCAACTACAACTTGTTTCTTGCTTTTTCATGAAGCAATATTATCTCCATCCAATAAGTGTAATATATAGAGGTAACTTTTTATCAACCAGGATCATCTGAGAAAATCTTAATATTGTGATGACTCTTATTAGTATATAGAATGCCATAGCCGAGGGTGGACTTAAGATATCATAATATATAAAAAATAGCATCCATGTGGGCTTTCGATGGAGCATGCATAAATCGGGTAATAATAAGATAGATCAACTTCCCCACTAACCTTTTGTATTTGCCCATTTCGTAAAGTTCATCACCAAAATGTAATCTTTTGTTGGCTTTCATTGGAATATCACTCTTTTTGCATTACTTCATGTTTGTGTCATAAAGTAAGTCCACATTATATTTTCTTTGGGTCAAGAAAACACCTTTGCTGGAATATAAGACCTTAATTCTCCAAAAATAGCATAATTTGCCTAAATCTTGTAAGTTAGAAGGTTTGTGGAGCTTTATATGGAGTCTGGTAACCTCTTCAACATCATCTCCTTTGACAATAATATCTTCTAAGTAAACAATCAAAATAGATATTTTCTTCCTTTGATGAATAAAGTATTGTCATTCATGCGTCTTTGGTATCCCAAACTGATTACACTTTCACTAAATTTTTTGAATCAAGCTCTTGTAGATTGCTTAAGACCATATATATCTTTATTCAATTTGCATACCTTACCTTTTAGTATCTTTTCATTAAATCCAGGAGGTGGATCCATATAAGCATATTCATTCAGACTCCCTTATGGAAATGCATTTTTCACATCCAACTGCTACATATCCCATGAGCAAAAATATCATTATAGTCAATTCCGTATGATTGTAAACAAATTTTAAGAAATAAAAAATGAGTCGAGGCCTGCGGGGCAACGTGTTTAACCTGAAGCAGGTTGACATAGGCTGGTTTATGGACCACTTTTAAGTTAATAAATTTTATGAAATATAAAAGTCACACAAAGAGCATAAAATCAGTGTCACGAAGATGAGGATGCCATATTTGGATGTGTGTAAAATTCATATACAAGACAAGATAGGATTAGGAATTAATGTATTAGAGAGAAAGTAGAAATAGCAACTTATTGTGGAAAAAATAAAGAAACGCGAAATGTCGCCTTAGGTGATAAGATGAATAGACGCCTTAAGGACGTTAAGAGAAGACTCTTAAAAGTATTTATAAGAAGAGTAGATCAGATGGAGAATAGCCAATAACTAAGTAGAGACAGGCAAAGAAAAGACTATAGAAGCGCGAAACGATTAAAAAAGATTTAGATTGAATAAAGATTTCCGAAGACTTGGTTTATAATAGGACACACCTACATGTCGTTGATCTATATAGCCAATTCCACCTAAAATGGCAGGTAAAGGCTCGATTGTTGTTGTATAAAAGTTACACAAAATAAAGAAGTTAAATATCACTTGTACAAAATGAGATGTAAATTTTTTTTCTCAGCTCATGTTTGTTTTCTTGTAAACTGAAGATGCAAACTGTGTACTCAACAAATTCTAAAGAAAAAGATCAAGCAGTTTACAGAATACCATAATGAAGTGCATTTTTACAAAAATCCATATATGAAGAACAATAATATGATATTGTTCGTGGTTTAATAATATAGTTATTGGAACACTAAATTACATCAAACATTATCTATGATTTTGACAACTTTTAACTCCAAGAATCCACCTAGTTTGATATTTCATAGGATGAAAATGAAAACTTGAGCCACAAAATAAACATGTTGGATTTTTTTTTCAACTAAATTTCTGTGTTTAATTCCTGACAAATATATTTTATTAAATTTCTATAATTCTTATAAATTTGATGTTATATAAAATTTATTTATATTTTCTTTGATCTTTTTGAATATTTAAAGGAAGTCTCAGATCCATAAACCAACCTGAACCAACTTGCTTAAGTCCATTGGTTAAACAAGCTGAAATAAATAAAACCAGCATTTGAACTGTACGCTATACTAAGTGTTTCCATATGTTGAAAATTTATTGTGTAGTAGTTGTTCACTGTTTAACGTTTTAGTGAGCTGAACATGTAAACATATCAATCCCCCTGCCTTGACTTATTTTCATCTATCCAAAAGCCACGTCAGTCAAAACATATGGGAGTTTTAAACTAAATTTGTGTAATTTATATGTGTGTGAATTTTATAAATTATATAATACTAAATTTCTATAATTTTATAAATTTATTATAACCCTACGTGGTGTTATCATGGCTCCTAACAACATCAATGCTGGTGTCGTCCCATTCAAGACTTTGTGCCATCAAAGGCATCCTATGTGACCGAAAAGTAAATACAAACAGCTGAAATGGCCAAAAGTGCCAAAGAGTGGTAGATAGTTATAAAAGTGCCATAAACGGGTAATTTGTTTCCAGTAGTGTAATCTAGGGGTAAAAAAGCCCTGAACTATTTCTTAATTTCAGAGATGGTACTTGATAAGATCACCTTTACATCTGCAGGCTCATCATGGCCAGGTTCATCATAGCCATGGGTTGTATCTTCTCTAATCATGGACTCCTGCATTACAAGCAATGAATGAATTAAACAGAACAAAGGTTTCAGAAGAAAATAGCATACACAGAAGGAAAGAGGCATCCTACTGCAGCAGCTATTGGAGCAACTTCTGAAAGAAGTTTGATAACTGATGCTGTGGTCAAAATGCTTGGAGGAGAGCAGAAGATGAACTAGCAGCATCAGTAGTTGCAGACTGCAGACTAGCAAGTATCTCATATAATAGGCTCTAGCATGGAAGCAAGAGCAAATTAGTGTCTACTATCCAAATAATACCCACATAATAAAGCTGAATCAAATGACCACAGATACCTTCATAATAATATTTTATTAATTCCAAAAATGAAATGAAAGTTGGCATCTTAAACTTGTTTTAGAGGTTTCCGGCAGTTGAGACTAGGTGATCCTGTATCTCCTTTCTTCAGCTTTTTCGATTTTGTTGATATATTAAAGATTGTCATTTAAAGTTTGCTGGTCTATCATTCTTTGAGTTCACAAGTTGCATTCTAGGCACAAAGTATAAATTCAAGAATATTTCTTGTAGAACCAGCTTCTCTTAAAGTGCAGCCGGCACTTTAGTGGAATCATCAATATTGACCAGTAGCAGTGGTCATAGGGGACAAATATACTGAAGACAGTATTTATTTCGAGCAGGAGATCAAGACAGGGAATTCTAAATGCTAATTACCTCATCAGAACCAATTTTCAAACTCCCCAAATTGTAATATTTATCAAGCTTCCGAGTTTTAGGAATGTGAGGAGGGCGGAGGACATTGTAGAAGAAAATGGAAACTGAATCATAAAAGGACTGTGGTCGAGAGGAGTTGTGATCACCATCAAATTTTATGATATTTTTATCTCCCTACAAATTTAGAGACGAAGTGAGATATTTTGACGTCAAAAGGAGTGCAAATTGCTGCAAAACATTTGCATAAAGGTTTGAAATTATACTGCATAAGATTCAGAGATGAGATCAGAGTGGTGGGGCTGAACAAACTGGTCATCATTAGCATGTCCAAATAAAACAGGAATGAATGTCTTCGGTGCAACCTGTGTAAGCTTTAAAAGCATTAATTTAAGATAGACACGGAAAGGAAATAACCAACAACAACTACAACCAAGCCTCTTCCCACTAAGTGGGGTCGGGTACATGGATCAAGCTTTCAAGCAATGCCATTGTGTCCTATCATAAACCAAGTCTTCATAAATGCCATACAAATCTAAATCCCTACTTATCAATTTGTTTAGCCAGAAAATAAATGTTATCATACTAAGATTTTAAGATCAAAATATACATGATAAATTAAGTTTACATTAATAACTCTACAATTTCAAAAGTGAAACAGATCAAACTATGCCTTACCACTCTCAAAAGAGCAACCCAAAAAAAAGCTGCAGAATTAATCCATACCTGCAAACAGTTCAGGTCCATAATATCAAACTTTGCCTTCTTCTCAATAACCCGCCGCATGTATTGTACAGCCATTTTAACCTAATTGTGGACCAAATGCAGCAAAATCTCAGACTTATTAACCAAAACTAGAAATGTCCTGAAAGAATTCATAGTCTCAGAGAAAGTGTGAGAAAGAGTAAGAAAATGAAGGAAAATTATGAGAAAGAGAGAGAGGAGGAGAGAGAAAGAAGATGAGAAAAGAGAGAGAGGAGAGAGAATCTGAGAAAAATAACCATCATTCACTGAAAACTGAGATCAGAAATTGATCTCAACTGTTTTATACAGGAGCCTAGATCCTTCTAGAGTATCTGGAAGCTAAGCTTAACAGAATTACAACTGTCATGCTAACAGAATTACAACAGTCATAAGCTACCATAACTAACTAATCGCATAAGTAAAGCAGCAACATAACATACTCTTAACATTTCCCCCTCAAACTCAGTGTGGATGCATCAATGCAAATTGATCAAACACCCTGAGTTTGTCTCTTAACTCAGAAAAACGAAGATTAGATAAGGCTTTAGTGAGAATATCTGCATTCTGATCTTGAGCTGGAATATGGGAGACAATATGGCTCTTGTTGAGTACTTTCTCCCTGACAAAGAACAGATCCAGCTCCATATGCTTGGTTCTTGAGTGTAAGACAGGGTTATGAGAGAGAGACACAGTGCTGAGATTATCACAGAGATGATAGGTGTAGAAACAGCAACTTTAAGCTCCTTGAGCTAAATTCATTCACAGTAGATGATAGAGTTTGAATCCAAATTAATTCAGCTCCAGTGTTGGCAAGACTGCAGTATTCAGCTTCAATTCTGGACCCAGCAACCAAAGGTTGCTTCTTAGACCACCATGAAATGAGATTGGGACCCAACTAAACACAAGAACCAAATGTTTGACTCTGCGGTCATCTCGATCTGATGCCCAATCAGCATCACAATATGCTTGAAGTGAGAGTGGCTGATTAGGTGGAGCAGGCTGCAGTAATAAGCCATAGGTTAGTGTCCCTTTGAGATACCTTGGGATCCTCTTAACCACTTTCCAATGCTATTCAAGAGGATGGGAAAGAAACTGACAGGCTTTGTTGACACTAACTGATTTCAGGCCTACTTATAGTAGCATATTGTAGGGCACCAACAATAGAGCGATAAAGATGAGGGTCTGAGACATAATCACTTCCAAACTTAAGAGAGCTTACAGCCTCCAACCATAGGAGTTGAGGTACCCTTGGCATCAGTCATGTGAGCTTTCTCAAGCAAATCTCTAATGTACTTGAGTGAGTTAACAGTAGAGAGAACCATTTGGTAGGTGCTTGACCTCAATACTAAGAAAATAGTCCAAAGTCCCCAATTGCTTAAGAGCAAACACTGAATTCAGCTTGGTCATCAGCTGCTGTACCAGCTGCAAAGAGCTTCCAATGACTATTATATCATCCACATAAACTAGGACATAGAGACAGTGATGAGTCCCAAACTGAACAAAAGGGAAGGGTAACATTTGCTAGATTGGAATCCAAAACTACGCAAAGTGCTGGCCAGTCACTCAAACCAGGCCCTGGGTGCCTGTTTCAACCCATAAAGAGCCTTGTTGAGTTTACACACTACAAACCTAGGAGGCTGCTGCATGTAGACCTCTTCCTCAAGAAAACCATTGAGGAAAGCATTGTTTACATCTAACTGCTGAATGGGCCAATGATTGGTGAGTGCCAAGGTTAGAACAGTTCTGAATGTGACAGGTTTAACTACAGGAGAAAAGGTCTCTGTGTAGTCAAACCCTGTTGTTGATGAAACCCTTTAGCAACCAGCTGTGCCTTATACTTATTGATAGAACTATCTGGGTTCTCTTTAATGTGAAAAACCCATTTGCAGCCAATAGCATTTCTATTAGGTGGAAGTGAGACCAAAGTCCAAGTATTATTAGCCAACAAGGCATATTCAGCAGTCATAGCTGCCTTCCTTTCCTCCTCTTCCCAATCATTCATTGTTTGAATCTCAACTGGCGGAAGCGGTATTACCTTCTGAGATTGGATATCTGATGGAGGAACTTCCTGCACATTATAAAATGGTGAATCTTCGTGAAAAGTGACATCCATTGTAACATAGGCTTTCTTCCTGAGAGGATCATAACATCTGTACCCTTTCTGAGATGAAGAGTATCCCAAAAAAATACATTTGATAGATCTAGCATCAAGTTTATCTCTTAAGACTTGATAAGAGTATCCCTTAAGAATTGCAGCTCTTCCCATAAACCTCTAAGTTCAACATATTCACTTACTGATCTGCCTCCTTATCTGCATTTCCTGATTTTCTCAATGAGATCATACTTCTTGGCAATATTTTTTCGCTTAGCGTAGGCATCCTCTACTGCAAGCCAAATATCCCTAGCAATCTCTAAAAATAAAAATGTGCTGTCAATCGATGGTGTCATTGATTGAATGAGCTATGCACTGACTAGTGCATTCTCTTTACGCCATCGTGAGTAGAGTGGATCAGTGGCTGGAGGTTGGGATATATCACCTGTCAAGTAATCTCAGCGCCCTCTTGCCATTATAGCCAATTCTATCGATCGGGTCCACTGAAGATAGTTTTTTTCGTCTAACTTTAAGTTTTGTAATTTGAAATCCTTCTCTATTGTCTGACGAAGGTTGTTCATTTTCATCTCCCATTTTTAATCTTTCCATTATAAGTAGGATAACCGAATTCTATCAAACGTTGTTTCGGATGTGATAAACTGAGACAAAAAATATTATATGAATCTCGAATTTCAATAAATTTGCCAATATTCCAAGTGATGATTCTCACGAGTCAAATTTTTAAGTTTGCCGATATTCCAAGTGCACAACTCAAAGCCTTTAATAAATCAAGACTTTACCAAGGCAGCCAATATGCCTTACTCTAATATGCCGTACACCAATATGAGGATTCACGCTAATATTAAACGTGAATCAGACACCACAGTGATTGTACACAGTCACTTTTATCATCCACAAAAAATAAATTTTTGCACAGAACTAGATTGATAACTATATTCAATTTACCTCACACTTTTACTGGTTCCTCATAAGATCAAGCATGATTAAGAATAAACAAGAGTGAGGAAAAATATGCACGAGTGACAGGGAACAAATATTCCCATTCAGGTCTGCAAATGGCTTGATCATCAACAAAATCTTTTTAACTTTGCTTCTTTTCCCGCCACCACCAACTAATATCGATTTACACTTGATTATATGCTCCACTGATTCCAATAAAAGGCCAATGCCGCTCTGATACCATGTTGAAACAAGAGATAATACTATGAAATTATTGATTGAATCTCATATCAAAAGATGATGAATACATAAGAGTTGCAGGTCGGCCCATACATGATTGTCGCCTGCCATACGATTTCTTCTTTTGTAAACTTAACCCTAGCCCTAATGACAAAACATGTTTTTATTCTACCCTAATCTAACTTGAAAGACACTAATACCCCTACTTAAATGACCCGATTTTCAATGGATCAAATATGATTCATTGGGATCCAAAACTCTTAATCTAACTTTAAATACAGATTAATTTTAAACTTGAACTACTTGATAGACGACACAACTTGTTACTGAACTAATGTTCAGTTTCCAACAATAAATACACATAGAGAGATGGGAAAACACAAAGAGAGGCACATCACTCCTTTGTGTAGCAGTGGAGGTCTCCAAGGGAAGTCGTAGAAGGAAGAAAGAGAGAGAGAGGTGGTAAAAACCTTATTATTTATGTTATTTTTTGTTATAAATTCTTTAAATTGGATTGGATTGATTCATATCTATTTGGATCGATCCACTTGTACAAAAAATACAAGTTAGTGGACCACTATAGCAGTTCGCAATAGTGCTCATAGTGGTGTTTATAGCGGGTTTTGGGGTCGGTTGATAAACTTTAAGCATTATAGCGGCCAGAGGACCGCTATAGCGTGCTATTAGTTACTTAGACTGTGTATACCCACTGGTTTTCTGCTTGAAGGCAAATCAATAATAGTCCAGTATTATTCTTTTGCAATGCAACCAATTAACTTTGCATGGCCTCCTTCTATTGAGGGGATTGGTTAGCTTCTTCTACAATTCTAGGTATAGGATATAGTTCAACATTCATAACAAACTTATGATAGTTTCTTGAAGTATTTTGGTAAGAGACATATTAAGAAATAGGATAAAGAGTACAAGATCGCTTACCTTTTTGGATAGCGATGGGAAGGCCAGATTCAGGAACTGTGGGAGCTAATTGATTTGAATTTGAGAAATCATTGGTCACGTTGACTTGAGCATGGGGCATAAATACTTTCCTTTCTCATGAACGCAAGTCTGAATTTTCTTAAGAGCAGGATCAATCTGTTTATTTCTTGTGAGATCAAATTCCATTTCGAAGCGACAAAAGGAGCAGCCGTCACTTTATCCCTTGCACTAATACATAGTCAAAAGTATAAACTAAAAACAGATATAGGAACAGATCTGGACACATATTCCCCAGCATCACATCTCTCAACAGTTTCATCCAAATACTTCATGATGGTTAGATGTATTGCATAACGTTTAGAATTGCCACTGGTATGTCATTTTGTTTTATTTAGATGCATTTATACCATTTTGCATTCCCAAATTCATAGTTCTTCCTTTTGAGTGCCGTGCCGTGCCTTAATGTTGGACAGACTTCAATGTCCTAGCATGAATTGTCACCTCAACCTTTTGTTTCTCAAAGAAATGTGATCTGTCAAATTATTTGTCATGGTTTTCCTTTAGTTCTGAATGTTTTGCTATCTTTACCCCTTCTCTTTTGCTGCAACATATAATGGTGTTGCAACAAGTACTATAACTTAGGGGCGTTTCCATTTCTGCACATTAATTTACTCTCTCTCTCTCTCTCTCTCTCTCTCTCTCTAAGGGGGAAGGTGCCTTAACAATGGAAAAGAAACTTTAGCGCAGGGGAAGGGGGGCTTAGTTTATGTGAATACTAGGATTCCTTCTTTCTGTGCTTCATGTTTCTTTGACGTTTTGAAATGTTGGGACTGCCAATGATCATTTCAAGCGACTAAATCATCCGTACTTGGTTGTGCAATGAAAGTCTGAGAAAGTCTTTTATCCTTTGGGAAGCCGCAGAGGTTGTAATCCAATTGTCACTATGGTTATCACGGTGGGCCCCATTTTGTTGTCTATTCTATGGTTTTGATAACTGACAAGATGGTTTTGTTGATTTTTAAACAGGTCAAGGATGCAGAGTCTATCAGCTTAGAAGATGGTCTGAAACTTCTTCAATACCCTAAGACATTGGTATATGCATCCTAGGCTATTGTCGTTTAATTTTAATAACTTGTTTCTCTTATCTACCTTGAAGAGTAACAGGAAAAGCAAGGGAAACGAAGCCAAATCATTGATTTTTAAGATTTTGTTATTCACAATTTGTAATTGTTTCTGGGGGATCCTGCTGATCGACTTGGTTTTAATGATTGTGGTTTAATTGTTGTAGGGATGTCACCCGGATGATAACAAGCCAATCATACTTAAAATCTCTAAATATGGATTTTCTGTGAAGCATAGTCGCACCTGCGCTCCAATTCCCAGGGTATTTTTTTGTCTTTGTCACCTTATCTATATGGATGTTTATGAAATGTAAAATTGTGATAGACTCTTTATGATATCTTTTCTCATGAAAAGCTTATTTACATTATTAGGGTTGGTTTGAAGATCTTACTGATAAGAGTATGTATCGCATATCACTGTTGTCTTCCCTATGTGTATTGCCCTTGTATTCACGTTGAAGATCCTTCACAGAGAAGCCATTTTGAATGCATAAAGAGTGACATTTTATGACGATGTCAAGACTCCCTAAAAGAATATGCTAGGGTTGTGCGAAATTTGTTCTTTATATATATGAATGGATTTTGCTCCATAGCTTTTTCAACATGTAGTCCTTTAGTTTGCTTCTCTGAACTGAGGGGTGTATCCTTCAATTGCTATTTCAGTGACCTATGCTTGTGATGTTCATGTTATGCACTTCACGCCTTTTATTACTGTGCTTAATCATCATCCAGCTTTCTGATAGCATCCTTGCTATGTCCTATGACATCATGAAGGCTGAGCTTTGTTCTATTTCGATTTCAATATCTCTCTGTCATAAGTGGGAAATGGAGTCACTATGTAGCTCTTCATAATTCATATGCTATCCAATGTCTATGCAGTTTCATATTTTCCACCCAGAGCTAAATGTAACCAATCCTACCTCTTGTCTCTACTATATTAGATGCTGTTAAATTTACTGAACCTGTCTACTTTTGTTCTTTGATCTGTATGGTGGTTCAGTCTATCCAACTTTTTTTTGTGTTTCACGTTACATTTCTTGACTGCATTCAGTTGTAAGAAGTGGACAAGATGATGAAATCCCTTTATCTTGCTCTAGGTGCATTAAGTACATTACTCCTGTTTCCTTTACAGTATGTCGTGAAAATGTTACCTTGTGCAGTGATGTGCATGTAACATATTCTAGAGTTGATAAAATGTGACAATAGGTGGAGCTGCATTTATAGAAGTTTATTCTCTCCTGCATATCATTAGCTAATGTGACTGTCCTTTGCTTTCCTCCTTATCTGTTCCGAGTGTAGGTCGAGCATATTATGGGAGGACATGATCTTGGTTTCAAATATATACAAATCCAATGAACGTGGTCTTTTTTGTACTTCTAAATTTTAAAAGCTAGATAAGGTTACTACTACTGAGTCAAAGAAACCGTTTCTTCCAACTTCTTGTTTGTTTTTGCATCGTTGTGCTTGTAGCCATGTTTTGTACTGACCCCTCAGCAGATAATGTGACTTGTTTTTCTGCACTTGCACCAAATCTTGAACAGAATGTAATTCCAGAGGATGTCGATGTTAAATTGGCAATGAAGTATTTGACTGGAAGATCTGCTAAACATATTGGTCGACCCAAAGCGAAAGAAAAAATCGCGAGTGAAGCTTCATGAAGCACCGTGGAATTTACTTGGGGAATTGAGCAAATATTTTTTTCTTATGTATTACCATGTATAATGCCATTTCTCTGGCAGAATGACACTTTTGGATGAGCTATTTATTTATGATCGTGTAAATAATTACAAAATTTTGTAATTCAATTATCAGATTTTATAGTTCTTCGCTAAGATGATGTTGATGAGCATGTCTTTTCTCTGAATAGCAAATGAAAGGTCATATAAGTCTCTTTCTGGTTGTAATCCGCACGTTGAAAATTATCTGACACCATTTTATGGAAGTGGTTGAGAAACTCTACCATTCAAAGCGTTCTTATTTTCTTTTTGGGATTACATAGCACCATGACATTTGAAGGCTACAAGGTGATTATTTCCCGCAGTCAAAGTGCACGGGGCCCAATGAGACATGGGGCTTTAATTATTTCCGTAAGGAACGGAAGAAAATTAAAAACCAGAACTTGGAGTTTCAAGTACTGATAGAAGGCTACGCGTATTGTAGAATGCAGAATGTTGGGACTATCAATACCAACAAGTTTTCTAAATGGGTTCCTGATGAATTTCATATGGTCTGTGTTTTAACCGTTTATGTACGATATGGAGGCGGTCAAAAGGAAAAAAAATCCTTTCCTCACGCTATGTTTTTGGCTGATCTGATTCAGCTTGTTGGATCTTTGGTATGGACAATTCGGTTCAAATATAATGAAAACTTATCGGACTAAAAAATTAAACAGATGTCAACCTCTATAGCAAATCTTCCTTTTTTTCCCGATGAGACCAACATTACAAATACTTGAACAGATTCAGCACAAACAAGGTTCAGGATACAAGAATGATGTTGGGCCAAAGTACCTGACCCTTGTTCTCTATCCAGTTTTGCAAGTGATTCCGCAGCACGATTGCCATTCCTTGAGACCACTTCAGCAGGATACTGTCATACCCCACCTCAACCCGATGGAGCTTTTTTAGAGTTACGCCGTTATAAGATCATCTGCACAGAGAAGAGCTGTCTCCTTTCAAGCAGGTTTTCAACCCCATTCGATGGCTTCTCTGGCTGTGAAGAGTTCACCCTCTTTCGGATGGCAGATCATCTGCACCTGGGTAGCTTTTCTATCTAAAAAATTGCTATCCCAATCCTTCACGGTGACACCAGTCATGTAATTTAGAGAGATGCAAAAGCACAAGTTGGTGCAACCCTAGGTTAGGTTTTGGCTAATTACAAGTTTAAACCCACTTAATTAGGCTAACCCACATGACTAACCCCAAACTTGACACACAAGTCAAGCTTAATTACAACACACACTTGATCTTATCCACCTCCACTCTCTCTCATGCCCATAATCCCACGTGAAATTCAAGTGGGCCCCACCTCCATTTATGAGAAGGTGATGTGGGCCATGGATATGGATATTGGATTGGATTTTTGAATCCAAATCCAAATCCAATTCCATACATGGGTTTGGATTGGGATCTGGATATATGTGGTCCAGATCCGATCCAAACTGAACTCTGACTCCTTCGAGCTGTGTTCGAAACGGACGGTTTGTGCGGGGCCTGACAGCATCAGTGCTCCGTTTGCGTTGGGTCTTCGCCAACATGATCGTCCGCCTCTGTTTTCGCCTTTCGGAGATGACTTCAAACAATGTTTTGATGATAACAGGGTCTTGGACGTTCGAGATCCTGGGGGTGTGGATTTGATACAAGAGTTACTGTGTCGGGCTCGACATGTGCTCCGGTTCCGGGCTCTCCTTAGCTCTCCTGGTCCTGTCTGGATTAGACCAAGCTGCTTTAGGGTTTCAAAAACATGATTAAAAAGGTTTTTAAAAGTCATATCATGTATTTTTGAAATATAAAAGTTTGAAACATATATACAGGGTTGTCTGGAAGGCTCCTGGTTTTCCAGACTCAAAATAGCCCTTTGTGGCTGCTTTTACAAAACCAGATGGGTTTGAGAAATTCGTGGGATTTCGGGGTGTTTACAAAGCTCAATGTGTGTGAGTGTAGAATTTAAAGACAACGCACACAACTTAAATAAAAACCCACGCAGCTGAATATATATATATATATATATATATATATATATAACTATATCTTAGGGGTTGTCAAGGCCCGTGTGTGTGCAAGAGGTGTGCAACTAAGAGGGGAAAGGCTCAAGTGCACGTGTGTGTTGGTGTGCCAAACCAAGTTATTACAATCGGGGGGAGACAGAGCTCCTTTACTACAACCCCGTATCAAAATTTAATAAAACACCAAATGTAAGGACTTACAACTCACCTAGCCCGCTATGTGCGGTGTGTCTAGGACGCGTAGGCCTTGCTTGTGGAGCTCGGATCGCATGGAAGTGGAATCGGCTAGCTTGGAGGTGTTTGAGAACCTTTGAGGACTTGGGAGAGGTGTTTGAGTGGGCTCGTGTGGGCTTTGTATGGGCTTGATATGGGCCTGGTTTTAGGCTGACTCGAGCCAAGATGGCTCGAGTTGGGTTCTAGGGGAGCTTGGGGCAACTCGGGTTGTATTGGTGCAGCCCGTACTTTAGCCTTGCAAGGGGGTGTCTTAGGATGACTCGAGCCAAGGTGGCTCGAGTTATGTTTTAGGGGAAACCCTAACTAGGTTAGGTTCAGTCGGTCAAGGCCAAGGCAGGCCGGCCAGGGCTGAGCTAGGGCTCGGCCTGGCTAGGGTGCTGGTCGGATTTTGGTTGAGGTAGGTCTAGGGGGAAGCCAGGTTAAGTCGGCCAGGTATAGTGTCTTGGGCGCGGGCTGGCTAAAGGGGAGTCACGGCCAGGTGTGAGTGGCCCAAGGAAACGGCCTGGCTTGTGGCAGGCCGGGGCTTTATGGGTGTGGATAATACACGGCCTGCACCAGCAGGCCGTGGGCTTGGGGTTGAAGATGATACACAGCCTGCTCTAGCAGGCCGTGGGGGGTTTGGGAATAGGTGGCCTGCCGAGTGGCAGGCAGTGGGGCTTTGGCTGAATGACCTGCCGAATGGCAGGTCCTGTTAGGATGAATGGCCTGCCTTAAGGCAGGCCTGGTATGGTCCTTACAAGGGGTAGCACACGACCTGATTTGGCCGTGTGTTTAGGCTTAGGTGGCCTACCTCAAAGCAGGCCAGGTTTTGGCAAAGAACCAAGGAAGCCCGACCACCTTTGGCCAGGCTGTTTTGGGTAGGTAGGTAGGGACAAACCCAGCCAAGGCTGGGCGGGTTTTGAGGTTTAGGGCAGGCCAGACCTTAGGTAAAAGGGGATGGGACACGGGCCGTGGGTTTTAGGGAAGGCTCGAGCCAAGGTGGCTCGAGCTAGGGGGGTTTTCAAATGGGAAGTTCGGCCAAAGCTGGCCGAACTTGGTTGGGTTCAAGGGAGAGTTCGGTGGATGGCTGGGGCGGTGAAGTGGGTGAGGGGCAGGTGGTGGTAGGCTAGGCGGTGCAGGTGAAGGTGGGGTTTGGTTGAGGCGGTGATAGGTGGGTTCGGCTAGGTTGCAGCCGGTGGTGGGGGCGGCGACTATGGGAGGTTGGTTGGTGGCGAGGTGGGGTTCATGGAGTTTGGCCAGCACTTGGCTGGACTTACTTGTGGTGGTTTAGGGTTAGTTAGGTGTAGGTGGGTTCATATGGGTTAGGTTTAGAAGGGTAGAGAGAAGGGCTAGGTTAAGTTGAGGCTTACCTTAGGTGCAGCCCACTAGGTGCAGCCACCTCCAATCGGTCCAGCCCACTTCCACGCCCGCGGTCCACCTCTTGGTGTAGCTAAGCTCAAGTTGGTGTAGCCCCTTGATCTAGCCTTGGCCAACATGGCTCAAGCCCACTTCACTCATGAGCCCACATGGCTAGGTTTATCACTCCCTCTCTCTCCTCCCAAGCATTTGCATGGACCCTTTACATGGACCCCCTCACCTCTATTTATAGACATTTGAGGTGGGTCTTGGATTTGGGTTTGGGTTTGGGATTTGGATTTAGACCCAAATCCAAACACTATTTGGATATGGATATTGGATCTCGGATATTTTGAGATCCGTATCTGATCCAAACCTAATATTTTTATGGATACGGATTTGGATATTTTGGTCCAGATCTGATCCAATCCAAACACTATTTGGATCCAATCCAAATCCAAACACTATTTGGATCGACCCAAACACTATTTGGATTGGCCCAAATCCAAACACTATTCATTACATGGATTTGGATCTGAATATTTATGGTCCAGATCCAAATCAAAATTTCTTCGAACAGTCCTTCTTGGCTTCTCGAGGCGAACGATCTGTGTGGGCACTGGCTTCATCAGCGCTCCGTCTGGTGCGGGGTTTTTCCCAACTTTGTCGTCCGGACTTCGTCTCACCGTTCTGGACTCTATTTTTCTTGATTTTGAGCTTTTCTTCAAACGGGCTCTGCTTTCTCTTATTTTTTATCAGGGAGTGGCTTTTGAAGCTCTAGGCTTGAATCCTCTTCTGGCCTAGGGTCTCTTTTTGCCTTTTGTACCTGTTTTCACATTTTAAAACAGGTTGTCGTTTTGGCTTAAACGAGCTTTTTGGTGTTTTTGAGAGTTTTTGAAATATAGAAGATTTGGGGTGTTTACACACACCAAGAGCACTCACTCACAATTGAGCCTTTCCGCTCTTATTATATACTTATATTTCAATTTCGGCAAGTTCAATTCAAGTCGTGTGAGTTTGTCATTTAAATTTTACACTACACACACACGTGCATTGAGCCTTTCCGCTCTTAAGATATAAGTATATTTCAATTCTGCAATTTACATTCAAGTCGTGTGAGTTGCTTTCAAAGTTCGGGTATTTCCCTTAAAGTTGCATGTGTTGCACTTCCATTCGGGTATTTACATTAAGTTGTGTGTGTGAGTTGCTTTCAATTCGAGCTTAGCTCACATCATCATATCAAACCCGAAAAGTATTCGTGCATCCTTGCATTTGCACGTTTTCAAAGAGGAAACCCCGAATCTATGCTCAAAACTCACTAAAATTAGGCCACTTGAAGCACACACATACGGCCTAAATAGCTAAAACTCTAGAGACTTGGAATCGTACAACCCCCGTAATAAAAACTGTAATTTAGGCATACAATCATCGAAACACTTACTTTTCTTTCAAAAGTATACGTTTGTTTAAAAGATCAAAGGTTTTCTAAGCCGCTTAAAGTGACCCTTGAGCACCAGTTCAAGAAGGTTTAAAGCGAAAAGATCCCGCTTGCTCACAATTACCTTTTGAAACGTCAGATATCTCAAAAACTTCGCTAGCTTGAGCAAGCTAGCTGACACGCCCTTTAAAAGCAACGTAAACTTGAGAAGGTTCATTTCAGGCCTCAAAAGCCAGAAATGAGAATTTTCGTTGTTTACAGGTTATTTACATTAAGTTGCATGAGTTGCACTTCAATTTCGGTTATTTACATTAAGTTGTGTGAGTTGTGCTTTCAATTTGAGCCTAGCTCACATCATCCTCTCAAAACCCGAAAATATTTGTGCATCTTTGCATTCGTTAGCTTATAAAAGCGCCCCGAATCTACGCACAAACCACATTGAAAATAGGCCACATATTTACACACATATCAGGCCTAAATAGCTAAGACTCAAAGACTTAGGGTCGTCCAGCCTCCGTAAGTTAAAAATCGCCAAAGTGCACGAAACTAAATCAATTTGGATTAATGCCAAAGAGGGGCATCTGTAAAACCACAAAAAAAATTCCATATTTTTAAAACTCCTAAACTTCAAAAGCCAGCTCACAACCTTGTTTTGAACTTTTAAAACCCCTAAGTTTTGAAGTTTAAACCCTTTTTCAAAAAATCTTTCGAAATAAAGGTTTTTCAAACCCAAGTTTTGCAAAGCAGCTCAAACAAACAGGTAAAACCCGATCCAATAGCAGCTCAAGATCGGGTTAAAAAGTAAAGAAAAAGCTCAGCCCGTCCGGATAAAAATAAGGCCAAAAAATCAAAATGGGCATCTATGTCAAAATCAGACTTCAGCTCCAAAATATAAAAGATGAAGCCAAGACCCCGATGAAGCCGATAGACCTTAAGCCCCAGGCCTATAAAAACAAAAATCAGATGTTCATGGAGAAATCCAAGATTGACCTCATCAAAAGAAAACTCCAAACGGGACCGATGGATCAAAACCAAACGACAAACAGTCCTGACAGTGAGAAATTGGCGGACAAAAAGACTGGGAAAAACCTAGCCTAAAACCGGTCACCGAGGAACCGGAGCTCGCTCAAAAAGTAGAGTTGCACTTTAATTTGTGTGAGTTTACTTTTGTGAAAGTAGAGTTGCACTTCAATTCGTGTGGGTTTTACTTTTGTGAAAGACGAGTAAGTTGCAATTTCAATTTGGGTGAGTTCGCATCATCGCTCTCGAAAAACCCAAAAAGGATTTCAGCATCCCTGCTGTAGACACGGAAAATTCTCACTTCTGGTTCCTAGGCCTTGTAAACACCCCAAAATCCCACGATTTCCTCAAATATGCCTGGTTTTGCAAAAGCAGCTCCAAAGGGCTATTTTGAGTCTGGAAACCCAGGAGCCTTCTAGACAACCCTGTACATACTTTGAACCTGTACATATGTTTTAAAAATGTATACATATAGTTTTAAAGCCTTAAAAAGGTGTTTTGAAACCCCAAAAAGTAGCTTGGCCTGATGAAAGTAGGACCGAAGAGGCAAAAGAGAGCCCGGACCTGGAGCATATTTCAAGCCCGGCACATCAACTCTCGTATCAGAATCATCCCTAGATTCTCGGACATCCAAGCCCCAGATATCAACAATTTATTCAAAATGAACTCCGGAAGATGAGAAGAAGAGCGGACGACAATGTTGGTGAAGACCCAACGCAAGATGGAGTACTGATGTAGTCAGGCCCCACATAAACCGTCCATTTTGAAACACCATGAAGGAATCAACAAATCAGATTTGGGCCGGATGTGGACCATATATATCCAGATCCAAACTCAACATGCATTTGGTTTTGGATTTGGATTTGGATCCAAATCCAATATCCACATTCATGGCCCACATCACCTTCTCATAAATGGAGGTGGGGCCCACAGATATTTCACGTGAAAAGCTTGGGTAGAGAGAGAAAAAGGGGTGATAAAGTATGAGTGAGAAAGTTGGTAGGCTTGACTTTTGGTCAAGGGTGGGTTAACCTTGTGGGTTTAGCCTAGAGTGTGGGTTTGAGCTTGTATGCACCTACACCTAACCTGGGGCTGCACCAACTTGGACATGGCTGCAACTGGGTCCATGAACCGACGCCAAGGGGAGGTTCCTAAAACCTAGCCCTAAGCTAGCCCACCTCACCTAGCCACTCCCCCCTAAACCTGACCTAAACCAAGCCATCCTCACCCAAAACCGCCCCAACCTCACCTAGCCGACCTCACCTAGCTCACCTCACCTAGCTAGACCACCTAGACCCTAACCAACTAAGCCTAAACCCACCTTAGTGCACCTAATTAAACCCCTAATCACTAAGTCCCAGCCCACCTAACCGACCTACCCCAAACCACCCCACATGCCCACCTTATTACAAATATCTACCCATACCACTCCAATCGACCCAGCCCTTTCTAGCCTATAAAAACCCACCTCTTTTGCGGGTTCCATTTCTCTCTCTTCCACTCACATCCCTCCTCACTCCCTCCAAGCTGCACCACTTCCACCGCCACTTCATCACCTGGCTGCCACCTTCCCACTTTAACCGACTCCATCACCTTCCACCTTCGGTGAGGAGCTCCACCCTTCGGCTGCCACCTTCCTTCCACCACCATCCGGCCACCACCTTCATCCCCCAGCACCACCTCCTCCCGATTAGTACCTCATCCCATTCATCCACCATCTCTCCTCCATCTCTCGCCACCACCAGCACTTTCCCTCCATCACCA
The DNA here is from genome assembly GCA_036023115.1 of Brasenia schreberi. Lineage (NCBI taxonomy): Eukaryota > Viridiplantae > Streptophyta > Magnoliopsida > Nymphaeales > Cabombaceae > Brasenia > Brasenia schreberi. Next base: position 14,030,336 of record JAYKKT010000061.1, read on the forward strand.
GCCGGCCAGGACAACATCCACCTGCCACTCATCCACCCGGCTACACCAGCACCATCCTCCCTTAACCCCCTCCTTCCCAACCAAACACCACACCAACCTAGCCCATCTAGCTACCACTTCACCCCTCGGCCAGCACCCCTAACCTACCGCACCTAGTCACTCCATCACCCGATCAGCATCAAGACTCCACCCGGCTACACCAGCACCATCCTCCCTTAACCCCCTCCTTCCCAACCAAACACCACACCAACCTAGCCCATCTAGCTACCACTTCACCCCTCGGCCAGCACCCCTAACCTGCCGCACCTAGTCACTCCATCACCCGGTCAGCATCAAGACTCCACCCGGCTAGCGCCCTACCTGCCGCCAACCTACATCCAAGGAGCTCCCCTTCGGCTGCCCAAGGCGACTCACTAGGCCAAAGCCAAGCAAGTTGAGCATGGACCAGCTACACGTAAGTGCCTAACTCGGTCCTTGACATGAACTTGCTTACATTTAATTAAATTTGATAGGGGTTGTAATAATGGAGCGTTGTCTCACCCCGGTTGTAATAATGTGGTTTGACACACCAACACACACGTGCATTTGAGCCATTCCGCTCTTAGCTGCACACCATTTTGGCACACACATGGGCCTAAACAGCCCCTAAGATATAGTTATACTTATATATATTTAGCTGCGTGGGTTTTAACTTAAGTCGTGGGTGTTGTCTTTCAATTCTACACTCACACACATTGAGCTTTCGCTCTTACTCCCAAAACCCTAGTAAGGGCCGTATTGCAATTTCGTTTGGGTGTTTTAATTCAAGTTGTGTGCATGGTCTTTCAATTCCACACTCACACACATTGAGCTTTCGCTCTTACTCCCAAGACCCTAGTAAGGGCCGTATTGCAATTTCATTTGGGGTGTTTTAATTCAAGTTGTGTGCGTGGTCTTTCAATTCCACACTCACACACATTGAGCTTTCGCCCTTACTCCCAAGACCCTAGTAAGGGCCATATTGCAATTTCATTTGGGGTGTTTTAATTCTAGTTGTGTGCGTGGTCTTTCAATTCCACACTCACACACATTGAGCTTTCACTCTTATTCCCAAGACCCTAATAAGGGCCATATTGCAATTATATTTGGGTTTACATTACAAGTCGTGTGAGTTGTCTTTACATATACACACAACACCCACACACACATTGGCGACCTTCGGGCCCATATATATTATAAGTATTTTCCTTCTACTATGTCTTTAAGATTTGGGTTTTAAGGTTCAGCTGTGTGAGTAGTCTTTCCATATATACATGACACACACTTGCACAATTGAGCCTTTCCGCTCTTAAGATATAGCCATATTTCCCTTTTGCAATTTACATTAAGTCATTTCCCTTAAGCATTGTCTTTCAATTCGGGTTTTCCCTTTCGAGTTCTGTGAGTTTGCATTGCATATACGCCATACCATGAGTTAGGCCGCATATTGCATCAAAGCAAGCCCCACACTCCCGTGCAAAAATCGCCCAACTTAGGTCACTTACGCACACACCTAGTTGGCCATAAAAAAAACATTAAAAGAAAGACATAGGCACGTGCAAATTCCACATGAAATAAAACTTGCAGTCGTACAAACAAAGCCCAAACACTTCGGGTATTTTTCAAAGAGGTTTGTTTTAAAAAAGACTTTGCCAAGCGTACAGACTGACCCTTGCGCATCGGTGCAAGAAGGTCTACGATGAAAAGAGCTCACTTGCTCACAGTCGCCCCGATAGAGTCAGATTTCAAAACTTACTTCGCTAGCTTGAGTAACCTAGCTGGCATGCCCTTTTGTTATAAAAATGACTTAGACACACGAAAATGTTCACTTCGGGCCTAAGAACCGGAAGTGAGAATTTTTCGTGTCCACAGGCCCGAAGTGAATCTTTTCGTGTGTCTAGGTCGTTTTTATAACAAGGGCGTGCCAGCTAGCTTACTCAAGCTAGCGAAGTAAGTTTTTAAAATCTGACTCTTTCGGGGGGACTGTGATCAAGTGAGTTCTTTTCGTCGCAGACTTTCTTGCACCGATGCGCAAGGGTCAGTCTGTACGCTTGTCAAAGTCGTTTTAAATAGATAACCTCTTTGAAAAATACCCGAAATGTTTGGGGTTTGCTTTGATGCAATATGCATCCTAACTCGTGGTAGCGAATATGCAATGCAAACTCACACAACTCCAAAGGGAAAACCCGAATTTAAAAGACAATGCTTAAGGGAAATGACGTAATGTAAATTGCAAAAGGGAAATTGCAAAAGGGAAATATGGCTATATCTTAAGAGTGGAAAGGCTCAATTGTGCAAGTGTGTGTCGTGTATATATGGAAAGACTACCCACACAGCTGAACCTTAAAACCCAAATCTTAAAGACATAGCGGAAGGGAAATACTTATAATATATATGGGCCTGAAGGTTGCCAACGTGTGCGTGGGTGTTGTGTGTATATGTAAAGACAACTCACACGACTTGTAATGTAAAACCCAAATAGAATTACAATATGGCCCTTATTAGGGTCTTGGGAGTTAGAGCGAAAGCTCAATGTGTGTGAGTGTGGAATTGAAAGACCACGCACACAACTTGAATTAAAACACCCAAATAAAATTGCAATATGGCCCTTACTAGGGTCTTGGGAATAAGTGCGAAAGCTCAATGTGTGTGAGTGTAGAATTGAAAGACAACACCCACGACTTAAGTTAAAACCCACGCAGCTGAATATATATAAGTATAACTATATCTTAGGGGCTGTCATGGCCCGTGTGTGTGCCAAAATGGTGTGCAGCTAAGAGCGGAAAGGCTCAAGTGCACGTGTGTGTTGGTGTGCCAAACCAAGTTATTACAATCGGGGGGAGACAAAGCTCCGTTAATACAATCCCGTGTCCAAATTGAATTAAAGCATAGAAAGGAGATATGAAATACCGAATGAAAAGCACTTACGTGATTCGGTCGTTTGTCCACTCCAATTCACGAGCTTGCTTGGCTTCACACCCACGGATGAGTCTTCCTTGAAGCTTGAAGCGAAAGGTGGCTGAACGTGGCCTTGAAGCTTGGTGTTTTGAGGTTCACGGCCTTAGGGTATTCGGGTTGTGAGCTTGTGGGGAAGGGATAAGGTGGCTGCGGGTGTTGGGGATTGAATGGGTGTGGTGTAAGGTGTAGGGGATGGGAGGTGGTGTGTGTCACTGATGGGAGTGGAGTTCGTATGGGTTCTAAGGGATACGGGATGATATGGGATAGGAAGGTGGGCTGCTACGGGTGTTAGTCTTGGGTGGAACGGGAAATGGTGTAGGATTGGAACTAAGGCTTACGTATGGGGTAGGGGATAGGTGGGTGGTGTGGTATGAGAGTTGGGTTCGGTTGGGTATGGGGTGTCTAGGTAAGGTCACGGGTAGTGGGGCTCACGGCAGTGGTTTGTGGAGTGTGAGATTATGTAAAGTGAGGTTGGGGGTAGCTAGCTAGGCTAGGGCGGTGGTGGTTAGGTTGATTAAGGTGGTGGAAGTCGGCTAAGGGAGGTCGGTTGAAACGGGGGCAGTCGGGCAGCAGACCCGCGCTGGACGCCAAGGTCGGCACCTGAGCGCAGGGGGTCGGCGCCTGGTGCGTGGGGTTGTAGACGCGCGAAAATCCCCGCCTCTTTGCCCCTTTCGTGGCTTGGAGTGGCTCTTTATCGTGCGTCTAAGGCCTATGTATACAAATAGGGCGTGCCAGCTAGCTTACTTAAGCTAGCGAAGATATATCAACACTGACTTCTAAACGTGGCGACTGTGAGCAAGTGAGCTCTTGTCGTCGCAGACCTTCTTGCACCGATGCGCAAGGGTCAGTCTGTACGCTTTTGCAAAAATCGAGTTTTAGGGAGAAAGTCTACGAAACGGTTCGAGGTGTCTATTTCGGGTCTTTAAGATGCGATTGCATGTTTTAGATCACGTGGATTTGCACGTGCCTAAGTCTTTTCTTTTATCCCTTTTTGGGTCGCCTAGTTTGTGTGTTATGAACACTCCACTACATGGGCGAATTCGAGCGGGGGTTGCTTCGATGCAATATGCGTCCTACCTCGTGGTATGGCGTAGATGCAATGCAAACTCACGCTACTCCAAAGGGAAAACCCGAAATGTAAAGACAATGCTGAAGGGAAATAACAGAAGGGAAATAACCGAAGGGAAATAACCGAAGGGAGATACGTATATATCTTATGTATATGAGCCCTTACTCGGGTCTTGCAAATAAGAGCGAAGGCTCAATGTGGGTGCGTGTTTGAATTGAAAGACTTACACACACGACATGAAATTAAACCCAAATATAAATTGCAGTATGGCCTTGACTAAGGTCTTGGGAGTAAGAGCGAAGGCTCAATGTGTGTGAGAGTGCTTGAATTGAAGTACTACACACACGACATAAATGAAACCCAAATATAACTGCAATAAGGCCTTTACTAAGGTCTTGGGAGTAAGAGCGAAGGCTCAATGTGTGTGAAAGTGCTTGAATTGAAAGACTTACTCACACGACAAGAAAGGAAATTCAAATAGTATAGGTCGGCCCTTACTTGGGTCTTTCAAATAAGAGCGAAAGCTCAATGTGTGTGAGAGTGTTCGAATTGAAAGACTTACTCACACGACATGAAATGAAACCCAAATAGTATAGGTCGGCCCTTACTTGGGTCTTTCAAATAAGAGCGAAAGCTCAATGTGTGTGAGAGTGTTCGAATTGAAAGACTTACTCACACGACATGAAATGAAACCCAAATAGTATAGGTCGGCCCTTACTTGGGTCTTTCAAATAAGAGCGAAAGCTCAATGTGTGTGAGAGTGTTCGAATTGAAAGACAACGCACCCAACTTAAACAAAACCCTTCGGAAATGAAATATATACGTACACTTATATATTAGGGGCTGATTAGGCCCGTGTGTGTTCAAAATTGTGCACGACTAAGAGAGTGCACGTGTGTGGTTGTGCCAAGCCACGTTATTACAAGCGGGGGGAGACTATGCTCCGTTATTACAACCCCGTATCAAATTGAATTTCAAGCAAGTGTACGACTAAAGACCGAGTTTAGACACTTACGAGTAGCTGGTCCGTAGAGGTCTTGCTTGAGCGTGGCCTTGGCTTTGGGCTGCAAACGGGAGCTCCGCGAAGGTATGTGCTCAAGGGTGCTGGCCGGCTGCAAATGGGGCGCGGGATGGACGCCTCGAAGGGGACCGGTGGCAAGTGGGCGGCGCCTCCAAGTAGGGAGTTTAGAGTGGCTGACTAAGTGGGTCTTAGGGTCACTAGGGAAGTTAGGGACTTAGGGAAACTGGACCTAAAAGGTGAGCTAGTGGGAAGGCCAAAGAGGACACCTAGGGGGGTTGGCCGAATGGGAGATGGTGGCTAAGTAGTGGCCAGCCACTTGGGTTATCCTAGGTTCGGCTAGGCTTAGGTGGTGGCGGCAAAGGTGCTGAGCTGAAGGGGAGATGGGTGGCTAAGAGTGGAGAGGTGGTAGAGAGTGGCTTTGAGGGAGTTAAGGGGACTTACCGAATGGGGAAGAGTGGCGGATGGAGTGGGAGAGTGGCGGGCAGGTGGCTGTCGGCTGGTGGAGTTGGGAAGATATGGTGGCGTCCGGCTGGGGGGCAGTGGTGGTGGACGGAAGAGGGAAGGTGGCGGAGCAGGTGGCGACTGGTGGAGGAGCTGGAGCTGCTGGCTGTCGGCTGGTGGAAGATGGGAGAAGGAGAGGGCCCGGCTGAGTGTGGAGAGTGGTTCCCACTTGGAAAACCCGCCCACAATGAGGGGGGTTTAAATAGGGGATGGGTAGGTCGGTTAGGGCTGGGTTGTGGGTAGTGGTTAGGTGGTTTAGGTAGGGTAGTATGTAGATAAGGTGGGCTGGATGGGGTTGGGCCAGATATTTTAAAACTAGGGGTTTGGGAAGATCGTGGGCTAAGGGTGGTTTAGGGGTTTAGGGCTAGGTTAGGTGGTTGGGTTTTAGGGTGAGGTTTAGTGAGCTAGGTTAGGTGGTTTAGGCTAGGTTTAGGCTAGGATTAGGGAAATTAATCTAGGTTTAGGGAAGGATTAGGGGAGTGGGTTAGGTGATTAGGTCGGGATTAGGCCGGGATTAGGGAAGTGGGTTAGGTGATTAGGTTCAGATTAGGGGTGGATTAGGGGTTTAGGCTAGGTTTAGGCATTTTTGGCTAGGTTTAGGTGAAGGAGCTCCCTTAGCATGGCCCATAGACCTTGATCACCCCATGTTGGTGCAGCCCTAGGTTAGGTTTTAGCTAATTACAAGCTTAAACCCACTCAATTAGGCTAACCCACATGATTAACCCAAACTTGACACACAAGTCAAGCTTAATACAACACTCTTGATATTTTTCACCCCCACTCTCTCTCATGCCCAATATCCCACGTGAATTTCAAGTGGGCCCCACCTCCATTTATGAGAAGGTGATGTGGGCCATGGATATGGGTATTGGATTGGATCTCTGGATCCAAATCCAAATCCAAGTCCACATATGGGTTTGGATTGGAATCTGGATATATATGGTCCAGATCCAATCCAAACTGAACTCTGACTCCTTCGAGCTTGGTTCGAGACGGACGATTCGTGCGGGGCCTGACAGCATCAGCACTCCGTCTGCGTTGGGTCTTCGCCAACATGGTCGTCCGCCTCCGTTTCTGCCTTCCGGAGATGACTTCAAATGATATTTTGGTAAGAACAGGGTCTTGGACGTTCGAGATCCTGGGATGTGAATCAGATGCAAGAGTTGCTGTGTCGGGCTTGACAGGTGCTCCGGTTCCGGGCTCTTCTTGGCTCTCCTGGTCCTGTCTCGATCGGGCCAAGCCACTTTGGGGTTTCAAAACATGTTTTAAAAGGGTTTTCAAAAGCTATATTATATGTTTTTGAAAGATAAAGTTTAAAACATATATACAGGGTTTGTTTGGAAGGCTCCTGGGTTTCCAAACTCAAAAATGGCCCCTTGGGGCTGCTTATATAAAACCAGATTTGTTTAAGAAATTCGTGGGATTTCGGGGTGTTTACAGGGGTGTCGGCGCCTGAGCGCCTGGCGCGCGAGGTCGGTTCTTGAGTCAGGCGCACGCGTAGTGCACAGCGCACGGGGAGTGCGCAAGGGGGGTGCCCGGGTACTTAGGTGAGGCGGTTAAATGTTTAGGTTTGGGTCGGTTGGGTTAGTGGGCTAACCTAACTAGGTTTTAGGGTGGCTGGGAAGGGACTTAGGGTAGTGGATTAGGGTGGTTATTAGTGTGGATGTTGGGTGGTTTAGAGGGATTAGAGAGTGGCTTAGGGAGTGTTTAGGGGCTTACCTTGTAGGGACGGATTAGGGGGTGTTTAGGCTCCAATCAGCCACCTTAAGCTTCGTCGTCCAAGCAACTTTGGCCCTTCAATTAACGTGGGACAGCCCTTGACTAACCCTTGCTAAACACAATTAAAAAAAACTAAATTAACCAAAGCCCTAAACACTCACCTTGGAGTTTCTCTCTCCACCCTTGGAATTCACGTGAACCCCTTACAATGGACCCCCTCACCTCTATTTATAGGCATTTGAGGTGGGTTTGGATTTGGGTTTGGGTTTGGATCTCGATCCAAATCCAAACACTATTTGGATCTAGATCTGGATATTTTTGACCAGATCCAATCCAATCCAAACACTATTTGGATCGACCCAAACACTATTTGCATCAACCCAAACACTATTTGGATCAACCCAATTCCAAACACTATTCACTATATGGATTTAGATATGGATATCTATGGTCCAGATTCAAACCAAAATTTTTCTGGATAGTCCTTCTTGGCTTCTCGAGGTGTACGATCTGTGCAGGCCCTGGCATCATCAGTGACCCGTCTGGTGTTGGGTTTCCCCAATTAGTGTCGTTCAGACCCGTTTTGCCCTTTTGGACTCCATTTCTGTTCATTTCTGGTCCCCCCGGTTCAGATTCGGGATACTGGAGTGAGAATGGTCAATTTGGATTTCTGGTGCTCCTGGCTTGCCATCTGCTTCGTACCTGAGCCTTCCTTTTGCCTTTCGAACCTAGCTTTTATCAGGCCAGGTTGCTCTTTTAGGCTTTAGAACGGGCTTCTGAAGTTGCTTCTGGTGTTGGCCTTCATGAGCGGCTTGCTAGGCTGCTTCTGGCTCAGGTGTCGTCTTCGTGAGCTCCACCTATTCGCCTTGGCCTTTTGTGAAAAATGGGGCTGAGCCTGGGTTTCAAAACTCCTATTCGGATATGGGCTTTAAAATACTATTTATAGTTTAAAAGGCAATATGTACAGAGTTTTAAAACATATGTATAGGTTTAAAATATGTATAAGGTTTGTCTGGAAGGCTCCTGGGTTTCCAGACTCAAAATAGCCCTTTGGGGCTGTTTTTATGAAACCAGGCATATTTGAGAAAAATCGTGGGATTCTAGGGTGTTTACACCTGCATTCGCTCGCTTCCAAAAGCCCTCGAACAAATCGTCAAACCACGCTGAAATTAGGCCACACATTCCACACACACATCAGGCCTAAAAAGATAAAACTTGCAAAAAAAGTAGGGACGTCCAACCCCGTAATAAAAATTGCAAAGAGTACACAAACCAAATTCGTCAAACATTTATCATTCGAAGTTAAAACTTGTTTGAAGATCAAAGTTTCTAAGCACTTAAACTGACCCTTGAGCGTTGGTGTGAAAAAGGTTTAAGCAAAAAGAGTCTGCTTGCCTATAATCGCTAAAAAGTCAGAAATATTTAAAAAACCTTTGCTAGTTTGAGTAAGCTAGCTTGCACGCTCGCAAAAGCGTAGGCACGAAAAGGTTCACTTCAAGTTCCATAAACTGTGAGTAGAAATTTTCATGTTTACAGTATTGAATCACCATTCTCTAAACAGGTGTTTGGTTGATGGGGGAGGAGGTCTAAACTTCCTTCCATTACATGTGGGTACGATGGAAATGAATCAAAACCTTTAGGAGTCGTAGAGTTACCAATAGAAATAGGGGGTATAACCCATGCAGGGGTGTTCCATGTCTTAGACATACACCCCCATTACAACCTACTCCTAGGAAGACCATGGATACATAGCCTTCGGGCCATGCCATCCACCTTCCATAGGTGTGTCAAAATCCCCTACGAAAGCCAAATTGTGGTAATTCTAAGCAAAAACCATCCTCAGCTTAGGGGAGTTCAAAACCTCCCTTGCTTGTCAAGCCATCAAACCGGCAGGTACAACCTAGGAAAACCCTTAGTCGAACAACCCAAGTTCGTCCTCAGAAAACCTAAGGATGTTGTGTGTATCAAGGGCAACCTAAAGCCTACCCGCCCAAAACCATGATCATCCTAGGAAAAACCAAAGTCCAAATATTCCCAAAATTCCTAAACAAGAAACCATTTGAGCATGACATGGATGACACCAAGTTCCAAGGCCATCCACTTTACAAAAAATTTGCAAAACAAAAAAGGCCTTGGAACATGATATTAAACATGGGATACATGCCCTATTAAAGTTTAGAAAACCAAAACCGAGGTTGCTTAGAACCCATCTTGCCAAATCCAAATCCAAACCGGCATGGGATAGGCTACACTCCAACCATACCCCTGGAACCACCACCTACGACCACTTGGGTCAAGGGTACCCTAGAATCCCCTAAAACCGAAACCTATGACTTAGACCTCTTATTTAGAGACTGATTCATGGTATTTTCTTTGTAGGTATGATGGAAGACCCCTCCCTAACCAAAAATCCAAAAAAAAATTACATATTCTTAAAATTCAAAAACAATTGGAAAAACCTCCAAATGCAAAAACATTGGAAAATTTCAAAAAATAAAAAAAAGGTGTGATTTTCAATTCTCCTACTGTCATTTCCTTACAAAAAACCAAACAAATTAAAAAAAACTGAAAATACCAAAAACAAGGTTTTATATATACCAACTCCTCGTGTAAATTTCAAAAAAGCCAAAAAAATTGAAAAATTTGAAGAAAAAATTGTCTTTGTAAAAGGCCTGTAAACACCCCAAAATCCCACGATTTTGTAAAAACATACACCTGGTTTGAAAATCAATCCGAGAGGCCAAATTTGAGATCTTCGAAAACCCAGGAGCTTCTAAAAGCTTGTAAATTTTGTTTTGAAACCCCGTATCCAATATGGATTTCTTAAACTCGAGCCAAGTCCCATTTTACCAACAAGCTAAAGACGAACAAGTGAAGCATGAAAGACGACATCTGATCAAGAAGCAGCCCAGAAAGCAGCTCAAAAGGGGCAAATCGAAAGCAGCCTTAGAAACAAGTGTAGAAGCCCAAAAGTAGCACCCTGGCCTGATAAATATCCAGATCCATATCCATATAAATGTTTGAATTTGGGTCGGATATGGATCCAAAATATTCGAGATTCGAGATCTAGACCCAAATAGTGTTTGGATTGGATCTGGATTCCAAGACCCAAATCCAAAACCCATATCTAAGACCCACCTCATTTGCCTATAAATAGAGGTGAGGGGGTCCCCAAAATGCTACACATGAAATGCTTGGGAGGAGAGAGAGTGAGAGAGTCACCTAGCCTTGTTGGCTCATTGGGTGAGGTGGGTTCAAGCCATGTGGGCTAAGTAGGTCTAGACCAAGGGGTTGCAACCAAGGTGGGCTCGACCAAGGAAGGCTGCAACCGTGGCTTAGCTAAGTGGGCTCAACCAAGAAGGACCGGCTCCAAGAGTTAGGCCTCCTAATCCTAGCCTAATCACCTAACCCACTTCACTAAACCTCACCCTAACTGGACTAAACCTAGCCTAACCGACTCAAACAAACCGCCTAAGCAAAACCCCGAAACCCCTAGGCACCTTTCGGCTACCTGTGCGACCCGCGCTCTGCCTGCGCGCCCCGCGTCGACCTGTTGCACGTCCTCGGCTCATCCTGTGGTGCCTTAGCGCCTTCACCGAGCACCCCGCGCGCCAGTCTCCCCAGTTGCGCGCCACTGTTGCGCCCAGCGCCCTACTGCGCGCCCCGCGCCACTGCTACGCCCGGTGCCCTACTGCACGCCCCGCGCCACTGCGGCGCCTGCTGAAACCCCCTACGCGCCCTGTCTCGAACTGCTGCCTGCCATCTCTTCCAGCCAGCCTACCTTAGGACCAACCACCCCATCTAGGTTGTGAGCTACCCTAGGACCAGCCCCCTATTAGGTAGTGACTAGCCTTAGTAAAACCTACCCTCTTGGCCGAACCTAGGACCTCCTAAGCCCCAAGCGCACACGTCTTTTCAAAAGTCCATGCTTGTTCAAAGTTGATATTTTCTAAGCGTTTAAACTGACCTTTGAGCACCGGTTCAAGAAGGTTTACAACGAAAAGATCCCACTTGCCCACAGTCGCCCCATAAGTCAGATATTTCAAAAATACTTTGCTAGTTTGAGTAAGCTAGCTGGCACGCCCAAAAGCGACGTAGATACGAAAAGGTTCACTTTAGGCCTAAGAACCCAGAGTGAAAATTTTCACGTGTCTACAGATTTTGGCACGCCCGATGGGACCTGGGTCTTAAGAAAAATCGATAAAAACAAGCAAACCTCTTGAAAATTTTTCCAGAAAAGTATTTAACTCTTTGGCTTTTTGTGCATTTCATAGTTGGTTTTTGAAAAACATCGGAGTCATGTCAAGTTCAGACTCCAATGAGGTGACCAGCCAGGTCTCGCACACATCAAGTTCTCACTCAAAGAGATTTTCGAAAACTAGAAATAAGAGAGAAGAAATAGAGGATTTGCGAAAAGACTTTGAAGCCAAGATCGCTGCACTTAGCCAAGAGGCCGAGGCAGCTGATTCGTGTTCATCTCACGGTGAACCAGCAAAGGCTAAAAAGAAATGTGAAAAACCTCACAAACCCAAGGAAACCTCCGCTATGGATGGAAACCAATACCACGAGTCCTTCATTCACAAGGACCATAAAGCCCTACAACAACTGCTAAAAGGGCAGAATAAAGAGAAAAGAATGTACACCCTGTCTGATTTCCTTCTTTTGGATTACAAAACAGACAGTGACGATGAAATACCGAATTTCCATCGGTATGATGGCACGGGGGATCCTAGATCCCACCTGCAACTCTTTTCTCGTCGAGCCCACAAGAAAAAGAAGGACTCGATGAAGTGGATTTATTGGTTTCCCCTTTCCCTCAAAGGAACTGCTTCAAAATGGCTCACTTCTTACGATTTGAGTCCGTTCACAACTTTTGAAGAGTTAACGAATTGCTTTATGCAAAGATTTTCGCATAATATAGAAGTGACACCAACCTTAAATACTTTGAGGGATACAAAACAAGCTGCGAATGAGGATGTATACGCATTCATCGTTCGATGGAGGTCCCTCCTTGGGCAAGTGAGAGAGCCCATATCAGAAGGATGTGCAACGATGCTCATCCTCGATAATTTTAAACCTGAGTTGAAAACCCTTCTCTTCTTACATGAAATCTCGACTTTTCACTAGTTGATTAAAAAAGCATCTCCTTTCGAAACAAATTTGAAGAAAGGAGTATACGATCACTTGTGGAAAGAGAGTGTTTTACCAAAGACTCGGTTGGAAAAACCCGGCACATACGAGATACCCACGATGGACAAAAGGGCAAAGCCCTAAAAATTGCAAACGTCCGAGTGGAAACAAACCCAACCGGTACTTCTAAGAAAACCGAGCAAAAAATTGAAAAATTGTAAAAAAGTTTTGAAAAATGAGAGTACACGCCGTTAGGGCAACCTATTTCGGAGGTCCTAGACCTCCTACTCGCACAAGAAATGATTACACTCCCGGAAATTTCAGAGGGGATACCCTCAAAAGAGAAATTTCTAAGTAGATTTTGCAAGTATCATCGACTGAAAGGTCATGATACCAGCAAGTGTTTTTCCCTTTTAAACAAGATTGAGAACTTGATAGCATAGGGCCGGCTCCAGGTCACGGAGGAACTAGAGCATGCCCAAGCTATTTTCAAAGAACCCTTCCCAAATCACGCAAGCACAAGTGGGAAGGGCAAAGAGGTATGTGCTCTCTCGATTTCAAAGAGTCTAGTGCATGCATTTCATTCTGGTTTGCCTACTTGCGCACCATCACTAATCCTTCATAAGAAAATCACCCAAGTAGTAATCCGGGGAGCGCCCAGAGTCCCGCCCCCGGTTAAAACCATTTTACAAATCCAAGGTGCTCCAAAGCACACAAGTAGAGCCACAATAGGCGCGAGCCCTAGGCAGATCATGGGGGAGGTGACTAGGTCCGGAAGGATCTATCAACCCCCACATCTATGAAGTGCTAAAAAAGTGGTCAATGTTCCTGGCCCTTCAAAAGCATGTATCCCTAGAATTTCGCCAAAAACAGACAAAGGAAAAAATGTTTTATCCTTGTATGATTTTGAAAATCATCTTTCAAAGATTCCAATTAACATGTCCATCCTAGAGCTGATACAAACCTCGCCTAGGCATAGACTTGTCTTAGAAAAAATCCTAGAAAGAGCCAAGGTTAGCTCAAATATAACCCCGGAGTCCTTGTCAATCCAAGTGGCACCTATATGTGTAAAGACGCTCATCGTGTTCTCGGAAGAGGATATCGAAAGACCATATGAAGCCCACAACCAAGCCCTGCATATCGAAGTGGTATTGAATCACCATCCTCTGGACAGGTATTAGTTGATGGGGGAGGAGGTCTCAACATCCTTCCGCTCCACGTAGCATGTCAAATCGGAGTCACCTTGACCTCCGTAAACCCAAGCCCCATCGTAATCACTGGATACGATGGGAATGCATCTAGACCACTAGGAGACATAGAATTACCCATGGAAACGGGGGGCATAGCCCACATGGGGGTGTTCCACTTCTTAGACATTCACCCCCACTACAACCTATTGCTTGGGAGGCCATGGATACACAGCCTGCGAGCTGTGCCATCCACCTTCCATAGGTGTGTAAAAATCCGCTTCGAGGATCAAGTCATGGTAATTCTTGGTGAGAGTCACCCTCAGCTTCAAGGAATATAGAATTTCCCATGCTTATCGGGTCACCCAGCCTTTGAGGATGATCTGGTGCAAGTCTTGGTCGAGCCACCCAAGCTCGTCCTTCAAAAGCCTAGGAAGATGTTGTACATCAAGGGGTAGACCAAGGCTCGCCCACTGAAAACCATCACGATCCTAGGAAAGACCAAGTGTCGTTTGTTCCCCAGAACCCTAGATAAAAAGCCATACGAGCATAACATGGACGATAGCAAGTTCCAAAACCACGAATTATATCAAAACTTTTCAAAAAACAAAAAATCATGGAACATGCTATTGAACATGGGATATATGCCCTACCAAAGTCTAGGGATACAAAGCCAGGGTCTCCTCGAGCCCATAGTGTCTAGAGCAAACCCAAGCCGATATGGGTCAGCTATATTCCAAAAATACCACCAGAACCACCACCTCTGACCACCTGGGTCAAGGGTGCCCTGGAACCTAGTGAAGCAGAAACCTATGATTTAGACCTCTTGTTTAGAGTCTAACTTGTGGTATTTTCCTTTGTAGGTATGATGGAAGATCCCTTCTTGAACTAAAATCCAAAAAAATTGAAAAATCTCGAAATTCAAAAAATTGAAAAATCTCAAAAATAAAAAAAAAACAAAAAACATTTGAAAAGTGTAAAATTGAAAAAAAGTGTTTTGTATAGCTCCGAGTGTCTTTGCTTTACAAAAATCCAAAAAAATCAAAAAATTAGAAATTCCCAAAAACAAAATCCTATATATACCAGCTCTCGGTAAAAATTTGGAAAAAGCTAAGGATTTCGAAAGGAAAGTTGTCTTCATAACAAGACCAAAAGCCTCGAAACCCATTGAAATTCCAAAACAAAAACTAGGTGTTTTCAAAACCAATGCATCATGATCAAATTCCCTAGGATTCAATACTCTCGAGAATGATCAAAGCCCAGAAGAGGATCCCCTTCTCCTTGAGGAGGATCCAATTTCTGAGCTTCCCGAGTTTAACAAAATCCTTGATTTTGAAAAACCTTCAAATTCTGTAGGTGGGGATTTCATAGAGATCAATTTAGGGAATGAATCAAAGCCCAAACACATTAAGATAGGTGCATGTTTGCATGAGCATGAAAAATCATCATTCATTGCATTCTTGAAAACCTATATAGATGTGTTTGCATGGACGTATGAAGACATGCCGGGTATAGACCCAAGAGTCGTCGAGCATTGTCTTCCCCTAGATTCGGATTCGACACCCATAAAGCAAAAGCTTAGAAAGATTCATCCGAATGTACATGCGCAAGTTAAAGAGGGTTTAGAAGATCTGCTAAAGGCCGGTTTTATAAAACCCATTGCGTATTTTGATTGGTTGACAAATATTGTTGTAGTTCAAAAAACCAATGGGAAAATTTGAATATGCATCGATTTTAGAAACCTGAACAAAGCCACTGCAAATGATAACTTTCCTTTACCTAACATTGATTTGATAGTCGATAGTACTACAAATCATGAAATGTTTTCATTAATGGATGGCTATTCAGGATATAACCAAATCAAATTAGCCCCAAGAGATCCGGCTAAAACCGCTTTCACAACGCCCTGGGGCACGTATTGCTATACAGTCATGCCCTTTGGTTTGAAAAATACCTGCGCCACCTACCAAAGAGCCATGACCATGATCTTTCACGATCAAATTCATGAGCTCGTAGAGGTATATGTGGATGATCTTTTGGCTAAATCAAAAACTCGATGCACCCATATCGAATGTTTACAAATTTTTTTCGAAAGGCTTAGGCTTTACAAAGTAAAGCTAAACCCTCAAAAGTGCATCTTCAGAGTAGAATCCAGTAAGCTTTTAGGTTTTATGGTGAGCCAAAGGGGCATTGAAGTCAACCCCTCTAAGTGTAGAGCCATCATAGACATGTCTCCACCCTCCAACCTTACGCAAATTCGTAGCCTCCAAGGTTGCCTCCAATCAATTCACAGGTTTATTTCAAACCTCGCTACAAGATGTGAACCTTTCAACAAACTTTTAAGAAAAGGGGTGAAATGCGTATGGGACGATGATTGCCAAAAAGCTTTCGAAAGATTAAAAGCGTATTTGGTTAATCCTCCTGTTTTAAACCCTCCAAAGCAAGGAAAACCTCTTTTACTCTACATTTTTGTGCATGTGAATGCTTTGGGTGCATTGCTAGCTGAATATGAGGATGATACCCATAAAGAGTATGCTATCTACTATATTTCAAAAACTCTGTTGGCTTATGACTGAAATTATCAAGCCATGGAGAAGACATGCTTGGCCTTGGTATGGGCTTGCCAGAAATTTCGACACTACTTCCTAGATCATGAGATCTGGATAGTGTCTAGGCTTGATCCAATCAAGCATTTATTTGAAAAACCTATCCTCACGGGTAGACTGGGTAAATGGCAGCTCCTCTTGATGGAGTATGACCTGAAATTCCACCATCAAACTTTCATCAAGGGCCAAGCCCTCTTGTGGCTGACTTCCCTTTGGAAGATTCATATCCCACACTTGACAAAATGCCCGATGAAGGCATATTTCAAAACCAATTTCAAAATCACATTTTATCAAATTGCTCAAACGAAAACCAAGTGTGGAAGATGCACTTCGATGGGGCACGAAACCAAAGAGGGGTTGGGGCAGGAATCATCCTCATATCCCCTGAAAAGGGAGAAATACCCATAGCCATTCGCCTAGATTTCGAATGTTCCAACAACACAGCCGAGTATGAAGCACTCATACAAGGCTTAAAAATTTCAAAAACTCTAGGGGCATCATGCATTGAAGTCTTTGGAGATTCTTTACTTGTCATAAACCAAGTGTTAAAGATTTGGAAAGTTAAAAACGAAAAACTTCTTCCATACCATGAGTTGGCCACCAAGCTGGTCGAGTCATTCAAATTGTGTACACTCACACATGTAAGAAGAGCGGATAATGGCATAGCCGATGCCCTCTCATCCTTGGGCTCAGCCCTAAGGGTCGATCCCACTTTGGGAACCAAACCCTTAGAAATATGGCACTCGCCCACTCCATCCACACACAATCTTGAAATTTGCCAAAACAAACAAACTGATACGGAAAAACCTTGGTTTTAAGACATAAAAAGTTTCTTAGAAAATGGAGGATTTTCAGAATTCGCTACATATAAAGATAAAGCGTTTATACGAAAGATTTCTACCCGATATACGATTCTGGGAGGGGTTCTTTACAAAAGGAGTTTTACTGGCATCTTACTAAGGTGTGTCGACCTAGAAGAGGCTAGGATAATAATGCATGAATTCCACGATGGAGAATGTTGAGGGCATGTTAATGCCAATATGATGGCAATGAAAATACTTAGAGCGGGTTATTTTTGGTCCACCTTAAAGCAGGATTGCCATGACCATGTTAGGAAGTGTCACCCATGTCAAGTGCATGGACACTCCATCCATACCCCGTCATCCTCATTGCATTTCGTGGTCAACCCCTGGCCATTCACCATGTGGGCATTTGACATCATAGGACCAATATTTCCACATGCATCAAACGGGCATAGGTTTATACTAGCAGCCACTGAATATTTTTCCAAATGGGTTGAAGCTACCTCCCTAACAAATGCTCAGGGGCAACATGTAGTGGCGTTCATTAGGAAAAACATTCTGGCTCGCTTTGGGGTTCCAAAAGACCTAGTGTTTGATAATGGTACCCCCTTCAAAAACGAGAAGATGGTTAAGTTGTGTAACACGTATGGCATAACTCACCACTTCTCATCGCCCTACTACCCTCAAGACAACGGCCAAGCTGAAGCCACCAATAAGACTCTCATAAGCATCATTAAGAAAACTTTAGAGAAGGATAGTGTAAACACCCCAAAATCCACAATTTTCATAAAACATACCTGGTTTACAAAATCAACTTCAAAAAGGCACTTTGAGTTCTGAAAACCCAGGAGCCTCCCCAAAACCTTGTAAATAATGTTTTGACGAACAGGTGAAGTGGTGAGTTCTGAAACATGCTTCACAATGTCCAAATAGGAACTTTTGAAACCCAGGCAAACCCCCATTTTCCCAAGAAACCAAAGACGAACAGGTGAAGCATGCAAAGACGACACTTGATCGAGAAACAGTCCAATAAGTGGCTCACAAAGGCCAATTCTAGAAGCAGTTTCCAGAGCCCAGAAAAGCATCTTGGCCTGCTAAAAGCTAGGTTCAAAAGATGAAAGGAAGGCCCGGGCTCGATGCAGCATGCAAGCTAGGGGCACCAAACAGCCAGATCAAACATCCTCACCCAAGCATAAAGAATCTGGACCAAAAAAGTCAGAAATGAGCAGAAACGGAGTCCGAAAAGGCGAAAAGGAGTCCGGACGACAAAGATTGGGGAAACCCAACACCAGACAGAGCGTTGATGAAGCCAGGGCCCGCATAGATCATCCGTCTCAAAAAGCCAAGAAGGACCATCCAGAGAAATTTTGGATTGGATCTGGACCATAAATATCCAGATCCATATCCAAATAGTGTTTGGATTTGGGTCAATCCAAATAGTGTTTGGATTTGGGTCAATCCAAATAGTGTTTGGATTTGGATTGGATCAGATCTGGACCAAAATATACAGATCTATATCCATAAAAATGTTGGATTTGGATCAGATATGGATCTCAAAATATCCGAGATCCAAGATCTAGATCCAAATAGTGTTTGGATCGGACATGGATTGCTCGATCCATACCCAAGACCCATATCCAAGACCCACTTCACTTGCCTATAAATAGGAGTAAGGGGGTCTCCACAAGTTCACGTGAAACTCAACTTGGAGGAGCTTGGAGGAGAGAGAGGGTATTAAGGTGAGTGCTTAGTGCTTTCTTCATTTGGTTTAGGGTTTTTAATTGTGGGTTAGTAAAGGATTAGAAGGGTTGCCTCACCGTAATTGAACGGCTGGATTTGCTTGAACAAGGAGGCTTAAGGTGGCTGATTGGAACTTGAGCACACCCTAAACCGCCATTAAGAGGTAAGCCCCTAATCCACCCTAAACCTCTCTTCTTAACCCTTCTAAATCACCCTAAACCTATCCTAATTACCACCACCTAACTACCCCACAACACCCTTAAGCCTAAGCTAAACACACTTAACACCCTAACCAACCAAAACCCCATCAACCGACTGCACCTTGACCTAACCGGACCCTCCCTGCGCACCACACGCACACCACCGCCGACCTAGCGCTAGGCGCCGACTCAGTGCCTAGCATCGACCTACCCACACCGCCTCCACGCCCGCCGTCTAGCGCCCGGCACCGACTCGCCCACCGACTGACGCCGACCTTCCATAGCCGACTTCAACCTAGCCTAAACAGCCACCTATCACCACCACTGCCAACCCCAGCCGATCTATTACCGCCATACCCTCACATCCATCGTCTCACATCCACCACTTCCTTAACCCCACCGTGTCCTCTCCTTAGCCGAGCCTCCCGCACCGCCTCACTCCCTCTCTGCCTTAGCACCTACGACACATGCCTAGCGCCTGTCGCCCTACCACCCGCCTAGCGCCTAGCACCCATACACTCCCAACCGAACCCATCCTAGTCTAACACTCTCCCACCTAACACCCCAGCCATGATTTTACCCTATATCCTTCCATA
Organism: Brasenia schreberi; assembly: GCA_036023115.1. NCBI lineage: Eukaryota > Viridiplantae > Streptophyta > Magnoliopsida > Nymphaeales > Cabombaceae > Brasenia > Brasenia schreberi. The sequence goes on from JAYKKT010000061.1 coordinate 14,049,884, forward strand.
ATCCCGCCTAAACACTTAAGACCCGCAGCTCCCATACCCTACCTATCCTAAACCAAACTCGCAAGCTTTTTACCGTGAACCATACCATTCGAGGCCAAAACACATCAAGCTCAAAGGCTCCGCCCAACCACTTTTCGCCTCAAGCTTCAAGGGAGGCCCGTTCGTGATTGTAAGGCACAAGCCCGTGTAGATTGGAGTGGACAAATATCCGAATCACTTGTAAGTGTTTCAAATTCGGTATTTCATATCTCCTTCTACGTTTAATTCAATTTGGATACGGGGTTATATTAACGAAGCGTTGTCTCCCCCCGGGTTGTAATATTGGGGCTTGATACACAAGACACACACGAGCACTTGAGCCTTAGCTCTTAACTCCTACACAAGAACCCACATGCATGATTAAGCCTTCGCTCTTACTCCTAAGACTCTAGTAAGAGCTATGTGAGTTGTCTTTGATTTTATACACTCCACACACGCGTGCATTAAGCCTTCGCTCTTACTATATATATGTATTTCAATTCAGCTGGGTTGTTACATTAAGTCGTGTGAGTTTGTCTTTCATTTACACACTCGCACCCAAAGAACACCCGAGCGCTTGCTCAAGCACCTCACGCACCCTTTTGGTCTCAACAGCCACTAAGATATAGCCATATCTCTATATTTTCCCGTTGCACTTTCCCGGTTCAGCTGCGTGTGTTGCCTTTACATTTATACACAAACACAACACGTGCACGTTGACGACCTTCGGGCTCATATATATATATATATATATATATATATATATATATATATATATATATATATATATATATATATATATATATATATATATAGTTGTATCTCCCTTTTCGCTGGGTTTTACATTTCTGCTGCGTGCGTTGTCTTTACATTTACACACAACACATACGCGCATGTTGGCGACCTTCGGGCCCATATATATATATAAGTATTTCCCTTTCGCACTTTACATTCAAGTCGAGCGGGGTTTTACATTCAAGTCATGTGAGTTGTCTTTCAATTTATACACGACACACACGTCCACAATTAAGCCTTTCCGCTCTTAAGATATAGCTATATTTCCCTTCCACAATTTCCCTTCAGCTATGTCTTTCAATTTCGGGTTTTAAGGTTCCGTTGTGTGAGTTTGCATTGCATATCTGCCATACAACGAGATAGGACGCATACTTGCATCAAAGCAACCTCGAACCACCCGTGCAAAATCGCCAAGACTTAGGCATTTGATGCACACATCTCACGCCTAAGTAGCTAAAGCTAAGCCCTATTTCGAAAATATTTTGAAAACCTCCTTTTGAACTTCGTGAATGAGGATCAAAGCAAATCGTAGAACCCTGAATGAGAGACTCGATTGCTTGTGAAAAAGCGGAGTTTTCCAAAACCAATGGATCACATTTCAAAAATCCTTCTTTTTACGAAAGAAGGCCTGATTCAAAATAGCAAGATACTTGCAAGTAGTACGTGCTATTTCTAAATAGGCTGATCTGGGATGAATCGACTAGATCCTTGGGATAAGTCCTTCCCCGTTTCTCTTCTCTTTCTCCAAGAGGAAAACTTGGCCAAAAAGAAAAAGGGAAACCCCTACAAAGTCTCTTTCCCAAAAGAAAGTTAAATCAAAAGAAAATTCGTATATTCTATGGAAAAGAGGGAATAAAGAAAAAATACTCCCAAAGGGAGACCCTCTATGAAAAACAGAAGAAAATGGCTAAAAAGCTCAAAAAGAGCAGTTTTCCGCCTCTGTACCTCAAACCATGGGACACTCCAGAAGGGACCGTGGCAAACTCTTTCCCATCCCTATGACTTATCCCAAGGTGAAGAAAGGTTCATTCTAGGGAATCCTAAAGTAAAATTAGGATTTGCTTATTTGAATTTCATCTTGTTTGAGAGTTAGACGTCTCAGTAAGGCGTAGGAATTTTGAAATATGGCTTGATTTTCTTATAAAACCTCCGCTAGATTAGCGAGTATCAAGAATCAAGTAAAGAGAAAACACGAAAAGCTGAAGTCCTTAGGATTGAAGCTAAAAGGATCTTTCCTCTTTCAAAAACGAGTTTAGAAAAACCTCGAACATTGAGCAACATAAGACCAACTCACTTGGTGCAGCAGGTCTTCATAAGACTCCCAAGTTCGACTATTATATTAAGTCTCTAGGAGACCATACTTCCTAGCATATCATTCCATGCCCATCATTCATATGCATGGATGGACACTTGCACAATCCCATTCAGGACGAGCACCATCTTAGGCAAAGTCCCCTTTGGCGAAAATCCCCTCTTACTGGGCTTAAAGAAAATATTTTCTCAAAAACTGGGACGATCCCATATTCTCGAGGACAAATCCAGGGAGAAAGCAAACAGGGGTGTTGTCGTCTTTGCCATCATCCAAATAAATTTGGATAATACCAAAGAGAGGCATCTGTAAACACCCCAAAATCCCACGATTTTGTAACATCATACACCTGGTTTAAAAATCAATCCGAGAGGCCAAATTTGAGATTTTCGAAAACCTAGGAGCTTCCAAAAGCTTGTAAATTCTGTTTTGAAACCCCGTATCCAATGTGGATTTCTTAAACTCGGGCCAAGTCCCATTTTGCCAAAAAGCCAAAGACGAACAAGTGAAGCATAGAAGATGACACCTAATCAAGAAGCAGCCTAAAAAGCAGTTCAAAAGGGACAAATCGAAAGCAACCTCATAAACAGGTGTAGAAGCCCAAAAGCAGCACCCTGTTCTGATAAAAGCCAGGGTCAGAAGGTGAAAGGAAGGTCCAGGCCTAATGCAGATTGCAAGCCCAGGGCACCTAAAAACCAAGTCAAGCATATTCATCCAAGCATCATAAATCTTAGCCAGAAATGGCGAAATTGAGGAGAAACGAAGTCCAAAAAGGCGAGAAGGAATTCAGACGACAAAATTGGGGAAAACCCAGCATAAGACAGAGCGCTGATGAAGCCAAGGCCCGCACAAACCGTTCGTTTTGAAGCGCCAAGAAGGATTATTCAGAGAAAATTTGGATTGGATTTGGACCATAAATATCCAAATCCATATCCAAATAGTGTTTGGATTTGGATCGATCCAAATAGTGTTTGGATTTGGATTGGATCCAAATAGTGTTTGGATTGGATCTGGATTTCAAGACCCAAATCCAAAACCCATATCCAAGATCCACCTCATTTGCCTATAAATAGAGGTGAGGGGGTCCCCAAAATGCTACACATGAAATGCTTGGGAGGAGAGAGAGTGAGAGAGTGACCTAGCCATGTTGGCCCATTGGGTGAGGTGGGTTCAAGCCATGTGGGCTAAGTGGGTCAAGACCAAGGGGTTGCAACCAAGGTGGGCTCGACCAAGGAAGGCTGCAACCGTGGCTTGGCTAAGTGGGCTCAACCAAGAAGGATCGTCTCCAAGAGTTAGGCCTCCTAATCCTTGCCTAATCCCCCCCTAATCCTAGCATAATCACCTAACCCACTTCACTAAACCTCACCCTAATTGGACTAAACCTAGCCTAACCGACTCAAACAAAACGCCTAAGCTAAACCCCAAAACCCCTAGGCACCTTCCGGCCACCTACGCGCCCCGCGCTCTGCCTGTGCGCACCGCGTCAACCTGCTGCACGTCCCCCGCTCAGCTTGCGGCTGTAGACGCAGAAAGTTTCCGCTCCTGGTTCTTAGGCTTGAAGCGAACCTTTTCATGTGTCTAAGTCCTATTTAAGCAAAAGGGCGTGCTAGCTAGCTTACTCAAGCTAGCGAAAAGATATTTTTAAATCTAACTCCTAACGTGGCGACTATGAGCAAGCAAGCTCTTTTCGTCACAAACCTTCTTGCACCGATGTGCAAGGGTCAGTCTGTATGCTTTAAAAATCGAGTTTTGGAATATGAGAACCTACGAAAACGTGTTTGAGGTGTTTGATTCGGGTTGTTTTTGTATGATTTTCAGATTTTATTTCACGTGGATTTGCACGTACCTATGTCTTTCTTTTTATCCCTTTTTGGGCCAACTAGGTGTGTGTTATGAACACGTGACCTAAGTGGGGCGACTTCGAGCGGGAGTATGGGGTTTACTTTGATGCAATATGCGTCCTAACTCGTGGTATGACGTATATGCAATGCAAACTCACGCAACTCCAAAGGGAAAGCCTGAAATTGAAAGACAATGCGGAAGGGAAATGACTTGAAATGTAAGTTGCAAAAGGGAAATTGCAAAAGGGAAATTGCAAAAGGGAAATATGGCTATATCTTAAGAGCGGAAAGGCTCAATAGTGCAAGTGTGTGTCGTGTATATATGTAAAGACTACACACATTGCTGAACCTTAAAACCCAAATCTTAAAGACATAGCCGAAAGGGAAATACTTATAATATATATGGGCCCGAAGGTCGCCAACGTGTTGCATGGGTGTTGTGTGTATATTGAAAGACAACTCACACGACTTAAATGAAACCCAAATATAAATTGCAATATGGCCTTAACTAAGGTCTTGGGAGTAAGAGCGAAAGCTCAATGTGTGTGAGTATATAATTGAAGTACTACGCACACGACATGAAATTAAACCCAAATATAAATTGCAATAGGCCTTGACTAAGGTCTTGGGAGTAAGAGCGAAAGCTCAATGTGTGTGAGTGCGAGAATTGAAGTACTACGCACACGACATGAAATTAAACCCAAATATAAATATAACACGGCCCTTACTTGGGTCTTGCAAATAAGAGCGAAAGCTCAATGTGTGTGAATGCGAGAATTGAAAGTTAACACACACAACTTAAGCAAAATCCCACGCAACTTAAATTATATAAATAAGTTTATATCTTAAGGGCTGATTAGGCCCATGTGTGTTCAAAATCGTGCACGACTAAGAGCGAGATATGCTCAAGTGCACGTGTGTGTGGGTGTGCCAAGCCATGTTATTACAAGCGGGGGGAGACAATGCTCCGTTATTACAACCCCGTATCAAATTTAATTTAGCTTAAGCAAGTCTATAAACAAGGACCGAGTTAGGCACTTATGTATAGCTGGTCCGAAGGTGACATGCTTGAGCTTGGGCTTGGGCGTTGCCTTGGGCTGCAAGAGGGAGCTCCTCGGGAAGGCACGGCAAAGGAGGGTGTAGGCTGGGTGAAGCAAGGTGTGGTGCCTTGGCGTTAGCCTGGTGAAGCAAGGTGTGGCTGCTTGGCGCTAGCCGGGTGATGGGAAGGAGAGGGGGTGAGAGAGGGCTCGGCTGGGGTAGTTAGGGGGGGTGTCACTAAGGTGTAGGGCAGGTCCTAGGGAAGGTGGAGCTAAGGGGTGACTAGGGGGTGTCTAAGGAAGAGGGTGTAAGGCCGCGGGTGGTTAGGTGCAGTCGGTTATGGCTGGCCGACTAGTGGCAGGTTAGGTGGTGGCCGGCTGGGGTAGTTAGGGGCGCTTAGGAATGGTAAAGGGGAGCTAGCTAAGGTGTTAATTAAGGGTTGGTTTAAGGAAAAAGGCGAGGTTAAGGGTAACTAACTAGGGGCTGTCTAGGGAAGAGGCAAGGTGGCGGGTGGTTAGGTGCAGTCGGGCAGAGGTTGGCCGAATGGAGAAGGGTGCTAGATGGCGGCCGGCGGTTGTGGTGGTGTGGTGGCTGAGAGTGGAGGGGGAGTGAAGAGAGGGTGGAGTTAGGATAGGGTACTAACCGAAGAGGAAGGGGAGGTTGGCATGTGTCCAAGGAAGGCAGCCGGGTGGAAGGAGTGGATGCTGGCCGGGCAGTTGTGGTGGCGTGGAATGGTGCTGGCCGGGAGATGATGGCGGCGTGGAGTGGTGCAGGCCGGGAGGTGGTGGTGGAGCAGGTGAGAGAAGAGAGCAAGGGGTGAGAGAGGGCTCGGCTGGCCCAAGGTGGCTGGGAAACTTGAAGGGGTGGTTTAGTGGTTAGGTGGTGGTGGTGTGGTGATAAGGTGGGCTAGATATTTAGGAGGGGGGCAGATATTTAGTTTAGGTGGTTTTAGGGATATGGTGTGCTAGGGTTTAGGTGGGGTGGTTTAGTGGTTTAGGGCTTAGCTAGGTGGGTTGGTTCTAGGGAGAGGTTTAGTGAGGTGGGTTAGGTGTTTAGGCTAGGATTAGGTTGGGATTAAGGGAATTAGGCTAGGTTTAGGGAAGGATTAGGGAGGTGGGTTAGGTGATTAGGTTGGGATTAGGCCGAGATTAGGGAAGTGGGTTAGGTGATTAGGTTAGGATTAGGCCGGGATTAGGGCGAATGGCTAGGATTAAGGGTTTTGGCTTAGGATTGGGTTAGGAGCATCCCTTTGCATAGCCCATGGACTTCATTGCATCATGTTGGTGCAGCCCTAGGTTAGGTGTAGGTTCATACAAGCTTAAACCCACACTAATTAGGCTAACCCACATGATTAACCCGAAACTTGACACACAAGTCAAGCTTAATACATTTCCTCAAGCTTAATCCTCCCCATTCTCTCTCACGCCCAAAATCCCACGTGAATTTCAAGTGGGCCCCACCTCCATTTATGAGAAGGTGATGTGGGCCATGGATGTGGATATTGGATTGGATCTTTGGATCCAAATCCAAATCCAAATCCACATATACGTTTGGATTGGGATCTGGATATATATGGTCTAGATCCAATCCAAACTGAATTCTGACTCCTTTAGAGTATGTTCGAAACGAATGGTTTGTGCAGGGCCTGACAGCATCAGTACTCCGTCTTGCGTTGGGTCTTCGCCAATATTGTCGTCCGCTTCTGTTTTCACCTTCTGGAGATGATTTCAAAATGATTGGCTGATAACAGGGGATTGGACGTTCGAGATCCTGGGGATGAATCTAACACGAGAGTTGCTATGTCGGGCTCGACATGTGCTCCGATTCCGAGCTCTCTTTGGCTCTTCTGGTCTTGCTTTCATCAGGCCAAGCTGCTTTGTGGGGTTTCAAAACGTATTTTAAAAGGTTTTAAAACTATATTATACATATTTTAAAACATATACAGTTTAAACATATGTACAGGGTTTGTCTGGAAGGCTCTTGGGTTTTTAGACTCAAAATAGCCCTTTGGGGCTGCTTTTACAAAACTAGGTTATTTGAGAAGTTCGTGGGATTTCAGGGTGTTTACAGCAGCGCCTTAGCGCCTTCACCGCACGCTAGTCGCCCCCCGCCACTACTGTGCCCGACACCCTACTGTGCGCCTCGCGCCACTGCCGCGCCTGCTGAAACCCCCTGCGCGCCCTGTCCTGAACTGCTGCTTGCCATCTTCCAGCCAGCCTACATTAGGACCAGCCACCCCATCTAGGTCGTGATCTACCCTAGGACCAGCCCCCCATTAGGTAGTGACTATCCTTAGTAAAACCTACCCTCTTGGACGAACCTAGGACCTCCTAAGCCCCAAGCCCACACGTCTTTTCAAAAGTCCATGCTTGTTCAAAATTAATATTTTCTAAGCGTTTAAACCGACCCATGAACACCGATTCAAGAAGGTTTATAACGAAAAGATCCCACTTATCCACAGTCGCCCCAAAAGTCAGATATTTCAAAAATACTTCGCTAGTTTGAGTAAGCTAGCTGGCACGCCGTAAAGCGACATAGATACGAAAAGGTTCACTTCAGGCCTAAGAACCCAGAGTGAAAATTTTCACGTGTCTACAAGGCCCAAATTCTTCAAAACTTGCCAAAATCCCAAAACCAGGTATTTTTAAAAGCCATGCGTCACCTCAAACTTCCCTAGGACCTAAAATTCTCAAGAATGATCAAAGCAAGGAGGAGGATCCCCTCTTCCTTGAGGAGGATCAAGCCTCCAAGCTTCCCGAGTTTCATAAAATCCTTGACTTAGAAAAACCTTCGAATTTCGTATGAGGGGATTTTATAGAAATCAACAAAGGGAGTGAGTCAAATACTAAGCATGTTAAGATAGGCACATGTTTGCATGAGCATGAAAAAGCATCATTCATTGCATTCTTGAAAGCCTACATAGATGTATTTGCATGGACCTACGAAGACATGCTGGGTCTAGACCCAAAAATTGTAGAACATTGTCTTCCCCTATGTAAACACCTCAAAATCCCACGATTTTTTGAAATATGCTTGGTTTTACAAAAGCAACCCCAAAGGGCTATTTTGAGTTTGGAAACCCAAGAGCCTTCTAGACAACCCTATACATATTTGAAAACATGTACATACGTTTAAAACTTTGTACATATCGCTTTTTAGTCTATAAAAAAAATGTTTTGAAGCCCCAAAAGCCTCCTGGCCTGACAAAAGCGGATCGAAAAGGCAAAGGAGAGCCCAGACCCGAAGCATACTTCAAGCCCGGCATATCAACTCTCATGTCAAAAGCATCCCCAAATTCTCAGACATCCAAGCCCCAAATATCAGAAAAATGATCAAAATGAAATCCCGAAGGTGAGAAGTAGATCGGACGACAATGTTGACGAAGACCCAACGCAAGACGGAGTATTGATGAAGTCAGGCCCCGCACAAACCATCCATCTCGAAACGCCATGAAGGAATCAAAAAATCAAGTTTGGGTCGGATCTGGATCATATATATCCAGATCCAAACCTAAAATGTATTTGGATTTGGATCCTAAGATCCAAATCCAATATTTGTATCCATGGCCCACTTCACCTCCCCATAAATGGGGGTGAGGGGCCCACAAAAGTTCACGTGAATGGCCTTGGAAGGCTTGGGTAGAGAGAGAAAGGGGGGCATAAAGTAAGAGTGAGAAAGTTGGTAGGCTTGACTTTTGGTCAAAAGTGGGTTAGCCTTGTGGGTTTAACCAAGAGTGTGGGTTCAAGCTTGTATTTACCTACACTTGACCTAGGGCTGCACCAACTTGGATATGGCTGCAACTAAGGCAATGGACCGGCGCCAAGGGGTGGTTCCTAAACCTAGCCCTAAGTTAGCTCACCCCACCTAGCCATTTTTCCTAAAACCTAACCTAGACTTAGCCCTTCTCACCCAAAACCACACCCACTTCACCTAGCCGACCTCACCTAGCTGGACCACCTAGACCCTAACCAACTAAGCCTAAACTAACCTTAGTCCACCTAACTAAGTCCTTAACCACCTAAACCCAGCCCACCTAACTGACCTACCCCAAACCACTAACCGAGCCCACCTAACCGACCTATCCCAAACCATGTCCCAGCCCACCTAAAAATAAATATCTAGCCCACCAAAACAAATATCTGGCCCACCTAACCGACCTAAGCTCCCTTATCCCAGCCACTAATCCCTAGCCTATATAAACCCCACCCTTTCACTTGCGAGTCTCTCTTCATGCTCCCTTCACTCTTGGGACCCGGCCAGCACCTCTCTTCACCCTCTCCACTTCCAACCGAGCACCACCTGCCATCCTTCCACCTTCGGCGAGGAGCTCCACCTGGCCACCTGCATCTCCTTCATTCTCAACCGGCCAAAACACCTGCCCTTCTACCTGCTGCACCCGCCACTTTCCATCCACCCAATCGAGCATCTCCCATTCACCTGCCCCAGCCAACACCACCAACCGAGCACTCCCATCCACCTGCCCTCCTTCCATCCTCTCCAGCCGAGCACTCCTATCCACCTGCCCTCCTTCCATCCTCTCCAGCCGAGCACTCCCATCCACCTGCCACCTCCTTCTAGGTTAGTACCACTCTCCCTTCCACCCAGCCAACCTACACCATACCCCTACTTCAACTCCACTTAGTCAGCACCTCCTTCATTCCCAACCCAACTCCCAACACCACCTGCCCAGCCGACTTGCACCACCAGCCCTTCTCTCCTCTTCCAGCCGAGCCCTACCTATCCCCAAACTCACCCCAACTCCTAGCACCATACCTTAGCTCAACCTACCTTCCCTAAATCACCTCAACATCAGCCGGCCAACACTCCTACCTACCGCGACAAGCTGCCTAAGGGACTCCTCTTGGCTGCCCAAGGTGAATCACAAGTCCAAGTCCACGCAAGTTGAAGATGGACCAGCTACATGTAAGTGCCTAAACTCGGTCCATTATATGAACTTGTTTTATATTCAATTAAATTTTGACATGGGGTTGTAATAATGGAGCGTAGTCTCCCCCCAAGATGTAATAACTTGGTTTGACACACAAGCACACACGTGCACTTGAGCCTTTCCGCTCTTAGTTTCACACTTTTTGCACACACACGGGCCTTGACAACCCCTAAGATATAATTTTATTTATATAAGTTCAGCTACGTGTGTTTTCATTTAAGTCGTGGGTGTTGTCTTTCAATTCCACACTCACACACATTGAGCTTTCGCTCTTACTCCCAAGACTCTAATAAGAGCCATATTGCAATTTAATTTGGGGTTTTCATTTAAGTTGTGTGCGTGGTCTTTCAATTCCACACTCACACACATTGAGCTTTCGCTCTTACTCCCAAGACTCTAATAAGAGCCATATTGCAATTCTATTTGGGTTTTACATTCCAAGTCGTGTGAGTTGTCTTTACATATACACACAACACCCACACACACGTTGGCGACCTTCGGGCCCATATATATTATAAGTATTTCCCTTCCGCTATGTCTTTAAGATTTGGGTTTTAAGGTTCAGCTGTGTGAGTAGTCTTTCAATATATACACGACACACACTTACACAATTGAGCCTTTTCCGCTCTTAAGATATAGCCATATTTCCCTTTTGCAATTTCCCTTAAGCATTGTCTTTCAATTTCGGGTTTTCCCTTGGAGTTGTGTGAGTTTGCATTGCATATTCGCCATACCATGAGCTAGGACGCATATTGCATCAAAGCAAACCCCATACTCCCGTGCAAAAATCGCCCAACTTAGGTCACTGGCGCACACACCCAGTTGGCCTAAATAGCATAAAATTGAAAGACATAGGCAATTGCAAATCCCACGTGAAATAAAATCTGCAACAATATAAACAAAACCCAATCAAACACTTCATACATTTTCAAAAGAGGTTCAAAATCGACTTTGCTAAGCGTACAGACTGACCCTTGCGTATCGGTGCAAGAAGGTCTGCAATGAAAAGAGCCCACTTGCTCACAGTCGCCCCAAACGAGTCAGATTTTCAAAACTTACTTCGCTAGCTTGAGTAAGCTAGCTGGCACGCCCTTTTTATAAAAGCGACTTAGACATACGAAAAGGTTCACTTCAGGCCTAAGAACTAGGAGCGAAGATTTTTGGTGTCTACACCCTAGAATCAGATGCTAAACCTATAAAGCAAAAGCTTAGAAAAATCCATCCCAATGTCCACTCTCAAGTGAAAGAGGGTTTAGAAGATCTTTAAAAGCCGGATTTATAAAACCCATTGTGTATTCTGATTGGCTTTCAAATATAGTTGTAGTTCGAAAATCTAATGGGAAAATTCGGATTTGCATCAATTTTAGAAATCTGAACAAAGCCACTCCAAAAGATAATTTTCCTTTACCAAACATTGATTTGATAGTGGACAGCACTGCGAATCATGAAATGTTTTCTTTTATGGATGGCTACTCGGGTTATAATCAAATCAAGTTAGCTCCAAGAGATCAGGCCAAAATTGCTTTTACGACACCCTGGGGCACATACTGTTACACAGTTATGCCCTTTGGATTGGAAAATGCCGGTGTTACATACAAAAGAGCCATGACTACCATTTTCCATGATCAAATTCATGAGCTTTTGGAAGTATATGTGGATGATCTTTTGGTGAAATCAAAAACCCGATGCACACACATCGAATCTTTTCAAAAGGTTTTCGAAAGGCTTAGGCTTTATAAAATGAAACTAAACCCTCAAAAGTGTGTCTTCAGAGTGGAATTGGGTAAGCTTTTAGGCTTTATGGTAAGCCAAAGGGACATTAAAGTCAACCCCTCTAAGTGTCGAGCCATCATAGACATGCCTCCACCCTCCAACTTGACCCAAATCCGAAGCCTCCAAGGTCACCTTCAATCGATTAGAAGGTTTATTTCAAACCTGGCAACAAGATGTGAACCTTTCAATAAACTCTTGAGAAAAGGGGTGAAGTTTGTATGGGACAATGATTGTCAAAAAGCTTTCGAAAGATTAAAAACTTATTTGGTAAATCCTCCGACTTTAAAACCTCCATAGCAAGGAAAACCATTGTTGCTTTACATTTCCATGCATACGAATGCATTGGGTGCTTTACTAGCCCAATATGAGGATGATAGCCATAAAGAGTATGCTATTTACTACATTTCAAAAACTCTATTGGCATATGAAAGAAATTATCAAGCCATGGAGAAAACGTGCTTGGCCTTAGTATGGGCCTGCCGAAAGTTCAGACACTACTTCTTAGATCACAAGATATGGATACTGTCTAGGCTTGATCCGATCAAGCACTTGTTTGAAAAACCTATCCTCACGACTAGGCTTGGTAAATGGCAGCTCCTCTTAATAGAGTATGATTTAAAATTCCACCATCAAACCTCCATTAAGGGACAAGCCCTAGCTGATTATGTATCTGAATTCCCCTTGGAAGAGACATATCTAATACTTGATGAAATGCCCGACGAGGGCATCTTTACAAATGATTTTCAAAACCATGTGTTAGAAAGTTGTTTGAATGAAAACCAAGTATGGAAAATGCACTTTGATGGGGCAAGAAACCAAAGAGGGGTAGGTGTGGGAGTCATCCTCATATCCCCTGAAAAGAGAGAGATCCCCATTGCTATTTGCCTAGATTTCGAATGTTCGAATAATATAGCCAAATATGAGGCACTCATACAAGGCTTGAAAATTTTGAAAAATCTAGGGGTATCATGCATCAAAGTCTTTGGAGATTCTTTACTTGTCATAAATCAAGTCTTGAAAATTTGGCAAGTCAAAAATGAAAAACTCACTCCATACCACGAATTGGCCACCAAACTAGTTGATTCTTTCAAAACATGTATACTCACTCACATAGGTTGAGAGGACAATACCATAGCAGATGCCCTCTCATCCTTAGGATCAGCCCTCAGGGTCGTTCCCACCTTAGGAACCCGATCCTTAGAGATATGGCACTCACCCACTCTATCCACCCACGATTTGGAGATTTGCCAAAATGACCAAAATTCTACTGAAAAACCCTGGTTTCAAGACATTAAAAACTTCTTAGAAAACGGAGGATTTTCGAAATTTGCTTCTTCTAGGGATAAAGTTTTTATTCAAAAGATTTCAACCCTATATATGATTTTGGGAGGAATTCTTTACAAAAGAGTTTCACCGGTATCTTGTTGAGGTGTGTAGACCTTGAGGAGGCTCGGACTATCATGCATGAATTCCACGATGGAGAATGTGGAGGGCATGTCAATGCGAATATGATGTCCATGAAAATACTTAGAGTCGGTTATTTTTGGTCCACCCTTAAGCAAGATTGTCATGATCATGTTAGGAAATGTCACCCATGTCAAGTGCATGGACATGCCATTCATATCCCATCATCGACCTTGCATTCCATTGTCAGCCCATGGCCTTTTACCATGAGGGCATTTGACATCGTAGGACCAATCTCCCCAAATGCATCAAATGGACATAGGTTCATCCTGTAAGCACGAAAATTCCTTGCTCCTGGTTTACAAGACCAGAAACGAGTCTTTTCGCATTTACGTCACTTTTAAGGGCATGCTAGCTAGCTTACTCAAACTAGCAAAGATTTGAAAATATATCTAACTTTTAAAAGACAATTGTGGCTAAACGGTGTAAACATCCCAAAATCCCATGACTTTCCAAAACCAATACCTGGTTTGCAAATCATTCCCAAAGGGCCATTTTGAGTTCCGAAAACCCAGGAGCCTTCAGAACCCTATACATATTGTTTTAAAACCTGTAAATATTGCTTTAAGCTTGTAAATAGTGTTTTGAAAGCCCCATATCAAATACAAGCTTTTAAACTTGGGCTAAGCCTATTTTGTCCAAAAGCCAAAGACGAACAGGTGGAGCATGCGAAGACGACACCTGATCCAGAAGCAGCCCAGCAAGCCGCTCGCAAAGGCTAATTCCAAAAGCAGCTTCAGAAGTATATTTTGAAGCCTAGAAGAGCACCCTGGCCTAATAAAAGCCAGGCTCAAAAGGCGAAAGGAAGGCCCAGACACGAAGCAGATTTGCAAGCCAGGAGCACTAGAAAGTCAGATCAACCATTCTCATCCAAGCCTCAAGATTATGAACCAGAAAAACCATGAATGAGCAAAAATGGAGTCCAAAAAGGTGAAAAGGAGTCCGGACAACAAAGATTGGGGAAACGCAACACCAGACGAAGCGCTGATGAAGCCAGGGCCCGCACAGATCGTCCGCCTCGAGAAGCCAAGACCATCTAGAGAAATTTTGGATTGGATTTGGACCATAAATATCCAAATCCAAATAGTGAATAGTGTTTGGATTTGGGCTGATCCAAATAGTGTTTGGGTCGATCCAAATAGTGTTTGGGTTGATCCAAATAGTGTTTGGATTGGATCGGATCTAGACCAAAATATCCAGATCCATATCCATAAAAATGTTGGATTTGGATCGGATACAGATCTCAAAATATTCGAGATCCAAGATCCAGATCTCAAACCCAAACCCAAATGCAAGACCCACTTCACTTGCCTATAAATAGGAGTGAGGGGGTCTCATAAAGTTCATGTGAATTTGAAGGGAGGATTTGGAGGAGAGAGAAGGTGCTTAGGTGAGTGCTTAGTGCTTTCTTTGTTTCTAGGGTTTTTAATTATGGCTTAGTGTAGGGGATTAGTGTGGGCTGCCCCACCTTGATTAAAGGATGGATTTGCTTGAACAAAGAGGCTTAAGGTGGCTGATTGGAGCTTGAGCATACCCTAAACCGCCATTAAGAGGTAAGCCCTACTAAACACCCTAAACCACTCTTCCTAACCCCTCTAAACCACCTAAACCGACCTCACCTAACCCTAATCAAACCCCACCTAATTACCCCACAACACCCTTAAGCCTAAGCTAAACCCATCTAAACCCTAACCGACTCCACCTCAAGACCCCCGGCTGTCCCGCGCGCCCTGCACGCGCCCCACTCCCGCTCCCCCGCGCCCTGCACGCGCCCCGCGTAGCCTGCCACTCCCGTGTGCCCCGCACGCGCCCTGTCACCCCACTCCCTCTCTGCCGTAGCGCCTGCGATAGGCGCCTAGCGCCCGTCGCCCTCACCTTCCGCCAACCCGCAACCGACTTACCTACCAACCGACCTAACACCACCGCCTTAGCGCCTGTCGCCCTATACCGACCCTAAACCGACCTTCCGCCACCCTTCCACCGACTTGCTATCCTACCCTGTCCCAACCACTACCTTTCACCACCTCCTAGCCTTCCATCTACCGCCTAACATCCCCTCTAACAACCCAGCCGACTCCAACCGATTTCATCCTACCCTAAACCGCCACCTATCACCGCCATACCCACACATACCACTACGACTACCTATCCTAACCGACCTACCCCCTGTCCCAACCAAACCCATCCTAGCTAGACACTCCCTTACCCGCAGTCATCATTCCATCACCCCACCTACCTAGCGCTGTGACCCTTAGCTCCCATTCCTTATCCCACACCATACCATCACCCCACCTACGCCTAACACTCGTGGCTCCCATACCACCGTCTCACGTCCCTACCACACCCATGATCTTACATCTCACACCACCCCACCTACTTAGTCCCGTGACCACCTTGTCAAGAACCCCCAACTTCCGTCCACCACCGTAGCATCCCATACCTTCCTATCCCATACCCATATCAAATTGAACCTAAAAACCTCACTTCTAGTTTTTAGGTTCACTACACCTAATTACACTAAGTGTTTGAGTTTTCAGGTTTTTAGGTTCGCACCCCCTTAGTGTAGTGAACCTAAAAACCTGAAGCTCAAAGGCTCCGTTCAGCCATCTTTCGCTTCAAGCTTCAAGGAAGACTCATCCGTGGGTGCGAAGCCAAGCAAGTCCGTGTAGATTGAAGTGGACAAACATCCGAATCACGTAAGTGTTTCAAATTCAGTATTTTATATCTCCTTCTACACTTAATTCAATTTGATATGGGATTGTAATAACGGAGCATTGTCTCCCCCCAATTGTAATAACTTGGTTTGCTACACGAAGCACACACGAGCACTTGAGCTTTAGCTGTTACTCGTACATGTAGACACGGAAAATCCTCACTTCTGGTTCTTAGGCCCGAAGTGAACCTTTTCGTGCGTCTAAGTCGTATTTAGCAAAAGGGCGTGCCAGCTAGCTTGCTTAAGCTAGCGAAGAAAGTTTTCTAAATCTGACTTCTATCGGGGCGACTGTGAGCAAGTGAGCTCTTTTTGTCGCAGACCTTCTTGCACCGATGCGCAAGGATCAGTCTGTATGCTTGGCAAAGTCTTTAAAATGTAAACCTCTTTGAAAAATACCCTAAGTGTTTGGGCTTTGTATGTACGATTGCAAATTTTATTACACGTGGGATTTGCACATGCCTATGTCTTTCTTTTTATGCTTTTTAGGGCCAACTAGGTGTGTGCACAAGTGACCTAAGTTGAGCGATTTTTTGAGCGGGAGTGTGGGGCTTGCTTTGATGCAATATGCGTCCTAACTCATGGTATGACGTATATGCAATGCAAACTCACACAACTCCAAAGGGAAAACCCGAATTTGAAAGACAATGCGGAAGGGAAATGACTTAATGTAAATTGCAAAAGAGAAATATGGCTATATCTTAAGAGCGGAAAGGCTCAATTGTGCAAGTGTGTGTAGTGTATATATGGAAAGACTACGCACACAGCTGAACCTTAAAACCCAAATCTTAAAGACATAGCCGAAGGGAAATACTTATAATATATATGGGCCCGAAGGTCGCCAACGTGTGCGTGGGTGTTGTGTGTATATGGAAAGACAACTCACACGACTTGTAATGTAAACCCAAATATAATTGCAATAGGCTTTGACTAAGGTCTTGGGAGTAAGAGCGAAAGCTCAATGTGTGTGAGTGTAGAATTGAAATGCTATGCACACAACTTGAATTTAAACACCCCAAAACGAAATTGCAATAAGGCCTTTACTAAGGTCTTGGGAGTAAGAGCGAAAGCTCAATGTGTGTGAGTGTGGAAATTGAAAGACCACACACACAACTTGAATTAAAACACCCAAGGGAAATTGCAATACGGCCCTTACTAGGGTCTTGGGAATAAGAGCGAAAGCTCAATGTGTGTGAGTGTGGAAATTGAAAGACAACACACACAACTTAATTAAAACCCACACAACTTAAAACATATATATATAACTATATCTTAAGGGCTGATTAGGCCCGTGTGTGTGCTATAATTGTGTGCAGCTAAGAGCAGAATAGGCTCAAGTGCACATGTGTGTGGGTGTGCCAAACCACATTATTACAAGCGGGGGGAGACAATGCTCCATTATTACAACCCTGTATCAAATTTAATCAAATGTAAGCAAGTTTATAACAAGGACCGAGTTAGGCGCTTACGTATAGCTGGTCCGGGTGTGACTTGCTTGGCTTTGGCCTAGTGAGTCGCCTTGGACAGCCGAAGGGGAGCTCCTTTGGTGCATATGGGCGCCAAGTAGAGTCTTAGCCGAGTGGGTGCCTTGATGAAGGCCGGGTGGTATTTGCAGCAAATGGGATGTTGAGTGAGTTGGGGCAGGTTCGGGTGTTAGCTAGGTGGTGGCAGGTTGAGGGTGAAGGCTTAGCTAGGGGCTGAGATGGGTGGCTGAGGGAAGGTGGTGATGTGGAGTGTGAAGTGGCCGGATGTAAGGGAGATGGCTAGGGTGCAGCAGTGGTGGCGGGTGATGGACGGTGTGGCTGGGTAAGAAGGGGAGTGAAAGAGGGGTTAGATAAGGCTGGGATGGGGTACTAACCGGAGGTGGCGGTTGTGGTGGTGGCCGAAGGTGGTGGAGGGAGGTGGCAGTTGGAAGAAGGTGGCAATCGGGTGGGGTGTGCAGGTGGCAGCCGAGTGGAAGTGGAGCCGGGTGGAGTGGCGGTGGAGGTGGCATTGCTGAGGGTGATGGAGTGAGATGGGGTGGAGATGGTGCAGGTGAGAGAGGAGAGAGAGGGCTGAGAGCTGCTGCCCAAGATAGCCCAAAAACCCACCCCAAAAGGGGGTTTTTTATAAGCATGGGCTGGGGTCGGTTAGGGTGGTTTTGGGGTAGATATTTAGGATGTTGTGGGCTGGTGGCGGGGTGGTTTGGGTAGGTCAGCTAGGTGGGTGGTTTGGGTAGGTCGGTTAGGGTGGCTGGGATTTAAGGGTTAGGGTCTAATTAGGTGGGTTAAGGTAGGATTAGGTTTAATGTAGCTAGGGTCTAAGTAGTCTAGTTAGGTGGGGTGAGCTAGGTGAGGTCGGCTAGGTATGGTTAGGGTGGTTTTGGGTGAAGGTGGCTAGGATTGGGTTAGGTTTAGGGGGGAATGGCTAGGTGAGGTGGGTTAGCTTAGGGCTAGGTTTAGGAAGCATCCCCTTGGCCTTGATCCATGGACCTAGTTGTAGCCAGATTCATGTTGGTGCAGCTCCAGGTTAGGTGTAGGTGCATACAAGCTTATACCCACACTCTTAGGCTAAACTCACATGATTAACCCAAAACTTGACACAAAAGTCAAGCCCACCAACTTTCTCACTCATACTTTATCCCCCATTCTCTCTCTTCCCAAGCTTTTTACGTGAATTCACTGTGGGCCCCACCTCCATTTATGAGAAGGTGATGTGGGCCATGGATGTGGATATTGGATTGGATCTTTGGATCCAAATCCAAATCCAGATACATGTTTGGATTTGGATCTGGATATATATGGTCCAGATCTGATCCAAATATGATTTTCTGACTCCTTCATGGTGTTGCGAAACGGACGGTTTGTGCGGGGCCTGACAGCATCAGTACTCCGTCTTGCTTTGGGTCTTTGCCAACATTGTCGTCCGCTCTTCTTCTCACCTTCCGGAGATCATTTTGATAAATTTGTTGATAACAGGGGCTTGGATGTCCGAGATTTTGGGGATGATTCTAATACGAGAGTTGAAAGACAAACTCACATGACTTAATGTAACAACCCAGCTGAATTGAAATACTTATATAGAATAAGAACGAAAGCTCAATGCACGCGTGTGTGAGTATATAAATTTAAAGACAACTCACACATCTCTTACTAAAGTCTTAGGAGTAAGAGCGAAGGCTCAATGGTGCTCATGGGTGTTTGTGTACTCTATAAACACCCCAAAATCCCACGATTTTCTCAAAATTACCTAGTTTTGCAAAAGCAACCCCAAAGGGCTATTTTGAGTCTGGAAACCTAGGAGCCTTCCAGGCAACCCTGTACATATGTTTAAATCATATATGTTTTAAAAATATATGTTATATAGTTTTAAAACCTTAAAAAAGGTATTTTGAAACCCCGAAAAGCAACTTGGCCTGATGAAAGCATGACCGAAGAAGCGAAAGAGAGCCCGAACCCGAAGCATATGTCAAGCCCGGCTCCCAAGCAAATTCATGTGAACTTTTTCACCCCCCCCCCCTGGTCTTATTTATAGGCCAAGGGGTGGGTCTTGGGTTTGGATCTTGAATTTGGGTTTTGAGATCTAAATCCGATCCAAATACTATTTGGGTTTGGATCTGGATATTTGTGTCCAGATCCAATCCAAAATCTTATTTCTTCAGTCCTTCTTAGTGTTTTAAAATGGGCAGTTTTGAATGGGCCCTGGTGTCGCCAGTGACTCGTTTGAGTTGGGTTTTTCCCAGTCTTCTTGTCCGACCATCTTCTCACCTTTCGAGCTTTATTTCGTCTGATTTTTTATTTTTCAGGCTTGGGGTTTCATTTCTGACAGCTTTATCGGTGCTTTGGCTTTGTATTTCATATTTCGGGGTTGAAGTCTGCTTCTGGCCTAGATGCTACTTTTGCTTTTCGGCCCTGTTTTCATCCGGTCAGGCTGAACTTTTGCTTTTTGACCTATTTTGGGGCTGCTTTACACACTCGCACACAAAGAACACCCGAGCGCTTGCTCATGCACCTCACGCACCATTTTGGCCTTGGCAGCTTCTAAGATATAGTCATATTTCTATACTTTCCGCCGTGTTTGCCCGATTCAGCTGCGTATGTTTGTCTTTCTATTTACACACCAACACAACACGTGCACGTTGGCGACTTTTGAGCCCATATATATATAGATGTATTTCCCTTCCGCTATGTCTTTAAATTTCAGGTTTTAAGGTTTAGTTGTGTGAGTTGCATTTCAATTTATACAAGGCATACACTTACACAATTGAGCCGTTCCGCTCTTAAGATATGATACACACTCGGCTGAACACCTTGGAACCGACCTGCCCTAAAACCCACCAAACTTGCACCCATTTGGCCTGGTCCTTTGGCTGGTCCACACCCCACCTAATCCAGCCACTACTCGCCCATCTTAACCCTCACTAAGCTAGGGGCCGGCTGCACCTAGCTCATCCCTTGAACCCTACAAAACCGAGTGCACTTGGCACTCGGTCATCACCAAACCGCCAGCCCTAGGTGGCCTGCACTAAGCCACGCCCAAACACCTAACCACGGCCTGCCCTTGGTCGGCCAGCTCCCCACTTGACTGACCCATATCAGCCACCAAAAACCGAGTGCACTTGGCACTCGGTTGGACCCACATCACCCGCCAGGCTTTCTGGCCTGCGCCCCAGATGTGTCCTTAGGGCTAACCCACACCCTAGCCTGCACAAATACGCAGCCAAGTGCACCACTCGGCCAGGTCTTGCTGGACTGCACTTGTCCCAAACCGACCTAACTTAAACCTAGGACTTAAACCCACCTCAAGCCCTTACTTTAACCACTTGCTGCCGGCTGCACCCTGGACCAGCTTTGTCACCCCCACTCCCAACCAGACCTAGCTTGGGCTGCCACCCCAGGACCTACCTTGGTTGGAGCCACCATTGGCTCGACCTGCCACCTTTAAAACCCTAACTAAGCTAGGTGTTGGCTGCACCTAGCTCATTCCCATCTTCCTAAACCAAAACCTAGACCTAGCTAGGACTCGACCAACCACATCCTAAACCTAACCAAGACACCTTGGCCGAACCAGCCAATACTAAGCCCACATCCACTTGGCTGCACCCAAGTGGACCCACACCCAAGTCTCACCTCGAAACCCACTTGAAGGGACTTACCTTGCGGCTGCAAAGAAGGACGGACCCGAGCGACTCAAGGGGCAAAACCGAACACTTGTAAGTGCCATTTACATTCAGTTTTACATTACTCGTTTAAATTCAATTCAATTCGGAACGGGGTTGTAATAAGGGAGCGAAGTCTTCCCCCGAGATCTAATATTTGTGTATGATACACAACCACACACATACACTTGAGCTTTTTCGCTCTTAACTGCACACAAAGGACACCCACGTGCACTTGAGCCTTTCTACTCTTATATTGCGGACGATTGCACATACATTGAGCCTTTCCGCTCTTAAGCTAAACGTATATACTTCAATTTGGGTATTTACTTTAGTGAAAGTTGTGTGAGTTGCAATTAATTTCGGGTGGATTTACATTCAAGTCATGTGAGTTGCAATTTCAATTTCACACAAGAACACCCACGACCACTCGAGCCTTTCCGCTCTTCACACTCACACACATTGAGCCTTTCCGCTCTTAAGCTAAACATATATACTTCAATTTGGGTATTTACTTTAGTGAAAGCTGTGTGAGTTGCAATTTAATTCCAGGTGGATTTATTTTAGGTTGTGTGAGTTGTCATTTAAATTTCACACGAAAAACACCCACGAACACTCGAGCCTTTCTGCTCTTTACACTCACACACATTGAGCCTTTTCGCTCTTAGGATAAAACATATTTATATATTTTCAAGTTGTGTGAGTTTACTTTAAGTCGAGTTGCATTTCCCTTTGTGTGGATTTACATTTAAGTCGCGTGAGTTGCCTTACATTTCGGGTATTTACATTAGTGAAAGCTGTGTGAATTGTACTTTCAATTCGAGCCTAGCTCACATCATCACTTTCAAAACCTGAAAAAGATTTTTGCATCCTTGCATTCGCTCGCTTTCAAAAGCCCCCGAATCCTCGCTCAAACCATGTTGAAAATAGGCCACATATTCATACACATATCAGGCCTAATAGATAAAACTCAAGAGACTTAGGGTCGTCAAAAAGTCGTAATAAAAATTGCAAAGAAGGCATAGATCGAATTCATAAAACACTGGTCTTTTCAAAGTTAGTATTTGATTTGAAAAATCGAAGTTTCTAAGCATTTAAATTGACCCTTGAGCATCGGTTCAAGAAGGTTTAAGCAAAAAGATCCCGCTTTCCCACAATCGCCAGAAAGTTAGAATATTTCAAAAAAACTTCGCTAGTTTGAGTAAGCTAGCTAGCACACTTGCAAAATGACTTAGGCATGAAAAGGTTCATTTCAAGCTATTGTTTGTATGAGTGACCTCCTTTTGCTCCGTGAGTTAGTCTACTGTTTCAACCACTTTAACCCTTTGTTGGGTGTAGGGTGTCAAACCTCTTTAACCCTTAGGTGTACGGTCCAAGAGTAAGACTATAATCGATCGGGCTAGTTTTTGAGGTCTGATTTTGGATTGGATTAGGTTTTGAATTTCAAAGGTTTTTGTAATTTTATAAAATTGATATTTTGTAAATATTTTGTGGGTTTGGTTCCCAATGTCTCATTTCCATTTGTTTTTTTAAAAAACATATTTGAAACCATCCTTTCTTTGAAGGAAATCATTTGAATTTGCAGAATTTTGCCAATTTGGACTAGAGGGTAAAGCAATCATTTTTTGGCTCCTTGTCAAAATTGGATTTTTTTTGAGGGGGTATAAAGTACCCTTATTTTAGGGCTCCAACAAAATGTTGGTGTGGAAATGAGTTTGTTTAAGGTGCCCTTATTTGAAAACCCTTAAAATTGAGAAATTCTAAAAGATCAAATCTTTTGAGAAAATATTTGGATGTTTACAAAGGTGTTCGAGACCCTACACCCATCAAAGGGTTAAACCAGTCAAAATGGTAAATCACTGACTCACTGAGCGAAAGTAGGTCACTCATGTAAAGAACACTAGGGATGAGACTTAGTTGTACTTCAAAAAGGATATTTGAAGATTTCGTTAAAATTCGATGTTTTCAAATATATCTTAAAGAATCAAAGACATTTGAAACTATAAAATGAAATCCTACCGAAAAGGGACCGGATCAAGTGGGATACTATCCTTACCAGATTGAGAAAGTGGAATTGACTCAACCAAAAGGATAAAGATCCACGTCCAAGACATGCAGCACCCCCAAATGCAAGTGGATCAAACCAAACCATGTTCAAGGGTGACACATGTGTAGACACCCAAAAATTTTATCAAAAGATTTGATCTTCTAGAATTTTGCCTTTTTAAGAAAAAATTATGGTTTTCAGTCTTTTAAGGGTTTTCAAATATCTGCATCATTTAAAATGAAAATAAAAATAGTTTCTGAATCTATATATCAAATCTATTTTCTGTAAAATTTTGAGAATTTTTTGAGATTTGGAAGCTATCCAAGACAATAAGTCTCTAAAAACAGAATCAATTTCTGTTTTTCAAGATTTGAAATGTTTTTAGTATAGAAGTAAGTTCACGAGTTTTGTCAAGCTTTTGGAATTGAAATTTGGTTTCGAAAACTTATTGAATTTTAAACAATTTTCAAAGCATTTAGGCTGACCCTTGAGTATCGGTTCAAGAAGGCTTGTGTAGAAACAAACTAGTTGGCACGCTCGCATATTCGTAGCTTATGAATGTAGTTTCAAATCTCTACATAGACTTCATAACAAAAATTCACATCTACAGTGTCCCAAGAACCAAGTGGGAGAATCAGAGAAGGATAGGTCTAAGGATAAAATGGAGTCTAATGATCAACTCTAAAGATAGGATACTTAGCTAGATAGGGTAAATGGGAGAATTGGCTCATATATGTATGTCCCAAAAAGAACGATGGAAGAAAGGTCAAAGTTTATCCTAGTGGGTACAAATAAACAATGATCTAAGTCTGCCCCTAGAGTGAGTAAATGGAGTAGTGGACCCTTTGAATGAAAGGATAATGACACACTAGGGGGTGGACTCTTAGAAGGTTGAGATTCCAATGGCAAATTCTGATCACGAGAAGATATGCTTAGTGGTGAAGGAAGAGGTATGTTTCATACCTTAGACATAAACTCCCATTACAACTTGTTACTAGGGAGGCCTTGAATACATTACCTCCGAGCCGTCCCTTCAACCTTCCATAAGTGCCTAAAGTTTTCATGGGATAATCAAGTGGTGGTAATCCTTAGAGAAGACAACCCACACCTCAAGGGAGTACAAAGCTTTCCTTGCCTATTAAGTGACCCATCAAGTGAAATGGAGAGGGCGATGGAGACGCCCAATCCACCCAAAGTTGTCCACCTCCTAGGAGGGCCTATGTCCCATCCTTGCAAAATCGTCTACCTTCTAGGAGCCCCTAAGTCATCCAAAACTTTCACTCCTAGGGTCATGTGCATCCTAGGGAAACTAAAGCCTTTTACCACTAAAACCTCACATCTCCTAGGCAAACCCGAGCAAACTCGAGTGTATAACCATATCGTTGATGATACACTATTCCAAGGCCATCCTCTTTGTCAAAACTTTTCAAAACTCAAAAAGCCTTGGAATATATTATTGAGCATGAGATATTCACCATACAAAGGTTTAGGAGCTACAAACCAAGGTAGGTTAGAACCCATCTTACCTCTACCTAACTTAAGTCAACATGGCTTAGGATATAACCCATCCATACTCTCCAAACCACCACCTAAGACCAATTGGGTCAAGGATGCCCTATAACCCACTAAAACCGAAACCTATGGCTTAGACCTCTTGTTTAGAATATAATTCATGATGTTTTCTTTGTAGGTTTGATGGAATACCTCTTTTTAGAAAAAATTCAAAAAAGTATATATTTGGAAAAACCAAAAAAATCCAAAAAACTTTCAAAGCCCAAAAATATTTGAAATATTTGAAAATTTCAAAAAGAAAGTCTTTTATTTTTATCCTTCTAGCATTTGTTTGAAAAAATCTAAAAAAATTGAAAAAGTTGAAAATTCCAAAAAGTTTGTCTTTCAAAATCGTGTGCAAGTTAAAAAATTGGGTTTGGCAAAACCCATGTACATTTTTAAACCAAAATCATCCCATGCCATTGTAAATAATTTCATTGTGCATAACCCCTCTCTTTCATGATACTTTCCTAGAAATCAAAACACTTAAGAGTGATCAAAGCAAGGAGAAAGATCCTCTCATGTATGAGAAAGATCAAGCCTCTGAGCTTCCCGAGTTTTATAGAATCCTTGACTTGGAAAAACCTTCAAATTTCATAGGAGGGGATTTCACAGAGGTCAATTTAGAGAGTGAGTCTAACCCAAAGTGTGTCAAAATAGGTACTTGTTTGCATGAATATGAAAATGCATCATTCATTGCATTCTTGAAATTATACATAGACGTATTTGCATGGATCTATGAAGATATGCTGGGATTAGACCCTAGGATTGTAGAGTATCATCTACCTTTAGAACTAAATGCAAAACCCATGAAACAAAAGCTTAGGAAAACCCACCCCGATGTTTGTAAACGTGAAAATTTTATTCCAAAGCCTATGTAGAGGCTTGAAATAATCTTTTCAATCTACATCGTTCTTATGTGAGCATGCTAGCTAGTTTCACTTAAACTAAGAAAGTAAGAATTTTGACTTTGTGATGCGATTGTGGCTAAGCGGGATCTTTTTGCCTTAGGCCTTCTTTAACTAATGCTCAAGGGTCAGCCTAGATGCTTTGAGGATTTATTTGTACTGGTGTATGTCTCCAAAATTCAGTTTCAAATATGGTTTTGAATCAAATCCAACTCGTGCACTTAGTCTAGAGATTGAAGATTTTCATGTTCTGAAAAACAGAAAATGGTTCTGTTTTCATAACTTATTTCCAAATTTTTTTGGGTGACTTAGAGATCTCCAAAATTCATGAAACATTTACAAAACATAGAATACAATGTGGAGATTCTAAGCCTATTTTTATTTTGTACTTTGGTCATGTGGATTTGCAGAATTAAATCTAGAACAGACCATTGCTCAGGTGGGTTCGTGCACCATTATTTTGTTACAAAAACATAGAGGCCTAAAGAAACCTTTATATCTCGTTGCACATAACTCCAAATTATATGATTTTAGTCTTGTTGGAAAGCTATAGATATCAGATTTCCAATGAGATTAATTTTATTAATTTTGGTTCATTACAAACAGAGTTATGAGAATTTTACTCAACCCCTGTTGTAAGAAAGTAGATTGTGCAAAAACTGAATCTGATTTTGACCAATTTTTTTTTGTTTTATTTACGAGTCTACACTACCCTAAAATTCTTGAAAATTTTATTTCTAGTGGGTTTGTGTGTGTTCGGTGTCTTAAATTTCAGATCGTTCGGAGCATCCATTTAGCAATAAAAAATAAAACAATAGACATGTGTAGGATACAAAGAAACCGAGTTTCAGTTTTAGAATATATATGCATGCATCCATCTGAATTTAAGAGCCATCCACAACAAAATTAAAGTAAATGACTGAAGGAAAATGAATGTAAATATATATTTAGCTTAAGCATAT
The DNA here is from genome assembly GCA_036023115.1 of Brasenia schreberi. Lineage (NCBI taxonomy): Eukaryota > Viridiplantae > Streptophyta > Magnoliopsida > Nymphaeales > Cabombaceae > Brasenia > Brasenia schreberi. The sequence continues at coordinate 14,076,385 of JAYKKT010000061.1, forward strand.
AGGGGATATAGGTTATAAGAGTGTATAGAATATAGAGAGGTAAAGAAGCATAGAAACAAACAAGTAGAAGGCATAAGCATAAACGAAATGAAATGGGTAGCACTTCTACGTTATTACAACATGGGGGGAGACTTGAGCTCCATTAATACAACCCCTTTTTAAATTGAATGTGAATAAGAGAGTGTTAAGATCAGCAAATGAGAAAGGAAACTTACTCACAAAGTCTCCAAAGGCACACAACTCCAAGGGGGGAGCGAACATTCCCTTCCTTCTTCTACTCTCCCTCTCTCTTTTCTCTTGTTGCAGCAACTCCTCTCTCTCTCCTAGACCCTCTCCTAGACTTCACTCCAGCCTTGGGAAGCCCATTCTCCAATCTCTAAGTTATTGGAATCGTCCCCCCCCTTGGCCTCCATTTATAGGCCAAGGGAGGGGCTAGACCCTTCATAGGTTCAGATTGGGCATGGGTTCTTTGACCCTTGTCTTGATCCACTTCTTGGCTGGCCCTAAGTCCATGACGTGGACATCCTTGTGGTCCCATTTAATCAAGGTTGGACCAGCCCCATGTGGGTTCGGTTGGCTAGGCTTACCCATGCATGGCCGGCTAGCCTTGGTGCAATCATGAACTCGATGGGGTCTTGCCTTGGTTGAATGTGTTCTATTGTGGCTCGTCCCATCCACTCTTGGAGCAGCCTTACCTCTTGTTTGAATGTTTTCAATGAAAATTCACAAGACAATATGATTTTTTTTCTCTTTTATGTAAAAATGATTTCTCAAGCAATACTTAGGATAAGATACTATCAAGAATTTCTCACTCCCTAAATCAAATGCAACAATGCAATCCAAAACCAATAGACTATTTCTTTCACATATCCAATGTATTGCACCATTAATAGAATAACATACTATCTTATCTTTGTTGAACCCAATAGTGTAGTAAAAGTGTAGGCGGAGCCATGAATTGCCTTGTTGCAGGATTAACAATGTAGTAAAAGTTGGGGATATCACTTAAGCATATTAGGCCATTGCATTCAGCTACAGGTTTTAAAAGGTGACCAAATTGTTTGGGCAACAACGATAACTTCTTTTTGTGGAGAGAGAGGGAATACTAATCTACTTTGAGAAGGTTGAGTTCACTCTTATAACTTGCTAGGATGACATGATTTCTTTTAAAATTGAGATGGCAGTTCTTGAAGTATATATATCTTTGTTGTTTTGTATTTATAACTAGATACATATATATGTATATAGAGAGAGATACCCTTCCATGATTCTATCTTTTTGTTGTTTTCCTTTGATGCATTTCTTTCTTTTTCTCGAATTGTTTGTGTTCACAGTCATATTCCTACATTAAGTGAGATCCAATCCAGATTTTATTTTTGAGCAAAATGTCTAACAAAAACAACAAGCGCATACTGGAGCTTCAAACCTTAAGTCACTCACTAGTACATCAAAGCCTCCTATTCATCCAAGTTTTAGTGCAAGTTCTCATCATTCAACTCCAGTTGTCAATCAATAAATCTAATTTCATTTGAGAGAATGGGTGATGGTTCAGAACATACTCTTTGTTCAAGTCCATGAGAACAATATCAATAAGGTGAAGAAGAATTGGAAGATAATGGGAAAAAACAAAATCGAACCTCAATGGTTTGGAACCATTATAAGAGATAAAAGTTGGAGCTGTCATGAAGGTTATTTTCAATTATTGTGGAAATAAACTTGGAGCTTAAGAATGGGACTAGACATTTGCATGATCACCTAAACACTTGTAAGAGAAAAAAGCAATAAGATCCACATCAAATAAATAATTAATGCTCAAAACAAGAAGGATGGGACAATGACTATGAACAACTGTGTATTTAATCAAGCATGTAGACTTTCATGAACCAAAAAAAGGAATTATTGCAATAACAACTCATTTCATAGATGATTCTTAGGAGTTACAACGTTGAATAATGAAGTATGCAAAACCATAAGAAAATTGTAGTTGTTTAATTAACATGTATGCAAAAATTGTCAGTTGATTGTCAAACTAGATGGAATTCTATTGCTATTAAACATAAGGATGTCTTTGCTTATTTGAGGATACATGATTTATAATATGGGATTTTTGTAAGTGATAGTAAATCGGGGATCGTAAAGTAGGTCCGTGAGAAGTTGAAATTGTTATATCAAGTAACTAAGTTATGCTTTTGTTTTAGGTATCATACTGTAAATTTGTACTTTTCTCATGTTTGTGAAATCTATCTTCATTTATCAAAATGGATTAATGACTGAAACCATGTAATCAATGATATGACAACACATATGATGGAAAAGTTTACAAAGTATTGGAATGTTATTCAAGGAATCCTAGGTGTAGCTATTGTCCTAGATCCTAGATATAAAATGAAGTTATTGTAATTTAACTTTAATTTGATTTATGGTGATGAGAAGGCTAAGATAGAAGTTTATAGAATCTAAAATTAATATTATGACTTGTTGCAAGAATATAATGTGAGAGATGATAATGAAAGAGAGACATATAAGGTTGCATATGTTTCTATGAGAAGAGATAATAATTCAACTTTAGAAGTCATTGGAGACGGAGAGATTATATGTTTAAGGACTATGATGTTTGTCAAAATAAGTAAGTCAAAGTTCGATCAATATTTGGATGAGGGTGTACTTCCTAGAACACTAAATTTTGATATGCTCGGTTGGTGGAAGACAAATGGTGTGAAATTTCCTATAGTATATGAGTTTGCCTTTAGTATATGTGGGAGGTGGATAAGTTCTCATCAAAGTAGACTTCATCTAAATACATTGAAAGCCTTGATGTATGCTCAGAATTGGTTGTGGGCAAATATTAAAGGAATTGACAGTTTTAATATATATAATTCATTTGCTTTGAAATTTGTATATATTATAAATATATTATTTCATATATGAATGTATAGGTGAACCTTTACCGATGCATCATTCTGTGCCTCCATGTATTGGCAATGAGGAGACTGATGATGATAGAAATAATTCTTAGTCACCTATCACTCAGGTTCAAAATATTTTACTTTTATTATAGTGATTTTACTTCTTCTATTGTAACTTTAATTTTATTTTGTTCTAGGTTGCAAAATATTCTAGAAGCCAAAAGTTAAGATATGAATGAAACCTTGCACCTCCATGAGTATGTGTCTCATTGATATAAATTAATGGATGCATTTAACCGAATTCTACTAAATTAAATCATCATCCACATCAATTTCAATTAGGAGGAAATGCAATAATGAAAGAAAATTATTAATATAGCTTAAGCATAGAGAGAATTAGATGGTATAAGTTTGTATAATGTATATTGGGGTAGCACAAACCATGAACCAAACACATAGAAGGCGATCTTACCTATGATCTTGGATGAAAATTGGGCAACATCAACAAAAATAAAAAATAACCATGCCACCTTCATGGACAAATAAACAAGATTTTTTTGTTCCAAATGATTTCCTTCAAAGAAAGAATGATTTCAAATAATTTTCTTTAAAAAAATAAATAAAAATAGAACATTGAGAACCAAATCCACAAAATGTTTGCAAAATGATAAATTTAAAAACTTATAAAAATTTTGAAATTCAAAAACAAAACAAATCCAAAATATGATTCCAAAGATTCGCCAAATCGATGATAGTCCTACACCAAACGACACTACATCCATCAGAGGATTAAAGTAATTTGAGACCCTACACCCATCAAAAGATTAAAGCGGTTTGAGACCCTATACCCATCAAAAGGTTAAAGCGGTCAAAACAGTAAATGACTAACTCACAGATCGAAAGTAGGCCACTCATGCAAACAACACTGGGGATGGGACTTAATTGTACTCCAAAAGGGATATTTGAAGATTTTGTTAAAATTTGATGTTTTCAAGTATAACATAAAAGAAATGATTTAAAGAATCAATACATTTGAAACCATAAAATAAAATCCTATTATAAAAAAGATCAGATTAAGTGAGAAATCATCCTTACTAAAATGAGAAAGTAGAGGTGTTTCACCTTAAGGGAATAAAAATGTACCTCCAAAACATGCAACGCTCCCGAATGCAAGTGGATCAAACAAACTCAAACAAAGATGGGTCACACACGAGGCGAACCCAATCAGATGAGATCAAGATGATTTGCACACAAGGCGAGCCCAAATCAATTCAAGTCAAGTTCAAGATGGGCAACACATATAATGAACCCAAAATCAAATCAAACAATATGGGCACATGACCAACCTCAATTCAAGTCAAGTTCAAGATGGGTGGGGTGGCACATGCAACTAGTCCATACCAGGTCATGATGGGCTCATGATCAAACTCAAAATCAAGTCAAAATGAAAACACAATCAAGCCCAAAAATAAATCAAGATGGGGTTGAACATGATGAAGCCCAAATCAAATTGACCAATTCGAATTAAACCAAGGTAAGCATGAACATGATTACGACAAGGAAAGCCAAGTTCGATCAAGCCAAGACAAAGTGCACTTAACCGGGCCAAAGTGGGCAAACCAAGATCACGAAGAAAGCCTTGATCAAGTCAAATCAAAGACAAGTCAAGTCACAAGACCAACCATTAATCAAGCCATGTCCAAAGGAGCCAAGGGCTGCACCAAAGAAGGCGGGCTGCACCTACGAGGATGGACCACGCCATAGTCAAGGCCCACTCAAGGCTATCTGCAATATGGATATGTTGCACCTAGGGCCAGCTTTGACCAAGATCATGTACCACCCATGTGCCCCATATGACACCCATGGGACCAACAAGGAATGGGTTGCATTGGGTCTGATTTGAATCCACAAAAGTCTACTCCCAATTCATGGAAGCCTCTAGGGAGATGCCAAGGAAAATTACTTTCCTAGAGACTTCCCAAGAACTCTATAAATTCAACCCTTGGTTTGGGTTTTACGAGGAGAAATTGAGAGAAGAATTCCAACAAAAGAGAGAGAAAAGAGAGAGAGGAGAGGAAGGAGGAGGAGCTGCCTAAGGGGTAGCTCGCCAAGAAGATCGCCCAAGCCTTCCAAGCCCCAAGTCGGTCAAGTTTTGTTCTTTCCTCTCCTTATTTCCATTTTCTCAATTCAAATACCATTTCATTTGTAATATTTGAGGAGCCATTGTCTCCAATTCATTGTAATAATTAAGGAGGAATGCTGTAAATCTATACCCAAAACAATCCGTAAGAGGGCCTTTAACTTATTTGAAATTAGGTTTTATCTACCCCAATATAGGCTACATCTTATACTCTCTTTTTTATGTTTAATGATATTATCATCTCTTCTCCCCTTTTTTGATTGCTCAATTTTCTTCAAATTAAATCACAAAGCCATAAGAGGGACACTAGCATCCAAGTTTTACATGCAATGATATGAATATGTAAATCGCTTTTATAGTTAATTAACTATCCATAAGATTGTGTAGGAGTAGGCAAGGGGCTATGATCCGATATATATCTAAGAGAGTAATCCTTCTCGAGAGAGATGCCTTATGATTTTATATATAGATGAACTAACTCCCCAAGAAGACACAAGTCGTCAATATAAATTTCTTTGGATGATCATTAATATATTAAGGATCAAATCAGATGCATTCACTAGCCTTATACAAAGAAAACTCTGAAAATTTTAGCATTCTCGAGTTCAAAATCAGTCGAAACCTTACACACATACTGACAAACATCCACTAAAATTTTTAAGAATTTTAGATAGGGGTAAAGTCAAAAATAAAATTATTAAAAACCAAACTTAACTCGAGATAGAACTTATCTATGCTGAAAATCCCGTTATAGATCTTAGTACAATTCCAATAACTCTTTCTGTAGAGACCCAAAAATTATGAAAACAATTTTGTTGGAAAGATGATGTCCATGGCTTTCTAAAAAAATTTCAAATCAAAATTCTACATATAGAGATACAAGCATTTTACTAAGCCTCTACATTTTCTGTTAGAGAGTCTTTTTTGAATTTCATGGTTGAGAACTTTCCAAATTTAATTCTGATCAGATAGAGAGCAGCAAATCCAAACAAAAATACCCACATAAACTCACACATAGGACTTGCTTAGGTTAAATTTTTGGGATTTTTAGATCCCAAAAAAAACATAAAAAATTAGAAACATATGTTGTTGGGAACAAAACTGTCCCTATTTTTCATAACTGAAACTGATTTTGCCAAGTGAATGACAAACTAGTTTTGAAAAATCTGTTTTGATTGAAATTTGTTTTAAAGAAATCCCAAATCCAAATTACTCTTCTTAAGCGTCTAGGTTGACCCTTGAGTACCAGTTCAATAAGGTCTATAACAATAAGAATTCACTTGTCGACAATCACCTAAAACTTAAAAAATTACTTTGCAAGTTTGAGAAACTTGCTAGCACGCTCGTGCATAGCTTTTTGCAAATGAAATTTTAAGTTGATCCATAGATGAAAAATTTTAAAAATTTTATTTACAAGTACTAATCAGGGACAGGGGTGGGTCCCCATGGTGGCGGGGATGGGTCGGGGCTAGGGATCATAGTCCTTGCACCCACCCCATCCCACAAAATACCCCTAGATACTTCTTGAAAATTTACTAAATAGTGGAAGTAAATTGTGTATCAGTAAATTGTGTATTATTCGGCCTTTATGGACAAGTGAGAGATATAAGTTGCATGGGGTAACTTGGAGGCCATGGAAGGCCTCTATTAATGCTCTCATGAAGTTAGGAAAGAAAGGGTCCCTTTTTTTATTTTGTGAGATGGATTTTCTATACCTAAAAACAAAATGAATACTGAAAACATTTTATTTTTATACACAACAGAGGTTTAAACATAACCGATCCTCTTCTAGAAAAAGGAAATAGAAAACCTACAATGGCAATCATAAGGAAAGAAAAGAAGCACTCAAATATATATATATATATATATATATATATATATATATATATATATATATATATATATATATATATATATATATATATATATATATATATGAGCATCAACATATGAAAAAGATATAGAGAGAAACTAAGAATTTCTAACCTTCAAGAGAAACCTTGTGGATGGGAACCATTTATCATGACAAAGCTATCTTCTTCTTCTTCTTCTCCGCATCCACTCGGTCTTCATCGAGGTTGATGATTCCCTTAAGATGGAACAAAAACTCAATTTTTCTTTCAGCCACCCAACCCGAGCCAATTTGGGTCGAGTCTCATCAAAACTATGCTCTAGTACCATATGCCATGAATTGAGCTCTCCGAATGCAAAAAATGTAGGAAAACATCACCAATTTGCTTCATGATGCCATTGCTCGCTCACTTGTCAAATAACCAGTATGAGAACATGTCACACACCAGCTTGGCTCTTCTCCCTCACAATTGGCTCTCTCTAAACATGAAGAGAAATAGAGGAAAACTTTATGGTAAAAGAGAAAAAATTCAACCTTATATAGGCGAAGGATCAAATGTATAAATGACCTAATCATACTGACATGATGACATAAGACATTTGACAAGGACACTCCAACTATCATACAATGACACTAATATTGATCCAATTCAATCTAGATCTAAATTCAAATCCACTACTCAACTGTTACCCAATTGATTCTAAACCAAATCGAATACAAATCAGGAAGACACCTTCATATCCGAATCCATGTCCCACGTGGATCATGTGCTCGGGCTATCTGCTTGCAATTGGTATCATGCGACAATTACTATTAATATTTTTTAGTTACAAGGAAAGGCTCAAGGCTAACACACACAAGCGATCCCCTAAGAGTTAAACTCCCCAGCAGTAGCAACAGCGTCACAGCGCCGCCTTGTCAGTTGAATCAATACATTGGATGCTTCCGTAAAACATTTAATTATAAATATGTAAGTGTTACAGCACAACAATAAATGAAGACTTGGCCAATGAGGACCGTTCGTGAAACCAAACAAAGACGACATCCTGGAGTCACCCAGGCCATGCAGGCATAGGTGCACAAAGGGACGAAACATGAACAGCGAAAAGAGCGGTCCTGGGCGCCATACGCCGCTCACTGTCAGCCTCGAAAGAAACGCAATGGCAATTGTCATAACTAGCGAAGGTGTATCGAATGAATTGCACGCACCTATGCCTTGGCGAGAAGAGCCCTTTATTTTCCACTTGTAGGCTCGCTCCTTTGAGCCTTGGTAGATCTGGACCGTGGTCACTAGGACCCGCCCCATATCGTAAACCGTAATGCAGGGGTGCTGCCTTATAAATATCTCGTTCACGTATTATGGGAGGCGGCTATCGTATCGAGTTTCTTCTTCTTCATTGAACAAACTATCTTCCTCGTTCCTTTTCATTTCTCCAATCTTGTCGAGTGAACGAGTGAGGGGTGAGAGTGAGCAGCCATCGACCGAGAGGAGACAGATGAACGAGAACCCACGGAAGTAATTCGTTCATCGCTGCGTGTTGTGAGGCTGAGTGGAGTTCAGACAGAACTCCACTGCCGTCATCGAGCCCGTGGTGGATGATCGGTCATCGATTTGTGATTGCCGCAGAAGAATTGGTGATAGAGATCTACAGCATTAAAACCACATGCGTTACAGTCTTGGCAGTGATTAAGTTCCCCCTCTCCTCGGGCTTCACTAGAGGAGGCTCGCTAATGTCCATGCTTCAGCAAATGTTAGGATACATAACTTGACTATGTGCATTTATGTTTTCAAATCTCACCTTGTAGAAGGTAGATCCACCATATATACATGCATAGACACACATACACATATACAAAGGCAAATTCCCTTGTACGTCAAATCATTTTGCATTAATATTGATTAATGATCAAGGGCGAACAACTTTACCATAGCATAGAAGCATTCTATTATGTATTAGTGGACTCAAATATACCAACATTCGGCATCTGATCATGGACACTTTAAACCAAAATCTTATGAGTTTAATGACTAATTACGAAATTCCAAAACCTAAGCAGGTGGGCACAAACATATGACAATACAAGTGGTACTGTGGATTGTATTAAGATAAGTTCCGGTCACCTGCCATGTTTGGTTTCTAAAGCTCTCAGCGCAAAAGAGAAACATATGAAATTTTAGACAATACCATTCTGATATTGGAGCACCTCCCTTATGCTTGACCTAGCCATAGATGCATTTTTTGGTCAGGATAGTAGCTTCCGACCAGTAGATAAGCACTCATTCTACTAGCATTCTTCTTCAGCTGATCTATCGTAATCAGTAGAGGTCCGATCACGGACTACTTCAAGCATGTAGAAACCTCACTGAAGATCGTGTGAGCATGTTGTGAGGCTTGACTGTGAGTGAAAGCTCCGCAACCATGTAGGCACGTGCACCCACAACATGGTTTTGTCTGAGGATTGATCAGAGAGCCTTGCAAGCTCAAAATCACCAAGTTTCCGATTCACGTTCAGCTTCTAACAAGCCATTAATTACTTGCTTTTATGTAACTTTTATAATATGCTGCCAGCCTTCCTGCAGATACAACAGACCCGATGCAATCCCCTTGAGAATCTTGAACCTCGTTTCCCAACTAGGGCATTCTCATGTGATCCTCAAAGACTTTTATGTTGGCTCCCATTTGGCATGAAATCACAAACAAGAAGCGAGTCTTCTCCCGCTGCATGCAATTGAACTAAGTCCCGGTGCCTTAACATTACTATGCTTGCTATATATGATATGAATCCATCATCACTTACTATATGCTCTAATTGTCATTAAAGCTAAAGCAACAAAGTACTTGCATCATTCCTAGGTGCAAGCAGCTCCAGATGAGGAAACTCTCATTCTCCAAGGTAAGCCTGACCAGTTAGAAACAAAGATAAGTAGGAAATAAAGGACCGTATTATTCTTCTCCAAATTGAGTTTTGCTCACATCTCCAATAAATTTCAGAACGGAGACGAAAAAATTCTGACCATCAATCAAAATAGTTCGTGGTTTCCGAATGCCTATGGTGGCTGAACCTAATAAGATAGCAATACGACGCCAGAAGTTAGAAAGTACTTGCGCATGAACTTGGAACCTCCCCATTTGCCAATAGACATGTTGGCTTACTTCTACACCAGATATATTGTTTAAAACCTCCAGTGTGTTGATGGAACATGGTAGAACGTTCATATTACCCTATGACAGAAATGGAATCTAAGAAGGAATTATTTATGCTTATGTTGACATTACATAAACATACTTCCATCAAAAACAGCATATTTCTCATCAACTCTCTAAGGCACAATTTTCCTTTACATCCTATGCTGATATGAAGACCAAGCTTAAGATTCCAGGTTAATCAGGTTTGCCGATTCCAAACAAATGGTTCTGGTTCTACCAAAACCTGGAACTGGAACTGGAACCGGACAGCTCCTCAGGGTCTAGTTCTGGTTCTGGTTCTAGTATCAAACAGTGTCTTGTTCTAGTTGAGTTTCTGTTTTATTTGTGGGAATCAGGTGGAATTTTAAAGTCGGAACCAGAAAAGCACTTGGACTTGTGGTTTCAGACTACCAGTTCCAATTTAGTTCTCTTATATGTATAACAGCAAAGGAACCATAGGGTCTCCGGTTTTGGTTCCACGGCTTTGGTTTTGGTAGGTTCTACAGGCAGTTCAGGTCTGAATGAATCACTAGTACAAAATTGACCTTTTGCAACGAGTAAGAACAATTCCGTTGTTTTCAGCCTCCGGAATATATCAGAAAACAATTCCAATGGTTAGACCTTTCGAAATACAAAAACAACTACCACAGTAAATCTCTGCAAACTTTATCGACGGTCATACTCTTATTTCCAATGGTTGGGAAAACCGTGGATAATGATTTAGTACGTTTTTTTGCAGTCTTGCATCTCAATTCTAGGGTTGAGAAATTGTCTCAAATTAAATCTGGTGGAATCCCTAATCCCTTTCCCTTCTCTTTTCACAATATCCTCTTTTACTCTCTCTCTCTCTCTCTCCCTCCCCCTCTCTCTCTCTCTCTCTCTCTCTCTCTCTCTCTCTATATATATATATATATATATATATATATATATATATATATATATATATATATTCGGGCGAATTGGTTCTCGCTCTAGATTAAATCTGGGAGTTGGTGATTGTGAGGCTATGGGGGTACGGGGAAATCGATCTATGGTACTCTCTTTCTCTCTCTGTAAGATTTTCTTTGTTTCATTATGTATTTTGTGTCTGCAATCTGTGCTTGTATTCTATTTTGTTCACTCACACACATTGTGTGTGTCAGAGAGAAATCCAACAGTGATGGAGAGAACTTTGTTAATGATTTCTCTCTCATCTCAAGAGGACAAGACTCAGTTTGTTAGGTCCAATTAACGTACTTGTCTCCTTAGGATACATAGATGTTCTTTCCCTTCATTTCATAGAGAATCAACGAGAGTGGGCTTTTGTTCCATAAATCATAGAGAATACAAAAGTTGATAGATTGAAGATGAATCGTCTGAAAATGGTGAAATTGTGGAATGCAAACCTACCAGTTGTTCAAAAATACTGCCTTGTGATCTACTTGAAGCACACGCATATTTAAATTTACATAGTCAATTGGCAGAGCATATACAAAACTAGAAATGTCTAATTTTAATAAAGTTGAAATATGATTCTCCTCCAAAACTAAGGGGTAACCCATCATATCAAGCACTCTCTCACCATCACTCCTTGTACTATCCATCTAAATCTCTCATATAATGATTTTCCTCTATAGAATACGTTGTTATGGTCCTTAGATAATGCAATACCATTAGGTCCTTAAACTCGTGCTCTATGAGCCCTACCTACATATCAAAAAGAAAAACGACTAAAACAAGTAAGAGTACATGTCACCCAGATCACGGAGACACGGCTAAGCCACATCTCCCAAGTAGGAGAGCTGCGATCTAGCCATGTCTCCTACCAACTGAGATACGTGGCTCGGATGCAATTCCCATGAACATAGACTCGTGACACAAGCATGTCTCCCTCGTAGGGAAGACATGCCTATGTCGCGTCTCAATGTGAAAACATGGAGGGTATACATGGTGGATTCAGATCAAAAAAGGATTTAAAGCACCAAATAAATGGCAAAATATATACCAAATCAATGACATACTTCAAAAAATCACCTAATGTCTCTTCAAATGAGTCTCCTTCTTTTTTCTCTGACTCGATTCAAAGCAAAGTGGGAGGACGGTATTGTGCGATTGAGTCATGGTTCAAGGCATGGGTCATTGGAGCACGGGCATGAGCTTCACCGGTGACGATGGAAACACACAAAAAGGAGAGAGAACCAAATAGATTGGTTTGCTTATGGGGTATGATGGGGATTGTCCAATTTTAATAGGGGCAAAATTTTAAAAAAATGGTGTGCGTGAATTGTAAAAAAGGTATGCATATATCAATTTTGTAAATAAAATGCATCTATAAGTTATCGAACAAGTGCATCAATGACTTCTCAAAGATGTTTGGGAATGTTACTCCAACAAACAATCTCATACCCAAATCTTGGTATGATGCCAAGAAGTTATTCGCTAATTTGGATATTAACTATGTCAAAATAGATGCATGTTACAACAATTGTATTCTTTATAAAGGCAACTTTGAACGTGTAGATAAGTATTCCAATCCATAATGTGATCTTCCAAGACGAAAATCTACAGAAGGGACAACATAGAAAAAGAATATCCCTTATAACAGGCTAAGATATTTCCCATTGCTACCAAAACTATAATAGTTGTTCATGTCAAACAAGATAGCAAAAGATATGATTTTAGATACTACAAGTAGAAAAGATACCTCAAGCAAAATGAGTCAACCTCGAGATTTAGAAGCATAGAGACATTTTGGCGAGGTGGATCCTTCTTTACTAGTGAACATAAAGTATGACTTGGGCTCGCTAGTGATTGATTTAATCCGTACAAGATTTCTAGTGTGTCAGATGCAAGTGTGTATAAGGTGGTGAGCCACATATACTTGTTTTGCAGTAATTGTGTTGCATTCCTTTTCTAGGTTTTATTTCATTGAGGAATCTTGACAAACCTTACCATTTCTTAAGTCCTGTGTTTCTTTTCAGATGCATCATGGTACTTGCAAAAAACCACTCAAGAATTTTCCTTTGTGTAGCTTTGCCATTTAAAGTGCCTTGAAAAGTTCTTTACAACGTTTTGGAGATAACCTGGTTATCTGCTTGTAGGTGATGATTTTGTAAATGGTTTTATAATTTGATACGTGGGATCCCAGGTTTCAGCTAACCATTAATATTAGTTTGTATTTATGTTTTCTTTTTGGTTGGACTCATTTTACATTATTTAGTTTGAATGTTTTAAGAAGTCGGTTTCATATACTTACTATATGTTAAGTACTGGTAGTTCTTTAGGTCCTCATTACGGCTACTATTATGGAAGTATATTTATTTGAACTTTCTAACCATTAAAGTTTGCTCTGTTTTTTGGTTTCAGTTGGTGTATTATAGATATGGGCATGGACACAAGTTTCTTCAAGAAAGAGTTAATGATGCTTATAGTCATGGGTTATTGAGTTTATCCAGTTTGCCCTTATTACCGTTAGAAAGTGTCAACTGAGTAAAAATAAATGGTTACCAATAAAATCGATTGAGAACACATTATGTTTAAGGGATTTCTTAAAACATATGAGAAGTGGATTTTTCTTAAAACAAGCACTAACCATACACGTATCAGTAATGACTTGAGCTTTGTAAGCCAAGATGATATGCATGGATTGATACAAGGTACTTTCCATATCATTCCGACAATTTCTAGTAATGACACGCTAATTGAATTCAATCAAGCATTAGAAAGTCAAGCTCTGTAGGGTGATTCTTTACCATCTAGCGAAAATCTTTCTACTCAACCCAATTATGACACTTGTATGCAAATTTTAGTTCCAATGAAGAACCCAAACCTATGATACAAATTTTCAATATTTAGACACTAAATACGAAATGTGGGACTCGGTTTGGACTTCACTGGTAGTCTTCTACCCCCAACGAGGTAGGGTCAACCTCCCCATGCTAGTTGTCATCAATATGTTTGTCCGAGAGAAATATGCATGTGTATGAATGGGATCAATATTATGCTTGATATGGTGAATAATCAGAACTAATGGATGATATATGTGCAGACCATCTAATGTTATCAATAAGCAAGAAAGCAATACATGATACAACCAATACGATTTCAATAAGAGATGCATATAAAAGAAAAGGATCATAGCCTAAAATTTTCATAACATCACCTAGAGAATTGTAGTTAATTAATCCCTCCTCTTCATTGATCACTCTCGCAACGCACCAAAAAAGAAAAGAGAAAGATAGAGGGAAAGAAGGAAACTCTTTATTACCATTGAATATTGTCAGACAATCTTTTGATTGTTTCTCGCTCTTTTTTTAATGCCTATAATGGTGATGGATGCCTTAATTTATATTTTCTTAGAATACATTTATAATGGAAACTTGTTACAAGATTTTCATGATGAGAAAGGAAATCTAAAGAGGAAAGAAATTGTAGTTCTCTTGTACTTTATTTGGTTGTATTTTCCTCTTGACTCTACTACAAATGATAAGAAAAACCCTCCACGTATGGAATGAGTATGCAATAGGTTGTCATTGGCTTTGTTGGCCTCTATGGTGATGAGAATTGTCATTTACAATAACTAAATAATATAAAAAAGTTGTCTCACAATGATATACTCTTGCAATCATTTTCTCACTCTCGATTGCACATTATTCTTCAAATCCATCGGTGTAACACTTGATAAAACTGCAGTCATTTAAGTCTATGTCCATCTTAGTCATGTTGCTTTACTTGGTATCAAGTGGACCCGTTATAGTAAATCATCCCAATTTTAATGATATATATAGCTTCTCATAAATTTGTTTCATAATGAAACATGGAAAGTAAGTTCAACCATGAGCATTCCATAATGAAATCATATATCAATTTGATATATGGTTGGTCTTGTGTACCTTATGTATTTTAAGGATAAGGCATCATTCTCAATTCTCAATATTATGAGGATTTTTGATAAAAAATAGATTTAAAATAACTTAAAATCCTTCATTAAATTGGGTATTAAAGTAGCATATTTGAGATAAAATTATCATGTAGTTATATTATGGCCTAACTAGGGTAAAGGGAGGTGTGTCTTGTTGTCAGACACACCACGAGCCATATATATAACAAAGTGCATGACAAAAGAGGATACTTTTTCTTTACTGCTTAAAAAGAGTTTGTTCTTTTGAGAACGATAAACAATTTCATAAAGAGATTTTGAGGTGACATAAAAAAGTTTTTCCAAATTCAAATTGACATTGCCTTGAAAATAATTTCTTTTGGAAATGAATAGCAGAAAACTACTGTCAAGTATTCTTTAAAAATTCTCTTGTAATTTTTAAAAAAAGATAGATTTGAATTTCAAGGAAGAATGGGCTTGCTTTCAGAAAATAGGCTTTAAAATATTCAATTTTAAAATAACATGAGAATGATACCATGAATCCTTGATCTTTCAACGTAGAAACTCATATTGAGGGTGATATCATCATTATTTCACTTCCATTTTACTATTGTAGTATTGTGAGTATAGATAAAGATTTCATTATCCTTAAGTCCTTTCTAAAACGTCTTAAGACACACCTGTAGATGACTTGAGTACTATTGGAAGTAACTTAAAACTATCATATGAGTTTCTCTTATCCCATAGATCTATCTCTCACTTGTTCTTTCAATAAAACATAAGAAAGGTTGATGGGGGCAGCAACTACATGTATGCAATGCCATGTAGAATTCAATAGGGTAAAGAGAGTTCTTGGTAGGATAAGATGATTACTTCCTTCTCTAGAGTGCCCAACAAGAGTAAGTTGAAGATTGGTGATACACCTTTTAACATATTGTAGAATCATGCCACACAAAAAGACAACTAGAAAGACCAAGTGAGAGTATCCTAAAAGAAGGCACATAAAACCATATTCAAAAGACCATAAGAGAGTAAAATCTATAGGGTCGATGATACTAACCTAACTATTGCATAAGGACAATGTCAAGTAAAGAACCATTAACTTAATAAGGAGAAGACTTTATACCTAATCTCAAAGGAGAACAAAACTTGTCTCCTATCATAACTCAAAAAAAAGAGAAAAAATGCCTGAGCTAGTCTTGAGTCATGAGTATTCCATAATGAAACCATATATCAATTTGATAGATGGTTGGTCTTGAGTACCCCTTTTATTTTAAGGATGATGTATTATTCTTGATATTTTTAAATTAATTATTTGAAAATCTTTCTTTAGAAATTTAAATATTTTAAAAAGGAAAATTAGGTGTTCACAACACTACCCCGAAGGAAGAGGCTACTTGCAAGATGATTTTGGATGCTGTTGATGAAGCATTATACTTGAACAGTACCAATTTCTCAAAACTATCATTTCTTCTACAATATTTAATATTAAGTGCATGTTTAATTAGTACACTGATTTCTTCACTATGCTGATGAATGCATTATTGATAGCATTTACACATATTACACCCTTTAAGTCATCATGCTACTTGCAAATTTTGGTTATACTAAAGAACAATACCTAGGATATGATTCTTTGATATTTAAACTTTTAGCCTGGGCTTCACTAGTGGTCTTCTATCAAAATGAGGTAGGGTCAACCTCTGCATGCTAGTGATTGTTAATATATTGTTTCAAAAGAATATGCATAGGTGTGGGTTTGAGCCAAGGTAATAAGAGCGGTAAAGCATAACACAATTTAAAAAAATGGAGCACCTTATTTAATTTTATGCACAATCGACAAAATGAGGCGATGAATATCAAGCGGTAACTTTATTAAATATGGAGTGCATGAATGATAATGTGAATCTATCTATGGCCAGATTTGGATTTGAAGAATAACAATCAGTAGAGGTGATGATATGTTGAGCACGGATTAACTCATTATCTGATGGGTCAAATATGCATTTAGGAAAAATAGGCAATTAGTTGTGGGTATCTAGTATGAATTATGAATGGCTAACCAAAAGATAGACATTAATCATAACAATCATAGTAATATTAGATGAGACAAAAGATATATGACATGTGTATGTTACAAGACTAACATGCTAAAGCAATACTGCTACATGCCTAGTAGGGCATAACCATCTATCATGTGACTTAAAAAGAAGAAAAGGGCACCATCACAATTGGCTGAAAGACTTGAGGCGATGACCACCAATGTTTGATCAACCGCCTTATTGTGACTTGGATGCTATATCTTAATGACTTTGCTTCAACTTGCACATAGAAAAGACAACAAAGTGAAAGATAACTCTTGATTTTTCAATCTTGCTAGCTGACTCTCTTGAATTGTTTTCGATGATTACAATAGTGTGGGATATTTGTTTACATAAAGTATCATCATATTACATTTCAAGAAAAATAAATAAAGATTACCATGAATCTCTAAGGAAGGGAATTGTGATCATAGCAACACTCTATAAGGAAATCTCGGTTGAAAGACAACCCTTTGTTTCCTTTATTGTGACCAGGCATCTATCCCCGTTCAACTTTCTTGGTTAGAAAGGTAAGCTTCCTTAACTTGCTTATTTCTCCTTCTCGTTTCCATATTTATCAACAAGGAGCATTGCAGAAGTTGAGTTTTGCATAAAAGATTTCCTTTATTATATGTATTGTCAAGCTGCACGAGTATCTATCTTTCCATATTTCAGTCTATTCGCAACTGGCAAGATATATCTTTTTACTTTCTAAGTTTAAGCAATATACTTTCTTGGTTGCAAGTTGCTTTTTTCTTTGTTATGGTTTTTGCAAGATCCCATAGTATTTAGCCATCCTACCTTTTCATTTTCAATGAATTTCTTGCTAGTGACTCTTTCTTTCATGCTTTGATGTTAAGAATCCAGGATATTGGCAGCTACCTTCTCTGTTAATACTGAATTTTTGATGGACAACAAAATCCTTCATGATCATTGGCTAACGAATGTCCAAATTGCCCACATGAATTTGGGTTTAGGATGGGATCAATGTCTTAAATACAGTCACACACTAAATCCTAATCTGAAAATTCTCAATAACGATTTTGGTCGAGTATGAACCTTGTATTCAAATTCAAATTACTACTTTCTTTCATACTCCCCTCTCTTAGGCATCATTTCCCACGTTTTCAAATTAATTATTTTAAGATCATTTTAATACAACTCAAATTGTCAAAGAAAATTTTTGGGTGCTTACAAAAGTTGATAAAATTTAGATTTGGGCCGGGTATAAAATGATTGATGCTTGCCCAAATGATTGGATATTACATTGGAGAGAAAACTCAAATGATAACCATTGTCCATGTAAAAGTCTAAAGTGGAAGGGACAAAAAGTCAAAACTGAAGGTGGTACCATGTTAAAAAAGAAAGATGTTTCAACACA
This sequence comes from Brasenia schreberi, assembly GCA_036023115.1. Classification (NCBI taxonomy): domain Eukaryota; kingdom Viridiplantae; phylum Streptophyta; class Magnoliopsida; order Nymphaeales; family Cabombaceae; genus Brasenia; species Brasenia schreberi. Next base: position 14,094,791 of record JAYKKT010000061.1, read on the forward strand.
TTTCATGCAGTGTTTCCCTTTAATTTCAAGGATAAAAGGATTGTATCAATATACCCAAGGGTTAAAGTGGTTCGATACCCTACACCCGTTAAAGTGGTTAAAGTGGTTTGATATCCTACACCCGTTAAAGTGGTTTGATACCCTACACCCGTTAAATTGGTTAAAGTAGTTCAATATACCCTACATCTATATAAAAGGGTTAAATGATCAAGGTGGTTAAAGACTAACTCACGAAGTGAAAGTAGGTCACTCTTGCAAACAGAAACTGGGAATGAAACCCAATGCTTTCCAAAAATAATATTTGAAGATTTTATTAAATTTGATGTTTTCAAATATAAAATATTTTTTTTATAAAGTATTTGAAACAATACATGCCATATTAAAACTCGGACTAGAAGGAGGCAAATTCCTTAAAAAGAGGAGATTGTATGAATAAAAAAGGCAACAACCAAGCACCTACCAATTTTGGCATTTTTGGGTGAGGTAATCTGCCATTTTTAGTTTCAGGTACTAGAAAGGAAGGTCGGGATCAAAAAAGAAAGGTCGAAGTAGAAGGAAAGTCGGTGCCCAGAAAGGAAAGTCGTCGTCATCCATGAAAAAGGAAAGTGATGCTCGATTTGGTAAGGTGTAAACTTCAATTTGGCAAGCTGTGATGTTTGATTTGGCAAGTCATCAAGAGAAAACTTACCAATTGTGGCATAAATAAATCAAACCTATACCCAAAATGTTTGATTTGGCAGGCTGTGATGTTTGATTTGGCAGACTATGATGTTTGATTTACCAATTTCGCTGCCCAAAAATGATTTGAGTGATGTCAATTTACATAAACTTCCTCAAAATCAAGAAAATCATGGACTTGGGAAAACATTTAAGTTCCTTAAAAGGTGACCAATATAGGAATCAAACCTATACCCAAAATACATCAAGGCTAGGATCATATCATGCATATTCCTAAGTCATGCCAAAAATCAAGATCATGCATGCATGCATAAATCATTCATTCATCACATGCCACAATAGGGTCGGCCATAGTATGAATGCTCATGTCATCTCCACTAAACTAGGGGTAGGTAGAGTGCATTCCCTAAACACCTTTCATAAAAACATACATCATTTCATGTATCTCCATCATCTCGTATTAGAATATATTTTACATGTCATGCATCACATTGTAAACACTCCAAAATCCCACGATTTTCTCAAATATACATGGTTTTGCAAAAGCAGCCCCAAAGGGCTATTTTGAGTCTGGAAACCCAAGAGCCTTCCAGACAACCCTGTACATATGTTGAAACCATATATGTTTTAAAATTATATACATATAATTTTAAAACCTTAAAAAGGTATTTTGAAACCCCAAAAAGCAGCTTAGCCTGATGAAAGTAGGACCGAAGAAGAGAAAGAGAGCCCAGACCCGGAGCATATTTCAAGCCCGGCACATCAACTCTCGTATCAGAATCATCCCCAGATTCTTGGACATCCAAGCCCTTGATATAAAAAATTTGTTCAAAATGATCTCCGAAAGGTGAGAAGAAGAGCGGACGACAATGTTGGCGAAGAGCCAACGCAAGATGGAGTACCGTTTCGAAACGCCATGAAGGAGTCAGAAAATTAGATTTGGGCCGGATCTGGACCATATATATCCAGATCCAAACCCAACATGCATTTTGATTTGGATTTAGATTTGGATCCAAAGATCCAAATCCAATATCCACATCAATGGCTCACATCACCTTCTCATAAATGGAGGTGGGGCCCATAGATATTTCACGTGAAAAGCTTGGGTAGAGAGAGAAAGGGGGTGATAAAGTATGAGTGAGAAAGTTGGTGGCTTGACTTTTGGTCAAGGGTGGGTTAACCTTGTGGGTTTAGCCTAGAGTGTGGGTTTGAGCTTGTATGCACCTATACCTAACCTGGGGCTGCACCAACATGAACATGGCTGCAACTAGGTCCATGGATCGATGCCAAGGGGAGGTTCCTAAAACCTAGCCCTAAGCTAGCCCACCTCACCTAGCCACTTCCCCCTAAACCTAACCCAATCCTACCCGTCCTCACCCAAAACCACCCCAACCTCACCTAGCTCACCTCACCTAACTAGACCACCTAGACCCTAACTAACTAAACCTAAATCCACCTTAACACACCTAACTAAACCCCTAACCATTAAGTCCCAGCCACCCTAACCGACCTACCCTAAACCACCAAACAACCACCCTAACCGACCTACCCAAACCACCCCACAAGCCCACCTTATTACAAATATCTAGCCTAAACCACCCCAACCAACCCAGCCCCTTTTGCCTATAAAAACCCTATATTTTCTTGCGGGTGGAGGCTCTCTCTCCAACTCTCTCTCTTCCACTCACATCCCCTCTCACTCCCCCCCAGCTGTACCACTTCCACCGCCACTCCACCCTTCGGCTGCCACCTTCCCATTGCATCACTCGGTTGCCACCTTCCCACTCCATCACCCGGTGCCTCCTTCCACCTTTGGCAAGGAAGATCCTTCAGCTGCCACCTCCGGCCACCACCTCATCCACCAGCACCATGGTTAGTACCCCATCGCAGCCCCATCTAGCCTCTCATCTCCCCTTCTTTCCCGTCTGCACACTCCACCACCTGCCACCTCTTCGCCCAACCTTCTCCCTTACACCCGGCCCAACTGCACCCTACTTCACTACCATCCCTTAGCACCACCCACCTTAGCTCCTAGCTGGACCTTCTCCCTTAGTCATCCACCACCTAGCCAACCTCCTTAACCTGCCACCACCCAACCAACATCCCTACTTGCCACACCCATCATCAAGTCTTCATCCGTTTAGCATCCCTACTTGCCGCCCACACACATCCAAGGAGCTCTCCTTCGGCTGTCTAAGGCGACTCACTAGGCCAAAGCCAAGCAAGTTGAGCACGGACGAGCTACACGTAAGTGCCTAACTCGGTCCTTGATATGAACTTGCTTACATTTAATTAAATTTGATACGGGGTTGTAATAATGGAGCGTTGTCTCCTCCAGTTGTAATAATATGGTTTGGCACACCCACACACACGTGCACTTGAGCCATTCTGCTCTTAGTTGCACACCATTTTGGCACACACACGGGCCTAACCAGCCCCTAAGATATAGTTATACATATCTATACTCAGCTGCGTGGGTTTTAACTTAAGTCGTGGGTGTTGTCTTTCAATTCTACACTTTCACACATTGAGCTTTCGCTCTTATTCCCAAGACCCTAGTAAGGGCCATATTGCAATTTCGTTTGGGTGTTTTAATTCAAGTTGTGTGCGTGGTCTTTCAATTTTCACACTCACACACATTAAGCTTTCGCTCTTACTCCCAAGACCTTAGTAAAGGCCATATTGCAATTTCATTTGGGTGTTTCAATTCAAGTTGTGTGCATGGTCTTTCAATTTCCACACTCACACACAATGAGCCTTTGCTCTTACTCCCAAGACCCTAGTAAGGGCCATATTGCAATTTCTTTTGGGTGTTTTAAATTCAAGTTGTGTGCGTGGTCTTTCAATTTCCACACTCACACACATTGAGCCTTCGCTCTTACTCCCAAGACCCTAGTAAGGGCCATATTGCAATTATATTTGGGTTTTACATTACAAGTCGTGTGAGTTGTCTTTCCATATACACACAACACCCACGCACACGTTGGCGACCTTCGGGCCCATATATATTATAAGTATTTCCCTTCGGTTATGTCTTTAAGATTTGGGTTTTAAGGTTCAGCTGTGTGCGTAGTCTTTCCATATATACACGACACACACTTGCACAATTGAGCCTTTCCGCTCTTAAGATATAGTCATATTTCCCTTTTGCAATTTACATTAAGTCATTTCCCTTCCACATTGTCTTTCAATTGGGGTTTTCCCTTTGGAGTTGTGTGAGTTTGCATTGCATATTCGCCATACCACGAGTTAGGATGCATATTGCATCAAAGCAAGCCCCACACTCCCATGCAAAAATCGCCCAACTTAGGTCACTTGCGCACACACCTAGTTGGCCTTAAAAAGCTTAAAAAGAAAGACATAGGCATGTGCAAATCCCACGTGAAATAAAACTTGTAATCGTACAAACAAAGCCCAAACATTTTGGATATTTTTCAAAGAGGTTTGATTTAAAAGACTTTGCCAAGCGTACAGACTGACCCTTGTGCATTGGTGCAAGAAGGTCTGCGACGAAAAGAGCTCACTTGCTCACAGTCGCTCCGATAGAGTCAGATTTCAAAACATACTTCGCTAGCTTGAGTAAGCTAGCTGGCACGCCCTTTTTGTTAAAAATGACTTAGACACACGAAAAGGTTCACTTCAGGCCTAAGAACCAGAAGTGGGAATTTTCCCTGTCTAAAGGATTTGGTACGCCCGATGGGAGCTGGGCCTTGTGCAGAGTCAGTTCATGTAGAAAAACCTCATGAAAAATTTTTCAAAGAAAGGATTTTAACTTTGTTTGTTACATTTTCATACTTAGGATTTTCGAAAAAGCATATTGAAGCATGTCGAGTCCAGGCTCCCAAGAGGTATCTAGCCACGGCTCATGCGCATCAAGTTCTCAATCTAGGAAGTTTTCAAAAAAATAAGAGATTGAAGACTTAAGAAGGGATTTCGAGGCCAAGATTGTTGCTCTTAGCCAAGAGGCTGAAGCAGGCGATTCATGTTCGTCAAATGGCGAACCAAAGGCCAAGAAAAAATTTGAAAAACCTCACAAACACAAAGAGACTTCCGCAATGGAAGGTAACCAATACCACGAGTCCTTCACACACAAGGACCGTAAAGCCCTACAACAACTACTGAGAGGGCAAAATAAAGAGAAAAGAAGTTACGCCTTGTCTGATTTCTTGCCTGTGGACTATGAAACAGACAGTGATAATGAAATACCGAACTTCCATCGGTATGATGGCGTGGGAGACCCTAGGTCTCACTTATAGCTTTTCTCTCGTCGAGCCCATAAGAAAAAGAAGGACTCGATGAAATGGGTGTATTGGTTCCCTTTGTCCCTCAAGGGCACATCTGCCAAATGGCTGGCTTCCTATGACCTTAGCCAGTTCGCAACTTTCGAAGAGTTGGCAAACTGCTTTATGCAGAGATTCTTGCATAACGTAGAAGTCACGCCGACTTTAAACACCTTGAGGGATACAAAACAAGGTGTGAACGAGGACGTACATACGTTCATCGTTCGTTGGAGATCTCTCCTAGGTCAAGTGCGAGAGCCCATATCTGAAGGATGTGCAGTAATGCTCATCCTGAATAATTTTAGAAACGAGTTGAAAACCCTTCTCTCGCTTCACGAAATCTCCACTTTTCATAAGGTAATAAAGAAAGCATCCCTTTTTGAAACAAATTTGAAAAAGGGGGTGTATGATCACTTATAGAAAGGAAATCCAATTTTGAAAACTCGCTTGGAAAAAACCAACATTTATGGGCTACCCATCGCGGACAAAGGGGCAAAACCCCACAAAATCACCAATGTTCGGGTGGATCCAAGCCCGGCAAGTGCTTCAAAAAGCTTTGAAAAGTTAGAAAATAAAAAGGAGAGGAGTTTTCAAAAACCCTTCGAAATACGGGAGTACACTTCGCTGGGACAACCTGTATCGGAGGTCCTAGACCTCTTACTCGCCCAAGGCATGATTGAACTCCCCGAGATTCCTGAGGGAGTCACTTCGAAGGGAGGGTTTTTAAACAAATTCTACAAGTATCATCGACTCAAAGGCCATGATACAAGGCGGTGTTTCTCCCTCCTAAATAAAATTGAGAACTTGATAGCAGAAGGCCGGCTCTAGGTCGCTGAAGAACCTGAGCCTACCCAAGCTATCTTCAAAGAACCCTTCCCCAAACACGCAAGTACCAGTGGAAAGGGAAAAGAGGTATGTGCTCTCACGATGTCAAAGAATCTAGTGCATGCATGTGAGTCTAGTTCATCTACTTGTGCATCTACTCTCATACTTTACAAAAAACCCGCCCAAGTAGTCATCCGGGGACCACCAAGAGTTCTGTCCCCGGTTAAACCAGTTTTAACCATTCAATGTGCTCAAAATCTCTCGATTAGAGCCATGTTAAGTGTGAAACCTAGGTTGATGGTGGGGGAGGTAACAAGATCCAGGAGGATCTACCAACCCCCACATCTGCAAAGTACTAAAAAGGTGGTCAGTGTGCTTGACCCCTCAAAAGCATGTATTCCTAGAGTTCCGCCAAAAACGGACAAAGGAAATGTTGTTTTAAAGGTATATGATTTCGAAAACCATCTTTCAAAGATTCCTATCAACATGTCCATCCTAGAGCTAATACAAACTTCGCCTAGGCATAGACTAGTGTTAGAGAAAATTCTAGAAAGAGTAAAGGTTAGTTCGAACATTACCCCAGAATCTTTGTCCAAACAAGTGGCCTCCATAGGAGCAAAAACACCCATCGTATTCTCAGAAGACTATGTAGAAAGATCCTACGAGTCCCATAACCAAGCCCTACATATCGAGGTGGTTCTGAATAACCACTCTCTGGATAGGTGCCTTGTCGATGGGGGAGGAGGGCTCAACATCCTTCCACTTCATGTAGCGAACCAAATCGAAGTCACCTTGACATCCGTGAATAAGTCCCATCGTCATCACTGGATACGATGGGAATGCATCTAGACCGCTAGGATCTATCGAACTCCCCATGAAAATGGAAGGGATAGCACACACGGGGGTGTTCCATGTCCTGGACATCCACCCCCATTATAACCTGTTGTTGGGAAGGCCTTGGATACACAGCTTGTGCGCTGTGCCATCCACCTTCCACAAGTGTGTCAAAATCCCTTTCAGGGACAAAGTCATAGTAATCCTAGGTGAGAGTCATCCTTAGCTTCAGGGGGTTATAAATTCCCCTTGCTTGTCAAGTTCCTAGACCCATGAGGTAAAATTGGGGCAAACCATGCTCGAGCCACCTAGGCTCACGTTATACAACCCTAGGAAGGTCGTATATGTGAAGGGGCCACCCAAGGCTGGCCCCCTCAAAGTTCTGACCATTCTAGGAAAACCCAAGAACCCCTTATTTCCAAAACCCCTGGACAAAAAGCCCTATGTACACAACATAGACGACAACAAGTTCCAGAACCACGATTTATATCAAACATTCTCCAAAAACAAAAAATCGTGGAACATACTGTTAAACATGGGCTATTTGTCATATAAGAGTCTAGGGGCACATAATCAGGATCTCCTAGAACCCATATTTCCTAGGGCCAATCCAAGCCGATATGGGATCGGCTATACTCCTAAAATACCACCAGAGCCACCCCCTGTGACCACCTGGGTCAAGGGTGCCCTGGAGACTACCCTAGAAGAAACCTATGATTTAGACCTCTTATTCAGAGTCTAACCTGTAGTGTTTTCCCTTTGTAGGTATGATGGAAGATCCTTTTATCAAAAATACAAAAACATTTGAAAAATTCGAAATCCAAAAAATGGAAAAATTACAAAAGCCAAAAATATTAGAAAATCAAAAATTCGAAAAAAGAGTAGTTTGTATAGTTCCCAAAGTACTCATTTTACAAAAGCACAAAAACATCGAAAATTTACAAAATTCCAAAAAGATTTTGTACATAGCTGCTCCTGGTAAGGATTTGGAAAAAGGAAAAGATTTCGAAATAAACGTTGTCTGTATAACTAGACCAAAAATTTTGAAATCAATAGAAATTACAAGTGTAAAATCAGGTCTTTTGAAAATCCATGCATCAAATTCCCTAGGATCTACAAACCACGAGAATGATTGAAGCCCAAAAGTTGAGGAAGATCCCACTTCTGAGCTCCCCGAATTTCATAAGATTCTCGATTTTGAAAAGCCTTCAAATTCAGTAGGAGGAGATTTTATAGAGGTAAACCTAGGGAGTGATTCCACGCCCAAACTCACTAAGGTAGGCGCATGTTTGCATGAGCATAAAAGATCAGCATTCATTGCATTTCTACAAACCTACTTAGATGTGTTTGCATGGATGTATGAAGACATGTCGAGCATAGACCCCAGTATTGTCGAACATCATCTTCCCTTAGATGCAGATGTGAAACCCATAAAGCAAAAGCTTAGGAAAATACATTCGAATGTACATGCACAAGTCAAAGAGGGTTTAGAAGATCTGTTAAAAGCCGGATTTATAAAACCCATTGCATATTCTGATTGGTTATCCAATATCATTGTTGTTCGAAAAACCAATGGGAAGATTCGAATATGCATCGATTTTAGAAACCTGAACAAAGCCACTCCAAAGGATAATTATCCTTTACCAAACATAGATTTGATAGTCGATAGTACTGCAAATCACGAAATGTTTTTGTTTATGGATGGCTATTCAGGGTATAATCAAATCAAATTAAGCCCACGAGATCAGGGTAAGACCGCTTTCACAACCCCATGGGGCACATACTGCTATACAGTCATGCCCTTTGGTTTGAAAAATACCGGTGCCACATACCAGAGAGCCATGACCACGATCTTCCATGATCAGATTCATGAGCTCGTAGAGGTATATGTGGATGATCTCTTGGCAAAATCCAAAACTCGATGCACTCATATCGAATGCTTATAAAATATTTTCGAAAGGCTTAGACTTTACAAAGTAAAGCTAAACCCTCAGAAATGTGTGTTCGGAGTAGAATCCGGAAAGCTCTTAGGCTTTATGGTGAGCCAAAGGGGTATAGAAGTTGACCCATCTAAGTGTCGAGCCATCATAGACATGGCTCCACCCTCCAATCTCACACAGATTCGTAGCCTCCAAGGTCGATTACAATCCATTCACAGGTTCATCTCAAACCTGGCGACTAGATGCGAACCCTTCAACAAATTGTTGAGAAGGGGCACGAAATTTTCATGGGATGACGACTGGCAAAAGTCATTTGAAAGACTAAAGGCATACCTAGTTAATCCCCCTATTTTAAATCCTCCAAAGCAAGGAAAACCTCTTTTGCTTTACATTTCCGTGCATGCAAATGCCTTGGGAGCTTTGTTAGCTCAATACGAGGATGACACCCACAAGGAGTATGCCATCTATTATATTTCGAAAACTCTCTTGGCTTACGAAAGGAATTACCAAGCCATGGAGAAGACGTGCTTGGCCCTAGTTTGGGCCTGCCAGAAATTTCGACACTACTTCCTAGATCATGAGATCTGGATAGTGTCCAAGCTTGATCCAATCAAGCATTTGTTCGAAAAACCCATTCTCACTAGTAGATTGGGCAAATGGCAACAACTCCTTCTAATGGAGTATGACCTGAAATACCGTCACCAAATCTCCATTAAGGGGCAAGCCCTAGTTGACTACGTGGCTGAGTTCCCCCTCGAGGACGCATATCCCACACTTGATGAAATCCCTGATGAAGGCATATTGCAAAACCAATTTCAAAACCACATTTTGGCAAACTCTTTTGAAAACCAAGTATGGAAGATGTACTTCGATGGGGCACGAAACCAATGAGGGGCTGGTGCTGGGGTCATCCTCATATCCCCTGAAAAGGGTGAGATCCCCATAGCAGTTAGCCTAGATTTCAAATGTTCCAACAACATAGCTGAGTATGAAGCACTCATACAAGGCTTAAGGATTTCGAAAACCCTAGGGGCATCATGCATCGAGGTCTTTGGAGATTCACTTCTCATTATAAACCAAGTTTTGAAAATTTGGCAATTGCGAAATGAAAAACTTCTCCCATATCACGAGTTGGCCACTCGATTGGTTGAGTCATTCCAATCGTGTAGACTCACATACGTAGGAAGAGAAGATAATGGCATTGCCGATGCCCTCTCCTCCTTGGGTTCAGCCCTAAAGGTCGATTCCACTTTGGGAACCCGATCCTTAGAGATTGGCATGCACCCACTCCATCCACACACGATTTGGATATTTGCCAAAATAATCCAGATTCTGTTGAAAAGCCTTGGTTCTATGACATCAAATGTTTTCTAGAAAATGGGGGATTCGCTGAGGATGCCACATCCAAAGATTAGGCATTCATCCGAAAAATTTCTACCCGATACACGATTTTGGGTGGGGTTTTGTATAAAAAGAGTTTTACCGATATCTTACTAAGATGTGTCGACTCAGAGGAGGCTAGGACTGTTATGCTTGAGTTCCACGATGGAGAATGTGGAGGTCATGTTAATGCCAACATGATGGCAATGAAAATACTTAGAGCGGGCTATTTTTGTTCCACCTTGAAAACGGATTGCCACGATCATGTTAGAAAGTGTCATCCATGTCAAGTGCATGGGCACACCATTCATATCCCATCATCTTCATTGCATTCTGTGGTCAGCCTCTGGCCATTTACCATGTGGGTGTTTGATATTGTAAGCTCGATATTCCCGAAGGCATCGAATGGCCATAGGTTCATTTTAGCAGCCACTGAGTACTTCTCCAAGTGGGTCGAAGCCATCTTCCTGACCAACGTACAGGGGCATCATGTGGTGGCTTTTATTAGGAGGAATATCTTGGCTCGATTTGGAGTTCCAAGAGACCTTGTGTCCGATAATGACACCCCATTCAAAAACGAGTGGATGGTCAAGTTGTGCAACACTCATGGCATAACTCACCACTTCTCCTCGCCCTACTACCCTCAAGGCAACGGCCAAGCCAAAGCCACGAATAAGACTCTCATTAGTATAATTGAGAAGACTTTAGAGAAGGGTAGGACGTGGCACGAGAAGCTGGATGAAGCCTTATGGGCTTATAGGACTTCCATCCGGACTCCCATGAATGCCACACCATTCGAATTGGTCTATGGCACAAACGCCATTCTCCCCATTCATACTCAATTGCATTCATTCCATACATCCATTGCACTCGACCTCCACCTAGAGACGCTTCAGCATGCTAGGATGGCCGAACTAGATTTGTTAGATGAAAGGCGACTCCTTGCTATGGATCATGCTCATGCATACCGGCAAAGGATAGCCCGACATTATGACAAATATATGAGACCTCGCCACTTTGAAGTGGGAGATCTGGTTTTGAAAATCATCCACTATCGTGGCCCACATCCACTTGGAAAGTGGTGTCCCAAGTGGGATGGACCCTATGTTGTGCGTGCAACCACCACGAACAACTCATATTGGTTGATCAATGTCGAAGGTAGGAATTTAGCAGATCCTATCAATATTCAATACTTAAAGAAGTATTATGTGTAGGGTTTGGGTTAAATTCCCATTTTTGAAAATCCTTAGGGATAGCTGCTTTGAGACTTCGAAAGTAAGGTTCAAAGGCGAATTGTGTGACCCTGAGCGAGAGAATTTGCACTTGTAAAAGAGTGGAGTTTTCCAAATACGTAGTTACATTTCAAAATCCTTCTTCTTACAAGGAAAGGCCTAGTTCAATATAGCAAGATACTTGCAAGTAGTACATGATATTTCTAAATAGGCTAATCTGGAATGGATCGAGTATGACCTTGGGATAAGTCCTCCCCTCTTCTCTTCTCCTTCCAAAAGGAAAATGTGACCAAAACAAAGGGAAATCCTCGCCAAAGATCTCTTTCCCAAAGAAAGAAACATGAATCAAAAAGAAAATTCGATTCTTTTATGGAAAAGAGGGATTAAAGAAAAAATACTCCCAAAGAGAGACCCTTTATGAAAAAAAGGAAGAAAAGGCCAAAAAGCTCAAAAAGAGCAGTTTTTCGCCTTCTATGCCTCAAACCACGAGACACTTCAAAAGAGACCGTGGTATCTCTTTCCCATCCCCCTGGCTTATCCCAAGTAAAACATGATTCATTTCGAGGAATCCTAAAGTAAAAATAGGATTTACTTACTTGAATTTCATTTTGTTTGAGAGTTCGATGTTTCGAGTAAGGCGTAGGAATTTTGAAATACAGCTTGTTTTCTTATAAAACCTCTGCTAGATTAGTGAGTGTTAATACTCAAGCAAAGGCAAACACGAGGAGCTCGAGATCCTTAGGATTGAGGCTAAAAGTGGTTTTCTCGTTTGTAAATAGATTTTGAAAAATCGAACATCGAGCAACATAAGGCCCGCTCCCTTGAAGCAACAAGTCTTCGTAAAGTCTCGAGAGTTTCACCATGCCGTTTGGTCTCTAGGAGGTTACCCTACTTGGTGTCTCATCCATGTCATGCATGTGCATATCCATGCATGAACACTTGCATAACATGATCCCGTTTAGGACTAAAAACCATAGGTGGTCCCTTTGGCGTGATATCTCCTCCTACCAGGTTTTAAAAAGAGATTTTACTTAAAAATTGGGATGATCCCATATTTTCGTGGATAGATCTTGGGATACATCAAAAGGGGTGTTGTCGTCTTTGCCATTATCCAAATAAATTTGGATAATGCCAAAGAGGGGCATCTGTAAACACCCCAAAATCCCACGATTTTCTCAAATATACCTAGTTTTGCAAAAGCAGCCCCAAAGGGCTATTTTGAGTCTGTAAACCTAGGAGCCTTCCAGACAACCCTGTACATATTCCAAACCTGCATATATGTTTTTAAAATGTATACATATAGTTTTAAAACCTTAAAAAGGTGTTTTGAAACCCCAAAAAGCAGCTTGGCCTGATGAAAGCAGGACCGAAGAGGCAAAAGAGAGCCCAGACCTGGAGCATATTTCAAGCTCGACACATCAACTCTCGTATCAGAATCATCCCCAGATTCTCGGACATCCAAGCCCCAGATATTAGCAATTTATTCAAAATGAACTCCAGAAGGTGAGAAGAAGAGCGGATGACAATGTTGGCGAAGACCCAACGCAAGACGAAGTACTGATGCAGTCAGGCCCCGCACAAACCGTCCGTTTCGAAACGCCATGAAGGATCAGAAAATCAGATTTGGGTCGGATCTAGACCATATATATCCAGATCCAAACCCAACATGCATTTGGATTTGGATCTAAAGATCCAAATTCAATATCTGCATCCATGGCCCACATCACCTTCTCATAAATGGAGGTGGGGCCCACAAATATTTCACGTGAAAAGCTTGGGTAGAGAGAGAAAAAGGGGTGATAAAGTATGAGTGAGAAAGTTGGTAGGCTTGACTTTTGGTCAAGGGTGGGTTAACCTTGTGGGTTTAGCCTAGAGTGTGGGTTTGAGCTTGTATGCACCTACACCTAACCTGGGGCTGCACCAACTTGGATATGGCTGCAACTGGGTCCATGGACCGGCACCAAGGGGAGGTTCCTAAAACCTAGCCCTAAGCTAGCCCACCTCACCTAGCCACTCTCCCCTAAACCTGACCCAAACCTAGCCACTCTCACCCAAAACCACCCCAACCTCACCTAGCCGACCTCACCTAGCTCACCTCACCTAACTAGACCACCTAGACCCTAACTAACTAAACCTAAACCCACCTTAATACACCTAATTAAACCCTTAACCACTAAGTCCCATCCCACCTAACCGACCTACCCTAAACCACCAAACAGCCACCCTAACCGACCTACCCCAAACCACCCCACAAGCCCACCTTATTACAAATATCTACCCAAAACCACCCCAACCGACCCAGCCCTTTCTAGCCTATAAAAACCCCCTCTCTTGCGGGTTTGGCTCTCTCTCTTCCATACTCATCCCCCCTCATTACCTCCAAGCTTCCCCACTTCCACCGCCACTTCATCACCCGGCTGCCACCTCTTCGCTTCAACCAAATTCCAGCACCTTCCACCTTCGGCTGCCACCTCCTTCCACCACCATCCGGCCACCACCTTCATCCACCAGCACCCCTGCCATCCCGGTTAGTACTTCATCCTTTTCATCCACCATCTCCCCTCCATTTCTCGCCACCACCAACACCTTCCCTCCATCACCAGCCGGCCAGGACAACATCCACCTGCCACTCATCCACCCGACTGCACCAGCACCATCCTCCCCTAATCCACTACCTTCCCTTAGCACCACCCACTTTAGCTCCTAGGTGGACCTTCTCCCTTAGTCACCCACTTCCCAGCCCCAACATCACCCTAACCTGCCGCACCTAACCACTCCATCCCCCGGCTAGCATCAAGACTCCAACCGGCCCGCGCCCTACCTGTCGCCAATCTACATCCAAGGAGCTCCCCTTCGGCTATCCAAGGCGACCCACTAGGCCAACGCCAAGCAAGTTGAGCACGGACCAGCTACACGTAAGTGCCTAACTCGATCCTTAATATGAACTTGCTTACATTTAATTAAATTTGTTACGGGGTTGTAATAATGGAGCGTTGTCTCCCCCCGATTGTAATAATGTGGTTTGGCACACCAACACACACGTGCACTTGAGCCATTCCGCTCTTAGCTGCACACCCTTTTGGCACACACACGGGCCTAAACAACCCCTAAGATATAGTTATACTTATATATATTCAACTGCGTGGGTTTTAACTTAAGTCGTGGGTGTTGTCTTTCAATTCTACACTCACACACATTGAGCTTTCGCTCTTAATCCCAAGACCCTAGTAAGGGCCATATTGCAATTTCGTTTGGGTGTTTTAATTCAAGTTGTGTGCGTGGTCTTTCAATTCCACACTCACACACATTGAGCTTTCGCTCTTACTCCTAGGGCCCTAGTAAGGGCCATATTGCAATTTCTTTTGGGTGTTTTAAATTCAAGTTGTGTGCGTGGTCTTTCAATTCCACACTCACACACATTGAGCTTTTGCTCCTACTCCCAAGACCCTAATAAGGGCCATATTGCAATTATATTTGGGTTTTACATTACAAGTCATGTGAGTTGTCTTTACATATACACACAACACCCATGCACACGTTGACGACCTTCGGGCCCATATATATTATAAGTATTTCCCTTCCGCTATGTCTTTAAGATTTGGGTTTTAAGGTTCAGTTGTGTGAGTAGTCTTTCCATATATACACGACACACACTTGCACAATTGAGCCTTTCCACTCTTAAGATATAGCCATATTTCCCTTTTACAATTTCCTTTTTGCAATTTACATTAAGTCATTTCCCTTAAGCATTGTCTTTCAAATTCGGGTTTTCCCTTTGGAGTTGTGTGAGTTTACATTGCATATTCACCATACCATGAGTTAGGACGCATATTGCATCAAAGCAAGCCCCACACTCCTGTGCAAAACTCGCCCAACTTAAGTCACTTGCGCACATACCTAGTTGGCCCTAAAAAGCATAAAAAGAAAGACATAGGCATGTGCAAATCCCACGTAAAATAAAATTTGCAATCGTACAAACAAAGCCCAAACACTTTGGGTATTTTTTTTAAAGAGGTTTGATTTAAAAGACTTTGCCAAGCGTACAGACTGACCCTTGCGCATCGGTGCAAGAAGATCTGTGACGAAAAGAGCTCACTTGCTCATAGTTGCCCAGATAGAGTCAGATTTCAAAACTTACTTCACTAGCTTGAGTAAGCTAGTTGGCACGCCCTTTTGTTATAAAAATGACTTAGACACACGAAAAGGTTTACTTCGGGCCTAAGAACCGAAAGTGAGAATTTTCCGTGTCTACAACACTACACACACGTGTGCATTGAGCCTTTCCGCTCTTATCATATATCTATATTTCAATTTCGGCAAAGTTCAATTCATGTCGTGTGAGTTTGTCATTTAAATTTCACGCTACACACATGCGTGGATTGAGCCTTTCCGCTCTTACTATATACTTATATTTCAATTTCGGCAAGTTCAATTCCAGTTGTGTGAGTCGTCTTTCCATTTACACACCAAGAGCACTCACTCACAATTGAGCCTTTTAGCTCTTAAGATATAAGTATATTTCAAATTCTGCAATTTACATTCAAGTCGTGTGAATTGCTTTCAAGTTTGGGTATTTTCCTTAAAGTTGTGTGAGTTGCACTTCCATTCAGGTATTTACATTAAGTTGTGTGCGTGAGTTGCTTTCAATTCGAGCCTAGCTCACATCATCATATCAAACCCGAAAAATATTTGTGCATCCTTGCATTCGTGCGTTTTCAAAAGGAAACCCCGAATCTACGCTCAAACTCGCTGAATTTAGGCCACTTGTGCACACACATGGCCGGCCTAAATAGCTAAAACTCAAAGACTTGGAATCATACAACCCCCGTACATAAAATTTGCAACGTAGGCACGAATCGAATCCATATTTCAAACACTTATACTTTCAGAGTTAAAATTGTTTTTATCGAAGTTTATAAAGCGCTTAAGCTGACCCTTTTGCATTGGTTTAAGAAGGTTTAAAGCGAAAAGATCCCGCTTTCTCACAATTGCACAAAATTTAGATATTTTCAAAAACTTCGCTAGCTTGAGCAAGCTAGCGAAGTGAGAATTTTTCATTTCCGGATTCAAAACCAGAAGTGAGAATTTTCATTGTTTATAGATTGGCACGCCCGGTGGGACCCGGGTCTTAAAACTTCAATAAAACAAGCAAAACTCTTGAAATTTTTTTTCTAAAAAGTGTTTCCAAAATTCGTGCATTCAAAAATTTGCAGAAAAATGTAGCGAAAGCCAAGAAAATCCTCGTCGAGTAAGCTAAAGCAGGTTTTCGAAACAGCTAAAGTCCGAGAAGAGATGGCTGATGTTTGGGAAATCTTTAAAAGGATGGATGCTTTAAGAAAAGAGCTTGAAGCCCATCGATCGCACAGCAGCTCATCTCGGGCACATAAAGATCGTGAAAAGAAAACCGATCTCAAACTCAACGAAGGATTGGAGGTTAAAGACAAAACCCGAAAGAGGGACAAGTCAACCACTCCCAAGTCTCCAAACTCTCAAAAATCCAAAGAAAAATTGAAAAAAGACTTTTCTATTTCAAAAACTCAAAAAAATCTTGAAAATCTTCAAAAAGACAAAAAAATTGAAAAACCAAACTTTGAAATTCCAAAAACTGAAAATGAAATCCCTAAATCTAGGCACACACACAGTGAGAAACAAAATTTGCACCCCACAAAAAGATGAGAGTCACAAATGGGTAGGGTTCAAAAAGGAATGCCTCAGGAAGCCACGAGAGCTCGAAATAGAGTCACCTAGGAAAACGGCCTGCTCTCACCATGAAAAGGTAGACAAGCCAAAAAGAGGTATGCCTGAAACCTATCCTCCTCAAAACTCTCTTCTCTAAATAGGGTCATCAGATGTATTGGATCACGCCATGTACACACAAACCCACAACATGTGCTAGAAATAGAGGATTTTCAAGGTGCACAAAATATCCCGCACCACCAAAAGGAATTTCAAAACAAAAAAAATCAAAAAATGGTAGACATGGAGACCCCTAAGGCATGCATCGACATCCTAGGAGCTCATAACCCTACCATCAAAGAACCCACTTCTTCAAGCCTAGTCTTGTACTCTAAACTAGAGACTATGGCTTTGAAACAAAAAATTCCATCTCTAGGGGCACCACGAGTTGAACCTAGGGCGCAAGTCAAAATCCTCAAGGGACCAAGCATGGTTTCCCTTGAAGCAAACCTCTCTCAAACCAGGGTCGTATGGAAGCCCAAGTCTTCCATCACCTTGAAACATCCAAAATACTTCAAGGGACCAATCTTGGCTCCCCTTGAAGAAAAACTCTCCCAAAGTCAGGTTGTATGGAAGCCCAAGTCTTCCATCACCCCAAAATATCCAAAATTTCTCAAGGGACCAAACATGGCTTCCCTTGAAAAATATAACTCCCAAACCCGGGTAGTGTGGAAGCCCAAGTCTTCCACCATCCCAAAATCCAAACTCCCACTATCCAAAACAAAAAGGGTATATACCCCTGACATGGACGATTCCATATTCCAAGACCATGAATTATATCAAAACTTTTCGAAAAACAAAAAGTTTTGTTACATGATTCTAAACATGGGATATAAACCCTACATGGGCCTAGGAGCCAAAAACCAAGGTAGACTAGAACCTATCCTACCTAAAGCCAACAAGGATCGATATGGATTGGGCTACAACCCACCCATACCTCCTGAGCCACCACCTAAGACCATCTGGGTCAAGGGTGCCTTGTAGAACCTCTAAAACCGAAACTCATGTCTTAGACCTATTTGATTAGAGTCTGATTCATGAAGTTTTATTTATAGGTTCAATGGAAGATCCCTATTGTTAAAAAATCCAAAAAAAATAGATATTACCAAAAACCAAAAAAAAAAAATTGAAAAATCCAAAATCTCAAAAACATTTGAAAAATTGAAAATTCCAAAAAGAAAATTATTTCAAAAACCTTTTCAAAAGAAAGCATTTATACAAAATCCTTGAATTTTTATTTCAAAAAAGACAAAAAAATGAAGAAATTTCAAAAATTTCAAAAAACAATGACCATGTACAAAGCCCATTCCTGAAAGTTTCAAAATGCTTTCAAAAATTGTATATACTCCGAAAAACCCAAAATTATCCAAATACTGGTCATGTATACCTTTTGCCTAGAGCTTCCTCAAAACTGGAAAGCTCGAGAATCATCAAAGCAAGGAGGAATAATCACCTCCAAGCTTCCTGAAATTCGTAAAATCCTTGACTTATAGAAAAATTGGGGATTTTTAGAAGTGAGTCTAACCCATAGTGTGTGCATAAGCATCATGCATTACATTTTGAAATCATACATGTGCATAAACAACATCGGGTCTAGACATCATCTTAGAACTCGAATTTAGGGTTTATGTAAAACCAAAGGGGCAATGAGAGTCGACCCCCTAAGTATCGAGTCATCATAGGCATGTCTCCATATGAATCAAATCCGAAACCTTCAAGGTGGATTTCAAAAAATGAGAATCTCGAAAAAGGGTTAGCATTTTACAAAAAGCCTTTCAAAAATATTTTGATAAAAACCTCCAAAACATTACAATCCATGCATTGGGTGCTTAACTCGATCAAAATGAAGATGGTATTCATACAAAGTGTGCCATACATTTCAAAAACACTATTGGCATGTGAAAGAAATCACCAAGCCAAAAAGAGAAATCGTGCTTGGCCTTGCTGTAGGCCTCCAAATTCGAGACATTATCTCCCATGGCGTGGAAAAGGGAATGATGTTGAAGCACTCATTTGAAAAACCTATCTTGAACAAGTAGGTCAAATAAATGGCAACCCCTTTCAATGGAGTATGAGTTCAAACTAAAAACTCCATTAAGGGACAAGCCCTACATCGTGTGGCTGAAGTATCTCTCCGAGACACATTCCCCATACTTGATCAAATGCCCCATGAAGGCATATTTTCAAAATGAATTCCAAAAACCATGCTTGACCAAATTATTTCAAAAGAAAATCAAGCATAGGAAACATATTTCAATCAAGGGGCAGGTATATGAATCATCTTCATATAGAAAGGGAGGATTTCCCGAAATTGCTTCTTCAAAAGAATCAAGTTTTAAATTTAACCCTACATATGACGTTGAAAAGAAAGATTTTCAGCTTCTGGTTAATATGAAAACCTTGATGGTGTTTGGATAAGCACATGAGTTCCACGATGAAAAATGTGGAGATCATGTCAAATTCAAATATGATGGCCATGACGATCACTTAGGGCTGGTTATATTTTCCGTCCTTAAGCAAAATTATCATGATCATGTTAGAATACCATAAATATCAAATGCATGGACATATCATTCCATCGTCCACCCTGAATCCCCTTTTTGAAAAGCCATGGTCCTTCACCATGTGGCCGTGTGCATCATACGTCTCCATCAAGCTAGGGGCATTTAAATGTATCCCCTAGACACCTTCCATGGAGAACCAATTTCATAAAAATGTATCTCCATCATGACATGTGAGATACATTTCAGATTTTCATCATTGCATAAAGCATGTATCTCCATTGAGTCACATGGAATGCATATCATGCATTACATTCATATCATATCACCCAACGAGCCCAAAAAGGTGGCAGCCCGAGCAGGAATGTCCCCATATCTTAAAAAGGGTAACACAAATCGAAAAACATGTTGATAGTGTAGGTAAAAATTTAGCAGATCCCAAAAAAGCTCGAATATTCGAAAGGGTCTATGTTAAATTCTTTCGAAAAGATTTTTAAAATCGAACTCCTTTGAAACTTCTTGAAAGAAGGATCAAGGTTGATTGTATAACCCTGAATGAAGGAATTTATGCTTTGCGAAAAGTAGAGTCTTCAAAAACGAAATTGGCTACATTTCAAAAATCCTTGGCCTACAAGATAGAGCCTTGTTCAAAATATCAAAATATTTTCAAATAGCCGATGCTATTAAGAAATAGGACGATCTCGGTTGAATCGAGTAACCAAAGGGATAAGCTTTCCAACATTTTACTTTTCTCTCCAAAAAGGAAAATTGGCGACATTCAAAAGAAAAAAAAAGAATACAAAAACTTCCTCCAATAAGAGGTCTTCCCTTCATAAACAGAGAATACAAAAACTCCTCCGAAAGAGGTCTTCTCTTTAAAAGAAAAGAGAAAAAGAAAAAGAGAATGCAAAAACTCCTAAAAAAAGAAGTCTTCCCAGAAAAGGGAATACAAAACTTCTTCAAAAGAGGTCTCCTCTTGAAAAAATAAAGAAAAAGCCAAAGCTCAAAAGATCAATTTTCCGACTCTTTGCCTAAAACCACGGGATGCTTCAGAAGAGATCGTGGTATCTCTTTCCCATATCCCCACAGCTTATCCCCAAGGAAAAAGGTTCAAACTATGAAAATCCTAAAGTAGGAATAGAATCTACTTATTTGGATTTCATTTTGTTTGATAACTCGACTTTTTTTTATAGGAAATAGAACTTTGAAATGTTTTTCAAGATTTCCTACCAAAAACCTCTACTTAGTAGTAGGTATTGAAACCCAAATAAAGGGAAGTATGAAAAATTGGAAGTCCTTTCGATAAAAGATAAAAGGAGTTCCTTTTAAAGAAGAAATTTTCAAAAACCCACAAAATGTCAAAAAAGACCAATGGGTAGAACCTGCTAGGAGTAGACACTCGAAAAAAAAACCTAAAAATGTCAAAAAGACATGGGTAAAACCTACTCGGAGCAGTCAGCCTCAAAAGGCTCTCTTCGGGCTCCAAAAACCCCAAAAATAAAAAAATTCACTCATGCATGCATTCAAACAGTCATTCATGCATGATCATATATAGGAAAAGCAGCTAGGAAAAGTCCCCTTTTTGGCTAAAAATCCCCTCCTATGGTCAAAGAAAACAGGGTTTTTACGAAGCGAAGAATGGTGTATTCTCGAGAAAATTTGGGAGAAAAATTACAAAAGGGGTGTTTCTTCTTTGCCATTATCCAAATTTGGATAATGCCAAAGAGGGGCATCTGTAAACACCTCAAAAATGCCATATTTTGAAATTCTCAAACTTAAAAAGCCATCTCAAGGCCAAAGCAAGAAAGAAAAGAAAAGTTGAAGCCCGTTCGAAGAAAAGCCCGACAGAGGGTCAAAGTCATAATTCGGGACCAAAAAGCAAAGCCCAGGCCAGAAGCTGATTTCAACCCTAGGGTATGAAATGCAAAGTCAAGGCATCAACAAGACCTCAAAAATCCAAGACCAAGCTCGAAATCCCAAGATTCAGACAAAACGAAGTCTAGAAGGTGAGAAGGAGTTCGGACGAAAAGGTTAGAGAAGACCCAACCCAAGACCGAGCATTGATGAAGCTAGGGCCCACAGAAATTGTCCGTCTCGAAACACCAAGAAGGATTAAAGAAATGAAAATTTGGATTGGATCTGGACCCAAATATCCAGATCCAGACCCAAATAGTGTTTGGATCGGATTTGGATCTCAAAATCCAAATCCAAGATCCATACCCAAGACCCACCTCATTTGCCTATAAATAGAGGTGAGGGGGTGCCATAAACTGATGTGAAATCCATTTGGGAAGCTTGGGAGAGTGCATAAAGTAGGAGAGAGAAATGGTGAGCTTGATATATTCAAGTGGGCTAGCCATGTGGACTTGATCAAAGGGTATGGGTTCAA
This sequence comes from Brasenia schreberi, assembly GCA_036023115.1. NCBI lineage: Eukaryota > Viridiplantae > Streptophyta > Magnoliopsida > Nymphaeales > Cabombaceae > Brasenia > Brasenia schreberi. The sequence goes on from JAYKKT010000061.1 coordinate 14,116,586, forward strand.
GCCATGTATGGACCTAGAGCTAATCAAAGGATTGCACCAACATACCAATGGCATGGATTTGAAGCTGCAAATGGGTGGACCGACTCCAAGATGTAGGTGCCTAAACCTAACCCTAACCTAGCCCATCCCCACCTAACCTAGCCCATCTCCACCTAGCCATACCACCAAAACCTAACCCATACCACCCAGCCATATCCCAGCCGACTTCATTCAATCCACCCCACTCCAAACCGACCCACCTAACCTTCACCTCATCACCCTAGACACCCCACCTGAGCGCCATCTAGCCAACATCTTGCCGTAGCCTCATCACCCTAGCACCGCACCAACCCTCTGCCATAGTCACACCAACCCCTGCCATACCCGCAACACACCTTGCTACCTTGACATACCCTAGCACCACACATCCTCCAACCTGCCGACCTACTTGCCACTACCATCTCCCGGCCACCATCAGCCCTACTTGCCACTACCATCAACCCCGACCCACCTTGACCGAACTCATACCACCCTAAAGCCCCAAACCACTTGGCTGCCCCCAAACGAACCCAAGCTCCAATCTCACGTCGCCCCACTCCCAACCGACTTGACTTAGCTCTCCTTGGATGAAACCTTTCATCCATCTTGAACTTGGCCGAACTCCAAGACTTGAGCCGACTGCACCATAGGAACCTACCTCGGCTGCAACAACTTGACCACGGCAAATAGGGGCTAAACTACCTCAAGGTGGACTTGCACAAGTTGAGCCCGGGCTCAGCACAAGGAAGGTGGATACGACCTAGCAAAATCCCGACTTCAAAAGTGTAAGTCTTTCAAAATATATATCAAGTTGCTTTTCCTATTCAAAGTAAATTCAATTTGATACGGGGTTGTAATAATGGAGTGTAGTCTCCCGCCGAAATGTAATATTGGTTCTTGATACACGAAGCACACACGTACACTTGAGCCATATTGCTCTTAAACATACACAAGACACCCACATGCGCTTGAGCCTTTCTGCTCTTAATTGCACACGATTGCACACACATCGAGCCTTTTTGCTCTTAAGCTAAAATATATATTTCCCTTTGGGTATTTACTTTAGTGAAAGCTGTGTGAGTTGCAATTCAATTCGGGTTGTTACATTTTATGTCGTGTGAGTTTGTCATTTAAATTTCACACTCACACACAAGAAGTACTTGAGCACATGCTCCACACTCTCATGCACCTTTTGAGCCTTTCTTGCTCATAAGATATAGCATACTTATATATTTTCCAACTGCGTGAGTTTTACATTAAAGTCGTGTACGCACTTACATTTCCGGGTGGTTCAATTCATGTTGTGTAAGTTTGTCATTTAAATTTCACACTACACATGCATGCATTGAGCCTTTCCGCTCTTATCATATATCTATATTTCAATTTCGGCAAAGTTCAATTCATGTCGTGTGAGTTTGTCATTTAAATTTCACACTACACACACACGTGCATTAAGCCTTTCCGCTCTTACTATATACTTATATTTCAATCTGAGCAAGTTCAATTCCAGTTGTGTGAGTTGTCTTTCCATTTACACACCAAGAGCACTCACTCACAATTGAGCCTTTCCGCTCTTAAGATATAAGTATATTTCAAATTCTGCAATTTATATTCAAGTCGTGTGAGTTGCTTTCAAGTTCGGGTATTTCCCTTAAAGCTGCGTGAGTTGCACTTCCATTCGGGTATTTACATTAAGTTGTGTGTGTGAGTTGCTTTCAATTCGAGCCTAGCTCACATCATCATATCAAACCCGAAAAATATTTGTGCATCCTTGCATTCTCGCGTTTTCAAAAGGAAACCCTGAATCTACACTCAAACTCGCTGAATTTAGGCCACTTGTGTACACACATAGCCGGCCTAAATAGCTAAAACTCAAAGACTTGGAATCGTACAACCCCCGTACATAAAATTTGCAACGTAGGCACGAATCAAATCCATATTTCAAACACTTATATTTTCTGAGTTAAAATTATTTTTATCGAAGTCTATAAAGCGGTTAAGCTAACTCTTGAGCATCAGTTCAAGAAGGTTTAAAGCAAAAAGATCCCGCTTTCTCACAATTGCCCAAAAGTCAGATATTTTCAAAAACTTCACTAGCTTGAGCAAGCTAGCTGGCACGCCCATAAAAGCGACGTAGACGAGAAAAGGTTCATTTCCATCTTCAAAACTAGAAATGAGAATTTTTGTTGTTTACAATGGTTTCAAATATTTTCTTTTTAATTATTTAAAACTATTTAATTTGAGATTTATTTGAAAACAATGAGTTCTTTATCAAAAAATTTAAATGCTTTTGAAAACAACTGAGTTTCATTCCCAATGTTTGTTTGCATGGGTGACATGCTTTCGCTCCTTGAGTTAATCTTTACTATTTCAACCACTCTAACCCTTTGTTGGGTGTAGGGTGTAAGACCGCTTTAACCCTTAATGGTTGTAGGGTGTTGGACCACTTTAACCCTTTATGGGTGTAGGTTCTCGGAGTAGGACTATCATTAGTGGGGCGAGTTTTTAAGGCCTGATTTGGATTTGTTTGGTTTTAATTTCAAAAGGTCTTTTTAATTTTAAAGATTTGATATTTTGCAAACATTTTTGGGTTTGGTTCCCAATGTCCCATTTTCAATTGTTTCTTTGAAAACTTGTTTGAAACCCTTCTTTCTTTAGAGACACTCATTTGAAAAAGCTGAATCCTACCAATTTTGGCTTGAGGGTAAAGAAGTTATTTTTCTTGCTCTTTGTCAAAATTGAATTTTTTTTAGATAGGTACCATTTATCCTTATTTTGAGGCTTTAATGAAATTTTGGTATGGAAATGAGTTCGTTTAAGGTATCTTTATTTAAAACCCTTAAAAGACCCAAAAATCACAATTTTTTCTTGAAAAGGCAAAATTTCTAAAAGATCAAATTATTTTAAGAAAGTTTTTGGGTGTCTACACTTACCAAATCGGACCACCTCGTGATGATGTTGAATGCGGCTCCAATTGAGAAGGTAAGTCGATGTCTAAGGACATACCATATCAAGTTAAGGGACTGCTGCACTCACTCACCAAAGGCGGGTGAGGCGGGCTTGGCTTCATTCCATATTGAAGTTGATTGAACTTGGTAAGTAGACCATGATGAAACCGGCCAGCCATTTATCCCTTGTTGACTTTCAAATTGTGTATCCATGTCACCTATGGTAGGTCATATGATCCATTTATGCCAAAACTGGTAAGTTTCCGCTTGGTGGCTTACCAAATTAAATGTCGCAGCTTGCCAAACTAGACATCACAACTTTCCAAATCGAGCATCACTTTCCTTTTTCATATATGACGTCGACTTTTCTTCTTGAACGTCGACTTTCCTTTCTTGAAAGTCGATTTTCCTTTCTTGAAAGTCGATTTTCCTTTTTTGATGTCGACCTTCCTTTTCAATACCTAAAACTAAAAATGACAAGTTACCTTGCCCAATAGTGCCGAAATTGGAAGGTGTTCGATTGTTGCCTTTTTGATTCATATCATCTCCTCTTTTTGAGGAATTTGCCTCCTTCAGGTTCGAGTTTTATATATGGCAAGTATGGTTTTAAACACTTTATATAAAAAAAAATATTTTTATATTTGAAAACATCAAATTTAATGAAATCTTCAAATATTATTCTTAAAAAGCACTCGGTTTTATTCTCAGTTTTTGTTTACAAGGGTGACTTACTTTTGCTCCGTGAGTCAGTCTTTAACCACCTTGACCATTTAACCACTTTAAATGGGTGTAGGGTATCAAACAACTTTAATGAGTATAGGGTATCGAACTACTTTAACCACTTTAATGGGTGTAGGGTATCAAACCACTTTAACCCTTGCGTATTAGGTCTTAGAATGAGACTATTCCCTACCAAGTGAATTTCTGAGGTCTGATTTGTTTATGATTTTTAAGAGTTTTGGAATTTTATAAATTTATAAATTTGCAAACATCTTTGGGTTTGATTTCAAATGTTCTCATTGTCAATTATTTATAAAAAAGAATTATTTGAAATCATCATTTCTTTAAAGGCAATCATTGTAAAAAGCAGAATCTTGCCAATTTGGTCATGAGGGCAAAATAGTCATTTTTATGAAATTTTGTCCAAATTGATTTTTTTTAGAGGGATGCAATATAACATCATTTTGAGATTTATAGAAAGTTTTGATGCAAAAATAAGTTAGTTTAAGTTGTTTTTATTTCAAAAACCCTTAAAAGACCCAAAGTTGCCAAAAAAAAGCAACATTTCTAAAAGATGAAAAAAATTTATTTTGAAATTAATTTTGGTGTTTACAACTATGAAACAATCATTTATCATAATGTTTTTACCTATAAATGCTTCAAAGTCACATGTGCATAATATTGATGTGTGTTTCTAACCATTAATGAATGAGTGGAAGGTAATTTGTAATGATGAAATTCTATCATTTGATTCAAAGAAGTAGAAAGTATTGCAAATGCATGCAACAATGATATTGGACTACTTATGACTTTCCAGCTTATTCGATGTATTGAAGATGAAAGGCCCATGCTATGCGAAACAATGGAAAGGTGAAACAATATTAATGACTTTTTTTTATTTTTTATACCAAAAAAGTGTGGATATAGGAGACATTGTCCTTTCCTACTTATGGATCATGCTTAGTGAAACAATATATCATTATTTAATGAAGAGCTACAATAAGAGGAGGCTCCACATTAATTAAGTGGTGAAAATGTACCAAAGATAGTACCACCCTAGTTGGATGAAAGAAAAAGAATATTTTTTGTTTTCATAATGAAAGATTTTGTTGGTGCATCAAAATCTTGATATTATGTACGTCAAGAAGAACATATATGACAAGATTTTCTCGTTCCTAATAGAGAACAATGATAGTATCAAGTCACAAATTGACATGGAGACGTTGGGTTAATGAGAGTATTGCACGGAAATGATTATAATGCTTAAATTGATGTGATGATCTTATGATGTTCTTCTTGCAAATTGCAAAAACAAAGAAGGAATGATTCCTTGGTACTTTAAAGTGCATTAACTTACCCAACCTTTGTGAAGATACTAAATTCGGTTGTGTAGATGTAAAAATTTCACTCCAAGACAATATAGAGACTTAAAGTAAACTTTTCAAACTACTTCTAGCGCAAGCATGCCTGCTAGTTTCCCAAAAACTAGCAAAGTTTATAAATCTAACTTATTTGGCGATTGTAGCTAAGCGAGATCTTTTCGCTTTAGGCCTTCTTGAACCAATGCATAAGGGTCAGCCTAAGCGCTTTGAGAATTTGTAAGTGAGATTTCAAATTCACTTCAAAAGAAACCTGAGAAAATGTGAACCAACTCGTGCACTAAGTGTTTTGGAAAATAAGTTTTCATCAAGTTCTGAAAAACAAAAAATGGTTCTGTTCAGACCTTAATTCCTGATTTTATTTCAATATCTTTCAAATTTCCAAAAATCATGAAAATTTAACAGTGATCAGAAACTTGTGTGGAACTTTCAAAACTATTTTTGTTTTATTTTTGGGGATATGATGATCTAAAATTAAATCAAGGAAATGTCTTTGCTCAGATAGCCGGGACTGTTTTGTCAAAGAAATATGGAGACTCAAAAAAAAGTCTGTATCTAAGTACACAAAGCTCCAATTTTTGTGCACTTGGTCTTTCTACAAATCTATGGATGTCATATTTCCAATGAACCAAGTTTCACTCAATTTGGACAACTAAAGACAGAGTTATAGGAAGATTACCCAAGCTCTATTGCAGGAAAACAGTTTTGACAGAAATATTTCTCCATTTTTCCTGATTTTACACACATTTTATTACATAGTTATACGACCCTAAAATTCTTAAAACAATTATTGTAATTGGGCTTGTGTGTGTAGATAAAGTGTTCCAAATTTTAGTTTGATTGGAATATCATTTTAGCAATGAAAAATAAAGCAATCAACATATACAGGAATGTTAAAATTAGATTTTCTAGTTTTTACAACATACATGATATAAACTCACCCAAATTTAAATTGCATCAACACAACATCCTAAAGTAAATTACTGAAGAGAAACGAATGAAAATATATAGATTAGCTTAAGCATAGAGGGGATTAGGAGTTATAAGATGTTTATAACATATAGAGAAGTAGAATCAAGAACACAAACAATTAGAGTGCATAAGCAAGAATAAAAAATGGCAGCACATCTACTTCTTATTACATCATGGGGGGAGACAAGGCTCCATTAATACAACCCCTTTTGAATTGAATGTTAAGAAGAGAATAGAGAGGAATAGTGGATGAGGAATACTTACTTGATTACCTCCAAGAATCGACTTACAAATGAAGCACACGACCCTCACCTTCTCCTTTCTTTTCTCTCTTATTTTCTCACTCTTACTCTCCAATCTTACAGTACTTACCTACCTTTCTACACTCTTCTCTAGAGGAAACTCACGAAATGCCTCAGCCAAGGATGCCAAGATAACTACTCTATGCTCATCAATACTAAAAATCATCTCCCTTGGCCTCTATTTATAGGCCAAGGGGGGCCTTTTCTAGACCCTTCTCTGGGGCGGGTGCTCCATGGCCCAAAACCCATCCCATAACTTGGTCTTCATGTTGCCTTGTGGTCTCATTTGGTCAAGGCTGGACTAGCCAATATAGCCCAAAGTGGGCCGGTTAGGTCTTGGCTCGAGCCACCATGGAGCTTGAACCCATCGTCTAGTCATGGGATGGTTGTGTTTAATGAAAAAATGGGTCGGCTATGATGAATTCGGCCAAGGCTAGGTAAAGTGATGTTCATGGTGGTTTGGCCAAAGAGTATAGGGTGGAGATGGCTAAGGTGAGTCAACTCCATTCGGTCTAGTTAAGGCCACTTGGTTGGAACTAAACCACGGGTCATGGTTAGCCTAGGTGAATTGAGTCTAGGCTTTGATCAAATTTAACTAAGTTAGGTTGGTGAGGCTACCCACTTTGGATTAGTCCTTGATGGAGCCGTGCCTTGACTTGGTTTGATCCTCTTCCTTGATCCGTATCTTGATCTACATGAGATTGATCTTGGCTTGATGCGGGCTTTGCTCAACCATCGCCTTGATCTTTGCTCCCATCTTGATTTGTTTCTATCCTCTAGGCTTCATCCTTTTAGCTTTCTCCATTGGTCCTGCTAGGTGCCCCCTTTTAATGGGTCCTTGGCTAGGTTTGGCCTTGATTCATTGGCCAATTTGTCTTTATCTCATGCTTTACTCTCTCTTGGATTTGGTTTGCAGTTTTATCCCTAAATCAAACTTGAATCCTACATTTGATTTCAAATTAATGGTTTCAAATATTTCTTTTAATTATTTAAAACCATTTCATTTGAAATTATATTTAAAAATATTGAGTTTTGTCAAAATCTTCAAATATTCTTTTGAAAATAACTGAGTTCCATTCCTAGTGTTTGTTTGTATGGGCAACCTGCTTTTACCCCGTGAGTTAGTCTATAACCACCTTGACCATTTAACCCTTTTCATGGGTGTAGGGTGTCGAACCACTTTAACCACTTCAATGGGTGTAGGGTATCGAACCACTTTAACCACTTCAATGAGTGTAGGGTATCGAGCCACTTTAACCACTTTAATGGGTGTAGGGCATCGAACCACTTTAACCTTGGGTATCAGGTCTCGGAATGAGAATATTCTAAATCGGACGAATTTCTAAGATCTGGTTTGAATTTAATTTGATTTCAAAAGATTTTTGATGAATTTGATATTTAGCAAACATGTTTGGGTTTGGTTCCTAATGTATCATTTATATTTGAAGAAAATTTATTGAAATCATCCTTTCTTTAGATGAAATCATTTGAATATTTAGAATGTTGCCAATTTTGGCTTGAGGGCAAAGCATTTATTTTTCTGGCTCTTTGTCAAAATTTGATTTTTTTGAGAGAGATGCAATGTACCTATATTTTGAGGTTGCCACGAAATTTTGGTATGAAAAGGAGTTCATTTAAGGTGTCTTTATTTGAAAACCCTTAAAAGACACAAAACCACGATTTTTTCTAAAAAGGCAAAATTACAGATGCCCCTCTTTGGTATTAACCCAATTTTATTTGGTTAATGGCAAAGAATAACACCCATAAAAAAAAAATTCTAGAGTTGATTTGGGTTGAATCAAGATTTCATTAACTTTCTCATTTTTCTTAAGGGATTCATTTCTTGGACTCGGGCTATCCTAATTCTGATGGAAGAGGATTTATAGAAAGGGTGACTCAATATTGATGATAGTCGACCAATGTAAGCATCATATGTGCATAAGACCATCTATAATGCACATGGGTATGAGATGTATGCAATGTATGAATCATGTATATTGATCTCTACGATTTATTTAGGGGAGATCTCGTGAAAGTTGGCTGCCCCAAGTGGGATGCCTCCATGTTTATTTCCTTGATGCCTTGGATTTTGTAAAAGTCATTTTGAAATGGATACTTTCTTTTTGTTTCTATCACAAAGGACTTTCATCTCCTATATTTTCCTTCACTTTGGGTTTAATGCAAAATTACTTGGTAGAGGTTTTTATTTTGGAAAAACTCAACAACATTTCAAAACTCTATTTTCCACACTACAAGGCCTAATCCTCAAACAAAATGAGATCCAAATTGGTAGGTTCTATTCCTACTTTAGGACCATACTGACAAACTTTTTTCTTTTGCAAGAAGTTGTAGGGGATTTGGAAAAGAGTTACCACGATCCCTCTGAAGCGTCTCGTGGTAAGTTTCCTCTTGCTGGCTTGCCAAATTAAACATCACAACTTACCAAATCAGGCATCACCTTCCTTTCTCTTAGATGATACCGACTTTCCTTACTAGATGGCGACCTTCGTTTTTAGGCGCCGACTTTCCTTCTTGTATGTCGACTTTCCTTTCTGTAAACACCCAAAAATTTTTTTATGAAAATTTTCATCTTTTAAAATTTGGCTATTTTTTGCAGCTTTAGATTTTCAAATAAAATACATCAAATGAACTCATTTTTACATCAAAATTTTCTAGCAACCTCAAAATGGTGATATATTGCATCCCTTTAGAAAAAATTCAAATTTCGACAAAATTTTATGAAAATGACTATTTTGCTCTCAGGACTAAATTGGCAGGATTTTGCCTTTTTAATGATCGCCTTCTAAAGAAAATTGATTTTAAACAATTCTTCTTTGAAGAAAGAAATGAAAAGAAAAGTATTGCACACCTGTCAATTTTGGCGTTGTTCGGCAAGGTAACCTTTTATTTTTAGTTTCAGGTATTAAAAAGGAACATCGACGTTCAAGAAAGGAAGGTCGGCGTCAAAGACGAAAAACCGATGTCCAAAAAAAAAAGTCGACGTTAAGGAAGGAAAGTCGACATTTAGAAGGAAGGCCGACATTTAAAGAGGGAAAGTCCTTATCATCCCATAGAAATTAAAGTGATGCATGATTTGGCAAGCTGTGATGCTCAATTTGGCAAGCACTCTAAACACCCAAAACATTTCTCAAAATAATTTGATCTTTTAAAAATTTTGCCTTTTTAAGAAAAAATTCGATTTTGGTTCTTTTAAGTGTTTTCAAATAAAGACACCTTAAACGAACTCATTTCCGCAATAAAAAAACATGGCAACCTCAAAATAAAAGTAAATTGCACCTCTCAGAAAATCAAACTTTGACAAAGAGCCAAAAAAATGAATGTTTTGCCCTGAAGTTCAAATTGGCAGCATTCTGCCTTTTCAAATGATTTCATCTAAAGAAATAATGGTTTCGAACAATTTTCTTCAAAGAAATAAATAGAAATGAGACATTGGGAACTAAACCCAAAAATGTTTGCTAAATATCAAATTTACTAAAAAATTGTTGAAATTCAAATCAAATCCATATCAGGCCTAAACTCCCTTTAAGTTGAATTGGATTGAATTTGGTTTAAGATGAGTCGTACAGGTGTTGGAATTGTGCTTCTTTAAACTCCATTTCTTTTGGGTGATCATCTGCTAACCTTCCAAAATTATGTTTTACTTGATTATCTTTTCAGTTAAGATTTATCGTTTCAAATATTTCCTTTTTTATTGTTTAAACCATTTCATTTGAGATATATTTGAAAACATTGAGTTTTAACAAAATCATGAAATATTCTTTTTGGAAAACAATTGAGTCACATTACCAATGTTTCTTTGCATGGGTGACCTGCTTTTACTTCGTGAATTAGTCTTTATTGTTTCAACCACTTTAACCCTTTGTTAGGTGTAGGGTGTCAAACCACTTTAACCCTTTTGAAAGGTGTAAGGTCTCGAACTACTTTAATCCTTGGGTGTAGGGTCTTCGAGTAAAACTATCCTCGATCGAGCAAATTTTTGATGCCTAGTTTGGATTGATTTGGTTTTGAATTTTAAAGGTTTTTGTAATTTTGTAAATTTGACATTTCGCAAACATTTTGTCGGTTTAGTTCATAATGTCTCATTTTTACCTATTTCTTTGCGAAAAATAGTTTGAAATTATCCTTTCTTTGAAGGTAGTCATTTGAAAAAGCAGAATCCTGTCCATTTGGCCTTGAGGGCAAAGTTGTCAATTTTTTAAAACTTTTGTTAAAATTGAATTTTTTTTAAGAGGAAAGCAATATACCCTTATTTTGAGGTTGCTACAAAATTTTGGTGCAGAACTGAGTTCATTTAAGATGTCTTTATTTGAGAAACCCTTAAAAAACCCAAAACTACAATTTTTATTTGAAAAAAGCAAACTTTCTAAAAGATCAAAAATTTTTGTTTTGAAAATTTTTGGGTGTTTATAATGTCATCTCCACCAAAGTAGGAGCATATAGTTTGCATTCCCTAAACATCTTTATGGATACTTGAATACATTAGTCTCCAACATATCATATGGGAATACATTTTTACATATCATGCATCCCATTTACATCATTCACCCAAAGCGGACCAAAAAGTGGCGGCTCAAGTGGGAATGTCCCTGTCATAAAAGGGGTCCAAACAAAAATTAACGATGCATATTGGCTCATTAATGCCTACGGAAGAAACTCGCCAGACCCTATAAATACCCAATATTAAAAGATATGATGTGTAGTGTCTACCACAAATTCTTTTGAAATGATTTTTGTAAATTGATCTTCTTTAATTTCTTGAAGAGGAGACCAAGTAGAATATGGGCCTCTTAACTAGGGATTGATGCTCTATGAAAAGTATAGTATTTTCAAATTCATTAAATGACATTTCAAAAATCCTTCTTTTACAAGAGAGGGCTTAGTTCAAAATAGCAAAATATTTTCAAATAGTACATGCTATTATGAAATAGGACATACTTTATTAGACTGAGTATCTATAGGGATAAGTTGTTTCTCCATCTCGTTCTGTCCAAAGGAAAATTGACAAAAAATCAAAATAGAAAAAGAAAGGAAGAAAATTAACCTCCAATATAGAGGTCTTCTTATGAAAGAAAATAAAGAAAGAAAATAAAACTCCAATATAGAGATCTCCATACAAAAGAAAGAAAAAAAAAGTCAAAGCTCAAAAAGCAGTTTTCCATCAAAATCTCCTTTTCTTAATACCACGAGATACTTTAGAAGGTATCATGGAAACTCTTCCCATTCCACTATAGCTTATCTCAAAAGAAAAAAGTTTGTCATTATGATCCTAAAGTAGGAATAAAACCTACCAATTTAGATCTCATTTTGTTTAAGGATTAGGTCTTGTAGTGTGGAAAATAGAGTTTTTAAATGTTGTTGAGGTTTTTCAACAATAAAAACCTCTACCAAGTAATTTTGCATTAAAACCAAAGTAAAGGAAAATATAGGAGATGAAAGTCCTTTTTTATAGAAACAAAAAAAAAGTATCCCATTCGAAATGATTTTTACAAAACCCAAGGCATTAAGCAAATGAACATGGAGGCCATCAAACTTAGGGCAGCCAAATTTCATGGGAGCTCCCTAAAAAAAATCATAGAGACCTCAAATATACATCAATTGCATCTTACATCCCATGCGCATGTGTATTCATAGATAGCTTTATTCATATATTATCCTTGCATTAGTCGACCACTATCCATATTAAGTCACGTTTTGCTAGAAATCCTCTTCCAAATCGGAATTAGGATAACCCAAGTCCAAGAAATAAATCGCTTAACAAAATGAGAAAGTTCATGAAATCTTTATTTAACTCAAATCAATTCTAGCATTCCAAAAAATAAAAATTTCATGGGTGCTATTCTTTGACGTTAATTAAATAAATATGTTTAACGATTAAGAGGGGCATCTGTAAACACCCAAAAAATTTCTCAAAAGATTTTATCTTTTATAAAGTCTGCCTTTTTCAAGAAAAATTGTGGTTCTCAGCTTTTTTAAGGGTTTTCAAATAAAGACACCTTAAACAAACTCATTTTCGCCCCAAAAATTTGTAGATGCCTCAAAATAAGGATACTCAAAGAAACAAATAAAAATGAGACATTGTGAACTAAACTCACAAAATGTTTATAAAATGACAAATTTACAAAATCTCTCAAATTTAAAACCAAACAAATCCAAATCAAGACCTCAAAAAATCGTCAATTCGAGGATTGTTTTATACTGAGACACTACACCCATCAAAAGGGTTAAACCGGTCCGAGATCCTACACCTAAGGGTTAAAGAGGTTTGAGACCCTACACCCATCAAAGGGTTAAGCAGTTCAATACCCAACACCCATCAAAGGGTTAAAGCGGTAGAAATGATTAAAGACTAACTCATGGAGCGAAAGCAGGTCACCCATGCAAACAAAAATTGGTACAAGTCCTCAACACAAATTATTTTGCATGATCTATCTCTCTAAACAGGCACAAGTCCTCAACACAAATTGTTTTGGATGATCACTAAAATATTAAGGATCAAATCGATTGTATCATTAGTTTCAAAAAAGAAAACTCTGCAGATTTTAGCATCCTTAATAAATCATGTCTTATCCTAGAATTTTTCAACCTTCGTCTCTAACTCATCAAAAACCATCAAATATTGAGAAATTTGGTCCGAATGTTGTATATATACTAATTAACATCCAATAAATTTTTCAAGAATTTTAGACGTGGGTGAGGTCGAGAATAAAATCATCAAAAACCAAACTCAACCCAAAACATAATCTATCTATACAAAATTTCTTGCAACTAACCTTGGGTAAAATCATCATAACTCTATGAGTAGATAACCAAAAATCATGAAAATGCTTTTGTTGGAAAGCTGACTTCCATGTCTTTCTAAAAGTTTATAAAAATTTGGATTCTACGTAGAGAGATATAAACATTTTACTGAGCTTTTGTATTTCCATCATAGAGACTGTTATGAATTTCACAATCACATTCGAGTAGGAATCTTGCCTGATTTAATTTTGATCATGCAGGAAACCAAAAACTAAATAAAAATATACAATAAAGCTTCATACCTATTTCTTGCTTGGATAAAATTTTTGGGATTTTTGGATTCTTACAAAATACCAAAAAATTGCAAACATCTTCTGTTGGAAACAAAACTTATTCTGTTTTTCAAACCATTAATTGATTTTGCCAAGTGAAGAACATTCTTGCTTTTGAAAATTTGCTTTGATTGAAAATTTGTTTCAAAAAATCTCAAATCATAAATTATTCTTCCTAAGCATCTAGGTTGGCCCTTGAATATCAATTAAAGAAGTCCTATGACGATAAGAATTCACTTGTACACTGTAGACACCCAAAAAAAAATTTCAAAATAATTTGATCTTTTAAAAATTTTGTCTTTTCAAGAAAAAATTATGGTTTTGGGTCTTTTAAGGGTTTTCAAATAAAAACACCTTAAATGAACTCATTTACGCACCAACATTTTGTGGCAACCTCAAAATAAGGGTAAATTGCACCCCTCTAAAAAAAATCAATTTTGACAAAGAGCAAAAAAAATGATTGCTTTACCCTCAAGCCCAAATTGGTAGCATTCTGCCTGTTCAGATGATTTTCATCTAAAGAAAGTATGATTTCTGTAAACAACCCGAAATCCCACGAATTCCTTAAAACAACCCGAAATCCCACGAATTCCTTAAAACAACCTGGTTTTGTAAAAGCAGCCTCAAAGGGCCATTTTGAGTCTGGAAACCCAGGAGCCTTCCAGACAACCCTGTACATATGTTTTGAACTTTACATATTTCAAAAATGAATAATATGGCTTTAAAAACATTTTTAAACATGTTTTTGAAACCCCGAAGCAGCTTGGCCTCATCCAGACAGGACCAGGAAAGCTAAGGAGAGCCCGGAACCGGAGCACATGTCAAGCCCGGCACAACAACTCTTGCATTGAACCCACCCCCAGGATCTCGAAAGTCCAAGACCCTGTTATCATCAAAACATCACTTGAAGTCATCTTCGAAAGGCGAAAACAGAAGCGGACGATCATGTTGGCAAAGACCCAACGCAGATGGAGTACTAATGCTGTCAGGCCCCGCACAAACCGTTCGTTTCGAACACAGCTCGAAGGAGTCAGAATTCAGTTTGGATCAAATCTGGACCATATATATCCAGATCCCAATCCAAACCCATGTATGGACTTGGATTTGGATTTGGATCCAGAGATCCAATCCAATATCCATATCCATGGCCCAAATCAGCTTCTCATAAAAGGAGGTGGGGCCCACTTGAATTTCACGTGGGATTATGGGCATGAGAGAGAGTGGGGGAGGATAAGATCAAGTGGGTGTTGTAATTAAGCTTGACTTGTGTGTCAAGTTTGGGGTTAATCATGTGGGTTAGCCTAATTAAGTAGGTTTAAGCTTGTAATTAGCCAAAACCTAACCTAGGGCTGCACCAACATGATATGATTAGGGTCCATGGGTCATGCAAAGGGAGCTCCTTCACCTAATCCTAACTAAAAACACCTAATCCTAGCCTTCTACCCTAATCCGGTCCTAATCTGAGCCTAATCACCTAACCCACTTTCCTAATCCCGGCCTAATCCCAAACTAATCACCTAACCCACTTCCCTAATCCTTCCCTAAACCTAGGTTAATTTCCCTAAACCTAACCTAATCCTAGCCTAATCACCTAACCCACCTCACTAAACCTCACCCTAAAACCCACCCACCTAGCTAAACCCTAAACCTCTAAACCACCCCACCTAAACCTAGCCCACAACTTACCCAAAATCCCTTGTATCTAAAATATCTGGCCCTACCCTAATACCAGCCCACCTTACTACCTTACCACCCTCCCTAGACCACCTAACCACTACCCCAAAACCAGCCCCAACCGCCTCTTGCAGCCCTATATAAACCCCCCCCCCCTTTGGGGCAGGTTGATCCCATCTTCCATCATCCTATCTCATCCCCTCTCCAGCCCAGTCGACTCCAACCTTGCTCCACTTGCCCCACAGCCAGCCACCACTTGCGCCATTACCTCCCAGCCGAGCACCACCACCACCACCACTCCAGCCCAGGTCCACATTGCCACCATTCCGTTCGGCCGAACCCCATCCTGCGCATCCAAACCACCCGGCTGCTCCCCTTCCATCCGCCACCGCCTCTTCACTCGGTTAGTACCCCACACTCCACCTTACTCCTTCTCCACTCCCTCTCCACTCTCAGCCACCCACCATACCACCACCTTACCCTAATACCAGCCACTTGCCGCCACCACTCCCACTCGGCTAGGCCATAACCACCTTAACTACCCGCCACTACCTAGACACCCTAGCTACACCCGGCCACCCCATCCAACTCCCTAAGGCCTGCCCATATTACCTCCCCACACCCACCACTACCTTACCCCATCTCCTAGCTAGTTCCCTTCCCTTCCACCACTCCTAGCCATCCTAGCAGCCCTCCACCATCAAGTTCCCCTAGTCGGCCACTCCAACCGACTGTCACTTCCATTCGACCAGCCACCTCCTTTCCCTTAGGTGCTCCATTAGACCTTCCCTTAGGCTCCCCCTTAGTGCCATACTTCCTAACACTACACCCTCCCTAGTGACCTTACTTAGGCCCTTTAGCCCAACACACCAAAACCAGCCCATCCTTAGCAGCCACCTTCAAGGCTCCCCTTCCGCGCGCCCAAGGCACCCGTCCAGCAACCCCTTGCCGTTCAACTCCGTGGAGCTCCCTCTTGCAGCCCAAGGCGAAGGCCAAGCCCACGCTCAAGCAAGGCATCTTCGGACCAGCTATTAGTAAGTGCCTAACTCGATCCTTAGTTGTATACTTGCTTAAAATTCAATTCTATACGGGGTTGTAATAACGGAGCATAGTCTCCCCCCGCTTGTAATAACGTGGCTTGGCACACCCACATACGTGCACTCTCTTAGTTGTGCACGATTTTGAACACACACGGGCCTAATCAGCCCCTAATACATAAATATATATATGTACTTTAGTTTTCGTAGGGTTTTGCTTAAGTTGGGTGTGTTGTCTTTCAATTCAAGCACTCACACACATTGAGCCTTCGCTCTTATTTGAAAGACCCAAGTAAGGGCCGTGTTATACTATTTGGGCTTTCATTTCATGTCGTATGTGTAAGTCTTTCAATTCAAGCACTCACACACATTGAGCCTTCGCTCTTATTTGAAAGACCCAAGTAAGGGCCGAGCTATACTATTTGGGTTTAATTTCATGTTGTGTGCGTAGTACTTCAATTCAAGCACTCACACACATTGAGCTTTCGCTCTTATTCCCAAGACCTTAATCAAGACCATACTGCAAGTTATATTTGGGTTTTATTTCATGTCGTGTGTGTAAGTCTTTCAATTCAAGTACGCACCCACATTGAGCCTTCGCTCTTATTTGCAAGACCCAAGTAAGGGCACGTATATACCCTATATACATATCTCCCTTCGGCATTTACATTACAAGTCATTTCCCTTCGGTTATTTCCCTTCGGCATTGTCTTTACATTCGGGTTTTCCCTTTGGAGTAGCGTGAGTTTGCATTGCATCTACGCCATACCACGAGGTAGGACGCATATTGCATCAAAGCAAGCCCCGCTCAAATTCGCCCATGTAGTGGAGTGTTCATAACACACAAACTAGGTGGCCCAAAAAGGGATAAAAGGAAAGACTTAGGCACGTGCAAATCCACGTGATCTAAAATCTGCCATCGTATTAAAGACCCGAATCAAAAACACCTCGAACCGCTTCGTAAGCTTTTTCTATCCCAAAACTCAATTTTTCAAAGCGTACAGACTGACCCTTGCGCATTGGTGCAAGAAGGTTTGCGACGACAAGAGCTCACTTGCTCACAGTTGCCATGATTAGAAGTCAGCTTAAAATATATCTTCGCTAGCTTAGGTAAGCTAGCTGGCACGCCCTGTTTATATAAATAGGCCTTAAACACACGAGAGGATCCGCTCCAGGCCCTAAGAAGCCTGAGGCGGGGATTTTCGCGCGTCTACAGAGATTGGCACGCCCGGTGGGACGTGAGCCTTTCAAAAATCGAGTTTTAAGAAGCTTGCAAAAAATTTTGTTAAAAAGGTGTCGTTTTTAACTTGTTTTCTTTGCTTGTACTTAGGACATTTTGAAAAAGCTTGAAAAGCATGTCAAAATCCAATCCAAGTGAAGTGTCGAGCCAAGGCTCATGCGCATCAAGTTCTCACTCTATTTTCTTTGCTTGTACTTAGGACATTTTGAAAAAGCTTGAAAAGCATGTCAAAATCCAATCCAAGTGAAGTGTCGAGCCAAGGCTCATGCGCATCAAGTTCTCACTCTAGGAGGATTTTCAAAAACAAAATAAAACTAGATGAGATCGAGGACCTAAGAAGAGAATTTGAGGCCAAAATTGATGCTCTTAGCCAAGAGGCTGAAGTAGGCGATTCGTGTTCATCAAACGGTGAACAAAGGCCTAAGAAAAAAACTGAAAAACCTCGCAAGCACAAAGAGGCCTCCGTAATAGAAGGCAACCAATACCACGAGTCCTTCACACAAAAGGACCGTAAAGCCCTACGGCAGTTGCTAAAAGGGCAGAATAAAGAGAAAAGAAGCTACGCCCTGTCTGATTTCCTTCCTATGGATTACGAAACAGACAATGACGATGAAATACTGAACTTCCATCGGTATGATGGCATGGGAGACCCTAGGTCTCACTTGCAGCTTTTCTCGCGTCGAGCCCATAAGAAGAAAAAGGACTCGATGAAATGAGTGTATTGGTTCCCTTTATCCCTTAAAGGCACAGCTGCCAAATGGTTGGCTTCCTACGATTTAAGTCAGTTCGCTACTTTTGAAGAGTTAGCGAACTGCTTCATGCAAAGATTTGCACACAACGTAGAAGTCACGCCGACTCTGAATACCTTAAGGGATACAAAGCAAGGCATGAACGAAGACGTACATGCCTTCATTATAAGATGGAGGTCACTTTTGGGCCAAGTGTGAGAGCCCATATCCGAAGGATGCGCAGTCATGCTCATCCTGGATAACTTTAAAAGCGAGTTAAAAACCCTTCTCTCACTCCATGAGATCTCAACTTTCCATAAGTTGATCAAAAAGGCCTCCCTTTTCGAAACCAACTTGAGAAAAGGGACATACGATCACTTGTGGAAAGGAAGTGCCGTCTCTAAAACCCGCTTGGAAAAGCCCATCACATACAGGCTACCCACGATGGACAAAGGGGCAAAGCCCCATAAAATCGCCAATGTCCGGGTGGATCCAGTCGTGACAGGCACTTCCAAAAATTTTGAACAACTAGAAAATAAAAGGGAGCGAACCTTTCAAAAATCGGTTGAAAAACGGGAGTATACACCGCTAGGGCAACCTGTGTCGGAGGTCCTAGAGCTCCTACTTGCCCAAGGCATGATAGAACTCCCTGAGATCCCCGAAGGAGTCACTTCCAAGGGGGGGTATTTAAATCGATTTTATAAGTATCATCGGCTCAAAGGCCATGATACCAAACGCTGTTTCTCCCTTTTAAATAAAATTGAGAACTTGATAGCAGAAGGCCGGCTCCAGGTCACTGCGGAACCTGAGCCACCTCAAGCTATCTTCAAAGAACCCTTTCCCAAACACGCCAGTGGCAGTGGGAAAGGAAAGGAGGTATGTACCCTCACCATTTCTAAGGAACTAGCGTAAAAACCAGAGTCTGGTCGACCCACTTGTGCGCCCACTCTTGTACTATACAAGAAGCCCGCCCAAGTCATCATTCGGGGACCACCGAAAGTGGAATCCCTGGCAAAACCAGTTTTGAAAGTCCAAGGTTCTCCTCAACTCATCCTTAGAGCCAAAAATAGCGCGAACCCTAGGCTGGTCGTGGGGGAAGTGACTAGATCCGGGAGGATCTATCAACCCCCACACCTTCAAGGTGCTAAAAAGGTGGTCAGTGTGCCTGGCCCCTCAAAAGTATGTATCCCTGGTGTTCTGCCAAAAGCAGACAAGGATAAAGTCATCCTAAATCCTTATGACTTCGAAAACCACCTTTCAAAGATTCCTATTCACATGTCTATCTTAGAGCTTATACAAACCTCGCCTAGGCATAGACTTGTATTAGAAAAAATTCTAGAAAGGGCCAAGGTTGATTCGAACATAAGTCCAGAATCCTTGTCTGCCCAAGTGGCTTTATTAGGAGCAAAATCGCCCATCACTTTCTCGGAAGATGATGTAGATAGACCCTACGAATCCCACAACCAGGCCCTGCATATCGAGGTGGTTCTGAATAACCACTCTTTGGACAGGTGCCTAGTCGATGGTGGAGGAGGGCTCAACATCCTTCCACTTCATGTAGTATAAAATCGGAGTCACCTTGACTTCAGTGAACCCAAGCCCCATCGTTATCACTGGATACGATGGGAATGCATCTAGACCATTAGGATCCATCGAACTCCCAATGGAAACGGGAGGGATTGCACACACGGGAGTGTTCCATGTCTTGGACATCCACCCCCATTATAACCTGTTGCTGGGAAGGCCTTGGATACACAGCTTGTGCGTTGTGCCATCCACCTTCCACAGGTGTGTCAAGATCCCTTTTAGGGACCAGGTCGTAGTGATCCTAGGTAAGAGTCACCCATAGCTTCAGGGGATCATAAACTCCCCTTGTTTATCGAGCTCCTAGGCCCATGAGTTTAACTTGGGGCAAATTATGGTTGAGCCACCCCGGCTCGTGTTGAACAACCCTAGGAAGGTTGTATGTGTGAAGGGGCCGCCCAAAGCAGACCCCCTCCCGATTCTAACCCTTCTAGGAAAACCCAAGCATTCCCTATTTCCAAAGCCCCTGGACAAGAGACCATATGAGCACAATATGGACGACAGCATGTTCCAGGACCACGACTTGTACCATGCCTTTTCAAAAAATAGAAAGTCGTGGAACATGTTGTTGAACATGGGCTACATGCCCTACAAAAGTCTAGGGGCGCAAAACCAGGGTCTCCTAGAGCCCATCCTTCCTAAGGCCAATCCAAGCCGATACGGAATCGGCTATACTCCCCGAATACTGCCAGAGCCACCCCCTATGACCACCTGGGTCAAGGGTGCCTTGGAACCTGTCTTAGAAGAGACCTACGATTTAGATCTCCTATTCCGAGTCTAACCCGTAGTGTTTTACCTTTGTAGGTATGATGGAAGATCCCTTTTATAAAAACACAAAAACATTTGAAAAGCTTAAAATAAAAAAAATCGAAAAACAAGAAAAACCAAAAATAATGGAAAAACAAAAACTCGAAAATAGAGTGCTTTGTATAGTTCCCAAAGTTCTTGTTTTACAAAAACCCAAAAAAATCGAAAATTTGGAAAACACCAAAAAGATTTTGTATATAGCTCTGCTCATGGTAGGACTTTGGCAAAAGAAAAGGATTTCGAAAGAAACGTTGTCTGCATAGCCAGACCAAAAATTTTGAAATCACTTGAAAATCCGAGTACAAAACCAGGGCCTTTTGAAAATCACGCATCAAATTCCCACGAGTCTATAACCCACGAGAATGATCAAAGCCTAGAAGTGGATCCCCTCGAGGAAGATCCCACTTCTGAGCTCCCAGAATTTCATAAAATTCTTGATTTTGAAAGACCTTCCCAATCAATAGGAGGAGATTTCATAGAGGTGAACCTAGGGGATGATTCCAATCCCAAAACCATCAAAATAAGCGCATGCTTGCATGAAACTGAAAGGTTAGCATTCATTGCATTTCTACGAACCTATTTAGATGTGTTCGCATGGACGTATGAAGACATGCCGGGCATAGACCCCAGCATTGTCGAGCATCGTCTTCCCCTAGATACGGATGTAAAACCCATAAAGCAGAAGCTTAGGAAAATACACCCGAATGTACACACGCAAGTCAAAGAGGGTTTAGAAGATCTGCTAAAAGCCGGATTTATAAAACCCATTGCGTATTCTGATTGGTTGTCAAATATCATTGTAGTTCGAAAAACCAATGGGAAAATTCGAATATGCATCGATTTCAGAAACCTGAATAAAACCACTCCAAAGGATAATTATCCTTTACCAAACATAGATTTGATAGTCGATAGTACTGCAAATCATGAAATGTTTTCGTTTATGGATGGCTATTCAGGCTATAATCAAATCAAACTAAGTCCACGAGATCAGGGTAAGACCGCCTTCACAACCCCATGGGGCTACTGCTATACAATCATGCCCTTTGGTTTGAAAAATGCCGGCGCAACATACCAACGAGCCATGACCACGATCTTCCATGATCAGATTCATGAGCTCGTAGAAGTGTATGTAGATGATCTCTTAGCAAAATCTAAAACCCGATGCACTCATATCGAATGTTTGCAAAAGATTTTCGAAAGTTTTAGGCTTTACAAAGTAAAGCTAAACCCTCAAAAATGTGTATTCGAGGTAGAATCAGGGAAGCTTATGGGCTTTATGGTGAGCCAAAGGGGTATAGAAGTCGACCCCTCTAAGTATCGAGCCATCATAGACATGGCTCCACCCTCCAATCTCACCCAAATCCGTAGCCTCCAGGGTCGTTTACAATCCGTTCGCCGATTCATATCGAATCTGGCAACTAGATGCGAACCCTTCAACAAACTGTTGAGGAAGGGCACGAAATTCTTATGGGATGACGAATGCCAGAAGTCCTTCGAGAGACTGAAGGCATACTTTGTTAATCCCCCCGTTTTGAACCCTCCAAAGCAAGGAAAACTACTTTTACTTTACATTTCCGTGCATGCGAATGCTTTAGGAGCCCTGTTGGCTCAATACGAGGATGACACCCATAAGGAGTATGCCATCTACTACATTTCGAAAACTCTCTTGGCTTATGAACGAAATTATCAAGCCATGGAGAAGACGTGCTTGGCCCTAGTCTGAGCCTGCCAGAAATTCAGACACTATTTCCTAGATCACGAGATCTGGATAGTGTCCAAGCTTGATCCAATCAAGCACTTGTTCGAAAAACCCATTCTCACGGGTAGATTGGGCAAATGGCAACTCCTTCTAATGGAGTATGACCTGAATACCATCACCAGATCTCCATTAAGGGGCAAGCCCTAGCAGATTACGTGGCTGAGTTCCCCTTGGAGGACGCATATCCCACACTTGTAGAAATTCCTGACGAAGGCATATTGCAAAACCATTTTCAAAACCATATTTTGGCAAATAATTTCGAAAACCAAGTGTGGAAGATGCACTTCGATGGGGCACGAAACCAACGAGGGGCTGGTGCTGGGGTCATCCTCATCTCCCCTGAAAAGGGCGAGATTCCTATAGCAGTCCGCTTAGATTTTGAATGTTCCAACAACGTAGCTGAGTATGAAGCACTCATACAAGGCTTAAGGATTTCGAAAACTCTAGGGGCATCATGCATCGAGGTCTTTGGAGATTCGCTCCTAGTCATAAACCAGGTTTTGAAAATTTGGCAAGTACGTAATGAAAAACTACTTCCATATCACGAGTTGGCCACTTGATTGGTTCAGTCCTCCCAATCGTGTAAACTCACACACGTAGGAAGAGAGGATAATGGCATCGCCGATGCCCTCTCCTCCTTGGGTTCAGCCCTGAAGGTCGATCCCATTTCAAGGACCAGATCTTTGGAAATATGGCATGCGCCCCACCCATCCACACACGACTTGGACATTTGCCAAAATAACCCAGAGTCTATTGAAAAACCCTGGTTTTATGACATAAAACAATTTCTAGAAAATGGGGGATTCGCCGATGATGCCACATCCAAAGATAAGGCATTCATTCGTAAGATTTCGACCCGATACACCATTCTGGGTGGGGTTTTATACAAAAAGAGTTTTACCGGCATTCTACTTAGGTGTATCGACCTAGAGGAGGCTAGGGTAGTGATGCATGAATTCCACGATGGAGAATGTGGAGGTCACGTTAATGCCAACATGATGGCAATGAAAATACTTAGAGGGGGCTATTTTTGGTCCACCCTGAAAAAGGGTTGTCACGATCATGTTAGGAAGTGTCATCCATGTCAAGTGCATGGGCACGCCATTCATATCCCTTCATCTGCATTGCATTCCGTGGTCAGCCCCTGGCCATTCACCATGTGGGCGTTTGACATCGTAGGCCCAATATTTCCAAAAGCCTCGAATGGGCATCGGATTATTTTAGCAGCCACGGAGTATTTCTCCAAGTGGGTGGAAGCTATTTCCCTAACCAACGTGTTGGGGCAACATATGGTGGCTTTCATCCGGAAGAATATCTTGGCTCGATTTGGGGTTCCACGAGACCTTGTGTCTGATAATGGCACCCCATTCAAGAACGAGCGGATGGTTAAGTTGTGCAACACGTATGGCATAACTCACCACTTCTCTTCGCCCTACTATCCTCAAGGCAACGGCCAAGCCGAAGCCACAAACAAGACTCTCATTAGCATAATTGAGAAGACTTTAGAGAAGGGTAAGACGTGGCACGAGAAGCTGGATGAAGCCTTATGGGCTTATAGGACTTCCATCTGATCTCCCACGAATGCCACACCATTCGAATTGGTCTATGGCACAAATGCCATTCTTCCCATTCATACCCAACTACATTCATTCCATACATCCCTTGCACTCGACCTCCCCCTAGAGACGCTTCAGCATGCTAGGATGGCCGAATTAGATTTGCTAGATGAGAGGCGACTCCTTGCCATGGATCATGCTCGTGCATACCGGCAAAGGATAGCCCGACATTATAGCAAACACATGAGACCTCGCCACTTTGAAGTGGGGGATCTGGTTTTGAAAATCATCCATTATCGTGGCCCACATCCACTCGGAAAGTGGCGCCCCAAGTGGGATGGACCCTATGTTGTATGAGCAACCACCACGAACAATTCGTATTGGTTGATCGATGTAGAAGGTAGTAATTTAGCAGATCCTATCAATATCCAATACTTAAAGAAGTATCATGTGTAGGATTTGGATTAAGTTCCCGTTTTCGAAAATTTTAGGGATAGCTACCCTGAGACATGTGAATAAGGTGCAAAGGCAAAGTCGTGTGACCCTGAGTGAGAGAATTCACACTTGTGAAAGAGTGGAGTCTTCAAAAATCGTGGTTACATTTCAAAATCCTTCTTCTTACAAAGAAAGGCCTAGTTCAATATAACAAGATACTTGCAAGTAGTATGTGCTATTTCTAAATAGGCTGATCTGGAATGGATCGAGTGTAGGCTTGGGATAAGTCCTCCCTTCTTCTCTTCTACTTCCAAAAGGAAAAACATGGCCCAAACAAAGGGAATTTCCCATTCAAAAGTCTCTTTCCAAAAGAAAGAAACCAGAATTCAAAAGAAAAATTGATTCTCTTGTGAAAAAGAGGGATTAAAGAAAAAATACTCCCAAAGGGAGACCCTCGATGAAAAAAAAAAAAAGGAAAAAGAGGCCAAAAAGCTCAAAAAGAGCAGTTTTCCGCCTTCTATGCCTTAAACCATGGGATGCTTCAGAAGGGACCGTGGTATCTCTTTCCCATCCCTGGCTTATCCCAAGCTAAAGCATGGTTCATTTCGAGGAATCCTAAAGTAAAAATAGGATTTACTTACTTGAATTTCGTCTTGTTTGAGAATTCGACGTTTCGAGTAAGGCGTAGGAATTTGAAATACAGCTTGTTTTCTTATAAAACCTCCGCTAGATAAGCGAGTGTTAAGACTCAAACAAGGGCAAACACGAAGAGCACGAGATCCTTAGGATCGAGACTCAAGACAGTTGTCCCTTTTGTAAATAGTTTTGTAAATAGATTTTGAAAAATCGAACATCGAACAGCATAGGATTTGCTCACTTGGAGCAGCAGGCCTAGTAAGTCTCTAGAGTTCGACCACATCTGGTCTCTGGGAGGTCGCCACTCTTGGCACCACACCCATATCATGCATCTGCATTCCACGCAGGGTACTCGCATAAACATGATCCCATTTAGGACCAGATTCCATAGCATATCCCATTGGCGTGATATCTCCTCCTACTAGAGTTTGTAAATTAAGATTTTGCTAAAAATTGGGACGATCCCATGTTCTTCGTGGCTAGATCTAGGGAGACATTGAAAGGGGTGTTTGTCATCTTTGCCCTTATCCAAATCGATTTGGACAAGGCCAAAGAGGGGCATCTGTAAACACCCCGAAATCCCACGAATTCCTTAAAACAACCTGGTTTTGAAAAAGCAGCCTCAAAGGGCCATTTTGAGTCTGGAAACCCAGGAGCCTTCCAGACAACCCTGTACATATGTTTTGAACTTTACATATTTCAAAAATGTATAATATGACTTTAAAAACCTTTTTAAACATGTTTTTGAAACCCCGAAGCAGCTTGGCCTCATCCAGACAGGACCAGGAAAGCTAAGGAGAGCCCGGAACCGGAGCACATGTCAAGCCCGGCGCAACAACTCTTGCATTGAACCCACCCCCAGGATCTCGAACGTCCAAGACCCTGTTATCATCAAAACATCACTTGAAGTCATCTCCGGAAGGCGAAAACAGAAGCGGACGATCATGTTGGCGAAGACCCAACGCAGACGGAGTACTAATACTGTCAGGCCCCGCACAAACCGTTCGTTTCGAACACAGCTCGAAGGAGTCAGAATTCAGTTTGGATCGGATCTGGATCATATATATCCAGATCCCAATCCAAACCCATGTATGGACTTGGATTTGGATTTGCATCCAGAGATCCAATCCAATATCCATATCCATGGCCCAAATCACCTCCTCATAAATGGAGGTGAGGCTCACTTGAATTTCACGTGGGATTATGGGCATGAGAGAGAGTGGGGGAGGATAAGATCAAGTGGGTGTTGTAATTAAGCTTGACTTGTGTGTCAAGTTTGGGGTTAATCATGTGGGTTAGCCTAATTAAGTGGGTTTAAGCTTGTAATTAGCCAAAACCTAACCTGGGGCTGCACCAACATGATATGATTAGGGTCCATGGGTCATGCAAAGGGAGCTCCTTCACCTAATCCTAGCCTTCTACCCTAATCCGGTCCTAATCTAAGCCTAATCACCTAACCCACTTCCCTAATCCCAGCCTAATCCCAACCTAATCACCTAACCCACTTCTCTAATCCTTCCTTAAACCTAGGTTAATTTTCCTAAACCTAACCTAATCCTAGCCTAATCACCTAACCCACCTCACTAAACCTCACCCTAAAACCTACCCACCTAGCTAAACCCTAAACCTCTAAACCACCCCACCTAAACCTAGCCCACAACTTACCCAAAACCCCTTGTATCTAAAATATCTTGCCCTACCCTAATACCAGCCCACCTTACTACCTTACCGCCCTCCCTAGACCACCTAACCACTACCCCAAAACCAGCCCCAACCGCCTCTTGCAGCCCTATATAAACCCCCCCCCCCATTTGGGGCAGGTTGATCCCATCTTCCATCATCCTATCTCATCCCCTCTCCAGCCCAGTCGACTCCAACCTTGCTCCACTTGCCCCACAGCCAGCCACCACTTGCGCCACTACCTCCCAGCCGAGCACCACCACCACCACCACTCCAGCCAAGGTCCACATCGCCACCATTCCGTCCGACCGAACCCCATCCTGCGCATCCAAACCACCCGGCTGCTCTCCTTCCATCCGCCACCTCCTCTTCACTCGGTTAGTACCCCACACTCCACCTTACTCCTTCTCCACTCCCTCTTCACTCTCAGCCACCCACCATACCACCACCTTACCCTAATACCAGCCACTTGCCGCCACCACTCCCACTCGGCCAGGCCATAACCACCCTAACTACCCGCCACTACCTAGACACCCTAGCTACACCCGGCCACCCCGTCCAACTCCCTAAGGCCTGCCCATATTACCTCCCCACATCCACCACTACCTTACCCCATCTCCTAGCTAGTTCCCTTCCCTTCCACCACTCCTAGCCATCCTAGCAGCCCGCCACCATCAAGTTCCCTTAGTCGGCCACTCCAACCGATTGTCACTTCCATTCGGCCAACCACCTCCTTTCCCCTAGGTGCTCCATTAGACCTTCCCTTAGGCTCCCCCTTAGTGCCATACTTCCTAACACTACACCCTCCCTAGTGACCTTACTTAGGCCCTTTAGCCCAACACACCAAAACCAGCCCATCCTTAGCAGCCGGCCACCTTCAAGGCTCCCCTTCCGCGCGCCCAAGGCACCCGTCCAGCAACCCCTTGCCGTTCAACTTCCTGGAGCTCCCTCTTGCAGCCCAAGGAGAAGGCCAAGCCCACGCTCAAGCAAGGCATCTTCGGACCAGCTATTAGTAAGTGCCTAACTCGGTCCTTAGTTGTATACTTGCTTAAAATTCAATTCTATACGGGGTTGTAATAACGGAGCATAGTCTCCCCCGGCTTGTAATAACGTGGCTTGGCATACCCACACACGTGCACTCTCTTAGTTGTGCATGATTTTGAACACACACGGGCCTAATCAGCCCCTAATACATAAATATATATATGTACTTTAGTTTTCGTAGGGTTTTGCTTAAGTTGGGTGTGTTGTCTTTCAATTCAAGCACTCACACACATTGAGCCTTCGCTCTTATTTGAAAGACCCAAGTAAGGGTCGTGTTATACTATTTGGGCTTTCATTTCATGTCGTATGTGTAAGTCTTTCAATTCAAGCACTCACACACATTGAGCCTTCACTCTTATTTGAAAGACCCAAGTAAGGGCCGAGCTATACTATTTGGGTTTAATTTCATGTTGTGTGCGTAGTACTTCAATTCAAGCACTCACACACATTGAGCTTTCGCTCTTATTGCCAAGACCTTAATCAAGGTCATACTGCAAGTTATATTTGGGTTTTATTTCATGTCGTGTGTGTAAGTCTTTCAATTCAAGCACGCACCCACATTGAGCCTTCGCTCTTATTTGCAAGACCCAAGTAAGGGCACGTATATACCCTATATACATATCTCCCTTCGGCATTTACATTACAAGTCATTTCCCTTCGGTTATTTCCCTTCGGCATTGTCTTTACATTCGAGTTTTCCCTTTGGAGTAGCGTGAGTTTGCATTGCATCTACGCCATACCACGAGGTAGGACGCATATTGCATCAAAGCAAGCCCTGCTCAAATTCGCCCATGTAGTGGAGTGTTCATAAGACACAAACTAGGTGGTCCAAAAAGGGATAAAAGGAAAGACTTAGGCACGTGCAAATCCACGTGATCTACTGTCATCATATTAAAGACCCGAATCAAAAACACCTCGAACCGCTTCGTAAGCTTTTTCTATCCCAAAACTCAATTTTTCAAAGCGTACAGACTGACCCTTGCGCATTGGTGCAAGAAGGTCTATGACGACAAGAGCTCACTTGCTCACAGTCGCCATGATTAGAAGTCAGCTTAAAATATATCTTTGCTAGCTTAGGTAAGCTAGCTGGCACGCCCTGTTTATATAAATAGGCCTTAGACACACGAGAGGATCCGCTCCAGGCCCTAAGAAGCTTGAGGCGGGGATTTTCGCGCGTCTACAATTTCAAACAATTTTCTTCAAAAAAAAAATAGAAATGAGACATTGGGAACCAAACCTAAAAATATTTGTTAAACGTCAAATTTACCAAAAATCTTTGAAATTCAAATCAAATTCAAATTATGCCTCAAACTCACTCGATTGAGGATAGTCCTATTCCCAAACCCTACACCCAACAAAGGGTTAAAGTGATTGAAACAGTAAAAGACAAACTCACGGGGCGAAAGCAGGTCACCCGTGCAAACAAACACTAGGAATGGAACTTAGTTGTTTTCAAAAGAAAAGAATATTTGAAGATTTCATTAAAACTCGATGTTTTCAAATATATCTCAAATGAAATGGTTTTAAATAATCAAAAAGAAAATATTTGAAACCATAAATAAAAAGAGATAAAGCCCAGATCAAATCAAGGATAAGAACAAATCAGGATGGGAGTGAGGATCAAGGAGACCATTGAACCAAGCCCGCATCAAGCCACAGCCAAGCCCACCTTGGCCAAGCTTACATACCTTGATTAGACCAATGGGACTCATCTAGGCAAAGCTCCATGAACAAGGGGACTTGGCTCGAGCATGCAAGGTGGATTCAAATAAAGGTTAGAACTCATTCAAAGCCTCAAGCTCGAACCGAATGGTCAAGAAGAGCATGAAGCAGATCACGACTAAAATGGGACAAAGGAGGTTCGAGATCAAGTTTAAATAAGTCAATTGAAGCTCAAATGGAACCAAACAAGTGGTGGGCTAGTCATATTATACATCCTAAGTTCAAATCAAATGACCGAAGACCGCATCATCGAGCCAACGGTTTATACCAAGTCCAACCGACCATGCCCAAGTGCACATGGCCAACCGAACCCACCATCGCCAATCCATCCTCCCTTTAATTGATTGAACATATCTTGATCAAGCTACCTTGGCATTACCTAACCAAATAACCTTGGTCGAACATGCCTTGACCGAACATGCCTTGGCCAATCTTGAGCGAACCACCTTGGCCAAATATGCCTTGGTTGAACCACATTGGTCGTGCCTCATCCACTTACCTAGACCCAACCTACCTTTGCTGACCCATGACCCAAAGGGGGACCAACACAAGGCCCACATGAAGAGCTGGCCATGTGGTTTGGATTGGACTTGGGCCAAGAAGCTACCCAATCCACATCATGGAAAGCCCTAGAGGCCTCCTCCTCCTCCTTGGCCTATAAATAGAGGCCTTGGGGGCTCATTTCCAGCATTGAAGGGAGTGTGAAAGGGGTCCGAGAGAGAGTAGGTGCTGCAAAGAAAGAGAGAAAAGAGAGAAAGAGAGAGTGAGAGAAGAAGGCAAGAAGTGAACATCCCCTTCCTTGGAGCCGTGAGCAATTGAAGGATGTGTAAGTGTGTTCTCTTCCTCTCTTGCTGATTTTAATACTTTTTTCCTCATGTTCAATTTAAAATAGGTTGTATTAATGGAGTTTTAGTCTCCCCCCATGTTGAAATAGAGTAGAAATGTTGCTTGTTTCATTCCATTTATGTTTATGCATTCTACTTGTTTGATTTTGTGTTTCTCAACCTCTCTATATTCTATACACTCTTATATCTCCTAATCTCCTCTATCCTTAAGCTAAATATATCTTTACATTCATTTCCCTTTAGTCATTTACTTTAATTTAGTTGTGTATTGCTTTTAATTTTGGATAAATGCATGCACGTATGTTGTAAAAAACTAAAACTCTATTTTTCAGCATCATGTATATGTCTGTTGTTGCATTTTTTATTTCCGAACTGCTGCTCCAAATGATCTAAAATTTGGAACACTGAATATACACACACAATCTCACTTGTAATAAAACGTTCAAGAATTTTAGGGTTGCGTAGCACCATAAATACAATAGAAAAAGATCGACAAAATTTAGATTCAGCTCTGCACATTATGTTTTTCCTACAATAAAGGTTGAATAATCTTCTCATAACTTTGTTTGTACTAAGCCAAATTTGATGAAACTAGTCTCATTGGAAAGCTGATATTTATAGATTTCCATGTAGACTAAATTCTAGAAATCGGACCTCTATGCACCAAAATACAGAGGTTTCTTTAGACCTCTATGTTTCTATAATAGAATGTTCTAAAACACCTAAGAAGTGGTCATTTTTGGATTTAATTTTGTAAATTCACAGCACAAAAATACAAAATAGAAATAGCTTTAGTCACATTATGTTATATATGCTATAAATTGTTCATAAATTTTGGAGATCTATAAGCTATCAAAAAAAATTTAGAAACAATATCTAAAAACAGAACTAGTTTATGTTTTTCAAAACTTGAAAATTTTTCATTCTCTAGGCCAAGTGCACGAATTTTTTTTTGTTAAAATTGTCTTTAAATGTGAATTTTGGAAACACACATTCAACCTAAATTAATCCTCAAAGCGTCTATGCTGACCCTTGAACATCGGTTCAAGAAGGCCTAAGACGAAAAGATCCCACTTACCCACAATCGCCTCACAAAGTACCTTGCATGCTCGTGCAAGAACGAAGTAGATTAAAGAGATTATTTCAAGTCTCTACATAGGTGTAAACACCTCAAAATCAAACGAATTTCAAAAACAAACACCTGGTTTGAAAATTCATTTCAAAACTAGATTCTGGAGTTTTCGAAAACCCAGGAGTTGTAAAGGCTTGAAATTTTTGGTTTAAACCCCGTTCAAATTAAATTTCTCAAACATGAGCCAAGTCCCAATTTTGTAAAAGCCTAAAATCCAACAAGTAAAGCCTGAATCAAAAACAGGTTCAGAAGCCCAAAGAAACCACCCTGGCCTGATAAAAGCTAGGATCAAAAGGCAAAAGGAAGGCTCAGGACAGAAGTAGACGGAAAGCCCGAAGCACCAAAAGTCAAGCCAAAAAGCATTCACCAAAATAGCAGAGATCCAAGCCTGAAACGACAGAAATGAACTGAAATGAAGTCCAGAAAGGTGAGAAGGAGTTTGGACGACAAAGTTGGGGAAAACCTAGCACAAGACGGAGCGCTGATGAAGCCAGGGCCCGCACAAACTGTCCATCTCGAAACGCCAAGAATGATTGAAGAAACAGAAATTTGGATTGGATCTAGACTCAAATATCCAGATCTAGATCCAAATAGTGTTTGGATTGGATCTGGATCCTAATTATCTAAGATCTGATATCCAAACCCAAATAATATTTGAGTCAGATCTGGATCCCAAAATATCCAAGATCTAGACCCAAATAGTATTTGGATCGGATCTAGATTTCAAGATCCCAAATCCAAGACCCATATCCAAGACCAACCTCATTTACCTATAAATAGAGGTGAGGGGGTCCTCAAATGGGGGGTTCACGGGAATTGCTTGGGAAGAGAGAGAGTGAGTGGTGGGATATAGCCATGTGGGCTTGATCAAGGGTGTGAGTTCAAGCTTGTATGAACCTAAACCTAGCCGATGGCTGCACCAACATGAAGGAGTGGCTGCAACAAGGCGTGGAAGCATGGGTGAAGCACGGTGAACCAGTTCCAAGAGGTAAGCCTCCTAACCCTACCCTAAACCTAGCCTAAATCACCTAACCTACCCCACTAAACCTAACCCGCAACTAGCCTAAACCTAGCCTAAACCACCTAAACTAACTCAAACAAGAACCTAAACCGACTAAAACTTCCCCTAGACACTACCTGGCCCAACCGAGCGCCTGCTGCGCCTTGCGTGCCCTACTAAACCCCGTTGCGCACTGCCACGTGCCACGCGCCCCGGCTACACTTCCTGCCGCCTGCAGCCTACCTTGGCCAGCTCCAGCCACAAACCACTAGCCCACACCTTAGACCGTGACCTTCCCCTTTAGGCCAACTAGAACAAGCCACACCCTATCTTGCCGTGACTTGCCTTCGCTAGTTCACACCTAAGACACTGACCCTTAGCCAACCCTATCACTTGGCCGAACCTAGGCCCTTCCAAACTCCAAACACATAAGCCTCCCCCAAGCTAAATCTCATGTCAATAACCCACCTAGGGAGACCCCTCTTGGTTGCCAAGGTGGACCAAAGCCCTAGCACGAGTGAGAGGAAAAAGCCGTCCACTTGTAAGTGTTTAAATTCGCTTTTTACCTTACTCCTTTAAGTTTCAATTCAATTCGATACGGGGTTATAATAATGGAGTGTGGTCTCTCCCCGAAATGTAATATTGGTGCTTGATACACAATCCACACACGCACACTTGAGCCTCTTTGCTCTTAAATGTACACAAGACACCCACGTGCACTTGAGCCTTTTCGCTCTTAATTGCATACTATTGCACACACATTGAGCTTTCGCTCTTACTCCAAAGACTTTAGTAAAAGTCGTGTGAGTTGCAATTTAATTTGGGTTGTTACATTCAAGTTGTGTGAGTTTGTCATTTAAGCTTCCACACATACACATACAAGCACTGGAGCATTTGCTCCACACCCTCACGCACATTTTGAGTCTTTGTTGCTCATAAGATATAGCATATTTCTATATTTTCCAGCTGCGTGGGTTTTACATTCAAGTCATGTGAGTTTGTCATTTAAGCTTCCACACTTACACATAAGAGCACTCGAGCACTTGCTCCACACTCTCACACACCTTTTGGGCCTTTGTTGCTCATAAGATATAGGGTATCTATATACTTTCAAGCTACGTGAGTTTTACATTCCAAGTTGTGTATGCACTTACATTTCCGGGTGGTTCAATTTCAATTGTGTGAGTTGTCTTTCCATTTACATACCAAGAGCACTCACTCACCATTGAGCCTTTCCGCTCTTATATACTTATATTTTAATTTCGGCAAGTTCAATTCAAGTCGTGTGAGTTTGTCATTTCAATTCTACACTACACACGCGTGCATTGAGCCTTTCCGCTCTTAAATATATAAGTATATTTCAATTCTGCAATTTACATTCAAGTCGTGTGAGTTGCTTTCAAAGTTCGAGTATTTTCCTTCAGCTGTGTGAGTTGCACTTTCATTCGGGTATTTACTTTAAGTTGTGTATGTGATTGCGGGGAAGATTCCAGTTTTGCATATGATGACTTTGCAACATTCAATCTTTCCATGAATTCATGGCACAAATGGGTCAAAAGGTCTAGAAATGATTAGGTATGGCAAATATACACATTCTCAACAAAATTATTTTGATTGATCTCGTTTGTATGTTGGTTAATTGGTAACCCAAAGGAATTTGATACCCGGGCCATGGATTAGCAGTAGCGCAAGAACAAAATTGTTCTCGTTACCTTGAAAATAGTTACGGGAAAAAATAAAAGGAACTTTGTGAACCAAATGGGAACGAAGAGTGGGCCGGTTCTTTTTAGGAACCATTGATTCTAGGTTTGGTTCGATGGAAAGTTGAACTAGAATCAAACAGGGTTGTCTCTCCTTTTAGCTCCAATTTTGCCAAGTTCGAGTTTCAATGGTTCCTGACCAAGCTCGATTTTGTTTGGAACCACCGGGCCATTTTGGAACCTGCTATTCTCTATGAAAAAACATAGACACATTACTATTACTTGGCAATTAGTATATGAAAATGCACAACGTGTTGCTTGTACTTTTCCAACCTCTCCCTTTGTTTTAAAATTTTCAAATATGTGTACATGGTTGAACGTGCACACCCATGTATATATACATATACATATATATATATATATATATACATATGAAAAACTTCATAAAAGTACCCTAAGGTTTTCAAGTTTTTCAAATTTGGACCTTATGTTTTTAAAGCTCTTGTGAGTTATCCTATGATTTTTAACATTTATCAGTTTAGTCCAAATGCCTTATGTCGTTACCCTTAATCTGACATGAAAAATCAATTGTCAGTCACCAATCACACTATTTATCATGTCAACTTATATTACTTATATTGGATGTCATGTCAGTATTAATTGTCACGTCATCTACCACATTAGCATCATATGTAAAGTTAGTTGCCATGTCAACTTTTATTTATTATGACACTTAATTGTTAATCAATATTAAATTTAAACATTAATTATTGTTAAGCTTTTTAGTAATATTATTTATTATATATTAATTTTACTAATTTTATGATGAAGTTTTATTTAATATTCAATAATCCTTAAAATTTATTAAATTTATGTAAAAAAATATTCCTCGTATTAACCCATCCGATAGGGCTGCCGTTTGTAGAAGTGAAAAGAGGAAAACAAAGGACGCAAGTGAGGACTACATAATGAAGGGGGCCAACAACCTATAGGGTAACCTTTGTCGTAGCACTCCCACATGGTCGTTACATCTCCTGATCACTCCCATGCTGTGGGAGGTAGGAATTATTGTATATTAAATTCGATAATACTCAAGTTATATTAAATGTTTAATTTATTATCTAAAATACTTAAAATTAAATGTTAATTAATATTAAATAATATTAATTTATATTTTAATAGTGATATGATGCAGAGTCAACAACCAGATCACCCCTACATGTGAACCCATCCTCCATGTTATGCGCAGTTGATGTTGTTCTTACTCAAGAACCAAATTGATAACCATTAAAAATCATACATTAGCATTGAGCAGTTTTGAAACCACATGAACCTAAATTTAAAACTCAAAATTCTTAGGATAATTTTGTGAAGTTTTCCCATATACATGATTGTGTACATGTTAGAGAGGGATCTATTAAGAGTTAATAATGAGACATGTTCTAATCATTGTCAGGATACATACCTCCGGTATCCTTTTCCCTTAACCTGCCCAAAAAGGCTCATATAGTGGAAAATGATAAATCTAGCCTCGATGCATGTATAGTGGTGAATTTTGGGTTATATCTTTGGAAACTTCATGTCACTTTTATATGAGGAAGAGAGCTAGTAGAAAATGGCTTCTGGGGCACTGTGATAATCTTCTATTATAAAATGATAATCTAGAAGAATAAAAAAAACCATGCACATAACAACAATTGTCCATGCTTTAAAGAGAACCTTCAAGTGAGAAAGAGGAGGGAGAATAAAATAACTTATTGAGGTAGCATAGACGACTACAGTAATAACTTACTCTAGCTTGACGGTCTTCAAACATATGGGACAACTTACCAGAAACCTTGGCAAGAACAAAAGTAGTTTTCTTTGGCAAAAGTGTTTTGGACCCATGCTCTCCAACCTATATGAGAGCAAGGAGGGATAGGGAAAAGAAGGAAAAAAAAGGAGAGTTGGTTGGTAGGAAGCAAATACACATTATCTAAAAAAGAAGAGAATAGGCAAATCCTATGATATGATAGTAAAACTGAATACAAGTAGGGCTTATGACAAGTAGAATGGAATTTCCTTATTATTTGGACATTTTCAACATATTAGAGGTGTTAGACAGGAGGACCTGTTTTACTACACTTATTTCTATTAGATGATTTCTACTATTTTGCCAACCTTTACAAAAGACAATCTTCACTCTTGAAGAAAACTGTGCAAGTATTGCAACTAAATCAATTGAACTGTCAAAATAAAATAATTCTGAACAAAAGGTTGGCGGCATATGAAAAATAAGGTTGATCTTTCCATCAATGTTTGATATAGAGTTTATGTTCACATGGGCATTTACGAAATCCTTCCTTTATAAAATATGTATAAATACAACTATATTGAGCTCTAGGTATTTGTTTTAGTCCATGATGATCCTCCTAGAGTCTATACACCTAATATTTGTTAATTAATTATAGAAGGGTTGATCAACATATATTTCCTCTTGTAACTCCCCATCTAAAAGGATTGATTTTACATCTAGTTGGTATATTGTTTATTGATGTGGTGTTGTAAAAGTAATTTAATAGTTGTAAAAGCTCAAAAATTATTTTTTGTAAATAAGATTTTCCAAATGCCAAGCTTTCCAAAATTCAAATTTCAAAATTTAGTCACAATCCCCTGATTCCCAAAATGGTTTAAAAACTTGATATTCAAAATAAAAGTTTGAAAAAGAAATGATTTGAAATCTCGAGATCTTATCCAAAGCTAGATCAAGTAAGAAATGGCCAGAACTAGAAAGAGCTAATCACCTGGAAAAGATGGATAAGGAAAGATAAAAAAGGCAACCAAGTCAAGTATGAAATCAAGCTCAATTCAGGGTCATATGCAAGCCAGAACTTGATCCAATTCAAAGCAAGACTCGATTCAAATTCAAGTTCAAATGGTGGTTGTAAACACCCTAAAAATATTTTTCAAAATAAACTAGGGCATATTTTAAAAACACTTGATTTGAACATGTCCTATGGATTTCATAAAATCTAAAACATCATTTTTCAAAATAAAAAGGTTTTTGGAAAATATTTTGAAGCCCCAAGATCATAAAATTCATCCAAAGCAAGTAGGTAAGACTAGACCCAAGCCAAGGCTCAAAGGAAAACTCGGCTCACATCTGAATCAAGTGGTGGGGTGATTCAATGTTAAACGGTTCGGTCAAAGCCACCTCGCCTAAATTCAAGACAATCCAAGCTCTAATGGGACCAAACAAGAAGACGGGATAGTCATGCTACACCATGATGAAGTCAAAGGAAATGGGTGAAGGAAACAAGAGGAGGGAGTACACCATAGGCTGCACTTAAAATTCAAGTGGCATCGTGCCAATGGAAAGCTACAACATAAATCTCACAACCAGTTTCACATCATTCCATGGCAAAACCGCACCAAGAAGACATGACTTACCTTGACTAATTGTACCTAGGGTTGCACCCTTGACCAAGACCAACCCACATGGGTTAATGGGGGACCACTCCTATGTCCCACATGTTCCATGTGCAACCCTAAAAATCTGGAAATTTTAGATAGATCATAATGCAAATTCGGTCTCCCATAATGAGCCCAAAATTTGATCCATAGAAGGCCCTAAAGCCCCCTTGAAAAGCTATAAAAGGGAGCCTTGGGGGCTGATTAGAGGCATCAAAGAGAGAGGGAAATATTTCTGCAGCAAGAGAGGGAGAAAAAGAGAGAAAGAGAGAGAGAGAGAAAGAAGCAGGAGGCACCACCCATTCCCCTTAGCCGCCGGCCACCAAAGGCTCCTTCTAAGTTTAAGGTCTCTTATTCCCTTCTCTTTTCAATACTTTCTTATTATTTTTCATTCAATTTAATGGGGTTGTAATTAAGGAACTTATGTCTCCATCTTTAATGTAATAATTAAGGGGTTATGCTGCCCAATTTTATTTATGCTTGTTGATGCATTCTATGTATTTGATTCTTAGTTCTATCTACCCCAATATATATTGTAAGATTTTATATCTCCTAATCCCTTCTATGTTTATGCTATAATGATAATTTTCTTTAGTTACTTCAGTTCTTTATATTTGATTGTTATAGATTACATTTCAATTCGGTCTAAATGCATTCATGAATTTTCTAAAAACTGAAACTCCTTTTTTTGTATCATTCATATGTCCGATGAATGATTTTTATTTCCCTACTCTCTCCTCTCAAAGTGATGAAATTTTGCACACCTTATGTATATATATAGACCAACTATCTTTAAAAGTTTGAAGAATTTTAGGATTGTTAAAGGCTATAAATAAAATCAAAGAATACCGAATGAAATCAAAACATAGTCTATAAATCCTGCACGTCTCATAAAAATCAGAGATTTCAGTGTTATGATACATTCGCTTTTCTAAGCCTCTGTATCTCTATTACAGATCTGTACTGAATATCAAAGTAAGGTACATTCTTAGATTTAATTACACATATCTACAATACATCAAATAAAAATAAAAATAGTTTGATAATCTCCACATTTCGTTCTGCTTTTTGTAAAGTTTTGAGGATTTTTGGAGACTCGCAAACTATCCAAAAAAATTAGGAAACAAGTCTTTGAAAATAGAACCAATTTCTGTTTTTCAGAACTTGAAGGGTTTTGAGTGAAGAGGTAGATTCACGATTTTTGCAAATACATTCGATGGGTAGTGCTTTGAATGGCCGATGAGGCTTTGCTAGCTTTTTGCAACCCTTTGATGTAGTCAATGTAAAGTCTTAGGGTGACTAAATGGAATGACGAAGGAGTCCATTTACGGATCGTATGGGAAAGTGGTCCCATAGGAGCCCCATGGAGTAGTCATAATAGAGTAACTCTAAAGCTAAACATAAGTGAAGTGTTACAGTAGCACAAACCTTTTGCATGCGCTTCGTGAACCATTGGAGCTTTGCTCTCTTCTTATTCTTCATTGGACGAATTTGACTATAGTCGACTGGGACTCCATCGTCGACAACAGTCTTTCTCTTCCAACAGCATTGTGATAATGTAGTCCAACTTCTTTCTTGTGGTACACCACCTTCAGTCTCTCTTTTAGAAGCATTTGGAGAGTTAAAAGAGATGATAGGCCTTATTAACCCTACTCCGATGGGGCGGTGACGACTTTGCAACCATTAACACTGAAGGGTGCCTGCTAATTGTCTTAGTGGGTCTTAGACTATAGGTCTTTAGACTGAATGTAGTGAAGCGATGTTACTAGTTGGGCTCGTGGGAGTGTCCAAGCAGGTATCTCTCCCTCCTTCTATTATGTTTGGCCACTATCGGCTCCAAAAGTGAGAAGATATCTCAAGGATATGAAGTAGCAAGACAATAGATATTTGTTGATACTACATCAAACAAGGCTCAGTGATGTGGAAGCAAATATAGTAAGAAGAAGGCTAGGCTATGACTGCTCCTTTTGAGTGGAAGTCAAAGGATTCTCGGGCGGGGTTGGTTTTATGGCTGGACACTTTGCAGGTGGATGTCTTCTCATTCTCATATTAGATCATCAACATGTGGGTTAAAGCAACAACGTCGAGATGCTTTTCTCTTTCAGTGGGCAGACCTGTGGCCGATTCCGCACAAATTGTTTCGGGAGGAATTGCAGGGTGCTTGAAATATGATTTTTAAACTTACCGGATCTCAAACAATTTTCAAAACACCTAGATCGACCCTTGAGTATCGGTTCAAGAAGATCTACAGCTAAAAGAGTTCACTTACTCGCAATCGCTAAAGAGTTAGAAAATTTCATAAAACTTCACTAGTTTTTAGCAAACTAGCTGGTATGCTCATGCAATTATAGTTTTCAATTAAATTTCGAGTCTTTACATAGTCTTTGAATGAAATTCATATCTATAGATTTGGCATGCCCGATGGGATGTGAATCTTTGAAAATTATTTGATCCGGTCTTATTTTTCCAAAACAATTTCAAGTTCTCAAAATTGTGATTCTCATTCTTCAAGTCTTTTCTTCTGGTTGATTTTTCCAAAGTTCAAAATAATGTCGAGTTTATAGTGTTCTTAAAAGATGTTGAGTCGAGGCTCTGCTTTATAAGTCGCTTTTCAAAAAGAATTTCTAAAGAGTCTTTAAAAACCTGGGAAGATAGGATCGCCTCCCTGAAGAGGGAACTAAAGGATCTAAGGATCGAGTGGGAAATCGCCACATTAATCCAACAGGCTGATGCGGTGGAATCTTGCTCCTCCCATGGCAAACAATCGAGGATTCATAGGAGATCCCATTATTCATGGAAACCTATGATGACTTCCAAATTTCAAGAAGAGGAACCAGTACCTGAATCCTTCACCATCAAGGATAGGATGAAACAATTGCTAAGGGGTCACTCCAAAGAAAAGAGAACATACTCACTATCTGATTTTCTACATTTAGATTATCAAACAGATAGTGATGATGAAATACTGAGTTTTCATCAATATTACGGAAATGGAGACCCTTGATACCATCTCCAACTCTTTTCTAGTTGAGCTTACAAGAAAAAGAGGGAGTCCTCTAAGTGGGTTTATTGGTTTCTCATTCTCTAAAGGGGAATGCATCAAAGTGGCTAACTTCCTATAATTTAAGCCAATTCGTAAGTTTCAAGGACTTGACAAATTATTTTATGCAAAGGTTTTCACACAATGTTTATTCACGCCTACTTTCAATACTTTGAGAAATACTAAACAATCTCCTAACAAGGATGTACATACATTCATCATCAGGTAGAGGTTAATCTTGGGCCAAGTCAAAGAGTCCATTTCTGAAGGATATACAGTGGTACTCATCCTTGGAAATTTCAAAACTTATTTGAAAACACTCCCTCCCTCAACGAGATTTTAACTTTTCAAAAATTGATAAAAAAGGCTTCTCTCTTCAAAGCTAATTTGAAAAAAAGAGTTTAGAGGATCTATGGAAAGGAAAAAAATTATTTAAAACCAAATTTGAAAAACCTAGGGCATATGGGCCACATGCACTAGAAGGGAGAGTGAAAACTCAAAAAGTAGCCAACATCTGAGTAGAGCCGAGTTCGGCCAGAGCTTCCAAGTCTTTCAAACAAAAATCTTTCAAGAAAAACCAAGAAAATGAGAAAAAATTTGAAAGAAGACAATACACCAATCTAGGACAACCACTCACGGAAGTCCTAGATATTTTGTTGGCACAAGGTTAGTGAGTCTTTCAGCAATTCACGAAGGGGCACCCCTAAGAAAAAAATTTTGAATGACTTTTGCTAGTATCGTAGGCTTAAAGGCCATGATATAAATAAATATTTCTCCTTCAAAAATAAAATTAAAGACTTGATAGAGCAGATTTGGCTCCGCATCTTGGAGAAACCGAAACCCCCTCAAGCCATTTTCAAAGAGTCCTTCCCAAACCATACAAGCACGAGTGAGAAGGACAAAGAGGTATATCTTCATCCAATTCAAAATTATGGGATTAAGCAACAATGCATATGGTTCACACTATTTGCCACACACTACTCTCTTGTAATAAAAAAAGACAAGCAAGTAGTGATCCGGGGAGTGGTTAGAGTCCCGCACCATGTTAGAGCCTTTGTAGAGCTTCAAGGTACTCCAAGGCATCAAATTAGAGCCAAGTTAGGATCGAGCCCTAGGGAGAGTGTAGGAGAAGTGACTAGATCCGGAAGAATTTATCAAACCCCACACTTAGCTAAACAAGCCAGCAAGGAAGTGGTCATTTTGCCTGGCCCCCAAAAGCATGCATCCCTAATGCATATCATTAAAAGTGTTGTGTTAACCCTATATGATTTAGAACTACATCTTTCAAAATTTTCCATAAACATGTTTATTTTAGAGTTGACACAAACCTCAGATAAACATACATAAGTCTTAGAGGGAATCTTAGAAAAAGACAAGGTTAATACCACCATAACTCTCGAATCCCTATCCTTCTTCATCTCCCCCATCTTTGCGAAGGATGAATTAGAAAGACCTGATACAACCCACAACCAAGTTTTGCACATAGAGATGGTATTGAATCACCACACTCTCAACAAGTGATTGGTTGATGGGAGAGGAGGTCTAAATATTCTCCCTCTCCCTCTCCAAGATTGAACCGAGTCCAATTGTCGTCAAAGGATACGATGGCAACTCATCCCACCCCTTAGGCTCTATAGAGTTACCTATGAAAGTCGGCCAAATATCACATGTAGGGTTGTTTCATATATTAGACATAAACTCCACTACAACTTGTTGTTAGGGAGGCCTTGGTTACACTCCCTCTGATCCGTCCCTTCAACCTTCCACAAGTGCCTTAAAATCCCATGGGATAACTAGGTCGTGGTAGTCTTTGGAGAAGTCAACCTACATCTCAAGGAAATACAAATTTTTCCTTGCCTAACAAGTGACCCATTTGGTATTGTTAAAAGGACCATAGAGAAACCCAATTCACCCAAGTCATACCCTCCTAAGGTTTTCTATCTCTTAGGAACACCCAAATCACCCAAGTCTTTCACTCCTAGGGTCGTGTGCATCCTAGGGGAGTCAAACTCTTCCACCTCTAAAGCCATACACCTCCTACGCACACCCAACAAAACTTGAGTGTATAACCATGCCATGGATGATATATTATTTCAAGGTTATCCTCTTTATCAAAAATTTTCAAAACTTAAAAGCCTTAGAATATATTATTGAATATGGGGTATACACCATACTAGGATCTAGGAGCTAAGAATCATGGTAGACTAGAACTCATCCTACCCTCAACTAACCTCGGTCAACATGGCTTAGGATATAACCCATTGATATCCCCTGAGCCTCCATCGAAGATCACTTGGATCAAGGGTGCCCTAGAGCCAATTAGAACTGAAACCTATGACCTATACCTCTTGTTTGGAGTCTAATTCATGGTGTTTTCTTTGTAGGCTTGATGGAAGATCCCTTTCTTGAAAAAAATCCAAAAAAGTATATAT
Source organism: Brasenia schreberi (assembly GCA_036023115.1). NCBI lineage: Eukaryota > Viridiplantae > Streptophyta > Magnoliopsida > Nymphaeales > Cabombaceae > Brasenia > Brasenia schreberi. The sequence continues at coordinate 14,159,517 of JAYKKT010000061.1, forward strand.
TTGGAAAAACCAAAAAATTTAGAAAACTCCCAAAACCCAAAAACAGTTGAAAATTTTGAAAATTTCAAAAGGAAAGTCTTTTATTTTCTTCCTTTTAGCATTTTTTTGAAAAAATCCAAAAAAATTAAAAAAGTTGAAAATCCCAAAATTTTTGGTTTTCAAAACCTTATACAAACTCAAAAACTAGTTTTGACAAAATTGTAAACACCCAAAAATTTAAAAGGTTTTCAAAAACTCCTAAATTTTGAAAACCAATTTAAAGCCTTTATGAACCTTTAAATTCAAAAGCCCCAAATTTTAAAGTTTAAACCTTTTTGGGAAATATGTCAAAATAAAAGTTTTTAAATTTAAATAGCCCATGAGTTTTCAAAGCAGATAAATAGGTAGCTTGTTCCCTCTCTACCACTGCCGCTATCACTACCCTTGCTATCTGTTGCTTGCCCCACAGAAAGACACGCAGAGATTACTAGTTTCCACCAATATTTCCTAACTGCTATTTTCCATTTCCTTGGCTAGAGAGGCTGTCGTGTACCGTGTGTGTGTGTCAGAGAGAGAGAGGGCGTCTTGGTTTTGATGTCATATGTTGGAAGATGAGGTTCACGTGCCCGGAGAAGGCCACAAACTCCATCTTCCTCTACCTCTTTGCGCACAAATGCCTCGAGTAAATTTGGGTCCTTCGAATGCTTATGCTTCAGATTTTGGCCTCATTCCAAGATATAAAAATGCACAAATTTCATACCTTATTTACGTAAAAAAAAACATGTGGCCATTCTCCGCAATTCCACCACACAAACGACTAGACTCAAGTCGTTATCGATAGATCGGTAGAAGGGATGCAGTAAAGGAGGTTGTTACCGTTGGACAGTTACGAAGTTTATCCGTAACCGATGGGATAAGGGCTCAAAGAAAGGAAAGCCCAATAAAAAATCTGGGAGGAAAGTGGAGCAGGCGTTGCTCTATAAATATAGAGTTGCGTAAGAGAATGATACACACATAATCATAATTAATCATATACAGCCATTCCTCTCAGGCAAATCCTACTATGAGGAAACTTGAAAACATCAAAATACACATACCTCTTTATCCGCTGCTGCGTACTTGTTTCAAACTCCAAAGAGCCTAAAGTAGAGAACACTAGAGAAGTCGATCGGAATCACAAAGACCGTCGGAGAGTCGATGAAAAAAGCCAACATCTAGTATCAGAGCCTGGTTTGTCCTTACAAAAAGATACGTATTAGTAAAATAAAAAAAGAAGAAGAAGAGGGATAGAGAAAACTCTCTCTAGGTCTCGAAAGAGGCAAAAATCGCCTGCCTCAATCGAGATAGGGTAGAGGCAAACAACTTACCTGAGTTGAGACAAAGTAAAAGGCAAACACCCTGCTTGAGTCGAGACATGGCGAAGGCGGCAAACATCCTGCCTCAATCAAGATAGGCCATAAGGCAGTAAGAGCCTAGAGAGAAAAAGGCTAGAAGGCTAGTGGGTGGCCGCAAGTGAAGAAGCGATGATCCGGTAGAACCTCTGCCAGGAGGCTAAAGGGCAACCACAACAGAACCAACCGCAAAACCCCGACTAGAAGACCAGCGGGTGGCTGCAAGACAAGAAGTCGCAAGCCAGCAAAATCTCGGTGAGAAGGTTAGAGAGCGACCGAAGGAGAACAAGCGGCATAACCCGACTAGAAGGACTACGGTGGCCGTAGGCTAAGCAGCGGTGGAGGAGAGGCAACCGATGATTTTGTACCAAAAGACAGATTTATCCCAACCCTTTTGTGAAAACTATAAATTCAGGGGGGAAATACGAATTTACCCCTAATCAATGATGAATTTTCAAAATACCAAACATCAATTTTACTATTTTGTCCTTTGTCTTTCTGGAAAATTAAAAAATCAGACAAACAAATAAAATTACTGTTTTACCCCTAATATTTTGGGAAACTAAGAAATACAAGAATTTTTGGAAAAAATTATAGATTTATCCCAGCTTATTTTTATGTTATAAATGAGATATATTCAACTCATTTTTTGGATATTGTGTTCTTTTTATATCGTCTATTTGTTAAAATTGCCAAACACATAAAAATGAAGTCTAGAATATGTATGTCAGAATTAACAAAGACGAAAAAGTTAAACGGTCTAAACTTTCAAACATAAAATAGAAGGATACCACTTGCTATAACACTTGAAGGTATGAGTATGTCCTAAAAGGAATTGTGCGTCCATCACCACAAGACATAATAGATCAAAAAATAGAAATGTATAAAATATTTCTTAAAGATGACATAATAGCAAGAACCATCATGTTGACGTACATGGAGGATGACCTGATTATGGTATTCAAGGAATTCGAGACAGCGAAAGAAATGTTCGATTCAATAATAGCTAAATGTGACACAATTGGCAAGCTAAATATTGAGTTCCTACTACAAAATATAATTCATTCAAAATGAAAGAAGAGAATAATGTAGTAGAATATGTAAACCATATGCTGGTAATGGCGAGAGACCTAGTTGTGACAAAATCAATCATCCCGAAACCGATGCAGATATCCACCATATTGAACAGTCTTCCCTCATCATGGAACATGGTCACCACTACTCTTAGACTAGGGCCCGAAATAAACCTTTCAGAATTGTTCTTGAAACTAGTAATTAAGCAAGAACACATGAGGAAAAACAAAAAAGAAAAATTGTTAGTAGTACAAGATGAGATAGGATCTACCTCTAAACTCAACCAAAGGAAAAATAAATCAAACAAAAACTTTAGCAAAAATAAGAAATAGGGCAGTTAATCTTTTAAGAAAATGCAAGAAATTCCTTTTTGGGTCAAGTGTTTCAGCTATAGAAAGATGAAACACTAGAAGAAGGATTGTCGCAATAAGAAGAGTGGAGAAAACAACCCACAATGCGGACAATCGGCAAAGCATGACATATTTTGCGTGATATCGAAATGTCTCTATATGGACCGCCCGGTCATTGGTTGGTGTATTGACTCACGAGTGACCAGATATATGAGAAATGAATATAAAGGAGTACAAACCTGGAAAACATTGGGTGTATATGGGAAATAATACTTTCTTGAATGTTTTGGGTATTGAGTCCTTTAGAATTTTTGTAGAAGGCATACCGATTGTATTGATTGTGCCATCTATAAGGCACAATCTGATTTTGATCCCTACCTTAGTTGAAAAAGATTTTGAGGTTAGGTTTGTTCCTACCAAGGTGACTGTGGAAAAACATGAGAGAATATTTTTCTCTGGAGAATTTGGCGTAGAACATAGACTATTCAAATTAAGAATAAATGAAAATAAGAGTTCTTCTTATATTGATTGTGCCTTTAATATTGATGCTAATGCATGGCATAAACGGCTTGGGCATATAAGTCTGGAAAAGTTAAGGAAATTATCCAACTTTAACTTATTACTAAGTTTTGAGAAAAATACTTTAAACAAGTGTGAAGCTTCTTTACAAGAAAAAATAACAAGAAAAGTTTTTCCCAAAGACACAACAAGGGCAACAACCTTATTAGAGGTAATTCACATGAATTTATGTGGACCCTTTAAAGTAAGGTCACATCGAGAAAAGGTTTATTTTATAACCTTTATCGATGATTACTCGAGATATATGTATTTATATCTCCTAGCACATAAATTTGAGTCACTTGAAGCTTTTGAAAAATATAATCAAGAAGTTGAAAATCAATTGGAAAATTCAATCAAAGTCTTAAGATTAGATAGAGGTGATGAATATAGATTTGTAGAATTTTTGGAATTTTGTAAATACTTTGGTCTTTCAAATCAAAATATAATACTCACGTCACCTTAACAAAATGGTGTAGCTCATAGATATAACAGGACCTTACTGAACATGATAAGGTCAATGTTAATCGATGTCTCTCTACCAAGGATATTTTGGAGAAAAGCAGTAAATACAATGGTATACATACTCAATAGAGTACCACGTAAGGCTGTATTTACTACATCATATGAGATGTGGTTTAGAAGAAAACCTAACCTATGTCATCTTAGGAGGTGGGGATCTATTACACATGTAAAGATCCTTGATCAGTTTAAAGATAAACTAGACAGTAGATCCTTGAGATGTATATTCATTGGATATCCTAAAGGCTCAAAAGGATATCTATTTTATCATAAGGACCAAAGACTGATAGAGAGCATATATGTTGAATTCTTAGAAGATACTAAGAATGACATCGTGGAAAATAATGATGAATATGCTTACGATCTAGTAGACCTAGATCAATCATCATTTGAACTCATAGAAGACCTTCCTGAAACAATCAAAACTTTAAGTGTACATAAAAGGACTAGGGCCACACCATCACACTTAAAGGATTATCACACTTATCTTGCAGAAAAAGGGTGTAATTCAGTAGATTTAGATGAGTTGACTAATAACTTGACTTATCAGCGAGCTATGAACTCATTGAAAGCAACAAATTGGGAAAAGCCGTAGATGAGGAAATTAAAACCATTGAGAAAAACTAATTCTGAGAACTAACTAATTTGCCAAAAGGAAGGAAAGTCATATGTTGTAAATGGGTTCTAAAAAAGAAATATAAAGTTGAGACATTTGCAAAATTTGCCAAAAGGGATAAATTATGTTGAGACATTTACAAAATTTGCAACCATAAGGATAATCTTGGAAATATCTACATATTATAATTTGTATTTACATCAATTAGATGTAAAGGAACCTTTTCTAAACATAGATTTAGATGAAATTGTATATATGCAGCAACCTTGGATAATAATTTTATTTCTAATTCCAGATTTTAGGTTATCAACTTAGGTGTCACAGATCATATGGTGGGAACCAAATCATATTTTCAAGATTACCACCCAATTCAGAAAAATATTGGAATTAAAATGGTCTCTTATTATTGGAAAAGGAAGTATAATTACACTTTGAGAATTCTAGGTAATGTCCTCCATGTTCCTACCCTCTTAGTCAAATTTTTTTCTATATATACATTGACTAGAGACTTACATTATTTACTAACTTTTGATTATACTCACTATGTCTTTTAGAAACTGAAGACGGGTAGGATCTATGCTTAGAGTAGCAAGAAGAGAGGATTATACTTCTATGTGCAGACTAGCATTACTGGAAATGGATCGGCCCTTATGGATGAAAGGCAAAAAGCATATCTTACTATGTGGCACCAATAATTGTGACATTTACCACTTTCTAGAATCATATTTTTGTTACCAAAATTTAAGAATTTTAATGACTTTATTTTGAGATGTAAAACTTGTCAAAAGACAAAATATCATCGTGTCTTCTTCCTTATAAATAAAACTCGATCTTTAAAACCTTTTGAGATTGTACATTCAAATATTGGGGGTCATGCTCTGTTACCGACTTATGTAACTATAGATACTTTGTGTCATTTATAAATGATTGCACTAAATTTTCTATGGTTTACGTTACAATATCTAGAGATGAAATCATAAATATCTTGCAAGCATATTGTGAATTTATTCATATACAATTTCAGCTGCCCATAAAAACTTACGCAATGATAATGGGGGAGAGTACAGAGTAATCCCTTGAACTCATTTTTTCTCCGTAAAGGTATTTTGAATCAAACTTCTTACTCATATTCTCCATAGTAGAACGAAGTTTCTAGAAAAAAGAATGGATACATTTTGGAATTGGCAAGAACATTATTAATTAGATATAATGTGCCCAAATTCTATTGGGAGAAGTTGTATTAACAACTCTCTATCTTATAAACCGTATGCCTAGTACAATCCTTAATGGAAGCTCCCCATTTCACTTACTATGTCAAGATTAAAAACAGTTTCATGTTCCCTTAAAATTTGTTAGATGCACTTGCTTTGTATATATATCAAATATATGATACATATCTTATAGACCTATCAAATATATCTTCCTGAGATATTGTTCCACCCAAAAAGGATACAAATGTTATGATACAAAAAATAGGATATGCTATGTTACTATGAATATGATGTTTCATGAGGAAGTTTCATTTTATGAGAACAAGGACAACCGCTCAACCAACTACCATCCTTCTATGGTATTGCCAATCATACCTTGAGGTGAATTCCCAATGAATGAGATGGAAATAAGGAAAAGTATGCCTCCAAAAGGGAGTAAATGGAAACCTATTCTAGAGGAGAAAGAAATGTCGTAACCACTCATCAATCTGAACATCTTCATTTCTTCCACTGACATCTTTTGTACATGTCTAATTATTGCCCTATAATATTTACCTTTTAACTTTAATGATATCTTCTTGTTACAAAGAATACCTTATGTTCCTATCTATTTTAATCAACTTGCATTAATTTTATTAATTTTATGCGTAACATCTCCATCAATTCTTTTATCACTATGAAAATTGACCTTAGGTATTTAAAACAATCCTTTTAGGGGATGCAATGTGTATCAATTTTAATTTTTTTGTTCTCTTAAGTAACCAAATGATCAAACTTACATTTCATATATTCTCTCTTTGTTCTACTAAGTCAAAAGCCTTTACTTTCTAGTGTTTCTCTCAATAGTTCCAGTAGCTACGTGAAGTCCTCAACCCTCATGGCTGTTGTAGCCTTTAGGGTCAGCCCCAAGTGCTTGTCTTAGAACTTTCTACACGTCTATTAAAAAGCACTCAACATGTGGTGCTTAACTTTACGATTTCATAAATGACCTTCACACTCTTTCTGAATAATCCACAAATGCAGCTTAGATTTTTAGGCACAATTTCCTTGATTTTGTGACCAAGTCATCTTATTCCTCCAACATATCTGCGTTATCACAAAACTTTGCATGCACTGGTCACTTTGTTCTAACATCTATACGTGTGGTTGAATGAGAGACTCCAGACCCATATTTACCCTGTTCTGCACATTCTTCCAATGAGACAATGGTAGATTTGATTGCTAATTTTTCTTCAAGAGAATAGGCATTATAATCTTTGATATCTCATCCAATTATATCCTGATTCCACAATATTTTTAATGGACTTCCGTTTCTGTTCTAATTTGTTAGCAATCAATCTTCAGTGAATTTTTGTGTCAATTTACTGCTCTATAAGCATATGTTTCTTTACGGTTGATATTTGATTCTAGCTGAATAAATTAGCCAGATCTTAACAAAACAAACAGCTAAATGTTCTTTAGTTATGCTATAGCAAGTGACAACCAACTCTAAAACTTGCACTGATGCCAAAAGTAATGAATTGATCAATACATGCTGTAGGAGCCCCAATAGGTTTTTTAGCCTACTGACAGGGATCTGGATGCTAGATGGAAAGTTAGGATTCGCTTCTTGTTGGCTATACTCTGTGAAGCCTATGCAAAGAGTAGATGCCCAACATTGGTTCTAGGGATGAGGTTCTAGCCTAGGAGTTCATGTTGTTTTGTTTAACCCCATTGGAAGTTTGTTTATCATTGTTCCCAATAAAGGAAAAGTATGTTGTTGTAGACATGAAAATTTTTACTTCAAAGTTTATGTAAAACTCGAAGCGAAATTTTTCTATCTACTTGCTTGCACGAGCATGCCAGCTAGTTTGCAAAACTAGCAAAGTTTTGAAAGACAAGACTTTTTAGGTGATTGGGGACAAGGAGACTCTTTTCGCTTTAAACCTTATTGAATCGATACTCAAGGGTCGGTTTAAGTGCTTAGGAACTTCAAGTTTGAAACAAATATGAACTTCAATTTACGTGAATAGCTTATGTTTTTGAAAGATATTGAATGTGCACTTTGGTTCAAGAACATGAAATGAACAAGTCCTCAAAAACAGAATGTTATGTTTTCAGGGCTTGTTTCCCGAATAGATCTGAAGCCTTTACAGACTTCCAAAAGTCACCAAAACTTAATCAGGCAAAACCTGTGTGGAGGATCTATAGTACTTTACAGATCTAAAATTGGAGTTGTTTTGAGTCAAAATTAAATCAATGAAGTAGACTCACTCGGATGCCTGAAACTGTCTTGCCACAGAAATATAGAGGCTTAAAGATGAGCCTATATCTTGGCAATATGAGTTTCAAATTTAATGATTTTGATATTGTTGAAAAGCTATAGATGTCATCTTTCCAATGCATCAAAAATCAATCGATTTAGACTCCTACAGACAAAGTTATGGGATAAAAACCCAAGCTCTATTGCAGGAAAAACGATTGTGCAGATAGTAGACAGATTTTTGTTCGGATTTGCCCAATTTTACTTACATTGTTGGACGACCCTAAAATTCTTGAAAATTTTATTTAAGGTGGGCTAGTATGTGTATAATAAGTGGGCAAAGTTTTAGACAAAAAGGAGCAAGCATCCGGAAATTAAAATTACAGTAATCATCAGATACAAAAATGCTGGAAATTCAAATTTTGGTTTTTAAGAATATAATGATTCAAACTCACATGAATTTAAAATGCAACAACTCTACATTTTCAAATTAAATTGCTGAATTGAAATGAAAGGAAATTATCTTTATAAGCATAAACATAGAGGAGGTAGAGAATATCGAGTGATTACAGAATATATTGGGGAAGAAGAGCATAAACAAACACATAAAGTGCGTGTGTGTAATAGTGAGAATTCAGCAAATGAAATGTAAAGACATTGAATCTAAGTACTATTACAACATGGGGGGAGGATGAGCTCTATTAATACAACCCCAATTTAACTAAATTAGAAGAAGGAAGATTGAATTAAAATTGAATGAAGAATGTACTTACACGATTTTGTCAAAATAGGCTGGGGATTCAAGAGTGAATCCGGCCACTTGAACTCCTTCTTCTTCCACAAACTCCCTCAGCACTCACCTAGCTACCCTCTTCTTCACCCAAACCTTGATGTGCATGACCCTTTTTGCTGGGATTTCTTTCCTCTAGCCTAATCACTCACCCAAGATAGAAGCCTCACTCTCTCCAAGTTCCAAGATGAGCCAACCCGCCCCCCCCTTGGCCCCTTTTATAGGCCAAGGGGGCTGGCTGGTTTCTAGCCCCTTCCATGGGGCAGGCTGGACCAGCATTCTTGGCTTCATTTGGTCCACTTGATCCAAGGCAAGTGGTCCCTCCTTAGTGCCTTAGACCAGCCCCATGTGGGTTGGTCCTTGGTGCAACCGAATTGCATTCATCTTGACCCTTGGTGTAGCTGAATTGCATTCATCTTGACCCTTGGTGCAGCCGTTTTAACCCTTGGTGCAGCCGATCCTAGCACACTTGGCATTTCATTACAACTTGATTTCAACATTTTTAGCCGGACCTAGCTAGGTTCTTTCAAATTAATTCGGTCATGCTTGAGTTTGCTTCTTCATGTTCCATTTTGATTCCACAGGGCACTTGTAGCTTGACTTCTTCTTGATGATATTCCACAGCTTCACCATGGCCTCAAGTCCAACTCTAGTTCGATCCTTTGCTTGAATTGATGAGCTTGGTTTGGTCTTGGTCAAGCTCGATTTTCTCCTTGACTTCTTCATATAGAATTGGATGCATTTGATTTTGATTTGGCTAGCTTAATCCTTATATTAATTGGATAAGCTTGGACTTGATTGGGCTTTGACAAACTTGATTTTCTACCTGAGCTTAATCTTAGCTCGATCTAGGTAGGGATTTGGACTTGAGCTTGATCCCATATATTGATCTTATCTTGATACTTCAACCTTATCTTCTTTTTGGGAATCGATCTAGTTCTAGGATTGGGTCTCACCTGTTTATCTGCATCAAAAACTCATGGGCTGTTTGAATTTAAAGCCTTTATTTTGAAATATTCCCCAAAAGGCTTAAACTTTAAAATTTTGGGGTTTTTGAATTTAAAGGTTCATAAAGGCTTTAAATTGGTTTTCGAAATTGAGGAGTTTTTTAAAACATTTTAAAATTTTGGGTGTTTAGAGTTGCATAAATGTTTACCATATTTCTCTTTGCTTTCAATTTTTAGTTACTCATCTCCTTCCCTATGGACCTTTCAAGAGTTCAATATACATTTTGTCTTTCAAATATTTTGACATTCCATCTAGATCTAAAGTGACATACTTGCTTTATATCATCAGGTCCCTGTGGGAGGACCTGAAACATTGAAAAATACCTCTTCTTTTCATCGTAGGAGATTAGGACAGAAAATTCAGAAAGATTACTGAGCAGATGTATACTGAAGTCTCCACCAGATCTTATATGATCAGCAACTCGACATCGAGTGCAACAAGAAATAGTGAAGACTGCGAACAGATCACCAAGCTTCATGAGATCCTTGTTGTGCCTGACTGTGGGCATGCTGTTCACTTGGAAAGACCCCCCTGCCTGTCATCAATGCGATTCGAAAATTTTCAGATGGTCTCAAAGTTACTTCATGACTGTCCTTCTATACGTTAAGGTGGTTCTTGAGATTCATGAGATCCTTGTTGTGCCCGATTGTGGGCATGTTGTTCACTTGGAAAGGCCCCTGCCAATCGTCAATGCGATTCAAAAATTTTCAGATGGTCTCAAAGTTACATCATGACTATACTTCGTGTTCAGTTAACCTCTTCCATTACCTTCTGTTGTTGTTGGTGTTCTCAGTTTGCTATCTGTTATTGAAGTCCAAAATGTCCCAGATGATGGATGTTCAGAATCTGCAGAGTTTTGTTTATACAGGCTTGTTTCCTCCTGCCACCGTACTTGCACTATTTATAATTTCATACCCTCTTTTTACATGGCTGTGCCAGTGTAATACTGAGCCGCAAATCAATATTTCTCCATTTTTAATAATTATCCGTTTATAATATGTCATGTCATTATCATTACGTAATAACCCTGGGCGCTTATTTGACAGTGGTCTAGACTTTTCCAATTTGGTGCCATACCAAGTCCATGTCATGCCTGCTGATATGGATACCATCTCCTTAGTTTTCAATTTTGTTTAAGTCTAATGTTAATTTGGTTTTAGTTTAGTATAAAGTTTTACTCCTCTATAGTTCATACACACACATACACACGGGCGCATTGTCTTTGTGTTCCGGTACCTGTGATTTTTAAGTTTCTGTTATAGAGGTTGGTTAAGCTGAGTCTTGCAAATATTGAGTGCGAGTAGGCTCACATTTTTTGGCAAAGTGACAGATAACACAGAAGGTGATGAAATACAAGGAAATACACAAATCTTGATGATGTCAATTAATATCAAAAGGCGGTCTGCAGTGGCTTACAGCTAAGGCACCATCGTATGACGTTGGGTCTTCATGGCATCATCCTGCGTTTAGTGAAGTATGGGGTTCGCTTGCTTGATCTCCTGTTGTTGTCAGATCAAGTGATACCAATGGTTACGTTGTGGTGTCAATTTCTGAAAAAATATAGGCTATATGAAAGTTGTGGTGTCAATTTCTGAAAAAATATAGGCTATATGAAAGTTGTGGTGTCAATTTCTGAAAAATATATTCAGTAGACAATCAGAACAAACATCCCAATTATGAAAGACTAGTGAGCGCCTTATGCCAATCATGCCAATTAAAAGAATAGCAAAAACATCATCTTTTTTACTTTTTGCTGGAAGAATTTGATTATTTGCATCTCAAGGTTTTTGGTTCTATATAATCTTGTAGATTTGCCTGGTAGCTTTTCTTCTTCCCTTGTTTTAAAACCTTCGGAAACACTAGACAAAGAAGCGACTGAGCCAAACAAATCGACTTATGGGGCTGACGAAACGACTACTCCCAGCTAGTCCTAATCCTTATGTCCCTCGTATGGATTTGAAGTACTATTGAGTTCTTGCTCTTTGTTGCAATCTTATCTGAAGTTATTTGGCTTGTATAAACGTGAACTGTTGACTTGTCCGTGTAATCCATTTCAAATATGATATTGCTCAATCTACTGGTGTTGTTGGTATCCTGAAAAACTTGCAAATTTTATCAAATAATATATCGCCTTCACTGGATCTTCTAATATTAAGAAAAAAGTGAAGCGGACGTTGGGCCTTTCTAGACACAAGATTTGATTTCTTCACCTCCTTTTGACTTTTCCCAGTTATTTCAAATTCCTCGCAACCACCATAGAACTTCCAAAGTAGAATCCTTCGTTCCCAACGTATTCAAGCATTGGCCTGTTCTGGAATAGTTTCTATGGAAGTCGAACCCCCAGTTTACCGGATGAACTTTCCCGGGCTGGTGAATAAGTAAACTTCAGGCAAACTCTTTATTTAGTACTTATTTGCAATGCATCAGTCTTTTTTATCTGAGTCACTTCGCTAAGATTCACTACATTTTCTTCTGCGTCCTTGTTCTTCCCGCCGTATCACGTACCATGCATGCTCAGTTTGTTTTTGCAATCAAATGCAAGTAACCTTAATGTCAATCACCTTTTTAGGTTCTTACGACACATTTGGAAATCCATAATTATTTTAACAAACCAGCAATATGAATTTTCCATTGCACGTGTAATTGCATCTGCACTTAATTTTTGCATTGAAAATAACAAGTTTCGTCTTTATCTTGTTCTCAACTTGTTTGTATGCCTTAATTAATGCCCACAGAAGTAATGTGCATCAACCGAGTAAGTTTTTATTGCAACTCATTCTTAAGTAATATGATTAACGTTTTCTAGTTATTCTTTCGAAGTCGTTAGTGTTGTATGGCCTTTGTAATACACATGCTTAAACCTGTATTTAACTATTGTACCCAATACTATCCAAAGCAAAAACAAGGAGAAGGTGTTTAACGAGATCATGGACTCAGGCTCTTCGAGAATATAAAGCCCTCTTTCGCTACCATTCCGAAAAGATATTGCATGCAAAGATAACATGAGCAACGTATATTTGTTTGTCTTTATGGCCTAAAATGTTTCCGCACTTTAGGTGGTGCATCACCTCTTGAGCTTTTCGTGGCGCACATTTGTTCATAAAGAAATTACTGACTATTGTTCTTTCATAGCCGCTAATTAATTTTTCTGAAAAGTTGTCATTGTGGCTTCAACTTTCAGTCGGACATTGGATCCAAGGCTTTCACTGTACAATTAAAACGAACATGTTCATTTTTCATATACGAAGCCCAATTTTCATACATGGTATATGCAAATTTTCAATTATGGTAGTTATGACAATCTTTTAAGAAGAATATAGTGACCTTTGGAAAACCTTGGGAAAAAGGGTATCCAATTGACATACATAAACCTTAAAGGAGACATAGAATGGTGCAAAAACATGTGTGAGGACTCATGAAAGAATGACAAACTTCATTGAAGTTAATATTGGGTTACATTAAGGATCAACTTTGACTGATGAGCTAACAAAACATATTAAAGATGAAGTACCTTGGTGTATATTATTTGTAGAGGGCATTGTGTTAGTGGAGGAGTCTAAGAAAAAAGTTAATAGAAAATTGGAACTATGGAGAGAAACATTAGAAAGTAAAGGCTTTCGACTTAGTAGAACAAAGACATAATATATGGAATGTAAGTTTGATCTTTTCATTACTTGAGAGGACATAGAAATTAAAATTGACACACATTGTATCCCTCAAAAGGAAAGTTTTAAATACCTAGAGTCAATTTTTAGAGTGATGAAAGAATTGATAGAGATGTTATGCATAGAATTACTGCTGACTGGTTAAAATGGAGAGGAGCATCAAGTATTCTTTGTGATAAGAAGAAGATACATTAAAGTTAAAAGGTAAATATTATAGAGCAACAATAAGACTTGTCATGTTTTATAGTTCTAAGTTTTGGGCAGTTAATCATCAATATATACAAAAGATGTCTGTGACAGAAATGAAGATATTGAGATGGATGAGTGGTCATACAAGAAAAGACCGTATACATAATGAGGTTATTAGAAACAAATTAGGAGTGACACCAATAGAGGATAAAATGAGAGAATATCATTTAAGATGATTTGGAAATATAGAAAGAAGATTAAAAGAAGAACTTGTAAGAAGGTATGAAAATTTAGATTTTGAAAGTACTAAAAGAGGTAGAGAACCACCACAAAAGTGTTGGAAAGAAACAATAAAGAATAACTAGTTTATTGTGAGTTAACTCCTAACATAATACATGATAGGGCTATGTGGAAACAAACAATCCATGTAACTGACCCCGTCTAGTATGAGAAAAGACTTAGCTGTTCTTGTTGTTGTTGTTGTCAAGAATATCAATAACAAGCACGAGCTGTTCATGAACGACTATGTACATCTTGAACCTTTCAACGGTCATGTAGATCCCGTACTTGGTCTTCAACACGATACGATAATATCATATGTTAAGTGAACCACTGCACATTTCTTTGGTGCTAGCAACATCGTCTACAAGCAAAGTGACCACTAGAAACACCCCTAACTCGTGAGCAAGTAGAAATCTGTAAGCCATTAAAAGCTAGTCCACAAATACTTCAATCCATCAATCATAGTCCATGAAAGATTTCTTACCTCATAAAATATATGTGAATGTTGTGAGATCTCATGGCCTCGTATATCCGTAAGTACTATACATTTTAAAACATCTACATACCTATTGTAAACTAATATTTAATTGCATACATCATATGTATAGTGTACATGTTTACATACATGTGTATAGTGTGCACTGCCATGACTTCTTGTTGAGACATTATAGATGACCATGGTACGATTCGCTCCACTGGACAATCTTTGACAAACGAACTAAATAATTTCCAACCTTTGGTAACCACAAAATGAACTTTTGTAGGCAAAAATAAAGAGAACATCCCCTATGCTTCTTATCCTTTCCTTTTCACCCTAACGAAGAATAGAGGAGGGAGAGAGAGAGAGAGGATGAGGAAGAAAAAAGGAGATTTGCTGGGAGCCAATTTTTGAAGTTAACCAGCAACCGCTTGCATTTCATGTGCCCAAAAATGCACTCCTCTCATCGCTCAAAGAAGGGGATCTCGCAACAAGTACATAAACTTTTACATTGTAAAAATGTCAATAAAGAAGAATTGGGAAGATCACATGCATAGCAGTAAATGTCCATCTTGCCAGGGCATTATTATGACATCTTGTTGAAACATACATTACGACAGTATAATTTGAAGGGACAACCTCTCTTGGTGGCGGGTGGATTCCGGCGTTTCTGATGGAGAACAGCTTTGGTCTGCGTCTCCTGCTTTGCGACATTGAGACTAATTCTTCAGTGTTTGCCGGCCACTTTCTGTACGCAGCAAATTTGAGTGAGATTGAGTGCGGTTGGGTGCGAGGTTCCCACACAAGGGTTTTCCAGGGATGAGTTTTCAAGTCTGTGAGTCTCTCTGTATCTTGTTTGAGATCTATATATTCGATTTGTAATGGCTGCCTTTTATAGGCAGCCCGCTCCCCCTCATCCCGGATGCTCCACCTATGGCTTCCATTGTCTGGAGCATATCTCGGAGACGTTACCGAAAATCCTGGTAACGTTCATCCATTACACCTTGGCTCTATCCGTTTAGGTAACGGACTGGATGACCAGTCCAGCCGTTACCTGAGCCGAGAATGGCCACCTTTGTACTTATCTGTAACATCTCCTACTTGGTCATTCGAGCTAAGTGTATCGACATACTGGTTTTCCTCCCACTTTTCAAGGTTTTTCCTAGTTATGTCGTTACCTAATTACTATTGCAA
This sequence comes from Brasenia schreberi, assembly GCA_036023115.1. Lineage (NCBI taxonomy): Eukaryota > Viridiplantae > Streptophyta > Magnoliopsida > Nymphaeales > Cabombaceae > Brasenia > Brasenia schreberi. The sequence goes on from JAYKKT010000061.1 coordinate 14,175,066, forward strand.
TCAGAACCTGTTGTTTGGTTATTTCCCTACACAACAATTTGTCCGATGTATGGTTATTTACCTATACAACAATCAAACATACCTCAAACCCATGTTAGTAACATGTTTTGAGAAGAGATCCTCTGTTATGCCTTTTGTTAAGGGGTCTCCCAACATATCTTCTGTTGGCATTTATGAGATGGATATTTTCTTTCTCATAACCATATTATGAACATAGTGGTATTTTACCATTATATGCTTGCTTTTCGAGCAATCCGCTCCACTCTTAATAAGAGTAATTGTTATATTGTTATCACAATAGATAACTATTGGCTCGTCTGTTATTTCCAACTTCAAATCTCGTATGAAGCGGCTTATCTAGACAACACTTATTGCAGCCATACAGCAAGCTACATACTCAGCTTCTTGTGTATGCAATGCTACACAACCCTATTTCTTACATGCCCAAGAAACAGCACCACCTCCAAATAAGAATATTTGTTTCGAGGTTGATTTGCTATCATCTTTGATCCCAGCAAAGTCAACATCTGAGTATCCTACCACTTTGAGTTCATCTGCTTGAAAACACAGTTTCAAGTCCTTTGTTCCTTTCAAATATCTTAGAATCATTTTCACAGCTACTCAGTGCTGCCAACCAGGATTACTTTGATATCTACTTACAAGACTAACAGCAAAGCTGATATCAGGTCTTGTACACAACATAGCATACATCAAGCTCCCAACAGCTTGTGCATAAGGAACATTAGGCTTATCGTCTCTTTCACCGGACAATCAGCCTTACTCAATTTAACCCCTTTTGCAACAGGTGTATCTGCAGACTTGCATTCACCCATTTTAAACTTCTTAAGGATATAGTCAATATATCTCTCCTGACTCAGGCATAAGAGTCTAGATTCTCTATCTCGAGAGATCTTTATTCCCAAGATATAAGATGCTTCCCACATATCCTTCATTTCGAACTTGGAATTCAACCATGACTTGGTTTTGACAATCATCTCATTGTTGTTTCCAGTCAACAATATGTCATCTATATTGTTTCTTTCCAACACTTTTGTGGTCGTCCTCTACCTCTTTTAATACTTTCCAAATTTAGTTTTTCTACCCTTCTTACAGGTTCTTCTTCTGATCTTCGTTCTATATGTCCAAATCATCTTAAACGATGTTCTCTCATTTTATCCTCTATTGGTGCCACTCCTAATTTGTTTCTAATAACCTCATTATGTATACGATCTTTTCTCGTATGACCACTCATCCATCTCAACATCTTCATTTCTGTCACAGACATCTTTTGTACATGTTGATGATTAACTGCCCAACACTCAGAACCATAAAACATGGCAGGCCTAATTGCTGCTCTATAATATTTACCTTTTAATTTTAATGGTATCTTCTTATCACAAAGAATACCTGATGCTCCTCTCCATTTTAACCAACCAGCATTAATTCTATGTGTAACATCTCCATCAATTCTTCCATCACTTTGAAAAATTGACCCTAGGTATTTAAAAGGAAAGTTTTAAAGTTTAACATCTCCATCAATTCTTCCATCAATTCATTCATGGGCTCGGGGCCTGAGTCCATGTTGTATCTCCAAATTTTCAAAAGTCCTGGGAGCCATTGCTATATTTAGCAGCTGCCTCCATTTACGCAGGGACGAAATGTCTAGTGACGTTTCTGTTGCACGCCTAAATTGAACCTTCTCGAATGGCATGTTGGTCCCACTACTAAGGCATGTTAGAAAGGAACTAATCTATGTCACTTCAAAATAGGAACGGGGTTGGTCTTGGATAGCTTAAACAGGGTCACGGTATTTTAGTTGTATATCTCTCGACGCGTTTTGATTGATGCGATTTTTGGTGGAATAGAATGTATAGATATCCAATGAACACAATAATTCCGATAAGAATTAGAATTTTAGTGATTATTTTAATTTTAGTAAGGTTCGCTTGATAGCTTTGTGTTAAGCTTACTCACAGCTAAAACTTTGTCGTTCAAGCTACGATTCATAGGATTCTTAACTTATCAAAAAGAGGACATGGAGACATTCTCAAAAAATGAAACATCAACTGATTTTGTCTAAAATCGACTAAGTTATAACCTTGGAAGATATGTTAAGTCTACCAAAATTACAGTTACCTCTCATAGGGTCATACTGTTTTCTCTATATCTTGATCGTTCGAACAGTGACTAGAGTGAATCTTGATCATTTGAAATGTAAACAAAATGAGTTTTCCATACATTTAAGAATAGCGAAAAAATCGTCCTAGAAATAAACTTTTGACAAATTTTAGAACTTTGGGCAAATTGCTAGTAGGTTAATAGTTGTGGGTTTAATTATATCATGGAATGCGGGAAGAATAAATTGAAAAAGTAAATAAAAGAGAACAAAAAGAGAATTTTTATTGACTATGAAGAAAAAAGGCTAGTGACTCTGGATTATAAGAAAGAAAAGAAAATTAAAGTAAATTGACCAAGTAAATGAGGTAATTGATGTCCATTCAAGGTGATCAACCACCTCCTTCTATAACCGAGATTAGGCTCATTTCTAGATTATTCCTTCATTCTCTACATGAATGACTTTGCAATAGAACTCTTACACCTAATTGTAGAATACGGTTAGACAGATCGCTTAGTGGGTTACTATTTTCATCTTAATGATTATAATGACTCAATAATCATATATTTTCATAGCGAATACTCGGTCCTTGCCCATACAAAAGTGGCCCTCCAGTGCTGTGTAAGTTTTGCCATTCGCACGACAATATCCTAAAGAAGCATATTCTCTAAACAAACAAAAAATCTCTATTGTGAAAGTATCTTTCTAATCCAAAATATGAGAGAGAGAGATCATTAGATGTGCGATTTGGCATGCCTATTAAATAGAAAAAGATTGTCCTCATTAATTTCTTCTTGAATGAAGTCCCTATCCTTGTAGGACAAAAAACGTATACTGCTGCGCAATAGAAACAACGTGTGGGTGGGAACAACGTTTCAGTGTTTCCCTAATTCAAGTGAAGCCTTCAAAAGAATAGACCGTTATCATGAGATAGCATAAGTATTGAGAAGAGGGCATACTAAAAGCAGGTCATCATCATCAAGAAGAAGAAAGGGGAAATGCCGTTTTAGTTTTTCAAAAGGAAAAACCGGTTTTAGTAATCGGAAGAAATTACTGCTTGCATTCATCATTTGTACTCTCTCTCTGTGACACAATCATCATATTTTGTTTGTTTTTCAATTATAAAAGGTAAAATTTGGGAGAAAATTTGCCAAATATCCTGTATTGTATCATAAGATTTGCCAACATACTTGTTTCTGTCTGTTTTTCCACTTGTATTTTCTACCTCACCATAACTGTCTGACTGCGGCCCATATCTAATGGCGACCAGACACCAAAATTCTGTTTAGGAACACGGACTATGCATCCTCCACCTAGAGGTTTCAATTCGTAGATCAGAAGGCATTTAGAACAACGGACTATGCTCGTACTGCTTTTATCGTTTCTGGTTCATTTCTTCCATTAAATCTATCAGTAAGGAAGACACATGCTGCCTAACTAGCAAGTGGAAAAGGAACATCGAGTGGAATCAAAGAAACCAGAAGACTGAACACTAAATATATATGAATCACTGCAATAGGTAACTGATCACTAAATATATACGAATCACTGGAATAGGTAACACGTTCCCTGTGTTTGTTTCTATTGCATTCTCTGTCATCGTATGACATTCTGTTCTGCGATATTTGAGAATCACCGTCAATACCTCACACTACATTTTCTCCTCTGCTTGCAGTTCATATCTGCCGCTAACATGTTATATAGACCCCCGGAACTCCACCATAAACTGGTACACCCACCCACCCATCCATCGATAGAGTTGAACAAAGATTTGGAAGAAGCCGCTCCTTTGCATTACAGTAATAACTTCACATGAATGCAGCAATAATTGAAGATATACAAATGCAGCAGTAAATAAAGATGGATATAGAACTGCTACCAATATCTACCTAGTCACAATCATCAAATAATGCTTTCAGTTTACAGGATCCCCACCACCCGAGACAGGAGAGAATCACAAGCTTATAAAGAGTACTTACATTTTCATCTGGTGGCCATTCTATAAGGTAGATTCCGAACGTTTCTCAAGAGCTTGCCGTGGAGAACTGTCCGACATGGCTCAAATAAGAAGCAGATTGACAACTGCGGAGCTTCAGCTGCTTGACACTTTGCAATGAGTTTGCAGGTTTTCCCTCTAGTTCACTTGTTTTCTCAATGTTCATCACATGCTGTCTTCCGTTCCTTAAGTATCTAATAATAACTTCACAAAGCACCTACATTGGATTATAAACAAACTTTAAATTAAAATCACACAATCTCAAACCATCAAATTTGATATCACAATTTGGAAACTATGAAATACGGAGTTGGACAGGTATTTGGAGATGACAACAAATTGCCACATTTCTTGCAGTGAAAAAAGCAATCCCTACCCTCAAACTAGAAGTCAGAAGACAAAATCTTACAGAGAAAGCTTCTTCATATATCAGATGAAATGCAAGACTCTGATTCTCAATGCAAGTGAAGAATTGAATCAAGAAAGAAAAAATTTATAGCACAACCCCAAACGCCATTTACAGATTATAGTTTGTACAGGCTGCTCGGCAAGTATATGCCTCAGGCTTCCAAGTCTAAACTGACCATACAAAATTTGGAATATAGGTAAGCCAGATACAATTTTAAGAAGTTCCCTGATGCCGACCATAAGAAAGCAAAAGAATTTAACACCACTACCAACAAACTCTAAAAAAAGCACCACAGTGTTGAATTCACTGGATGGTTACCAGGTAATAAATCTCATTTGAAGCCTATTATTGATTTTAAGTCCTCCATCGTTCATAGTCAGGATCATCTGTTGGCAATTGATATCGACACACAGGGCAGGTGTTTCGAATTCTTAGCCATGGTAAAATACAATCCCCATGATAACAATGGGAGCATGGGAGGCGCTTCACAAATTCTTGTCTTGTAATATCTTCCTCACAAACAGTGCAATGATTTCTTGTATTGTCAAAATCTTCCTGTATTAGAAAGACTGACACCAAATTGTCCATAAATGCCTTTGAAGCTGGTGGAGCTCCCTTTGGCATGTTCTCTGTATCAGCAAATTGACCCAGCAATATCTCATATTCTGCAGTGTACACAAAATCCTCGTGGTCACCCGTATGAAACTCTGTATCATGCATCATATTGTCAGAATTGCTTGCTTCCAAATCATTTACTGCAAAGAGCACGGCCCATTCTAGATTCTCCATCGTTTCAACGTCATAATCATCATTGCTTGTACCCATTTCAGGGCGAGGTTCCACACTTGCAGCCTCAACACCACTTGATTCATGATCTTCCCATATTTCAGAAGGCATGATCCTCTCTTCTGCATAATCAACAACCATCCTCTCTTCATATATAGAATCATCTTGGCTTAAAACTTCGCCCTCGTCTATTATACCATCAACTTCTTCCCACTCAAACTCGTCATTCGGGTCTCTTCGATCATCTAAATGGAGAGAATCCCAACGCAGGGGAACCCCAAAGTCATTGCTCAATGTATCTGACTCGGATCGATTGTCCACATCCAAACCAGGATCATCCACATCCAAATTAGAACCCATGCTGGGAATCGGGGAAACAACTTCATGAGGATCCTCGGACTCTTCATCAGAGTCGGATTCCAATCCCACAACCCCAAAACCATCTACTCCATCACGAAAGTCCCCACCCTCACAGGAATTCCCGTCCGCAGCAACCACATCAGATGCTTCGAGGGCGAAATTCGCCGACAAAGCGTCAACAGAACCAGATTCACCGCACACCATCACTACTGATGTTTCGCTGCATTCAACTACATAACGATCGGAAACAAAAGTCCGAAAGGGTGAAGTAAATCCTTTAGGATCAGGTGTCCTCAATTCTTCGTCCACCAACGACCCATCATCACGTGAAGAATAATGAGAACGTTCGCGATCGTAAACAACATCCCTATCATCTTCTTCGTGATCATGTTCAGAGAAGCGTCTCCAATCGCCCGAATCGAACCCTAACCCTAATCCAAATCGAAACCCTAATCCTAGTCCAAGATAATCGGAACCCAAGTCGTTGTCCCCACCGTCCCCCCCGAAATCAAGGCCGGAACTGCCGTCAAAGGAGGAATTCGTGGGAGAATCCAACTGGGTGCTCGAGAAACGATTGAAGAGATCAAGAACGAGGTCTACCTGATCGAGATACCGCTGCTCAGAGTCCTCTACCGTCCGATTCCGATCGACCAAGCCATCTAGGGTTGGGCTTTCATCTAGTTCAAGAAGAGAGTCGAAGCGTGTATCGCAAGAATCGAGCACACCGCCTGAGGGATGGATCTCGTCATCGTGACTACCGCATGCGAACGGAGGGGAGAGACCGAACGGTTCCCCTTCTTCCTCGTCCAAGAGACGGTGGAGACGGCGGATCTCTGCGAAATCCGCCATGGCAAGAGAGAGAGGACAAAAGGGCCAAGATGAGATATTAGTCATGTCAGAGATTTGAACTTCGATCGGGTTCTTGGTTTTACTGAAGAGCCAAGTCCAGATATGAGACTCGAATCCTGATTGGCCAATGCGATAAATAAGGAGAGTGCCAATTAAATTTGGCCGCAGGTTGCCGATTCAATTTCTTGCTCCCGAGGGCTCTTCATGAAGGCTGCGAGTTCGATTCTTGGGGGCGTGCATACGTGGCACCTCTACAATGGGAGACAATGTTAGATGTTGGTGTCGAGCCTATTTTTACCATCCAATATAGTCGGAAAACATAGTTTTTATTCCGACTTTATTCTGATTTTTTGACAGTCGAAAAGATAATGCTGGAAACGATTTTGTCAAAATAATTTTATTCTCTGTCTAAAATGTCGGAGTGTTAAAATAGCTGAAGCAACACTTAGAGTATGATATATTTTGACTATTTGAAATATATTCCGATTGTTACAATAATCAAAATTAACTTTATTGTGTCTACATGCAATAGCTAGAATAGATATTGCAATAGTCAAAATAAATGGTATTCGGAAGGTTCACAATATACATTACTAAGTTGAATAGTCAGAATTATGGTTCATCACATATTTCGATTATTGAAAACAATCAAAACTTCTTATAATGTGAACCTTATTTTTACTATGTAATTCAAATTTTAGAAGTTATACAATCATTTGTATAACATATACAAATATAATACATAACAATAATTAATTAATCAAGTATAATATAATAACAATAAAAATTGAATCACACAATTACAAAGTATAAATGCTACAATGATTTGTTTAAAGTCTTACAAAGTACAAAGAAGAAAGTTTATATATAACAAAGACAATGACTAACGACTGTAATGATTTAATCTATCTTTCACATGATTGGTCTTTAGGCTCTCTATGATCTTGTGGCTTTTGAAAATTGAAAATTGAAAATCAAAACAACAAAAGTAAACAACTAAGTTATAAATTATATAAGCAAAAAACATATAAAATATGTTTTCAATACCTATATTTGTTATGATGTGGAATCAAATGGTTGTGATACAAGCTTAATCAAAATCCTCAATGCGATTTTTCAGTCTTGACATCTATAATAATCATACTTTAAAATGAATTGCTTCAATACTATAATGACTAGTAAAAGTTCATAAATAAAAAACTTACCAATTTTTCATAATATCTAATCGAGTATGATTGAAAATATGTTGATGTTATATGATGCTCCCAAAATTGTTCTAGTTATCCTTATAGGTGCGCCAATACCAAAACCTCTTTCATACCTACCATGATGCTTACCACGAACATGTGTAATGACTTTTTTAAAAGAGATTGCTGTAGGTGAACTTAATTCATGAATATTTTTATATTCATTAAACACTTTGTCCTATTCAGGAAAAATATATGGTATACAACACAATAAGAAAAGTGAAAACATATAAATAAGAAGAAATTAAAGTAAATACTTATGCAAGTCCTCCTAGTTTCTTCCTAAAAAATCTCCCTAGTCATTTTACTTTTTGATATGGCACACTTATAGCTATCACATTGATGAATTGTGATAGCCAAAGTACATTACCAAAGGCTTATTACCAAACATATAATAGAAAATCTAAACATATTCGTCCAAGACATAGTTATGTTAAAGATCTTATAAGTGTTTACAAGATCACAACTATATAAATGGTTGAAAGAAAGGTCTGGTAAATGGTTTGGTAAATAGCCAAAGTACTTCACATAAGATCTGAATTAAATCTTGCAAATCCTTGAAAGAAAGGTTTGGTAAATGGTTTGATGCAAAATGTATCAATTGATATGGGTCTAAGCCCAGTTTATAAGATCACTATTGATGAAATCTTTACTTACACTTTGAATAACATCAACTCTTAAGTTCAATAATTAAAGTACATCATTAGAGTGATTGCAAGTACCAACTATATAAATATCCCAAGGAAACGGTACCTAATCCAATAAAAGAAAAGAATATGTTGAGCATTGCTCTTAATAGACCTATATATATATATATATGTGCTAAAGCACTCATATGGAGACTTTTGCAAATCCTACTTATGTGAGTATAAAGTAAGACCACTTCTAAAAGTCTTGGGCTTGACTCTTAAGCACTGATGAGAAAGGATACTCGACACAAGGCCTATAAATTATATTAATTGAAACATGATATATACCGACATTAGAATCTTATATATAAATCATACACACTTATTCAATTGAATTGGATAGTTGAAAGCTTGTATATTATTCAATTTAGATTAGTAAAACCCATATTTTGTTAGGTAAAACTTCAAATCTTGAGATGCCTTTATTGAAACTGTAAAACTTTTAAAGTGATGATTTTTCAAATGTATTTTAAAAATGGTAGAAGATTGTTTAGTAATTTTCAAAATACCAAAATATATTTGAAGGTTTTGGTTATAACTATGTTATGGCATTAAGAGCCACTTATTTTAGTAATAATTGAGCTCATTAGTAGCACATTTAGTAGCTATAACTCGAGTATTTTGCGACTATGTTTTGACATTAAGAGCCACTTATTTGAGTGATAATTATACTCATTAGTAGCATATGTAGTGAACATAACTCATGAGCATTTTAAAGTCATATTTTGACATTAAGAGTCACTTACTTGAGTGATAATTATGCTCATTAGTAACATATCATGAGTTACATCTTCACAATGTTTATATAAAGTGGCATTGTAAAATTGATTTATCCAACCTTTCTCTCATTGTGTAAGTATTTGCCTACTTAGTTTTTGAAGAGAGCTTGTGAGTCTTACTATAGTTGTAATTGGATTTACAACACTATCATTTTTATTTTGTCGGTTTGTGTAAGACTTGGTTGTGTTCGTGTAAGACAAGCCAAGGGTCTTCATTATATCTTGAAGGTATTTTCCTCATTTGATTATTATTTGATACCAGTGACCGTAAATAAACCTAAAGGTTAGTATTTATCACTCTTCAAAGAATAGTGCTATCCTGACTTTTTTCAATGTTAAATTTGATCTCTTGAGTGCCCACTACTTAAGAAATGGTGTCATTTAAAGGAAGCTCTACACTAACAAGTTCTTAGTCTCATACATCCCCAGATAACTGAGTACTCAACACAAATGGAATCAAGCCCCAGTTATAGCAATCCTAGAACTAAAGTGATGCTCTAGCAAGAGTGTGCACCCAAGTATTTGGGGTCTTTGATTATGTGGCCTTGGACTATTGAACAAAAAAGGTTCTTGTCATAATCAAATGCGGGCCTCAATGTGTAACACACTTTTAACCTTAACTAGATTACCAAGCCCATCAGCAACCTACGCTCACCCTAGTGGTGGGCTGCTAGAATTGGAACTGCACTTAGACAATTCCTAAGACAAATAATGACCTCTCTTAGGTCCACTTCCGATGCCCAAGGGAGTCCCTATTCCTGCCCTTAGGTGGCTTCCATAAAGTTCCCTAGATGATCTCGGATTACAATAAAAAACAGGGTGTGCCATCATTACATATGCCTCTATCATCGTAGGATGGTCCCTCCCATACTCCATCTTCCTATCCCCATGCAAGGGTAGCTAGATCTTTAGGGACTCTTTTGCCTTTATACTATCAGGTAGGAATTGCTTTTTTTGAATAAACTATTAAGTTAAGAGCCCTATATATCCTGCCCCACACATAGTGAGTCCTTGCTTCCAGTTCAAGTCACATAGCAAATCAACGTTGATGAATTCATTGGTGAATTGTTCAATACCTGATCTAAGGAGCTCGACAAATTGATATGCTCCAGTATGCAATGGTCTATCATTCAGGATCAACAAACAAGCTCGAGCTTTGGGACACTGCCAGAAAGTAGGTTTTCTATCTTTAGCCTCCCTACAAAACAAGCAATGTGGTGCTATTTTAATACCTTTGTCTATTAATCTAATATTGGTAGGGAGGATTTTGCGCAGGATCCTCTATGTGAAGTTAGTGAAATGACCTTTGATAGGAGTGAAAACTTCCAAATTATCCTCTCGTCACCTATGAGATTTTACAAAATCACATGAGTGGTGCACCACACCGTTGACCTATATCCTGATTTTACCGAATACACTACCTTTGGTGTCCAATGCAATATCCATTTATCCCGAATAGGCCCGGTGCATAGAGGAATACATAGAACTTGCTTCAACTCAACCTTTTGGGGTGTTAATCAACTTGAGATTTAGAAGGTTAGCCACTCACAATTCCTTGAATGCATTTACAATCCCCCACACTCTTGTAAAGACTGAGCTTGAGAAGGATCCCTACCACTAAGAATGCTTTTGCAAGTACAACTTGGAGAATTCTCAGGCACGACAGGTAGAAAACCTATTAAGGGATAATACTTGGCCTTGAAGACTTGGCTAGCAAGAGAATCAGGTTGCCTAGGAAATTTTCATGTTTGCCTTGCCAACATGGTGAGAACTGAAACACTGTAAGTTCCTGATGCCCATTCTGCCATTCATCTTAGGTGCACATAAATGATCCCATCCTACCACCTATATGTAACTCTTCACGTACTAACATGGTAAGAGAAAATTGCTCATGCATACAGTAACTCGCGAAGACCTGAGCTACCATCTTTAAGAGAATCTCCTTTCTTGCAATGATTCTTCTCATTACCCACCTTCCATACCTATCAATCCTGTAAGAATCTAAATACTTGATGCCTATTAAGATATAGTAATGGGAGGCGAAGATATTGTCCACTACCAAACAATTCCTATACTTGAAGTATTCTAACAATGGCATTTCGGGTACTACCTTCCAAATTAGAAGTGAAAAAGGTAGCATATTTCTGATGCTTCCTTATCAATGCCTGTACATGAAAATAATTTGAATTAACGTTGCTAATTCTAGTAGAGTTCCTCCTACACTAGCACAACATTCAAAGATTGGTTGAGGTTAGCAAACGTAATGCGACTGTGGATTCTTCTAGGTTACCTCTTAAGAAGTGCTCGAACCCATTTGTGGTAGTGATTTTAAACACCCTAAATAAATTTTGCAGAAACATGACTCAACACACTTTCGAAAAATAGCTTGTTTTGAAACCTGGCTTTAAATTGGAAAATTTTGCAAGACCCTTAAAACAAAGATTTTAAAGTTAAATATTTTCAAATCAAAGCTAAGGTAAAGCCCAGTCAAACAAGGATGAAGCCGAATCGTCTCCCCGAAGAATCAGTGAAGATCGCGACCACAACAAGCATCAAGCTAGACATGGACCAAGAGAAGACCCAAGGCACACATCACGGCCAAGCCCACATTGGCCAAGCTCACACGACTTGATCGGGCCAATGGGGCTCATCCAGACAAATCTTCATGAAGACTTTGTTCAAGCATGCAAGGCGGATTCAAGCTCAAGGCATCGAGTTCAAACCAAGCCACATTGACCTAGCCTACTTAATCCACTTTAGCCGAACCAAATTGACTTAACCCACCTAATCCACATTCACTTAACCCATCTAACCCATATGGACCAAACCACATTGACTTAACCCATCTAACCCATATGGACCGAACCGCATCGACTTAACCCACCTAGGCCACATTGGCCGAACCACATTAAACCTAACCTAGCTCGAGCCAAGGCAAAATCAACCACCTAGGGCTGCCCTTGCTAGGTCCATGTGACCTAGGGGAGCATATAAAGGCCACGTGAAGGAGCTTGGGCCTAGCCATGAGATTTGGATTGGGTTTGGGCCAAGGAGTTGCCCACCCCATGGAAGGCACTAGAAGACCCCCCCCCTCCTGGCCTATAAATAGAGGCCAAGGGGAGCTCATTTCCAAGATCTAGCACTTGGAGGGACCTTCCAAAACGTGACGGAAGAGAGAGAAAGAGAGCTTAGGAGAGAGAATAAGTGCTGGAAGTTAGAGAGAGAGTGAGAGAAAAGAAGAGAGAAGAGAGAAAAGGGAGGAAGAAGAAGGGGCGGTTCCAATCAAGGAGGGGGTCGAATTCCCCATTGTGAATCTAGTTCTTGGGCTGCTAAGTGAGTATTTCTTTCTATTTTTCAATCTTAACATCTTAACATTCAACTCAAAGAAGGGTTTGTAATAATGGAGCTTTGTCTCCCCTCATGTTGTAATAACAAGTAGATATGCTGTCAATTTCATTTCCAATGCACTTTACTTGTTTGTTTTCTTGATTCTACCTCTTTATACTCTATAAAACTCTTATAACTCCTAATCCCCTCTATGCTTAAGCTAATCTACATATTTATATTCATTTTCTTTCAGCAATTTACTTTGGGTTGCTATGTTTATGAAATTTAAATTCGGGTGAGTTGCATCACGTATGTTATAAAAACACTAAAAAACTGTTTTCAGCATCTCTGCATATATATGTTATTTTAATTTTTATTTCTTAATATTAGCTTCAATTGATCTGAAATTTGGCATAACACGCCAACCTCTAATAAAATTTTCAAGAATTTTAGGGTCGTGCAGCCACGTAATTAAAAGTGTGTAAGATTGGAAAAAAACCAAAACCGTTTTTGCACATACTATTTTCCTACAATAGAGGTTAGGTAAAAGTCTCACAACTATGTGTATAGTGATCCAAATTGAGTAAAACTTAGTTCATTAGAAAGCTGACATCTTTAGCTTTTCGGAGAAGTAAAATTCACCAAAATTAGAGCTTTGTGCATCGAGATATAAACCTTTCTTTGGTTCTTTGTATTTTTATAACACAACAGTTCCGAGTGTCTAAGTAGAGATACTTCCCTGATTTAATTTTGAATAATCACAGTACAAAATCATAAAATAAAAATAGTCTTAGAATCTCTACATTCCACTCTATTGTCTGTGAGTTTTTCATGAATTTTAGAGATCTCTAAGTTATCCAAAAAAATCCAGAAATCAACTCTAAAAACATAACCAGTTTCTATTTTTCAAAACTTGAAATCCTTCCCTCCCTTGACTAAGAGCACGAGTTTGATTTGATTAAAAATCATTTTCAAAGTGAATTTTGGAAACATACACAACACAAATGAATCCTCAAAATGCCTAAGCTGACCCTTGAGCATCGGTTCAAGAAGGCCTAAGGTGACAAGGTCTTGCTTAGCCACAATCGTCAAACAAGTCAGATTTATAAACTTTTCTAGTTTTAAAAACTAGCTGGCATGCTTGCGAAAGCAAAGTAGATTTAAGAAGTTTACTTCAAGTCTCTACATAGGCTTGGAGTGAAATTTTCACATCTACAGTGATCAATTAATTTTATTTCTTATCCAATTTGGTAGGTGCTATCCACATACTTCTAATCGTTTCAACAAGCACAATGAACTTGATGCTGACCAACTCTCTCGATCTATATCCTTAACCTCCTTCAAGAGCCAAGTTTGCTCGAACAAAAATATTTTTATTGGTGTTGAAAAGAACTCAGTAGCTCAGAGCAAAACCAGAGTATGGTCAAGGCTAGTGGCAATCAGATTTAGAAAACTATGCTTAGGAAACATTTTTAACTTGATCCCCGCAACCACTGCCTTGTCAACCCTCTCAAGAATAGTTTCACTTGAGAATCATCTATGTCCACAAGTGAATTATGTTGACCAACCCAAATTACTAAGTGCACTCCCTAAATCCTTCAATAAGTTATCATGGATGATCTCCTCCACCTCATTTCTCATACCCTCGTATAAGGTCATTGTAGTCATTCCAACACACACCTAGGGAGAGTCATCAAGGATCAGTAAATACCACAAAAGAACCCAGGATTCTTGACTTTTTAGCATTCTAAAAACAATAAGAGAAGTCATCATGGTGAGATAATCTTCATGTCAATTGATTGAAGTTATTGTCTCGAGAACGGCCATAACAGGAGGAATAACCAAAGATGGAGGTGTCACACATCAACCTCTAGAAAACTGCTAGCTCTCCTCCTCCTTTGTCAACACGATCAACTGCAAAAACCCTTGTAGGTGGATCTTGTATTTGAGATTTTCTATTTGTTCCATCAAAACCAAGGTCTCCACGAAAAAGACAATGTATTCAGGTTTGATGGTTTTCTCTTGGAGGAAGTTTTAATTGATGATTGGGCTCAACCATCATCTCAAATTCGAAGATCAATTAGAGTTTAAAGCATCAACCTAAGCTTAGTCAAACTTCACATTTGCTTAGGCCTTGAGTCGAGATTACTATAGTCACATTTGATTTTACTTCATGTCAATACCCCTAATTTCTAGAGATAAATAACAACAATAATAATAACAACAATAATAATGATAATGATGATGGTAATGATTATAAACTATTATTGTCATTGTTGTTGTTGTTATTATTATAATAGCGGTGATTCAGGTGAGCAACCTCTTGTAGAAGTTGGAGATGAAACCTTGCATATGTGATGTTTGAGTTGATCTTTGCTTGCCTACAAGGGCAGCTCCTCGGTAAGTCCACTAAGGCCGCCACCATATCCCCCTAAATTGGGTTCATTATACTGTCAAATTTATATAGCCACAATTATTTTAGATACTTATAACGTACATTTTTGGGCCTCACATTTTGAAGCCACACTTGCACTAACCAACTCTTAGGCTCCAAAACTTTTCGCCTTCAGCCTCAAATTGTATCGATCTACCTTCACTTATCTACGGGAAGTAGCAATAGATACATACATCTTTGACTAGCTTTTGGAATATAGAAAAGCAAATAGTGAACCGAAATATAGGCTCCATTCCAATATCTTTCATTTTTAACACACAATATTCATGTTTCATGATAGACAAACAAAAATTTCATTTAAAATTAAAGTTTGATCTCAAAAGAAAATTCATCAAGAAACATAAAAGTAATATCTACACGTTTCAGGGTTATGCTTACTTATGTTCCATGAAACACTGGTTGACATACGTGAAATGTGCATGACACATTAAAAACACATGCCTAGTTTTTCTAAGCATTTCTATCAGTATTCATTCTAACAACTTCAGCAAGAGGTACTGGATCTATGATTTCCCATTGTTATTTGCAAAGTGTAAAATGTTAAATATAGTTTGTCATGAAGATGACAATGTTGCATGAATTATGAAGAGTTTTAGTAACATTGTTGATTGTCTGAGTCTTCCCCAACTCTTCTGAAGTTGAATTGTGAATGCAGTCTATATGGCTTGTACTAAAACACTTTAAGTTTATAAACATTCTTTGTGAACCCTTGGGACAAAATCAGATTATGTAGCTAGAGTATGTGTAGTTAATCTTAAACTTGGC
Source organism: Brasenia schreberi (assembly GCA_036023115.1). Classification (NCBI taxonomy): domain Eukaryota; kingdom Viridiplantae; phylum Streptophyta; class Magnoliopsida; order Nymphaeales; family Cabombaceae; genus Brasenia; species Brasenia schreberi. The sequence goes on from JAYKKT010000061.1 coordinate 14,190,844, forward strand.
AATTTTGGATATGATAATAGTGGTGTTAACGAGGGAGGTTGTTAAACTCTATTTTTTGAAACCAATGGTACTTGGCTTGGACACCTGAAAGCAATGAGTTAAGGATGACATTATAAAACATTGTGTGTGAATGGTTGTTAAACAAGAAATGTTTTCTTGCAAGGATTCTTCTTCCCGTGCCATATATGACTATATTGAGATGGAAAAAAGATAGGACATTGAAATGGTATCTTGAACCCATCATAGAAAATAACCAATATAATCTCATGACAGGAAATAGGCAAGTAGATTTCTTGCTTGGAATCTCAGCGTTCAATGAATAGTTGTAGTCTACTCATGGAAGTATTCATGAAAGTAACAATTCTGAGGATCTCCGTGGTATAATATAGATGACAACAACTTAGATAAATGCAATAGAAAGTTAAATAGGAAACAAGATCAACCGAATACTCTTGGTCTAGATATTTTTAGCTCCATGATGCAGCTTAGTCTCCACAAACCAGCCTAGTAAATTAGAAGCAAATAGTTTTACAGTGCTTGAAACTTAGAAAATTATTGAAACCAACCCTGAAATGTACTTCATGCTAAAATAACAAAAGTATATAAATGTACTTAGTTGTGAACATAGATATTTGCTAATGTGTGTAATAACAAGTGAATAAATTTCTCAAGAAAATAAACAAAAAAAGAAAGAAAACAAGTGAGATGAGTAAGTTGATTTATGGGGAATTGACAATGTACTTGCACTCCATGTGTTGTTCTAATTCACTTGTACTTAACACTACAACAAACTAAGATCAGATAGTTGGGTCAACCCAAACAAGTGCAAGATCATATACATGAAGAGATCCAACAAATTAATGCAATGAGTGCCCTCTTGATAGCATCAGAACTCATACCAAAATAATGAATTGTATCCTAGGTGAATGAAGATAGTTGTAATATAACTAAAGAACTAATTTATATGTCACTAACTTATGTTGAATCTTTAAAGGTGCTTGTCCTTTGAACAGAGGTCCACAAGCCCTAATTCAAGAGGTGTATATTCAAATACTTTTCATGTTAGTTTGTAACTAACCAGTTAAAAAGTTAGAGAAATGAATCCTTCTTTATAACCAAAGAAAAGGATCTTGTAGGTTCTACCGAAGAACTTGTATAAGCACAATTTTAACTACTTTTCATGAATAAATTTGATTAGCATCAATTAACACTTTGTTAGTTATCTATTTGATGATCTTATGATTCCTTGAAATTCCTTGACTGTTGTACTAGGAGGTATGACAAAGATGAAGTAAAACTTATATAATAAAAAAGAAAAAAGAAACCATTTTTTATAGAATTATAGGCAAACCAAAAGCTATGATTAAGTTTACAAAAAATATAATATGATATATTAGGTAAATACAAGAATGAAGCCTCTATACTCAACAACATAGGTTGCAACCATAATTTACTTATTTGTCCTTGTCTTTCATTAATTTCTATAGCTTTTGCTTTTGATTTGCTGCGAACATCCTTTTTTACTTTTTTACTTTGTTATGTTCTCCATTCTATGGGTGGTCATATCAAATTGTATTTGATTGAATTTTAGATTTAGTTTTTTGTTTCATTTACGTATAGAATTATTTCATTCTTTACAAGATACAATGTTTATTAAGAAACTAACAAAGGCTCTTAGAGACAAACTTTAGATTACTTGGATGCTTTAGGTCACTATGATGATTGAACTTTATATTGGTTGAGTACTAAAGTGTATACCAACGGTAACAATCACGTGAGTGTCCTCATGTTGAATGATGAAATATCTGATTTCTTTTCTTCGCGAACACATACATGATACAGAAAGGAAGCAATTTGAAAAGAATTTGATTATTCCAAATGAGGTTGAAGAGTCCCTAAAAGTAAGGATAAGCATACAAAATATATCATTGGTTCCTCAATTGCTTATAAATGATGAAATGCTATGAACATCACTTTATGAAGGTGGTTTTAGGTCCCCAATCAATGAATTTCACTCAGCGGATCAATCATTCAAGTTCTTAAAAAATCTCCTTTCTTTTTATGTAAGTGACCTCTAAATACGAAGATGATCAAATTTCGATAAGCCGAAAAGTTCCAAAAAGTCTCCTTAACAAATTCAATTCATTAATATTTAAATGGCAAAAATCTTTAATATTGTATGTTAGTCTAGGTGCTCCAAAGCATAGTTATCAATTAGAGGCACTCAAATATTTATTATTATGCATTTGCACATCAAAAACAATCTATCGAGATCTTTTATCTCTAAAAGTGTAAGATACTTCCTTAAATAGGATTAGAGGTTGATCTATATTTAGCTCTGAATTACTCAATAAGTTACCAAGAGAATTAGAAATAAGTACATGTCTCCGAGACTAATATTTAGTTTTCAAACTCCTTCAGGCAAAATAAAAAATTATTCTTATATTACACATTTAGTTGGAACGTCCATAGTTTAAAAGCCAAATATCACAAGAAACAATATTATAAGAAGAAACTTGAACAAAATGTTTTTGGTATTCGTCTTTGTTACAAAACTTGCTTGACTATTCTTATGGATTTGTTTACTCCAGGAATAAGTTTTTTTGCAGCCAAATGTTTTGCACTCTCATGTTGCGTCTAGATTCACTAGATCTACTTCTTTCTCTTTGATATCCTCTATCATATCTCAACTATCAATATCACTCTATTACAACAATGTTCACTCTAGCTTTTCATCTTCTCCCTTTGACTAGGTTCTTACTGTACATGAAAAGCTTTCTATTATTTGACAGAAGTATTCACCATTCTTTATTATTTAGTTCAACAAAGAATATTAGTTGAACAAGTTAATTAATATATATATTTCTCAACAACAATAACTGAATATTCGAACTTTAGAGTAAGTACTATCAAAGTTTGTTAGTCATCTTGACAATTTAACTTCATTTTATTAGTGAAGAGATAAATAATCGAGATAGATTCTCTACTTTTAATAAACATGTTCTTAAATTATTGTCCGTAACTTTTCAATTTCACTATCATGTCCTTTAGGGAAGCCCAAATTCTTTCTTCAAAATTTGTCTTGCTACTAGATGTGATCAATGCAACAATCAACTAAAAAATATCTTATGGCTACCTTTTATAATGAAGATTAAAGCTTTGGTACTTGTTTTGATGATCCCTTACTACTCCTTATACGCAATGTGTCCTTCAAGATCCATTAACATGTTTTCCATGAGTTAAGGCCGCCATAATTCTCACACTTGAAGAAAAGGTGTTCCATAACACACTCTTCATTGAAATTTATAAGTAGTTGAGGAGAGCAGTAAATAACACTTTCTACCATATTATCTCAAGTGTTAATGGTGTTTGTCTCAATTCCCCAGTTCATAAGCAGTGGATGAAACATTACAAACTGTTTAAGACTTTTTCAACACTAAACCCTATCACCAGAAAACCACAAATAATATGTTCAAGAAATGTTTTGGGTCAGCTTTCAACAGGTTAAATTTAGTTCTTATCCCAATCAATGTGTTCGGGGCATTTATTTGTACACAGTACTTACGAGATCCAATAGGGTTGCATGACTGCAAAACCTATAAAAGCATTAATTTCAGAGAATCAAGGGACTAGGGTGTATCTTTTTTGCACGTGGATCAACGGTATTCTCATGCAATCTGTTTCTCTTTTCAACCCTTTCTATTAGTTTTTCTTTTCCCCTTGTTTTCTTCTTGGAAGCGTAAAATTAACTTAAACGGAAAGATGCAGAACGGGGGAAGGAGTCACTCACACCAAATCACAAGCCATCGAACTGAACCCTTACATGTATCAGTTGATGAGAACCGTGCATAGCAACGCATGGGGTTGAATGTTTTAACGAAGGAATTAAGTGGCTAGAATGGATCATGACATATCGTGACCGAACTCCATTTCATTCATGTCATAGGGGGACCAAGATGACATGAACTGCATGCGTTTCAGTGACAGAACCCATAATAAAGAGAAACAGTTGCCGTTCAAAAAAGCTTATATTAATAGCGATCTTACGTGTAAGCCCTCCGCTCATCTTGGAACCATTCCTCAGTAAAGAATGGTTTGATTCCCGCTGCTAGAACTGCCAAAGCGCTGAATGCGAAAAGCTGCCATCTGCGGCAGAGGCTGTATAGAGTGCGCGAGTGACAAGCACAAGAAGTGCGAGTAGCACCGACACGAATTGTACCATCGTGAAGAAAGTAGCAACGACGGATTGCGCAGTGAAACAGAAAACCGCTCCCACCTGAATGGAGATCCCCAAATTTGCGAGCGCCCACGCCATGTTCATCCACAGATCCTCTGCTTCTGCTTCCGTTTGTGCAGTGTTTTGAAGATTAGGAGCTAAACGCTTCACAAGCAAAAGAGACGTCGCATTTCTGACGGTACTGGCGGTGGCCGGTTGAAATTCAGCAGTGGGGCCGACCCGCTGAAGCGTCTTAAGCAAAGTATTCAACAACTGCCGCGTCACCACTGCATAGACATTGGACGTTGCGGAAAAGACATGACCCGTCTCCACGACCCCGTCGGGTAATACATAACTCAGTACGCTGAAGACGCGACGTGCAACCGTTTGCTCGGGCTCCCTCATTTCTTAAGTGGAAGTCATGGGCATCTCCTTGCTTTTGTCGTCGTTTGTGATCTCCAACTGGAGGTCACCTTCTCCGGCGGAACTGTCTGTAGAGAAATTCATTTGCTGGTCCGAGTGATGAGAAAGAGCGAGCGAGAGAAGGAGAACAGAAGCGAGCGAGAGAAAGAGAATATATGGTCGAATCTGTGTAAAATCTTGATCGAATGCCTTTCTCAACAAGAAAGGTCCGTTTTTTCCAAAGAGAGAGTGTGGAATAGGGATACAGTTGTCAACATGGGCCTCGCCAAGAAGGCCGGCCTGGTCCTGGTGGCCCTTTGGTCCGGCGCTGGCGCTGTGCGGGTGGCCCTTTGGCCCGGCCCTGAAGAGTGGACCGCTGGTCCAATTCACATGGAAGGGGGCTGTTGCCTCCTCCCTCCCCGTGTGCAAATGGCACCAGGTGGATGCTCCAGGCATTCTCCAACATGCTCCAAACTAGTTCGAGAGAGAGAGAGGGGGAATCATCATCGAGGTCAGAGGGAGCTGTGAATGTGTACCGCTAGATTTTTCAAGGTATGCATCATATATAATTTACCTTCACTTTTTCAGCATTAATAACGGACTCCGGTCCTGAGTCTGGTAGGGGAATGGTAAGAAGCTAGAGATGAACACCATGAGCTCATTTTCCGGCAATAGCGGCTTGGGAAACAATGGGAATGGGAAAATGAGGGATTCTGCCAACCATAACTGGTTTCCCCTTCTTGACTCTTTCGTCTCATTTTCCGGCAAAATTGTCACCTGGAGAAATGCCCAGGATCAGATTAAGCTTAGTTGGATCAATAGAAGTTAAAATGGATCCAACCTAAGATTATGGGTATTTTGAAGCCATACGAACTCCATTTTTGACATGATTGGAAGTGTGGGTTTTATAGTCTATTATAATCCATAAATATGATATTTTTATTAAGATTTAGAAAACAAATGTAGTGATTTTAGATTTTAAAATTTATCTAAGATGTTATGTAGGATCCATTTAGAGTATTTTGCTTGTATAGGAGTTGTTTGAGCCTCGATTTGCATGAATTAAAATATTGAGTCCGTAACCTACATTAGAATATTAATAATATAATTTATCATGATTTAGAAACTAATATCGAGTCATTTTGAGAGGACAATCATTATCACATTTGGATCCATATATAAACGAGAGGTTGGATGTGTTCACTTTTCAAATACATGCCAAAAATAGTTTTGATTGATTTTAAATAATACATATGATTCTAAACTATTTTGTAAATACTTTGAAATGATTATTGAGACTTGCTTAATGTATGTATTTATATATGTGTTTTACATTACATGAGTGTGCTTGAGTCTGAGCACACATTATTGGATGTGAATGCACTCTATTCGTGGTGGTATGAGGCACTGGTCAATGGTGGATAACCATATATGGTAATGCTAACTCATGGGTCTAAGTATATGGGGGTGAAACATCAGTCAACATAAGGTTATGGTCCTTAATTTTGACTATTAGGAGGAGTTGTGCCATCGAGATTGGAGAATTATGTATTCTTGAGTGGGTCTGTTGATTGATGCTAACTCATTAGCTACTTCGTTTGTCATGTGTGCTTAGTTGTAGCTTGAACCCATCTCGTGTTATACAAGACGCCTAAGTTAAGGACATGTTGAGCTATATGGTAAATCAATGAGAATAATGAGTGTTTTAAAAGAAAATGGTTATGTTTATGTGAATTGGGTATGTGGTTTTGATACCTAAAGATGAAAGTATGATATGGGTTATTATGGATAACTTGAGACTAGGAGATATCATAGGTGGCAGAATATTACTTTGGGTTTATTTACATAATTGGGTGAAAACGTAACCCTACTTGTATGGTTTTCAAAAATTGTTGCCCTCTAAACCCAAGGAGTTGTATTTGATCTATTGTTTGATAGTCCATAAAGATCCCGTATCTAATTAATGTGTGTATTGACTCTTTGAGGCCACGCATTAGGACAAGAGAAGGGATCGAGGGCTTTCTATTGTGTGGTTGTATTTGGACATGATAGTGGTCCTGATATTGAAAATAAACTTGCATTACTGAGGTAGGCAATATATTTTTTTGCTAGGGCATGCATCATTGTGTTTTTATTTCACATTCATTCTGTATGATTTGATACATTACTGTTTAGCTAAATTATGTGGCTCTAGGTAGGCAACATATGTGTTGGTATCCACTTATATGGCCCTAGCTAATCCGTAACACTTACCTATATGATTTTGGGGTTTTATCTAATAAGTAGTTTCATTGTATTCTATCCTCCAGGAAAGCTTTTTGAGAAGATCATGATGCAAAAATATGGATTTGAAAACATCAATGACCATTTTATGAGTTTCAATACGATGCTACTCAAGTACAATTTTCTTTCCTTTAGATCATTTCATCTAAGATATTGCCACTACCATGCTATAAAAGGCTTTGTAATTCTAATCATCCTTCACTATATGTATTAATTGAAAGTACTTTTTATTCATTGACTTGCTAACTTAAAAGAACCCTCCCAATCTATGGATGTTTATTATCTTCATGAACTTAAATATTTGAGATATCTTCTTTTAGTAAGACCCCTTTAGCATGCATGCTTGTAGAGTATGTGATTTTCTTCTATAGGGATGTCTTTTTATACAAGTTACATATTAGGATATGCTTTTTGTACCATAAAGAAGTTTAAGCACATTTTCTTGTGAGAACAAGAATGTTTGAGTGAGTGAAGAAGTTGGGTAGCCAAGGCAACAATAATGTTTGCCCAATCATAGAGCATTCTAACCTAAATTCGGATGTTTGAGATCTTTATGGAGATCCTGGCAAGCCTCAGTTCGGCTTCCACCTATTACTCTTGTCTTTACTATGAATACAAAAATATGACATGCAACAAAAAACATCAAACACCTCTCGACCTTTCCCTAGGCTATCTCGACTATACTTTTGAGGCAATGATCATATGGAGTTCCTCTAACACTTCATACTTTCTTCTTGTTGCTAACGTCCTATAGAAGAGACTTTCAACACTATCTATAAATGTTAGTTGTTGTACTAGGAGTGTGCAACAAGCTCCTCTTGCTTAATTGGTATCCACTATGTTGTCAATTGGTTGAGGCGAGCAAGTTCTATTGGTAATTAGCTATCTATAGACTGTCATCATAGAAGTGTCCTTGATCACTCATAAATAAGGGGCAATTTAATTGGGGCTAAATGCTTTCCATATAGAACTTCAAGCACCTATTCTTGAAATAGACTAGAAGTTGCACCTCGAGTTGGTGGATAGACTAGCCCCCTACCTATTGATTTTATAGTAAAATTTCCAGTGTTTTTCAAATAAGATGACCAATATATCTTGTGAAGCATCCCAATACATATTGAAATTCATAGAATGTAGGGGGAATAAGCTTTGGCTATTTGTAACTTCTCTAATGAACAAAGCTTACAACTGTAATCTTTGTTAAAATTCAAAGCCAAAAAGATATACTAAAAGCCTTTCTCAAGTGACATAACAAGATTAAACCTCAACCAACCCCAATGACTTGATGAACCAATGATAAAAGGTTGATGCATCAACATAGGTTTCTTTTTGAGGTTCCCAGATATAATCATATATTACCAAATGCAATTCACTGATACTTAACATGTTGTTTTAAGAAAAAACTGCCTATTGTCAGAATCAGAAAAAGCCAAGCATGATATTGTTGTCCAATCCTCATCCAGCTAGACAACCAAGTTGTTGAGGTCAAGTACATCATGAATGTTGCCGATGACTTGAATACAAGGGGAGACAGTGGATTTATAATGCCCTAATGACATTCCACAATATTCCGTATTATATACAATATACATGAAGTTGATGAAGAAAATCCTAAATCTTATCATGTCATAGCAACCAAGCTACCTAAAGGACCTATGATCTTCCAAATGAAAGGAGAAGGCTTTGACATATAGAAGGTTGATCAAATCGCTGATATATTGATACTCTTCTTAGGAAGTAGTTGACAAGTTGCTAGGACATTATTTATGATAGGAATGAAATTATTAAAATACAAAATATTGCAAATTACACAACATATAGACTTATAATGCAAATTAATATATCCGTTCAATAATATGATCAAGAAAGCAATAAAGGATGGTCACCATGAGTTAGTTGATAAGAAACCTAGCATTAAAGTGAATCCTTATTCATAGTTTCTTATACTCAAACAATCTAATAGACAACCGACTACTATAAGCTATTGGCTGCAAACCTTGGTATACAAAAGTCTAGAGTTCAAAGGTAGAGCAATGGCATGTTAGAACCAAATTGATTGAGGAGAAGGCATCAACAACTTGACAGCATTCAATAAAAAAGACATTATGAGGTTCTTCCATCTCATAGTAAGAATAAAATGGACATCTCGTAGGTATGAGGCACATGAGAGTTATCATGAAGGGAAGGCCCAAATGATGCCACACCAAACAGGTGCATATTGACTCCTACCAAAAGTGCAATCCCAAAGAGTCATCAATACCACTAAACTACAAGCTATCAACAATTGTGTCATAGATCCTTTGGAGGACCTTTGGAGGACCTGATGGCTAGTTACCTAAAGATATAATGATTATTTTTAATAGGCTATTTGGAGAACATAGAAATCACTAACGAAGAAACTAGGAAACGAGTTATATTTCATGAGAGCTAGTTACTTCTCAATTTGATAGATAGGGGAGAATCTTTACAATCTTATCTCAACAATTGAGAGCGATAGCTAGTAGTGGCAAAACCTAAGAAGACCTAATGGGTAACTTGAATCCTTAGACATTTGCATTTCAATTTAGAGAAACACTCCATAGTATAATTTCATCAATGTCAATATAGATAAGTTTAATTTTGAATTCATTTAGTATGTAACAAGATATAGTTGGCATATTGTTGTTAAGTTCGACTCCAACCCATTTCTCATGCCTCGAATTTGAAGATGGCATGACGACAAATGATCTAGATTGAGCAACACTCATTAGCAACATTGATTTACCTACAATATTTTAAAATTTAGGATATAGATACATGTCATCTTAGGCTACTATACATGAACAAATAACTCAAGAGAAGGATGTTTGTCGATGAAGGGGTTCTATTAAATGTTATGCCCATGGGTACTCTTCACAAGATTGGGAGGATGATGACTAATTCAATATTTACTAACCCTAAAATATCACTCTCAAGGAGAGACCTATGTTACATTAGGAGCCATTGTTGTTGAATTGAAAGACTACTGAAAGATTTCTAACACTTCAGTCTTTATTGGGAAGTCAAGCCATGTTGTTCCTTGCTCCTTAACAAGGAATGGATCCAGACAAATACTAATATGCCCCCTTGATCCTTCACCAAAGTCTCATATTCTAGACTTGAGATAAAGTTGAGATTATTGAGGCAGGAAGATCCTTTCCTAGCCGAGGCACACGCAATAGAAACAATCTTCTCTCTCTATAGGTAAACCCTAGTAGTCGACAGTTTCATATGGAAGTTTATATTGATGATGTAGTCGTAAGGTCAGTAAAATTTTATCAACATCCAGTTGAACTTATGCAAGCTTTTAAGAAAACTCAACTTTGGATGCTCCTTATGCTATGTTGAGGTTTCCTTGAACTGAAGATTCATGCAGATCAGGTAATGAGCACCTCACTTGAACTAAAGTTGGCACTTAATCCTTTACCTGGTAATGCCAGTGCATGTAAAGCTGGTTGCTAGTTGGTCAAGAGTTCATGAAATTAGGACATTGGAAAGCAACAAATTCTTCTCTAAATGGAGGCAAAGATGAAGAAAATGTGAAAGTTTTTCAAGTTGTCCTTAGAGGAAGTAGGAGGAGGTAGTATTCACTAGATCGTGGAAGTGGTTGAATCCATGATAGAAATGTAGAGGAAGAGAAAATGAGAAATCCACAAAGCAAATATTTGATCTCCTTTTATAAAGTAATCATTGAGCACCTAAACGATAAAATAGTCTTCTAAAGAGATATCGCTTGGAAGTTGTGCAACATTTTGGGATCTAAATCAATATGTTAGAGGCTACCGCTTAGCAATACATAGGAAACCCAACAGGGCCATGGAAATGAAAAGGGCAAGTAATTAGGAGAGCCAAGTAATGAGGTGATCATGTCCATGACTAATCCATTAGAAGAGTGAGTTTTGGGCATAAAAGAAATTACGCGAGAAAAATGATAGAAATCGAGAGGACTACTTGGGGATGGCATTCATAGCTCTATATAAAGGAGGCCAAGGCAAATCATACCAAATTATATTCTAGCCTTCCTTTTCTTACTCATTCTTTTTCTTCATTTCTTAATGCCTATATTGGTGTTCCAAAAAGTACCTCTTTTCGGAGTCCTGGAGAGGAAGATGATGTTTGGGTTGATATATAGTGTGACTTTTTCAGATATATTGAGCCATATGGGAAATTTCTCTGTTCTCTCCCCGATCGAGATATCTCTCTCTTTCACCCCCCAAAAGATTTATTTGAATCATCAAAAATTTTAGAGCGTAAAGTGTAATGGAAGTGGCAATTAGATCAGGATTTTTTGGTTTTTTTGGGGGGGCATCTGGGGTGATTAATATTCTAAATTTAGAATAATTTATGGTTGGTTTGGTTGGACCAATAACAGTGAAGCATCCAGCCCCGTTGTTTTAAAAAAAACCAATTGGTAATATATCTACGATTACTACTTTTATCATGTCACATATATTTATGGCAGAACACAGCCAAAATAAGAAATTCAGAAAAAAGGAAGTCGTATCAAAAGACGTGGTATTGCAGTATTTGTCCTATATGTGCAAATCCAAATCGGGCAGACTTTTACTCCGAGTAGAAACAGAAACCTAGGTAAAAGAATCTAAAGAATTGAAGAAGCTCATTCAGAAACAAGAAATAAGTATTGCGATTTGATCTGATTCTATTCTACATTGCGATTTGGATCCGATCTCGATGAAAACAATACATCAATGAGAAGTTAGTTCAATAATGTTGGTACATGTAGTATTTTTTTTTATATTCTATTGGTATAATATAATATAGATTAATATGTAGATATAATATAGATATATAAATATAGATATATAATATAGATATAAGGGGTCAAAAAGTCGTCTTTTCTTGGAAAATGTAAGAAAAAAGACCTTTCGTTAGAAGTTCGAAAAGTCCATTATGAAAAAGGAAAGAGCGTTGAAATTTACACATTGATTCCTTTTTGCGATTTTTTTGGTGAAACCGTATGCATCAGCAGGTGCATGTACGGCTCTTAAGGCGTATGTACCGTAACATTTTAATCAAATCGACTTTATCGGGAAAGACTATTTTCTTTAGGCCAAGAGAAGTTGATAGTGAAATACCTGAATCAACCTTATTGGCCTTATGGTCTATCTCAGTATAGAGCACGATGCCAACAAAGATTTTGTATCTGCTTATAAACTCTCCGGGCGGATGGGTAATACCCGGAATAGCTATTTATGATAATATGCTATTTGTATGATACTATGCAAATTTTGTACAACCAGATGTACAGACAGTATGCATGTGATTAGCTTCTGCTTCAATGGGATCCCTTTTATTTTGGCAGGAGGAGAAATTACCAAAACGTTCTAGCATTCCTCTCACGCTTGGTGCCAATGAGCCCTCTTCTTTCTCAATAAAAGACTATGCCTTCGCCATATGAATATTAAGTAATAATAGCACGGCAAACCGAGTTCGAGATGCCAAATTTTTTTTTTTCAAAACCATTCGACTATGCATAATCCAGCAAGTACTCATGAAAAAGCGTATTTACAATTTTATCTGATCTATCGGGAGTCGCATTGGTTTCATGTGTCATTAAAGTTTTTTTATTTTCAAGGTTTTCATACACTGAAAGCTTTTTAACAATATTTTATGTTATGTTATGAAAGAATATGAGAAAAAAAACGAAACTTGAAATTGCTGAATAACAGACGAAATAATAAAGCAAGGGAACCATCATAGTATTTTTACAAATACTTTAAAAATCGAGGATGGCTATTGGATTATTTAATGATCTGGGTCTGATAGGCCCAGCATATTATTTATCTGATGGAGGTCAAGCCTAATTCATAGTAGAATCATTTTTTAATGATCTGGGTCTGATAGGCCCAGTATATTTATTTATTCGATGTAGCCAGGCCCAAAAATAAATTGGCTAGTAAAGTTACATGTTTTGAAGTAAAAGAAGATGCCTGTACAGTTCTTCAATTCTATCTTTGTTTGTTTTTTTTTTTATTATTATTTATTCCTCTCGCCTTAATCATGCGAGATAGAGAAAACCTTTATAGATGTTCAATATCAGGGCATTGATCCAACAACCCGCTAGTTCTTTTATGAGGCACAAACTGGAGAATTTATCCTCCGGAAGTGCGGAAGAACTACTTCGAAACTTCGCTGAAACTATCAAATACAAGGTTTATGTACAAAGAACGGGGCAACTTCATCATTTGGCTTATATCCGAAGACATGGAAAGGGATACGTTTTGGTGTCAGCAGCAGAAGCCCAAGCCCACGGAATTGTTGATTCCTGTAGAAGTGCTTGAATAAAAAAAATTGCACCACGGATTTTTCGTAACTACACGATTTGAGATTTTATTTTTTTTTTTTTTATCTTCTTAATCTTATGTCATCTGATTTAATGACGACTAACGTCTATTTAATGAATTAATTCATTAAATCAAGTTAGATTGATCTAAACTTATTAGAAACACAAGACAGCCAATCCGAAATGTCACGAAATCCCCCGCTCTTCGGGGATGCCTCAGCGCCGAGGAACGTGTATTAGGGTGTATGTGCGACTCGTTCAGATCATAGACTAAGACAAAAAAGAAAGGAAATAAATTATTCCAGTATCGGTGATCGGTTAAGATAGTGTGAATGGAGTTCTTTTTCATTCACTATCTTAACTTAAAAAAAAATCTAAAAAAATCTATTAAATATATATATATTCTTCTATTGTGTATCAAATTTATGGTTTCGATTGGTGCAAACCCAATCACCTCAATTTGCAATTTAAGATGAGAAAGACTTCCCCATTGGTAGCAAATGGTTATCGATTAAGCGGGGAAAATCCTATTTCAATTAAAAAGCGGAAAAATGATGCCCTTATTTTTGCAAGAACGGACTAAGAGGGTCAACTACCCAGCTAATCTTCATACTTAAATGCCGTTACTGTATAGCTAGATTTCGTGTGAAAGACCTATTACTAGATATTTCATGAGTAGAGCCAAAGAGTGTGAACTATACAAGTTAACAATAACATTGATTAAATGAAGGAAGGAGCTCCGGTGTATATAGAGGACCTCGCCGTTTAAAAAGTAATTATAGAAACGATGGAACCCACCATTTCTTTCTCTATTTCTATTTAATTTACTATGTTTTTTTGATACCTAGTATCAATACAATTTCTTATTTCGAGGTTAAATGCTTAGAAATAAAAAAAAAAAAATCGTGGTTGGGAAGGTTGGTTATAGTAGCAAAAGCCTTTGGAATTTTAATTTTATACATTGGAAGAATATTTTTTTTTGTTAGATAGGAAGGGAAAAGGGAAAAGAATAACTGAAAGAAAAGAAATCAAATAGTTATTCATCAAAGTCTCATTTATTCAATGACCAGAATTAAACGAGGATATATAGTTCGGAAACGGAGGACAAAAATTCGTTTATTTACTTCAAGCTTTTGCGGGGCTCATTCAAGACTTACTCGAACTATTACTCAACAAAAAATAAAAGCTTTGGTTTCGGCTCATCGGGATAGAGATAGGAAAAAAGAGATTTTCGCGGTTTGTGGATCAGTCGAATAAATGCAGTAATTGGTAAGAATCCAAAAAAATATACCACAGTTATCATAATTTAATGTATAATCTGTACAAGAGGCAATTGCTTCTTAATCGTAAAATAGTTGCACAAATAGCTATATTAAAAGGAAATTGTCTTTTTATGATTGCCAACGAGATCATAAAATAAAAATTCCCCGGAGACTGAACTCCGGGAAGGTAATAGAGTAGAGATTTGTATGATAAAATAGAATTCATATGATTTGATTATGATAAAATCATCAAAATGAACAACCACGCTCAAAAAAAAAAAGATTTATTCTTCTTCACCGATTATCTTTTTTTCTTACAACAACAACCCAAATTGGATTGTCGTAGTTTTCGAACAAAACATCAATCCACATTTGATTTGAGTTTAGATTCAAATTTGAATTCAATTGAAGAGTTATTTTTTTTTTTTAAGAAGACCAGTAGTACTAGTTCTAGCGGTCGACTGGCTTTTTTCAAATTGTTTTTCATTATTAAAAATTGTTTCTCATTATTAAGAAAAGGTAACAAAGATAAAATACGAGCTTGTTTTATAGCAATAGTAATTAATCGTTGTTGTTTCAAGGTCAATCTATTCACTCGCCTAGGTAATATTTTTCCTTGTTCACTAATAAATCGACTAATTAAACTCATGTTTCTATAATCAATTCGATCCCCCAACCCAATTGGGGGTAAACGCCTACGAAAAGATCGCTTGGATTTACGAAAGGGTGGCTTGTATTTATCCATGGTTTATTCCTTATCTCTAAAATCCCATTTCTTACAAAAAAGGATTTGTTTTATTTATATTTTTCTTTTTATTTATTTATTTTTTTTTTTTTAATATATGTTGTTATATAATGAAATATATGTTATAAAAAGTTCTATATATAATTTATAGAATATATATGAAAAATAGATCATTTTTCATGTTCCTTTGGAAGGGTGACACAGACGCGATTAATTTGATCTATTTCTTTATCTCTGCGTGAATCATATGTTTGCAACAACAGGGACAGAATTTTCTCAATTCCAATCGACTAGGCGTATTGTGTCGATTCTTTTGAGTAATATATCTGTAAATACCTGTTGATTCCTTATTAAAACTATTTTGAGCACAACTGGTACATTCCAAAATAACCGTTATTCGGATATCTTTACCCTTGGCCATGAACCTCCTTTGGGTTTTTGATTCACTTAATTCTTCTATTTTCTGATTCGAAGCGAAGAAGAAGAAAGGAAGAAAAAAAAGTAGAAGTTGAGAATTTGAAATCAAATTATGAAAGATTTCGTTCCAATTAATATAGTACAGTAATTAATATAGTATTAATATAGTACAATAGTACAGTAATAATTAAGTAATACAATGATTTCGAACTATATTTCGAATCACAGTACAGTATTTCAGTTTTCATTTAAGTCTCTTGTATGATATTGTTGCCCCGCCCTAGCCATTCCATTTCCATTTCTGGTCTCACTCTATTATTAATAGAAATGGAATTGAAGCCTGGGCCAGATTCCGAGTTTCGCTGAGGCCGAATCCACCTTTATTCTCTCTTTTCTAACTTATTCTATTCTAAAAAAAAAAAAAAAGAAATAAAGAAGAGGGGGTTAATCACAGATATTTGATTGGATCTCTAATCTTCTTCACCCCTTCCCGTGCCAATAACTAGAATGAAAAAAGGGGAATATCAATGCATCTGGGAATAAACGATTGATCTCTATCAAGAGGCCCGCTAAAGCCCCGAACCATAGAGTACTTACCACTGGTGCCACGGAGAGATATGTTTTTAGATCTCGCATTTAAAATCCTCCTTCTTTTTATTCTTTATTGTAAATTTGAATACATAATTACATATAGGAATATGATCAGATGGTTATTTAGTTAATAACCACTTGTATTTGTCGTCAGAATTCCTAATTCAAATTGAAATGTACAACGATTCATTAGATATCTTTTTTTTAACAAAAAAAGGTCTATTTCTGCCCGAGCATTCCCTAAAAATATTTTTCCGTTTTAGGGAATTTCCTATTTCTTTTTATTTCATAATATAATAAGTCTTTTATTATTATAATTTTGATTATTATAAGAATTTGATTATTCTTAATTCTATTACTATTATTATATAGAGTAGAAATTCTATATTCTAGAATATTCTTTTTATTTTTATAGATTATTCTTTTTATTATTATACTCTATATATTCTATTTTTTAATTAATTAATTAATTAAATATTCTTATTTTATTCTATTTTAATTTATTCTATAGATTCTTTGTTCTATAGAATATATAGATATTTTTTTTTTAGTTTCATATCCTATATTATAGGATATGAAACTAAAAAAAAGAAAAAAAAAAAAAATAGCAGGATGATATATATATATATCATATCAACGGAGAAAAGAAAAAATGTGGAAAACAAAACAAAGATTCTTTCCAATGACACTGGAAACCAATTGAAAGGGATGTAGCGCAGCTTGGTAGCGCGTTTGTTTTGGGTACAAAATGTCACGGGTTCAAATCCTGTCATCCCTATCCCTAACTATTAGTTATCGTATGAGCAGTAACAAGGGATCACGATTCAAATTGGACATACATACTCAATATCAATATATCAATATATATTGATATAGTATATGCATGCACGATGTATTGGGGTCACGTAAAATTCTTTATGAAAATTAAGCGCTCTTAGTTCAGTTCGGTAGAACGCGGGTCTCAAAACCCGATGTCGTAGGTTCAAATCCTACAGAGCGTGATTCCATTTCCATTCTTGTTATATCGAGAATGACACTGAAATAATTGAACAGCAGTCTAAAGTATGAATTTGACCTCCTGTGGATTAGTAAAAAACAAAGAAATAGGAGGTCCATAAACAAAGAGATGTTAATTAATCAAAGGTCCAACTGATCACCACGCCGGTATTGTAAATATGCAGTTACGAATAATCCAGCCAAAGTAATAGGAATGAGACCTAACACAATTCCAAATAGAAAAACTTCAATCATTTTAATTTGTTTGAAAGGGAAAGGGGGAGGTAATATCTATCCTTAAATATTAATCTGTATTGACCATTAATCTCAATGACCAAGAATTGGAAATTGACACGGTAAGGAACTATAGAATATCCCAAAATTTCCAATTCATTTCATAATTTCAAATCAAATAAGTCGTATCTTACTCAGACCGATAAATAGAGCTGAGGTTATAGTTAAAGCCGCTAGTAGAAAACCGAAATAACTAGTTATAATGGGCATAAAGAAGCTAAATGAAATATTTTCTTTTTTTATACATATGTTTATAAAGCACGCCCTAAGTTTCCATTTTTGAGAAAAAAAATAGGAAGATAAACAAAAATACCATTGAAAGATACAATTGAAAATTTTTGATTCATCAATCATTACAGACGAAGAAAAATATAGTGACATAGGTAAGAAATCAATTCATCATCTGTGACATCTACCCATCCTGTGATTCCAAATCAACAGATTTATTGAGCAACTCGTGAGTTGAGTAAACTAATCTAATTAAAATAATGAAAATAATAATGAATATTAAAACAAAAAAAAAAAAAAAGAATAAGAACTTTGTTGTTTAACTTCATTCAACTTTGAATTAATATGGAAGAAAATAGGAAAAATATCTATTTTAACCCCCTTTTTTTATTGTATCTAATTTGTTGTTCTATTTTCATTTTAGAACAAAAGAAGAGTGACCTTAGAATGCCCTTTCTTTTTTGACTTTCATTTTAACTCATTAGATTTAGTAGTAGGTTGCATTTTTCTAATATCTACAACGAGAAGAAAAAGCGTATCGGATCACTCGAAACTAGGGTTCCGCAGTTTTTTTGTCTTTCCATCCATATTTAATTTTAATATAAAGCTCTATCCTTGTAATTAAGCCAAGAAAAAAGAGCCTTTTTTGTGTCTAATAAAAGAAAAAGAGGAGGTTCCAACAAAAAACATCTTTCGACAACCACAAAAAGTAGATTTCTAGATTTTGCATCTAATTGAATTGTAGAAATATGATAATTTCCTTCATAAATTATTAGAAACCAATCCGTCGAATTCACCTTTTAATTGATCCTCAGTTTCTAGTCTGAAGCTAATAATGTGGAGAAGCCTCATCTTATACTATAAAAATTTCTTATACTCTCAAACTTTGAGGAATTTTCTATTGAGTACATTGAGACAACCAACAAGGAAAGAAGAAAGAAATTATCTAGTACTTGATCTCGCCACTGATTGTGAAATTTCGTTGCTGTGTCAGAAGAAGGATAGCTATACTGATTCGGTATACTCGAAATACACCCTTGGTACAATATTGACGATCTAACAAAGATTTCATTTCAGTAAATTTCTACTTACTGATCTCATCTTTTATGGAATCGATCGCCCTTTGACTGTACAAGAATATGTGGAGCTCGACATGTCTGGAAGCACGGGAGAACGCGCTTTTGCTGATATTATTACCAGTATTCGATACTGGGTTATTCATAGCATTACTATACCTTCCCTATTCATTGCAGGTTGGTTATTTGTCAGCACGGGTTTAGCTTACGATGTATTTGGAAGCCCCCGCCCAAACGAGTATTTTACAGAGAGCCGACAAGGAATTCCATTAATAACTGGCCGTTTTGATCCATTGGAACAACTCTGATGAATTTAGTCGATCCTTTTAGGAGGCCTTAATGACCATAGATAGAACCTATCCAATTTTCACAGTGAGATGGTTGGCTGTTCACGGACTAGCTGTACCTACCGTTTCTTTTTTGGGGTCAATATCAGCAATGCAGTTCATCCAAAGATAAAATAACTAAATCTAATCCGAATTATAGAGCTACGACACAATCAAATCCGAACGAACAAAACGTTGAATTGAATCGTACCAGTCTCTACTGGGGGTTATTACTCATTTTTGTACTTGCTGTTTTATTTTCCAATTATTTCTTCAATTGAGAGACGAAAAGGGAATAGTAAAAATATATTAGGAATTCTCTTATCTCATTCGGAAGGATATCATACCCATAACTATCCATGACTGTTTATGTCTCTAGCATGACCACTTAATCAAATGGGGAGGGAAGTGAGGTAAATGGCCGATACTACTGGAAGGATTCCTCTTTGGCTGATAGGTACTGTAACTGGTATTATTGTGATCGGTTTACTGGGCCTTTTCTTCTACGGCTCATATTCCGGATTGGGATCATCCCTGTAATAATCGGATGAATTGAGTTTTAGAAATGAAAGCATAAGAACTCAACAGGGATCCACTCTTTCTTTGACGAATTCGAGGGGTCCCGTTGAGTTCTTAATAATCATAATATTTTTTCTTCGTATAAACGACTCAATGGATAACTTTTTCCGATGTTTCAAAAAACTCCATTTCATTTTTTTTGATGATGTTTTTGTAACTTTGATGTGAGTGATGAGATAATAAGGTAAGGTATAATAAGATTATCAAATTAATAAGGATTTGTATATGTCCGAATTTAAATTTCCCCTTTAGTATTAGTTTAGGAGATTTAGCCAAGTCAAAAAAATATATAAACCACAATTTCTACCGACGTATTCAAAAGAATGAAGTCAAAGAGGCTCTTAAACATATGAAGGGTGGTAAATCGGTAGGAGCAGATAATATTCCTATAGAAGTTTGGAAAATACTAGGAGAAATAGGAATCACTTGGCTCACAAGACTATTTAATGAAATACGGAAAAACCAAAAGTTGCCCGAGGAATGGAGAGCAAGTACACTTATACCCATATATAAGAACAAGGGAGACATTCAAAATTGTGCGAATTATCGAGGTATCAAGTTAATGAGTCATACTATGAAATTATGAGAAAGAATTATCGAACGTAGGTTTAGACAAGTATCAAGTACAACAAAAAACCAATTTAGATTCATGCCAGGCAGATCTACTATTGAAGCGATTCACCTTTTGAGACGTCTTATGGAACATTTTAGAGCAAAAAAGAAAGACCTTCACATGATATTTATTGATCTAGAAAAAGCTTATGACAGAGTACCGAGGGAGGTTCTTTGGAGAACTTTAGAAAAAAGAGGTATCCTATTGACATATATTAATTTTATAAGAGACATGAATGATGGGGCAAAAACATGTGTGAGGACTCATGAAGGAATGATAAACTTCTTTGAAGTTAATATTGGGTTACATCAAGGATCAACTTTAAGCCCATACTTATTTATAATGGTGATGGATGAGTTAACAAAACATATTCAAGATGAAGTACCTTGGTGTATGTTATTTGCAGA
This sequence comes from Brasenia schreberi, assembly GCA_036023115.1. Taxonomy (NCBI): domain Eukaryota; kingdom Viridiplantae; phylum Streptophyta; class Magnoliopsida; order Nymphaeales; family Cabombaceae; genus Brasenia; species Brasenia schreberi. The sequence goes on from JAYKKT010000061.1 coordinate 14,211,601, forward strand.
TGACATTGTATTGGTGGAGGAGTCTAAGGAAAAAGTTAATAGAAAATTGGAACTATGGAGAGAAACATTAGAAAGCAAAGGTCTCTAACTTAGTAGAACAAAGACAAAATATATGGAATGTAAGTTTGATCATTTGGTTACTTCATAGGACATAGAAATTAAAATTGGCACACATTGCATTCCCGTAAAGGAAAGTTTTAAATGCCTAGGGTCAATTTTTCAGAGTGATGGAAGAATTGATGGAGATGTTACACATAGAATTAATGCTGGTTGGTTAAAATGGAGAGGAGCATCAGGTATTCTTTGCGATAAGAAGATGCCATTAAAATTAAAAGGTAAATATTATAGAGCAGCAATTAGGCCTGCCATGTTTTATGGTTCTGAGTGTTGGGCAGTTAATCATCAACATGTACAAAAGATGTCTCTGACAGAAATGAAGATGTTGAGATGGAGGAGTGGTCATACAAGAAAAGACCGTATACATAATGAGGTTATTAGAAACAAATTAGGAGTGGCACCAATAGAGAATAAAATGAGAGAACATCGTTTAAGATGGTTTGGATATATAGAAAGAAGATCAAAAGAAGAACCTGTAAGAAGGTTAGAAAAACTAAATTTGAAAAGTATTAAAAGAGGTAGAGGACGACCACAAAAGTGTTGGAAAGAAACAATAAAGAATGATCTAGCTTATTGGGAGTTAACTGCTAACATGGCACACGATAGGGATCTGTGGAAACAAAGAATCCATATAGCCGACCCCGTCTAGCATGGGAAAAGGCTTAGTTGTTGTTGTTTGAATACATACCCCTATGACTCTATATCCATAGTCACAGAGTCTAATAGTTGTATCCAAATTAATTTCATGTAGAAAAAGACTGATACTTTGCTTCTGGAGCATGATTATTGAGATTTTGTTCATTCACAACTATGGTTTATAAAGGCAACAACATTTTTTTGTACTTTCATGATTCTACATGCTTCTTTAAAAACCTCTTTCTAGAGTTCCTAGTCTTCCAACTTCCATAGCTTATTCTTTGGATATTGTCACTCCTCCAATCACATAATCAACTTTCAATCTCACCGATTTTCATATTGAGGAGTTGCCCTTAACTTGGGAAGTCTTTGTGATGCCGTTTTGCCCAAACTTTATTCATCCTTGGCTCACAACCAATCAACCGTATGTTGACTCAGTAGATAGGATAAAGAACCAGAAATATCATGTTATCTTTATAACATGACCTTATCATGTTGTCATATCTGACCAAACAATTCGACAACAATGCTTCCTAATTTTTTATCTTTATGGATTTCTTGATACAACTGCTAAGAATTCCCTTTTCAATTGATGTCTCCCACTGTTGTTGATGTTGTAGCAATCACGAGTCTCCTCATCAATGGTGTTGACCCTTCCTTCTTCTTTTTTTTTTCTTTCTTTCAAAGAATCTTTCTTACAAAGGATTCTTAGAGGTCAAAGTGTGTTAGTTAAGAATGTGACTTAAGATGAACATACTAGCTTTCTTCTATTCTAGCTATACAAGTCCATTGTGTGCTCCAATAGCATTGCAATCGCAGAGGAGCATCGTGTCATTGTTGAGTCTTTAGTATTTGACTGCTATTTTGGTTTTTCTTTATTTTTTCAAAGTACTTTTTCTAAGGTATACACGCTTTCCTCTTCAAGCTCTAGAACAGAAAAACCCCTACCACTATCTCTACTCCATGATGGTTTACTAGTGTTGGATATACCTATTTATCCTTTGAGTCATGAAAATTTTGTTACTCGATAGTTATCGAAATACTATCTAGTTCCATTTGCATCTCTCCCTTGGAGTGGTAAGGATTTTCCTCCTCTTTGGATTTGCTGAATAGGGTTGGTGTGCCATCGTCTTCCAACAATCGAATAATGGCCGAGTGGTATTTTACAAATTGTATAGCCTATCAATTCAAGCCTGTCCAAGAAATCCTTGACCCCATTTATCTGACAAAGGTATTAGCAGAAGACATAGCAACATCAAATTTGGCAACGGTTGTGATGGCTAAAGGCAGCATGCAACTCATTGAGAAGTTTCCTTTTGGTATCTTCACAACTAATATAGAAAATACTATTGAATATGAAAACTAGGGCTCTTAGACCGCTTATGTCATCTTTGATAAAGAACTAGTGTATTTTCTACACAATCAGTACATTAAGTATTTCTACATATTAGAAAATCATTGCATAGGGGATACACATCAATCTTTCATAATCATGCACATTAGGTACCTTTGCACAGTCCATTTCCATGATCCATTAAAAATCTGCATCCTAGTAAAATCTTCTTGTTAGGTAAAATTTTGCCAGTTAATTAAATTTTCTGCATATTGATTGCATCAATTCCTTCAATATTTAATCCTTGCACACTAGCTAAACTTATTCCATGTAGCAAATTCTTTTGAATAAAATTTCTTATGTCGATCTTCATGATTCCTATTCATATTGACTACATCGATGTCCATATCCATTTCATTAGGGTTCCATACATATTAACTAAGTTGCCATTGCATAGTTCATTTGCATCAATTTTATTATTCTCGTTACTCATTAAAATTATATAATAGTTCAATCAGCCCCATTAATATTTAGTTAAAACCTTATCCTAGCCTAACCCCTTAGAACCCAAACCTATTAGCTTGTTGTCCCATCTAGCGAATTTAACTCATAAGTCAAAACTGCACCTTGAACCCATAAAAGATAGGAATTCCCCTTTATACTCACCTATCCTTTCAAGTGTGCAAAAATAATACCTTAATTAGCCAAGTAGATCGTTAGCTAAGAGGACGACCCTTCCTTGATGGAGTAAGACCCCACTATGCAAAATGGGATGGCTAAAGATGAATTCTCATGGACTTAAGTTTAATTTGTTCTGTTTTCTTAAGTTGGTTGTATTTATAAGTTGACGTTTCACATAACCAAATTTTGCATACCTGACAACCTATGTTATCCAAGATCCTACCAACCGCCCCCCAAGTTCATCAAGTCCAACACTTTTAGTTTACAAGGCAATGATATTCGAATATAACATAAGCAAGGCCATACTTTTACATAATTAAGTTAAAAAATCCATGTCTCACGTATACCACCTAGCACCATCTCCTAAGCCCAATGTATCCCTTTAGTGCTACCTTATAGTCTTTATAACTTCATATCAATCAATATTATATGGTCAATGTAAATATGAAGATCACATACCCAAATCCATCCTTCAACCCACTTTATTTTAAAGCAATTTATTACTCTCATTGATTTACCACGTTAACTCCACGTGTTGTATAACACGAAATGAGATACCGCATCTACACATAATTCTTTTCAGAGCCGGGTGTTTCTCAATTTTCAACACTTTTGACCTTTTGTCACATACCTTTCAGTACTTTTTTAACTAACATATTCCATCTATGACTCCATATTCATAGTCATTAATAGTACGAGTCGTATCCAAATTAATTTCACATGAAAAAATGCACTTGAGATTTAGTTTATTCATAGTTTGGGTTCATGAAAGAAAAATTGTACCTTTCTGCCCCCACTCATTGTGTACATATTCTCCTTTTTCTATATTGTCCACCTATATGCATAATTATGATAATGATTCTTAAAAAGGTAAGCTTTCTTAATAGTTGATCCTTCTATCATCTCTCCATTTGATATCACCATCAATTATAGGTAATTATTCCTGAAGCTCCAACGCGACTCTAGATTTAGAAAAGAAGTCTCTTTTTAATGACTTCTAGTTCAACCAAGATGGTTCCTGAAGCAAAGCCCAAAGCCTCTACTTCGACCAAGATGGTTCCTGAAGCAAAGCCCAAAGCCTCTACTTCGACTATGATAATTACCATACTCTTTTAAGGGGTGGACTACATCTCTAATCTAACCACAACTACCGCTACACGTTGTTAGGGTTCTTCTTCATCTCTATTAACCGAGGAAACTCTTGATTTGGAAACTCAAGTCGAGGTTGCTGTAACCTCAATCTTGACAATCATAACTAAGACAACTCCTACTAAGGATACTTGAAAAACCATTCACGGAGAGACTCAAGCCAAGGCTTTTGTGGTCCCAAGATTCAAGAGGGCTCTTGTTCATGTTTCTATCACTCTCCCGCTTGTATAGTGGGTAGCAACCACAACTCCTTGGCTAGAATTTGCTCTTAGGGTGGTGTTGCAGAGGCTCCTCGAGAGGAGACTCCAATCAATATGGTTATTCCGAACGATGATATTGTTGTGCTAATAGAAGAAGTCATGCCTCTGCCACTCTTAAGAATCAATTTTGATATAGAGTTCATTCAGACTATACTCAATAAGGATTTTGAGGAAGGGCTAAGTCTTTAAGACACTCTTTCTTCTACCCCTTACAAACGTCTATAAATCTAGACGTACATCTCCGTACTTGACAAGTTTGCTTTGATCTACAAAGGAGCATGAATTATCAATTGCCCAGGACCTCTATGAACCATCAATGTCTGTCAGATCATTTTTTTAGGTTGGATTGTCTTGCACAATAGTGAGCTCTATCGAGGATGTCTCATGATAGATTTCAATCTTATGCTTTCAATTTATGAGATAACATTGACCGATGTCAAGAAGCTCATGAGCAAATTAACCTCCTCGAATACAACTTTCTTTCTTTCGAGAAGCTGCTTGCTTATGACACAATTTGCCTCCCTCAATGACTCCTTGGCCCTATAGTACTAATAGCTAAGAAAACCTATTAGAGCTTATAAAGTGGAACAACGAGAATCATGGGATTTAGAGGAGACCTATTTGAATTCTTTCTCAAGAAACCAATTGCCGAAAGAATGGCGAATGACCGAGAATCACGTAGCTCTCAAACGGGATTATAAGGAGTGTCAAATGACCATTGTCTGACACAAACTCACATGTTTGGTAGCTTCTTCTGCCTTTAATAAGGTTTTTACTTCAGGATAGAGTTATTCCATGTAGTAAATTCTTTTGAATAAAATCTCTTATGTCGATCTTCATGATTCCTATTCATATTAACTACATCTATGTCCATATCCATTTCATTAGGATTCCATACATATTAACTAAGTTGCCATTGCATAATTCATTTGCATCGATTTTATTAGTCTCTTTACTCATTAAATTATATACTAGTTCAATCAGCCCCATTAATATTTAGTTAAAACCTTATCCTAGCCTAACCCCTTAGAACCCAAACCTATTAGCTTGTTGTCCCATCTACCCAATTTAACTCCTAAGTCAAAACTGCACCTTGCACCCATAGAAGATAGGAATTCCCCTTTATACTCACCTATCCTCTCAAGTGTGCAAAAATATAAGCTTAATTAGCCAAGTAGATCGTTAACTAAGAGGACGACCCTTCCTTGATCGTTATACTCACCTATCCTCTCAAGTGTGAAAAATGGGACGGCTAAAGATGAATTCTCACGTACTTAAGTTTCATTTGTTCTATTTTTTTAAGTAGGTTGCATTTATAAGTTGACATTCCACATAACCAAAATTTTGCATACTTGACAACCTATGTTGTCCAAGATCCTACCAACCGCCCCCTAGTTCATCAAGTCCAACACTTTTGGTTTACAAGGCAATGATATTTGAATATAACATAAGCAAGGCCATACTTTTACATAATTAAGTTCGAAAATCCTTGTCTCATGTATACAACCACCTAGCGCCATCTCCGAAGCCCAATGTATCCCCTTTGGGCTACCTTCTAGGCTTTATACCTCCATATCAATCAATATTAAATGCTCAATGTGAATATGAAGATCTCATACCCAAATCCATCATCAAACCCACTTTATTTTAAAGCAATTTGTTACTCTCATTGGTTTACCACGTTAACTACATGTGTGTTGTATAATGCAAAATGAGATACTAAATGCATCTACCCATAAATCTTTTGGGAGCCGGGTGTTTCTCAATTTTCAACACTCTTGACCTTCTGTTACATACCTTCCAGTATTTTTTTAACTGACATATTCCATCTACGACTCCATATTCATAGTCATTAATATTACGAGTCATATCCAAATTAATTTCACATGAAAAATTGCACTTCAGATTTAGTTTATTCATAGTTTGGATTCATAAATGCTACAACTCTTTTTAGAACTTTCATACTATCGTTAATAGTATGAGTCGTATCCAACTCTTTTTTGAACTCTTCTTCGAGAACCCTCTTTCTAGATTTCCTAGTAGTCCTACTTTCATGGCTTTTCCTTTGGATACTGTCATTGTTTCAATCACATAATCAACTCTTAGTCTCACCAATTTTATATTGTGGAGTTTCCCTTGATTCAAGAAGTCTTTGTGATGTCTTCTTGCGCAAACTTTATCCATCTTTAGCCCAAGACAAATTAATTATATGTTGACTGGGTAGATAGGGTTAACAACCACAAACACCTTTGGATGCAATGAATATCTATGACCTTTTCATGTTATCTTGTGTGACCATACAATTTGAGTATAATATTCTCTAATTTCTTGTCTTTTTGGATTTCTCAATAGAACCCCTTCCAAATGATGCCTCCCACCATTGTTTATGTTAAGGCAATCACGAGTCTATGGATCATTGGTGTCAACCCTTTCTCATTAGATTCTTCCTCTTAATGTGACTCAAGACTAAAAGTGAGTTTTCTTTTCTTCTAGCTATGCATGTCTATTATCTTCTCCAATAGAATTGTGCTCGCCAAGGAGAATCACATCATTAATAAGGCTTTGTTTTTTCACTATCCTTATATTTTTTTTCTTTTCTTGAAGTACTTTTTTGTAGGTATACATACTTTCCTCTCTCAACTCCTGAATAGGAAAACCTCTAATTCTCTCTACACCATGGTGGTTTCTCTAGTATGGGATATACATGTACTTTTTTTGTTTGAACCCTCTTTTCCTCCATGGTCAAATTAACCTTAAAAAGTAAAAATTCTTTTTAGGTAGAGTTTTATTAAAACTCTAATCTCAAACAAGGGACACTATCAATATGCCTTGATAAACAGCTCTATTTGGAGTTTGATAATAATTATGACTTTAATCCATTGAGTCATGAATTTCTTTAAATCAATAGATGCAAAAAAGACTATCCAGTTCCATTCACATATCTTCCTCAGAGTGATAATGATTCTCATGCTCTCAAGATTTGCAGATGGGGTTGGTCCACCAATCGAACAATCACCAAAATTAATTTTCAAAATATCTAACCATCAATTTGGGCTTGTCCAAGAAATCCCTTACCCCATTTATTTGACCGAGATATTAATAGGTTATATAGTAACATCAAATTTGGCAGTGGTTGTGGTGACTAAAGGCAACCTACAACTAAGGAAGAAGCTTCCTAGCTTCACACCTAATCCAGGAAACACTATTGAGTATGAGGAGTGATGTTGTTCGACAATTTGCCTTCTTTGATAAATGACTGAAGGATTTTATATGTACTTTACTAGTTTGACACCTATTGAGCCATGTTCAAAACATGTACGGACCAATCAAAACATGTTACCACAAGACATCCTTATTCTAACCTTTCTGCCCCCACTCATTGTGTACATATTCTCCTTTCTTTATATTATCCACCTATATACATATAATTATGATCATGATTCTTAAAAAGGTAAGCTTTATTAGTAGTTGATCCTTCTATCATGTCTCCTTTTGATATCCCATCGATTGTAGATAATTATTCCTGAAGCTCCAACACGGCTCTAGATTTTGAAAAGAAGTCTTTCTTTAGTGACTTATAGTTCGACTAAGATGGTTGGTCAATCAAAGCCCAAAGCCTCTACTTCGACTATAAAAATTACCATACTCTTTTAAGGGGTGGACTACGTCTCTAATCTAACCACAACTACCAGTGCACCTATTAGGGTTCTTCTTCATCTCTGTTAACTGAGGAAACTCTTGATTTGGAAACTCAAGTCGAGGTTGTTGTAACCTCAATCTTGACAATCATAACTGAGACAACTCCTAACAGGGATACTTGAAAAAACCTTCATGGAGAGACTTAAGCTGAGGCCTTTGTGGTCCCAAGATTTGAGAGGGCTCTCGTTCATGTTTCTATCACTCTCACGCTTCTATAGTGGGTAGCAACCACAACTCCTTGGCTAGAATTTGCTCGTAGGGTGGTGGTGTTGTAGAGGCTCCTCGAGAGGAGACTCCAATCAATATGGTTATTCCGAACGATGATGTTGTTGTGCTAATAGAAGAAGTCATGCCTCCTACACTCCTAAGAATTAATATTGATATAGAATTCTTTCAAACTGTACTCAATAAGGATTTTGAGGCAGGGGTAAGTCTTTAAGACACTCATTGTTCTACACCTTACAAACATGGTATAAATCTAGACATACATCTCTGTGCTTGACAAGTTTGCTTTGACCTACAAAGGATCATCAATTGTCAATTGCCCAAGACCTCTATGAACCATCAATGTTTGCCAGATCACTATTTTAGGTTGGATTGTCTTGCACAACAATGAGTTGTATGAGATAACATAGACCAATGTCAAGAAACTCATGAGCAAATTAACCTCCTTGAATACAACTTTCTCTCTTTCGAGAAGCTGCTTCCCTTACTACACAATTTACCTCTCTCAATGATTGCTTGGCCCTATAGTACTAATAGCTAAGAGAACCTATTGGAGCTTATAAAGAGGAACAACGAGAACTATGGGATTTAGAGGAGACCTATTTGAATTCTCTCTCAAGAAACCAATTGCCAAAAGAATGGCTAACGACCGAAAATCACATTGCTCTCAAACGGGATTATGAGAAGTGTCAAATGACCATTGTCCAACACAAACTGACATGATTGGTAGCTTCTTCTCCCTTTATCAAGGTTTTTACTTCAAGATAGATGTTTTTTCTTAAAGATAGACAGTCATCCTGTGCTTATCATACTTTTATAATTCTTTTGAGAATTAAATATACACCCATTTTTTTATTCATCAAATTCATTAAATAAACTATCATTTCAACATTGAAGGATAATACTTAGTTCAAGTATTTCTTAATTATGCTCCTCAAATGTTCTTCTCAGTCAATCTTTTCTAACCTGTAAGCTCTTCTTGGTACCACCTTCAATACTATGTATGAATCCATCTCAATTGTTAGACCACTTTGGAAAATGTTGATCTTTGAGAACTATTGATAAGATAGGCTTCCAAAATAAATCCCTTTCTCCATATTGTTTTAGTCGAATATTATATATGAGATTTAAGCTATTTGACTGATGCATCCATGTTTTGGTCTTTGATGATAAGGGATCAGTATGAAAGTGTGTGATTTAAGCAGTATTTTTTAAAATAATATTACAGTTTTGACCACCGTTTTCTTATGTAATGACCGCGATGCAAATAATCGTAATTTTTGGTGCCGGTAGCTGTAGTATAAGATGGCCGTTTCAAGACAACCAATGGATGACTACAATGGCTATTGTGGCTGTCTAAAATAACTCCAATGTTGTGATAAATACGACGAGTCCAAACAGCACAATGCGCAGTACTATTGTGCACAAATATTTGGTCTTTTTTTCTACCCCGTTTATGTGATAATCTTGAATATAAGCATTCATAAAGTCATTTTAATTATTATTAGATATTTCTAAGACATCATACAATTAAATGTGTCAAACAATTATATTTTGCACAAGTTCCCAAAGGCTTCGAAGTTAGCGTACAATTTACGTTTCATATAACTTAAACATCGAAAAGATTATTAATGTAGGTCAACAATTATAGGTTAATGCAATAATAAAAAAAACAAAATCACACGTTAACATTTTTCGTAAATCTGCACTCGTATATGGATACGTATTCTGAGGAACAAAATTCATTGTTACACCCTCTTCACACCATAAACCTTTGTGTGAGTCATTTATGTTCACCAACTTGAATGCCATCTTTCTAGCCTAGATCAACCTCACCACTCCACAACTACAAGCAATGGCAAACCACGTTGCACTCAATGCTCTAGACGCAGTTGTAGCATGGTCCAGTAGATCTATGCTTCTTAGATGATACATAGCCAAGAGCGAGTTATTAACATCAAAGCGGCAACATAACATATTTATAATATTTTAGGGTCAAATTCAACCACGCATACGTGCATGCCTACGATGCCTAAGATGTGAGAAGCCTCCGCATTTCCCGATTCAACATATTCCACTAGCAACCACCACGATTTACGGTTGAACAACCAGCTCAACATGGGCCATTCATTCAGGATCACAATGCGGCTAAGCACGCTCTTGTCCTCTATAACTTCACGTAGCATATTGCATCTGTCCTGAAGACCCTCAAGTTCATTAACTAAATAAAGTCTGTTATTAAATGTATATGGTTGGTGCATACATTAATTTGTGAAGTATGACTAGACCTACCCAGCCTTCATGTTTGAGATCAGCGAAGAAGAGACTGCAGCGATTGCATATCTCAAACTTTAGATCGACAGAAAGCACAAAATATTGAAAATCTCTTACTTCAACCTTGATGAGTTCCTCATTATCTTCTCCCTTCTGTTCAGCTTTATCGTTTGGTTTTTCTTGACCAGACTATAGGAAGTCCGGCCCGGCCGGTGTACGTGGTCCCCTTCCAGTGATATTAGGCTGCGTTAGGCAAGGCGAGGCAATGCCATATATCAACCAGCTTCGAGCGCATGGGTCCTTGTGAATCCTTTGGAACAGTTTCCCGACAGTGAGACTCCATTGTAATAAGGGACTTTTTGACTGCGTTAGGCAAGGCGAGGCAATTGATCTGATCTGAAGCAATTCAGCTACCACAGGTGGGACTTCGGAAGAAGGAATAAGGGACTTTTTGACTTCTTGTGAATTATTTCTTATTTCTTATAAGATCTGCACCAGAATCCTCAATGTTCACGAAAGGGAACTAATTAAAAGAAATGCTACTTCCATACCAATCTAAAACTAAGGAACTACTCAAAAGGGAACATTAGCTAATCTGTGGATGGAGGGATGGAAGGGCGCCAAATCATTAACAAGGTTAGCTAATTTCATGAGCCACCTTTAATTGAATCCTTTATAAGTTTCAGCATCTGACTACTTGAAATTAAGGGTGTTTTGGTTTTTCTGCCTGTCAAACCAGATTTAAGTCCATTGTACTTCTCATAATACAAATTTTACAAAATCCTATCGAAAGTATGGTTTAGTAAGTTCAATAACCCTTTGTTGCTAATATAACCAAATCACCCATTTGAGAACTTCTTAACATTAAATTAAGACTATTCTACTTCACCCGATGCAATATCCACAAATTTCTAACAAAGGAATCATGGATCAAATTCAATCAACTGTTTATTGATAATATAACCAAGTCAAATGTTTTAGAAGTTGTTAACCTCTAATTCTTTATAAATGATGAGAAGATGACAATAGAACCCAAACAATGCAACCAAAAGGATATAAGTCATGTTCCTGTTAACTATATAATATTAAAAGCACATATGTATATCTTTTGATTTTCAAAATCAAAAGCATATTTGATATTCCAAATTATGTAAATAATATCAACCAGTATTTTAATCAAAATTGATCATTTTCTTGTAATTTTATAAGAGAAAGTTTCCCCGAACACATATAACACCATTTCGTAACTAATTGAAAGTTACCATAATTTAATAACATAAGAATCACCTAGTATGTGGTTAGAGCATGAAAGAGCAACTTATGTCAAGCACGAGCACTACCAGATTCTTGTAATTTGGTATATCACTTACTAGCAAGAGAATATTATCAGCATTTGTTGATTGCAATTACTTTTTGAAGGTTGCTTGAAAATTCTCAAATCAAAAATATTATCTCACTTTTTTTACAAATTGATTCATTTTCATTATTTTCAGTCTTGATCTTCAAGAACTCAACCTTACTGTGACACTTCTTGGAATAAGTCACATTAGTTTCTTCAAATATACACTTTTTGTTTTAAAAACATTTTGGTTATTCATGTAATCTATGTCCTTTAAGTTGTATTCATCTTAATAATAACATTTTGATGCTTAGCAACATTTTAGAATCAATTTTCATGTCCATAGCACAAAAGTAAATCTACTATAAGATTTTAATAGGTATAGTTCTTGTCGTTGGACACATACACAAATACATGTGATTCATGACAAATTCCATATACTTTGTCAAAGAGTTCAGCTAATATTTCTCATAACTTAGAAATCATTCTCCAAAACCTACTTGAAAGCCTTATTTATCAAAAAGTCAACTCTATCAAGTAATCTTTACTCATCTATGTACCTATATACTAAGATATTTATGATGGTCAAATTGTTTTTGAACTTTTGAATATTAAACTTTGGGGAAAATTCAAATTAGTGCCATGTGGCTTCGATGATCTGCTTTGGTGCCCTATGGTTATGCAGCATCACTTTGGTATAGTTTATAAAATACAGTGGTTTTGTCTTAAAATGTTGGAAAATCATGGTTTGGTGCTGATATATCTTGGGTATTAAGATAAAAATGTAATTCATGTAACAATTAATTAGAAAATACAATTAACTGATCTTAGATTAATAACTTTGATATGAACATTTAAATAATCATTACTTTACTCATGTGAATAATCGTTCATGTTTAATAACAATTAATTTTGGTTATGTGTAGATGCAGTTAGTTGGGTGGGATCCATATTCTTTCTTTAAATGGGTCCATATTCACAGATCCTACTGGCCTTATCTGAACCTAGATCCATTTCCTCCCTATTGAGGACACTCTTTTTGTGTACGGATTCGTGTCATTGCCGGTGCGATACACTATGACAGGATCTCAAACAATACACCTGATTGGGTCTCTACTAGTCGCGCGTTCGCAAGCCAACAGTGGTGGCTTTCAGTATTCGCTGACCTAGCCACTACTATAAACCATTTTTCCTTTTCTGTTACCACCATCCAACCAGTGGAAAATGGAAACGAAAGGGAAGGAGGTTTACCTTGAAGACATATTAGTGATTCCTGGCCTCGTGCCTTCCCTTCTTTTTCACCCCCTGCACCCTCTTTCTTGTAGTTTTCTCTCCCTGTTCACGCTTTCATTCTCTCTCGTTCCCTTTTTCTCTCTTTGGTTTTGCTTTATGATGCAGCTTGGCAGGAGAACTCGCTTGTGTGCGATGTGGAAATCGGGCGGCAAGGGTTGGCATGTGGGTTTGGGTTGGACAGGACCCACATTGTGTCCACATAGAGCATGTCCCTAGACGGTTTCACCCAGACAACTAGCTTCGATAGCCATCTGCTGTGGAAGCAAATCCTCGATTGGAAATACTTTCAATTTCTTTCCTCTATCTTTCATATAAGAAAATTATGTTAGGCTTCCGACAGCCAGCATAAAACTTCGTCGGATTTTTATAACATGGATTACAAAAATTATGAGCATTGTTTTGGGGCGTCCCCGCCTAACGACGTGCTGCAGAGCCCGAATGCAATAAGAAGTAAGCAAGGGCCACTACATTTTCGCCTGAATATAGTGAATCAATTGTAGAGAGGGTTCCCACATCATAAACGGGTGTGGGTAAAGAAGTTAGTCCCGCTACATTGCCGCCCGAATGTAGTGAAAAATTTTTAGAGAGGGTCTTCGCATTTTGATTATGGACGGATGCGAGCGGTAAGGAAGATAGTCCCGCTACATTATTATGCCGCTAGACGGTGTCCAAGGAGGGTTCCATGCAGCTTGTGTAGACGGGTCCCATGTTGGACCCGGGTCGAATCAAGTCCGATGAACCCGATCCAACCCAAATTTCACAGCAACAAAGTTGTCCACCTTATTGATCAATGTTGTAATGAAAACCATTAGTTTCTCTGTTCAAGAATTCGTGAAATCAAACTGACTTTCCATCCCATAAAATCAACCACTAAATGTCCTAAACTCATGTTTCATAATGAGGTTGGATGGGATAAAAATAACTTCTTCCACCCGACTTTTGACCTAGGCATATCACAACGTCACTTCGAGTGAAACTTCCAGTTGTTAAATCAAGTTGACTCGATACAACGATGATATGGGCATTAAATTGAGTTTCGTTAGTCAAAAAAAATATTATTAATGTCACCTAAGCTATATGGCCATTTTGGCTGTTTGTTTTGTATATTCAGTAACGGCAACGGGACAAACCACCATAATTTTCCATTTCGTAAAGTAACTATAGTTATTATTATATATTTGACAAAATCCACCACTACAAGCGATGGTAGCTCTCTTAAGCCGTGTTGCACTCAATGCTCTTGACTTACAGCTTGGTCCATCACATATATGCTTCTTGGATCGAATTTATTGCTTTTATGCATCTTTTTCTCTGTAGCTTGTGTTAGGTGTGCTATGCCACTTTCCTTAATTTTGCTCTTACGAGAGTGGATTGTTAGAAAACCGGAGTTATTAACATCAAAGGGGCAACATATTTGCAATATTTTGAAGTCAAACTCAACCACATGTACATGCATGCTTACCATACCTAAGATAAAAGAAGCCTATGCATTCCTGCTTCAGCATATTCCACTAGCAACCACCATGATCTGCGGTGAAACAACCAGCTCCGGATGCAACACTGATTGAGGATTGTGGTGCAGCTAAGTATGCTCTTGTCCTCTTCTGCAAATTCATGTACTGTATTGAAATTTTATCACCATGGATGTAGAAGTCTCTCAAAAACGTTAAGTATATACTGTTAATAAATATATGATTCAGTTCATCAATGAGTTTGTTAAGTATGACTCAACTTACCCGACCTTCACGTTGGCAAGAGCACTAAGGAGGAGACTGTAGCGACTGCAAACCTCTAACTTTAGCATGACAGAAGTGCATCAATTATCGACAATCTCTTGTTTCAACCCTGATAAGTTCCTCGTCTTCTCCTTCCTGTTCATTTTCATGGTATGCTTTGTCTTGACCACAGGGAAACTTTAGCTCATGTGGTTGCCTCAAACACGGTAGAACTAGATATACGTGTATATATATATATATATACATACATACATACATATATATATATATATATACATACATATATATATATATATATATGTTGTTGCTTCATATGCAGATATATATAGTGTATAATGAAGATGGACACCACAACAACAACTAAGCCTTTTCTAGATGGGATGGGCAACATGGATTCTTTGTTTCCACACATCACTATCATAATTTGTAGAATTCATGGTAAATAAGTCTCATAAACAAGGGTGATCCCTTACATGAGAGAGTTATAATGAAGATGTGGGCCATTCACTACAATTACTCTCATGCCACTACAAATTGTTCTACGTGAATACTATATGAGATCATTCATCGAAAGATTTGCTAAGAGATCTTAAGACCATTTATAATTATATAAATATAAATAAATATTATATATGGATATAGTGAACATTTGAACGCGTCGCCCTAACAAATGGATAAAAAAGGGCATATATATATATATATATATATATATATATATATATATATATATATATAAAGCAACCAGTTGAAGGTATATAACAAAGCACATTGAACATATACAACAACAAACATTTACAAGTATAATAAGGACTAACTATATCAGTGATTGGGCCGACCACGGATATGATCCCTTACGTGAAGGGGGTGATACCCTATCGACATAGAGAAGGCAAGGTTATGATCAATATATATATATATATATATATATATATATATATATATATATATATATATATATATATATATATATATATATATAACCCCTCCCTCATTCAAGCTAATTATATATACGCTCCCTCTCATTCAAGCCTCGAGTCAGACATGCAAGGATAATCCCTTATCAACATATAAAGTGGTTTAATCATCACATTAGGGCCTACAAGGTATATGTGTTCCGCTATCCCAAAATCCAAGCAAATATTCAAGTTTCCATCTATGTCGCCCCCCATACATTATACGAACAAAATCAGGTAATCAAGGCCAACGTATTGAAGTCATGAGCTTCATCTTGTTGGTTGAGTCCGCTATCGAGCAATCTGACACTCAATTGCCGGTATAAAGTGATAGCTGAGAAAAAGGTTGCCAAAAGTTAGCAAAGAACTTGGACAAACCTACTATGCAGTATTGGAAAAGGGCGTGGTTTTGGTTTTCATATGTGCCTGTCATGTAAATGAATAAACAAATGGGATGAGTTGTGAACAACAACAATCTATACAAGCAAGTCCACCTAAGCTCGTTTTTCATCCTATGCAGTGTATCAAGTTTTCTTTCTCTTTTTAACTTTTTATTTCAACACAAATGGGATGTTTTCAGATCGAGCTCACTAGTAACCACCAGAATTGGTGTTTGGTTAAGTTATGTAGCTCCCTTTTTGCTCTTTGAGATATGCATGATAGCTCTAACATCGATCCACAAATTAATCACTGGATTATCCATATATTGGAACTCATAAATAACTTAGATTATATCCTACCTCCAGACGTGATGACGAGTGTTGCTACTATTGTTGCTTTATTGTATGAGTCTCCTTGGAAGTACCCTATCTTGTCACAATTGAGGCACTTCATTCGAGAAGCACGTTCCTTCAATTTTGTGAAATTATGACCATCCTTTTGTTATACTATCAAACTTTTTATTTAGCTTTCTTTTATTTTGATTGTTCTTAAAGTTGTACCCTAAATCACAATTAATAGTTTTAGAGGAGTTTAAAAAGAGTGAAGTCATATCCAAGTCTTAGGGTTGTGGTCATCATATTCTAGGAACAAAAAGAATATTTAGGATTGTGGACATCTGCATGAGTTTAGAAATGACTCATTTTGTTATAACTAAATCTCTAGCTATAGTCGCCATTTGGTTTACGTGTTCAACTACATTATCTTCTTCTTTCATTCTATGAAATTATATTTTTGAAAAAGTATTTAAATATGTAGTTTAATTATAGTATTGTATTTAGCTATTATCGAATTAAACAACTCTTTAGATATTTCGTATTCCTTAAAAACTCTAACTATACCATCCTCCATATATGTTAGCATAATAATTTGTTCTATTGTGTCATCCTTTGTAAAGGTTTTTATTTTTATTTTTCTTGATCTATTGCATTTAATTAAGGTGGTAATTTTATTTTCTTAAGTATATAATCAACACCCTCTAAGGTCATGAATAATAAAATTCTTTTTTTTCATGTTTGAAAATTTAGGCCATTCAATTACGTAGTCTTTGTCAATTTAGAAAGACATTCGTTGTCATTTTTAAACATTTGACAACGATCACTATTAGAGAGTCTATACATTCCAAATAGAAAACAATAAACAAGCAAAAGACAAAAAGAATTAAATCTAATTCCGTTAAACAACTAATAAAAAGTAGCCAACCACTATTATGTAAATTTAGTAAACCGATCTCGGCAACACAGTAAATCTTTGTAGTTTATGTTTTTGTAATTTTGCAAAATAGTTATGTTCATGTTTTCTTTGAAATGCTTATTAAAAACTCTTAAGCATTTTTATCATCTTGAGTAGGGGTGACCAAAACTATATTAAGACCCAATGATCGAACTGAACCAATCAATCTTTCCAATTTGGTATGGCTTGTTCATTTCCATGTTTTGTTCACAGTTTTGAAAATCCAAAAAGATCAATTAATAGAGTTCTATTCCGCTTTTGAAACCCAAAAGCGGAATAAACCAAACTGCCAAACATTTCTTCTCGCCTGGCACAACAAGAATTTGTGCAAATGGCGATGGATCTTTCAGTTTCCATTCCATTTCTATTCTCCCATAAATTAAGCTATTAAGGGATTGGTGACGAAAAAATAAGTCACATGCTTTTGATTGCTAATGTGGGATGAGATTTTTCTGTGGCTAATTCTTTTGTAATCTACCATTGTACCCTCGTGATTCCACCAAAGTTTTTCACTAAAACTTCAGTTGATGGAACTTATTCTTCATAATTCATCTCTAACGCTCTCACACTAACTTGCCATTTTTGCATTGTATTTGAATTGCCTCTCCATCAGTCTTAATTCCCTTAGATTTACAAATTATGAGCGTATGCCATTTTATATATCTTAAATCTCAATATTATGATTTAGGTCACCATAGAAAACAGCTTCTAGAAATAAATCTTAAAATATATGTGGAAGGGCATTTGTAAGGACCAGGTTATAAAATTTCTATCCATTTTCATCATATAAACATGTGCCTTAGGAAACTATTTATTTGTTTGCATACTAGACGGAAACTACACAAAATCTTTTGTACCTAATCAACCACCATAAGACTAATGATGTCAAAGATTAAGAACAACAAGACATTAAAACCAATTAAAAATGAGTCTTAAAATACAATTCAACTTCTCACAGTAATCTTTCACTAGAAACTCCATAAAGGGACTAACAAAGCTACTTTTTGAGTAGGATAACCAATACTACCATAGATTTGTTCGCTTTTCATATGTCGTACTCTCCTACACATATTCTTAATCATAAGATCGTGCCCATCTAGACATTGTGCAATTTCTTCATAGCGGTTTAATGTAGTACTGAATGCTCATGAAAAGTCAATAGTCCTATTAATTTTTTTCATACGACAACAACAACAACAACTAAGCCTTTTCCCATACTAGACGGGGTCGGCTACATGGATTCTTTGTTTCCAAAGAGTACTATCATGTGCCATGTTAGCAGTTAACTCATAATAAGCTAGATCATTCTTCATTGTTTCTTTCCAACACTTTTGTGGTCGTCCTCTACCTCTTTTAATACTTTCCAAATTTAGTTTTTCATACCTTCTTACACGTTCTTCTTTTGATCTTCTTTGTATATGTCCAAACCATCTTAAACGATATTCTCTCATTTTATCCTCTATTGGTACCACTCCAAATTTGTTTCTAATAACCTCATTATGTATATCGTTTTTTCTTGTATGACCCACTCATCCATCTCAACATCTTCATTTCTTTCACATATATCTTTTGTACATGTTGATGATTAACTGCCCAACACTCAGAACCATAAAACATGACAAGTCTAATTATTGCTCTATAATATTTACCTTTTAACTTTAATGGTATGTTCTTATCACAAAGAATACCTAATGCTCCTCTCCATTTTAATCAACCAACATTAATTCTATACATAATATCTCCCTCAATTCTTCCATCACCCTGAAAACATGACCCTAGGTTTTTAAAACTTTCCTTTTGGGGGATGCAATATGTGCCAATTTTAATTTATATGTCCTCTACAGTAACCAAATGATTAAACTCACATTCCATATATTATGTTTTTGTTCTACTAAGTCGGAGGCCTTTGCTTTCTAATGTCTCTCTCCATGGTTCCAATTTTCTATTAACTTTTTCCTTAGACTCTCCACTAACACAATGTCATCTGCAAATAACATACACCAAGGTACTTCATCTTGAATATGCTTTGTTAACTCATCAATCACCATTATAAATAAGTATGGACTTAAAGTTGATCCTTGATGTAACCTAATATTAAATTCAAAGAAGTTTGTCATTCCTTCATGAGTCCTCACACATGTTTTTGCACCATCGTACATGTCTCTTATAAGGTTAATGTATGTCAATGGGATACCTCTTTTTTCCAAGGTTCTCCAAAGAACATCCCTCGGTATCCTATCATAAGTTTTTTCTAGATCAATAAATATCATGTGAAGGTCTTTCTTTTTTGCTCTAAAATGTTTAATAAGACGTTTCAAAAGGTGAATCGCTTCAACAGTAGATATGCTGAGATATGCCGGGTATGAATCCAAATTGGTTCTCTATTTTACTTGATACTTGTCTTATCCTACGTTCGATAATTCTTTCTCATAATTTCATAGTATGGCTCATTAACTTAATACCTCAATAATTCGCACAATTCTGAATGTCTCCCATTTTCTTATATATGGGTATAAGTGTACTCACTCTCCATTTCTTGGGAATCTTTTGGTTTCTCCATATTTCATTAAATAGTCTTTTGAGTCAAGTGATTCCTATTTCTCCTAGTATTTTCCAAACTTCGATAGGAATATTATTTAGTCCTACCGATTTACCACCCTTCATATGTTTAAGAGCCTCTTTAACTTCATTCTTTTGAATATGTCGATAGAAATTATGGTTTATATACTTTTTTTATTTGACTAACTCTCCTAAACTAATACTAACATCTTTATTTTGATTAAAAAGCTTATAAAAATAGTTTTTCCATCTATTTTTTATATCATCATTTGCTATTAGAATTTTTTCATTCTCATCTTTTATGCATCTAAAATAATTAAGATCTTTAGTTTTCTTATCTCTAACCCTAGCTATCCTAAAAATATCTCTTTCACTCTCTTTTGAGTTGAGTTTTTTATATAAATCCTCTCAAATTTTAGCTTTTGCTTTTCTCACACCCTTTTTCGCTTTCTCCTTTACTTTCTTATAAGCCTCTAAAGTTTCACTAGTTTTCTTAGCATAATGTAAATTGTAACGTGCTCTCTTTGCCTTGATTTTATTTTGCACTACTTTACTCCACCACCACCTTCTTTCTGTACTGGTATACCTCCCTTAGATACACCTAATACATCTTTCACCACTTTCCTAATATATATAACCATATTGTTTCACATATCAACATAATTCTAAACATCTCCTTGATGGACTTTCTGTTTAAATATATCTTCTTTCTTGCTTTTGAGGTTCCACCATTTAGTCTGAATAGCTCAATTCACTCTTTTCTTTTTTGTCTATTTTTTTATTTCTAAATCCATAACTAAAAGCCGATGTTGGGTGGTTAAGCTTTCAACTGGAATTACTTTGCAATCTTTACAACATGCTATATCTTTTTTTCTACAAATAAAGTAATCAATTTGTATTTGTGATAAACCACTCTTATAAGTAATTAAATGTTCTTCTCGTTTTTTGAAGATTGTATTGATTATAAAGAGATCAAATGCCATAGAAAAATTTAAAATCTGACCTTCCCCATCTATATCTCTAAAACCAAAGTTTTCATGAATACCTTGATATCCTAATGCCTCTTTACTGACATGTCCATTTAAGTCTCCTCCTAAACAAATCATCTCCCTTTGTGGAATCCTTTCAATCACCTTATCTAACTCTTCCCAAAAAGTTGTCTTTATACTATCTTTTAGTGCTACTTGGAGTGCGTAAGCACAAACTATATTCAAAATCTCTGCTCCTAACACTAATTTCAATATCATGATTCGGTCACCGAGAAAGAGTTTTGTATGACATCTTCCAAAGTTTTCTACCTTTTTTGTTCTATTTATTGATTGTTTGGTACTGTTTAAGCAGCCAAAAGAAGAGAACATGAGCGTCATTCAAATACTCTCATCCGATGCTCCTCTACGACCTACTACACGTTGCTTTCTAGGGGATCTCTTTCAATTTAAATGGCATGATATGGGAATCAACTGCATACTGCAAAAATACATATTGTGATTGCTTGTGGTAAGGAATGAGAGAAAAGTTTGAAAAAAGTATGTAAGATGAAAGATGTAGAAAATGAAGATGTTTATAATGCTTCAAAAAAGCCCCTTACTTATGTATATATATATATAAGCATACATGTGAGGGTGTTTTTAACCTATTTAACTACTCAAATTGATGACTTAATAAGTTTTATTTTTTATACAAATTTGACTAACCTAGTTTGGACTTGCTCAAATTTATTCTTAAGTCCATACATATTTATGATGTATAGGCAATTGTAATGTTTTATTCCACACATATTTACCATGTATTGATAGACCTAAGATTTGATTTATACTAACTCAATCTATACTTCCTAGATAGATATAATTCAAACACCTAAAAGTAAGTTTATCAATTCCGACCACACATTTTTTATACAAAATTGACTAACCTAGTTTGGACTTGCTAAAATTTATTCTTAAGTCCATATATATTTCTAATGTATAGGTAATTGTAATGTTTGATTCTACACATATTTACCATGTATTGGTATATTTGACTTCTATTAACTCAACCTATACTTCCTCGATAAATACAATTCAAGCACCTAAAAGTAAGTTCATGTCTCAATATCTCCCTTTAAGTATGAGTGAATTTGGCAAGATATCCACAATTTGTTCTTGTGTCATCACATGAACAAGCACCAATCTTACTATAGATGTTATCCTTTAAGAAGTGGTATCGAGTTTAGTTATGTTTGGTTTTTTTATAATAAACTGAATTCTTCACAAGTTGAATTGTTGACTTATTGTCTACAATGTACTTGGGACTCCTATTGAATGCACTAAATTGTAGAAAATAAATTTTCCAATGAAATTGCATGATAAACACATGATAAAGCTCCCACATATTATGCTTTACATATTGAAAGAGTGAGAATTATTTGTTTCTTTGACAACCAAGTGAAAATGATATGACCAATGAGGAAAACAAATCCAATAATAATCTTTTTATCATCAACTCCTCCGCTCCAATCACTATCTGACTATCATATAAGATGAAAATTATTGGCAAGTGCATAAAATATATGATAAATGAAAGTGCCTTTGATCTACCATAGAATTTTTTTTGAGCGAAAAGGCTAAATGTGTGTGAGTGTGAAGAGCGGAGAGGCTCGAGTGCTTTGTGTGTGTTTCTCGTGTGAAAGTGAAATGACAACTCACTCAACTTAAAGTAAATCCACCCAAAATTAAATTGCAACTCACACAGCTTTCACTAAAGTAAATACCAAAAATTGAAGTATATATGTTTAGCTTAAGAGCGGAAAGGCTCAATGTGTGTGAGTGTGAAGAGCGGAAAGGCTCGAGTGGGCATGGTTGTCTTTGTGTGAAATTGAAATTGCAACTCACACGACTTGAATGTAAATCCACTCGGAATTAAATTGCAACTCACACAGCTTTCACTAAAGTAAATACCCAAATTGAAGTATATACGTTTAGCTTAAGAGCAGAAAGGCTCAATGTGTGTGCAATCGTGTGTAATATAAGAGCGGAAAGGCTCAAGTGCACGTGGGTGTCCTTTGTGTGCAGTTAAGAGCGAGAAGGCTCAAGTGCATGTGTGTGGTTGTGTATCATACACAAATATTATATTTCGGGGGGAGACTTCGCTCCATTATTATAACCCCGTTCTGAATTGAATTTAATTTAAGCGAGTAATGTAAAACCGAATGTAAATAACACTTACAAGTAGTCGATTTTGCCTCTCGAGTCACTCAGGTCCGTCCTTCTTGGCAACAGCAAGATAAGTCCCTTTAAATATTATATTTCGGGGGGAGACTTCGCTCCATTATTATAACCCCGTTCTGAATTGAATTTAATTTAAGCGAGTAATGTAAAACCGAATGTAAATAACACTTACAAGTAGTCGATTTTGCCTCTCGAGTCACTCAGGTCCGTCCTTCTTGGCAACAGCAAGATAAGTCCCTTTAGGTGGGTTCCGACGTGAGGCTTGGGTGTGGGTTCACTTGGGTGCAGCCAAGTGGGTTTTGGGATTTGTCCTTAGTTGGGTTCGAACAAGGTGTCTTGGTTTTGGATATAGTGGGTATGGTCCTAGCTAGGTCTAGGCTTTGGTTTAGGAAAATGGGCATGAGCTAGGCCATTCAAAGGCAGGCCGGTTGGGTGGTTTGTCAAGGTTGGTGCATGGCCAACCAGTCTTGGCCGAGTGCTAGGTGCACTCGGCTGGTTTATGGGTGGGACTTAGGTGGGGCACGACAAAGGTGCAGCTAAGATGTAGCAGGGGCATGACAAAGAGCACAGCAAGGAGCGCAACAAGGGTGCGACTTTGAGTGAGGCGTGGCCAGGGCGTAGGCCGCGGCGCAGGTGAGGTAGGGGTGTGGCTGGTTGGGGCACAACAGGTGTGCGGCTAGGGCGCAGCAGGCCGGGCGGGGTGTGCAGCAAGGTGGCAGGCCGGGGTGCAGGCTAGGGTGCGCAGTTGGGTTGCAGCAAGGAGCGCAACAAAGGTGCGATTGGGAGTGAGGCGTGGCCAGGGCGCTGCTGAGGCTAAGTTGGTGGTATGGTGAGGTCGGTTTAGGGTGATTTAGGTGGAGTCGGTGATGTGTGAGTGGAGTCGGTTGAGGGTTTATGGGTGGAGTCGGTTGAGGGGTTATGGGTGGAGTCGGTTGGGTGAAGTGAGGCGGTTATGGCTAGGTTAGGGTGGGTTTTAATAGAGTCGGTTCGGGCAAGTGGGCTAGGTCTAATGGTAGATGGGTTAGGTCGGTTTAGGTGAAGTGGGCTAAGTCTAGGCTAGGTTTGGGTTAGGTTTAGTGGCTAGGTTAGGGTTAGGTTTAGGGACCTACCTCTTGGAGCCGTGTCCACCTTGTGCAGCTCATGTCCACGCCATTTGCAGCCATGTTGTTGCAGCCCCAAGCTAGGTCTTGATCAACAAGGCTTGAACCCACCTCACCCTTGGTTGAGCCCACATGGCTATAGCCCACCAATGTTGACTTTTGCACCCACTCACTCTCTCTTTCTTCCCAAGGCTCCCAAGCAAGTTCACGTGAACTTTTTCACCCCCCCCTTGGTCTTATTTATAGGTCAAGGGGTGGGTCTTGGGTTTAGATCTTGGATTTGGGTTTTGAGATCCAAATCCGATCCAAACAGTATTTGGGTCTGGATCTAGATATTTATGTCCAGATCTAATCCAAAATCTTCTTTCTTCGGTCCTTCTTGGTGTTTTGAGACGAGCAGTTTTTCACAGGCCTTGGCTTCCTCATTGCTCCGTTTTGGGCTGGGTTTTTCCCAGCCTTCTTGTTCGACCATCTTCTCATCTTTCGAACTTCGTTTTATTTGATTTCTGATTTTTCAAGCTTGGGGTTTGATTTCAGACGGTTTCATCGGTGCTTTGGCTTTGTATTTCACATTCCGGAGCTGAAGTCTACTTCTAGCCTGGATGCTTCTTTTGCTTTTCGGCCTTGTTTTCATCCACCAGGGCTGAAACTTTCGCTTTTTGACCTGTTTTGGAGCTGCTTTTCGATCAGGCTTCACTTACTTGATTTGGCTGCTTTACGAAATTTGGTTTTGGCCCATGTCTATTTTGAAGGATTTTCAGACACATGTTTAAAACTTTGCAACTCCGGGTTTTTAAAAGTTTGTAGACACGAAAAATTCTCGCTTCCGGTACTTAGGCCCGAAGTGAACCTTTTCGTGTGTCTTAGTCGTTTTTATAACAAGGGTGTGCTAGTTAGCTTACTCAAGCTAGCGAAGTAAGTTTTGTAAATCTGACTCTTTCGGGGCGACTGTGAGCAAGTGAGCTCTTTTCATCGCAGACCTTCTTGCACCGATGCGCAAGGGTCAGTCTGTATGCTTGGCAAAGTCATTTTAAACAAATAACCTCTTTGAAAATACCCGAAGTGTTTGGGTTTTGTTTGTTTGGTTGCAAGTTTTATTTCACGTGGGATTCGCACGTGCCTATGTCTTTCAATTTTTACGCTATCTTGGGCCAACTAGGTGTGTGCGCAAGTGACCTAAGTTGTGCGATTTTTACACGGGAGTATGGGGTTTGCTTTGATGCAATATGCATCTTAACTCGTGGTATGGCGAATATGCAATGCAAACTCACACAACTCCAAGGGAAACCCGAATTGAAAGACAACTTTTAAGGGAAATTGCGTAATATAAATTACATAAGGGAAATTGCAAAAGGGAAATATGGCTATATCTTAAGAGTGAAAAGGCTCAATTGTATAAGTGTGTGTCGTGTATTTATGGAAAGACTACTCACACAGCTCAACCTTAAAACCCAAACCTTAAAGACATAGTGGAAGGGAAATACTTATAATATATATGGGCCCGAAGGTCGCCAACGTATACGTGGGTGTTGTGTATATATGTAAAGACAACTCACACGACTTGTAATGTAAAACCCAAATAAAATTGCAATATGGCCCTTACTAGGGTCTTGGGAGTAAGAGCGAAAGCTCAATGTGTGTGAGTGTAGAATTGAAAGACCACGCACACGACTTGAATGAAACACCCAAATAAAATTGCAATATGGCCCTTACTAGGGTCTTGGGAATAAGAGCAAAAGCTCAATGTGTGTGAGTGTGGAATTGAAAGACAACACCTACGACTTGTAATGGAAAACCATCACAACCAAATATATATAAATAAAACTATATCTTAGGGGTTGTCAAGGCCCGTGTGTGTGCCAAAAGGGTGTGCAACTAAGAGCGGAAAGGCTCAAGTGCACGTGTGTGTTGGTGTGTCAAACCACATTATTACAATCGGGGGGAGACAACGCTCCATTATTACAACCCCGTATCAAAATTCAATTAAATGTAAGCAAGTTCATATAATGGACCGAGTTAGGCACTTACGTGTAGCTGGTCCGTGTTCATCTTGCTTGGCTTTGGCCTCGTGAATCACCTTGGGCAGCCGAAGGGGAGCTCCTTAGGTGGGTGCTTGGTGGCAGGTAGGAGTTGGAATGTCCAAGTGCTGGCCAGGTGGTGTCTTGATGCTGGCTGAGTGGAAGGAGCGGCAGGTAGGGATGCTGGCCAGGTGGTGGAGTGGCAAGTGGATGGACTAGGCTTGGGTGATGCTTGGCTGGGAAGTGGGCGACTAAGGGAGGATGTTCAGCTAGGAGCTAAGGTGTGGTGTTGAGGAGGGTGAATGGGATATGGTGTAGGTCGGCCGGGTGGAAGGGAGAAGGGAAGGATGCAAGTTGGCAGGTGGATGGGAGTGTGCAGCTAGGAAAGGTGAAGGGTTAGATGGGGTTGAGGTGGGGTACTAACCATGAAGGAGGCGGTGCTGGTGGTGGTGGAGAATGGTGGCCGTGGAATGGCAGGTGCTGGGCTGGGTGGTGGAGCTTGGAGGGAGTGGAGGAGAGAGGAGGGAAACCCGCAATGAAGGGTTTTTTTTTATAGGCTGGAAATGGGCTGGGTCGGTTGGTAGAAGGTGGGCCAGATATTTGTAATAAGGTGGGCTGGTTAGTGGTTTAGGGTAGGTCGGTTAGGTGGGCTGGGACATAGTGGTTAGGGGTTTAATTAGGTGCACTAAGGTGGGTTTAGGCTTAGTTGGTTAGGGTCTAGGTGGTCTAGCTAGGTGAGGTTGGGGCGGTTTTGGGTGAGAATGGCTAGGTTTGGGTTAGGTTTTAGGGGAGATGGCTAGGTGAGGTGAGCTAGCTTAGGGCTAGGTTTAGGAACCTCCCCTTGGCGCCGGTCCATTAGTCCAGTTGCAGCCATGTCCAAGTTGGTGCAGCCCTAGGTTAGGTGCAGGTGCATACAAGCTTAAACCCACACTCTAGGCTAAACCCACAAGGTTAACCCACTCTTGACCAAAAGTCAAGCCTACCAACTTTCTCACTCATACTTTATCCCCCCCTTTCTCTCTCTACCCAAGCCTTCCAAAGCTTTTCACGTGAAATATTTGTGGGCCGCACACCTCCATTTATGAGAAGGTGATGTGGGCCATGGATGTAGATATTGGATTTGGATCTTGGGATCCAAATCCAAATCCAAATCCATGTTGGGTTTGGATCTAGATATATATGGTCCAGATCCGACCCAAATCTGATTTTTTGATTCCTTCATAGCGTTTTGAAACTGACGGTTTGTGCGGGGCCTGAATTCATCAGTACTTTGTCTTGCATTGGGTCTTCGCCAACATTATCATCCGCTCTTCTTCTCACCTTCAGGAGTTCATTTCGAGCAAATTTCTGATATTTGGGGCTTGGATGTCTGAGAATCTGGGGATGATTTTGATACGAGAGTTGATGTACCGGGCTTGAAGTATGCTTCGGGTCCGGGCTCTCCTTTGCCTTTTCCGTCCTACTTTCGTTAGGCCAGGCAACTTTCGGGGTTTTAAAAGACTTTTTAAAGTCTAAAACTACCTGTATAAGGTTTTAAAATATATATACAGTTTTAACATATGTACAGGGTTGTCTGGAAGGCTCCTGGGTTTCCAGACTCAAAATAGCCCTTTGGGGCCGCTTTTGTAAAACCAGGCATATTTGAGAAAATCGTGGGATTTTGGGGTGTTTACAGTTCCCCTCTTTGGCATTATCCAAATTTATTTGGATAATATTTGGATAATGGCAAAGACGATAATACCCCTTTCAATGTCTCCCTAGATGTGTCCACAAAAATATGTGATCGTCTCAATTTTTGAGCAAAATCTCTCTTTTAAACCTGGTAGGAGGAGATATCACGCAAAAGGGCCTTCTATGGTTTCTAGTCCTAAACGGATCATGTTATGCAAGTGTTCATGCGTGGATATGCACATGCATGATATGGATGAGACGCCAAGTAGGGTGACCTCCCAGATACCAGATGGCATGGTCGAACTCTTGAGACTTACGAAGACCTGCTGCTCCAAGTGAGCGGGCCCTATGTGGCTCGATGTTCGATTTTTAAAATCTATTTATAAAAGGGAAAACTACTTTTAGCCTCAACCCTAAGGATCTCGAGCTCTTCGTGTTTGCCTTAGCTTGAGTCTTGACACTCGCTAATCTAGCGGAGGTTTTATGAGAAAACAAGCTATATTTCAAAATTCCTACTCCTTACTCGAAACGTCGAATTCTCAAACAAAATGAAATTCAAGTAAGTAAATCCTATTTTTACTTTAGGATTCCTTGAAATGAACCATGTTTTACTTGGGATAAGCCAGGGGGATGGGAAAGAGATACTACGGTCCCTTCTGAAGCGTCCCGTGGTTTGAGGCATAGAAGGTGGAAAACTGCTCTCCTTTTTTTTGAGCTTTTTGGCCTTTTCTTCCTTTTTTTCATAGAGGGTCTCCCTTTGGGAGTATTTTTTCTTTAATCCCTCTTTTCCATAAAAGAATCAAAATTTTCTTTTGATTCATGTTTATTTCTTTGGGAAAGAGATTTTGGCGGGGATTTCCCTTTGTTTTTGGCCATATTTTCCTTTTGGAAAGAGAAGAGAAGAGGGGAGGACTTTTCCCAAGGTCATACTCGATCCATTCCAGATCAGCCTATTTAGAAATAGCACGTACTACTTGCAAGTATCTTGCTATATTGAACTAGGCCTTTCTTTGTAAGAAGAAGGATTTTGAAATGTAACCACGTATTTGGAAAACTCCACTCTTTCACAAGTGTGAATTCTCTCACTCAGGGTCACACAATTTGCCTTTGAACCTTACTTTCGAGGTTTCAAAGCAGCTATCCCTAAGGATTTTCGAAAATAGGAATTTCACCCAAACCCTACACATAATACTTCTTTAAGTATTGAATATTGATAGGATCTGTTAAATACCTACCTTCTACATCGATCAACCAATATGAGTTGTTCGTGGTGGTTGCACGCACAACATAGGGTCCATCCCACTTGGGGTGCCACTTTCCAAGTAGATGTGGGCCACGATAGTGGATGATTTTCAAAACTAGATCTCCCACTTCAAAGTGGCGAGGTTTCATATGTTTGTTATAGTGTCGGGCTATCCTTTGCCGGTATGCATGAGCATGATCCATAGCAAGGAGTCACCTCTCATCTAACAAATCTAGTTCAGCCATCCTAGCATGCTGAAGCGTCTCTAGGGGGAGGTCGAGTGCAATGGATGTATGAAATGAATGCAGTCGTGTATGAATGGGGAGAATGGCATTTGTGCCATAGACCAACTCAAATGGCGTGGCATTCGTGGGAGTCTGGATGGAAGTCCTATAAGCCCATATGGCTTCATCCAGCTTCTCGTGCCACGTCCTACCCTTCTCTAAAGTCTTCTCAATTATGCTAATGAGAGTCTTATTCATGGCTTTGGCTTGGCCGTTGCCTTGAGGGTAGTAGGGGGAGGAGAAGTGGTGAGTTATGCCATAGGTGTTGTACAACTTGACCATCCGCTCGTTTTTGAATGGGGTGCCATTATCGGACACAAGGTCTCTTGGGACTCCAAATCGAGCCAAGATATTCCTCCTAACCACATGTTGCCCCTATGCCCATTCGATGCCTTTGGAAATATCGGGCCTACAATATCAAACGCCCACATGGTAAATGGCCAGGGGCTGACCACAGAATGCAGTGAAGATGAGGGGATATGAATGGCGTGCCCATGCACTTGACATGGATGACACTTCCTAACATGATGGTGGCAATCCTTTTTCAGGGTGGACCAAAAATAACCCGCTCTAAGTATTTTCATCGCCATCATGTTGGCATTAATATAACCTCCACATTCTCCATCATGGAATTCATGCATAACAGTCCTAGCCTCCTCTAAGTCGACACATCTTAGTAAGATGCCGGTAAAACTCTTTTTATACAAAACCCCACCTAAAATCGTGTATCGGGTAGAAATTTTTCGGATGAATGCCTTATCTTTGGATGTGGCATCCTCAGCGAATCCCCCATTTTCTAGAAAACATTTGATGTCATAGAACCAAGGTTTTCAACAGGATGTGGATTATTTTGGCAAATTTCCAAATCGTGTGTGGATGGAGTGGGTGCATGCCATATCTCTAAGGATCGGGTTCCCAAAGTGGGATCGACCCTTAGGGCTGAACCCAAGGATGAGAGGGTGTCGGCAACGCCATTATCCTCTCTTCCTACGTGTGTGAGTGTACACGATTGGAAGGACTCAACCAATCGAGTGGCCAACTCATGATATGGAAGAAGTTTTTCATTTCGCACTTGCCAAATTTTTAAAACTTGATTTATAACAAGGAGTGAATCTCCAAAGACCTCGATGCATGATGCCCCTAGAGTTTTCGAAATCCTTAAGCCTTGTATGAGTGCTTCATACTCAGCTATGTTGTTGGAACATTCGAAATCTAGGCGAATTGCTATGGGGATCTCACCCTTTTCAGGGGATATGAGGATGACCCCGCACCAACCCCTCATTGGTTTTGTGTCCCATCAAAGTTCATCTTCCACATTTGGTTTTCGAATAAATTTGCCAAAATGTGGTTTTGCAATTGGTTTTACAATATGCCTTCATCGGGAATTTCATCAAGTGTGGGATATGCGTCCTCTAAGGGGAACTCAACCACGTAGTCAGCTAGGGCTTGTCCCATCAAGTGTGGGTTTTTCGAATAAATGCTTGATTGGATCAAGCTTGGACACTATCCATATCTCATGATCTAGGAAATAGTGTCGAAATTTCTGGTAGGCCTAAACTAGGGCCAAGCACGTCTTCTCCATGTCTTGATAATTCCTTTCGTAAGCCAAGAGAGTTTTCGAAATATAATAGATGGCATACTCCTTGTGGGTGTCATCCTCGTATTGAGCTAACAAAGCTCCCAAGGCATTCGCATGCACGGAAATGTAAAGCAGAAGAGGTTTTCCTTACTTTGGAGGATTTAAAACAGGGGGATTAACTAAGTATGCCTTTAGTCTTTCAAATGACTTTTGGCAGTCGTCATCCCATGAAAATTTTGTGCCCTTTCTCAACAACTTGTTGAAGGGTTCGCATCTAGTCACTAGGTTTGAGATAAACCTACGAATGGATTGTAATCAACCTTGGAGGCTACGAATCTGTATGAGATTGGAGGGTGGAGCCATGTCTATGATGGCTCGACACTTAGACGGGTCGACTTCTATGCCCCTTTGGCTCACCATAAAGCCTAAGAGCTTTCCGGATTCTACTCCGAACACACACTTCTGAGGGTTTAGCTTTACTTTGTAAAGTCTAAGCCTTTCGAAAATCTTTTGTAAGCATTCGATATGAGTGCATCGAGTTTTGGATTTGTCCAAGAGATCATCCACATATACCTCTACGAGCTCATAAATCTGATCATGGAAGATCGTGGTCATAGCTCTCTGGTATGTGGCACCGGCATTTTTCAAACCAAAGGGCATGATTGTATAGCAGTACGTGCCCCATGGGGATGTGAAAGCGGTCTTACCCTGATCTCGTGGACTTAGTTTGATTTGATTATACCCTGAATAGCCATCCATAAACGAAAACATTTCATGATTTGCAGTACTATCGACTATCAAATCTATGTTTGGTAAAGGATAATTATCCTTTGGAGTGGCTTTATTCAGGTTTCTAAAATCGATGCATATTCGAATCTTCCCATTGGTTTTTCGAACAGCAACGATATTGGATAACCAATCAGAATACACAATGGGTTTTACAAATCCGGCTTTTAACAGATCTTCTAAACCCTCTTTGACTTGTGCGTGTACATTTGGATGTATTTTCCTAAGCTTTTGCTTTATGGGTTTCACATCCGCGTCTAAGGGAAGACGATGTTCGACAATACGGGGGTCTATGCCCGGCATGTCTTCATACGTCCATGCAAACACATCTAAGTAGGTTTTTAGAAATGCGATGAATGATGATCTTTCATGCTCATGCAAACATGCGCCTATCTTAATGAGTTTGGGCTTTGAATCACTCCCTAGATTTATCTCTATGAAATCTCCTGCTACTAAATTTGAAGGCTTTTCAAAATAGAGAATTTTATGAAATTCTGGGAGCTCAGAAGTGGGATCTTCCTCAAGGGGATCCACCTCTGGGCTTTGATCATTCTCGAGGTTCATAGATCCTAGGGAATTTGATGCATGGATTTTTAAAAGACCTGGTTTTACACTTGGAATTTCTATTGATTTCGAAATTTTTGGTCTGGTTATGCAGACAACGTTTCTTTTGAAATCTTTTGCTTTTTCCAAATCCTTACCAGGAGCAACTATGTACAAAATCTTTTTGGAATTTTGTAAATTTTCGATTTTTTTGTTCTTTTGTAAAACGAGTACTTTGGGAACTATACAAACCACTCTTTTTCCGAGTTTTTCATTTTCCAATGTTTTTGGCTTTTGTAAATTTTCCATTTTTTGGATTTTGAATTTTTCAAATGTTTTTGTATTTTTGATAAAGGGATCTTCCATCATACCTACAAAAGGAAAACACTACAAGTTAGACTCTGAACAAGAGGTCTAAATCATAGGTCTCTTCTAAGATAGGTTCCAGGGCACCCTTGACCCAGGTGGTCACAGGGGGTGGTTTTGGTGGTATTCTGGGAGTATAGCCGATCCCATATCGGCTTGGATTGGCCCTAGATAGTATAGGTTCTAGGAGACCCTAATTTTGTGCCCCCAGACTCTTATATGGCAAATAGCCCATATTTAACAACATGTTCCACGATCTTTTGTTTTTAGAGAAGGTTTGGGTGGCCAGAACTTTGAGGGGGTCAGCCTTGGGTAGCCCCTTCACATATACGACCTTCCTAGGTTTGTTCAAAGTGTGCTTTGGTGGCTCGAGCATGGTCTGCCCCAGCTTTACCTCGTGGGTCTAGGAGCTTGACAAGCAAGGGGAATTTATGACCCCTTGAAGTTGAGGATGACTCTCACCTAGGATCACTACGACTTTGTCCCTAAAAGGGATTTTGACACACCTGTGGAAGGTGGATGGCACAGCACACAAGCTGTGTATCCAAGGCCTTCCCAACAACAAGTTATAATGGGGGTGGATGTCCAAGACATGGAACACCCCCGTGTGTGCTATCCCTCCCGTTTCCATGGAAAGTTCGATGGATCCTAGTGGTCTAGATGCATTCCCATCATATCCAGTGATGACGATGGGGCTTGGGTTTACGGATGTCAAGGTGACTCCGATTTGGTTCGCCACATGAAGTGGAAGGATGTTGAGCCCTCCCCCCCATTGACAAGGCACCTATCCAGAGAGTGGTTATTCAGAACCACCTCGATATGTAGGGCCTAGTTATGGGACTCGTAGGGTCTTTCTACATCTTCTGAGAATACGATGGGCGTTTTTGCTCCTATGGAGGCCACTTGTTTGGACAAGGATTCTGGGGTTATGTTCGAACTAACCTTTGCTCTTTCTAGAATTTTCTCTAACACTAGTCTATGCTTAGGCAAAATTTGTATTAGCTCTAGGATGGACATGTTGATAGGAATCTTTGAAAGATGGTTTTCGAAATCATATACCTTTAACACTACATTTCTTTTGTCTGCTTTCGGCGAAACTCTAGGAATACATGCTTTTGAGGGGCCAGGTACACTGACCACCTTTTTAGCACTTTGTAGATGTGGGGGTTGATAGATCCTCCCAGATCTTGTCACCTCCCCCACGATCAACCTAGGTTTCGCACTTAACATGGCTCTAATCAAGAGATTTGGAGCACCTTGAATTGTTAAAACTGGTTTTACATGGACGAAACTCTTGGTGGTCCCCGGATGACTACTTGGGTGGGTTTTTTATAAAGTATGAGAGTAGATGCACAAGTAGACAAACCAGACTCACATGCATGCGCTAGACTCTTCGAAATCGTGAGAGCACATACCTCTTTTCCCTTCCCACTGGTACTTGCATGCTTGGGGAAGGGTTCTTTGAAGATAGCTTGGGCAGGCTCAAGTTCTTCAGCGACCTGGAGCCGGCCTTCTGCTATCAAGTTCTCAATTTTATTTAATAGGAAGAAACACCGCTTTGTATCATGGCCTTTGAGCCGATGATACTTGCAGAATTTGTTTAAAAATTCCCCCTTTAAAGTGACTCCCTCGGGAATCTCGAGGAGTTCAATCATACCCTGTGCGAGTAGGAGGTCTAGAACCTCTGATACAGGTTGCCCCAGCGGAGTGTATTCTCGTCTTTCAAAGGGTTTTTGAAAACTTTTCTCCCTTTTATTTTCAAAATTTCTTGAAGCACTTGCCGGGCTTGGATCCACCCAGACATTGGCGATTTTGTGGGGTTTTACCCCTTTGTCCGCAGTGGGTAGCCCATAAGTGTTGGGCTTGTCCAAGCGAGTTTTCAAAACTACGCTTTCTTTCCATAAGTGATCATACACCTCTTTTTTCAAGTTTGTTTCGAAAAGGGATACTTTTTTGATCAACTTATGGAAAGTTGAGATTTCGTGAAGCGAGAGAAGGGTTTTTAACTCGTTTTTCAAATTATCCAGGATGAGCATGACTGCGCATCCTTCAGATATTGGCTCTTGCACTTGACCTAGGAGAGACCTCCAACGAACGATAAACGTATGTACGTCTTCGTTCACACCTTGTTTTGTATCCCTCAAGGTGTTTAAAGTCGGCGTGACTTCTATGTTATGCGAGAATCTCTGCATGAAGCAGTTCGCTAACTCTTCAAAAGTTGCGAATTGGCTAAGGTCGTAGGAAGTCAGCTATTTTGCAGCTGTGCCTTTGAGGGACAAAGGGAACCAATACACCCATTTCAACGAGTCCTTTTTCTTATGGGCTCGACAAGAGAAAAGCTGCAAGTGAGACCTAGGGTCTCCCATGCCATCATACCGATGGAAGTTCGGTATTTCATTGTCACTATCTGTTTCATAGTCCACAAGCAAGAAATCAGACAGGGTGTAACTCATTTTCTCTTTATTTTGCCCTCTCAGCAGCTGCTGTAGGGCTTTACGGTCCTTGTGTGTGAAGGACTCGTGGTATTGGTTACCTTCCATTGCGGAAGTCACTTTATGTTTGCAAGGTTTTTCAAATTTTTTCTTGGCCTTTGGTTCGCCGTTTGACGAACATGAATCACCTGCTTCAACCTCTTGGCTAAGAGCAGCGATCTTGGCCTCGAAATCCCTTCTCAAATCCTCAATCTCTTCTAGTTTGTTTTGCTTTTTCGAAAACCTCCTAGAGTGAGAACTTGATGCTCATGAGCCATGGCTAGATACCTCTTGGGAGCCTGGACTCGACATGCTTCAAATGCTTTTCAAAAATCCTAAGTATGAAAATGCAACAAACAAAGTTAAAAACACTTTCTTTGAACTGACTTTGCACAAGGCCCAGGTCCCACCGGATGTGCCAAACCTGTAGACACGAAAAATTCTTACTTCCGGTTCTTAGGCCCGAAGTGAACCTTTTCATGTGTCTAAGTCATTTTTATAACAAGGGCGTGCCAGCTAGCTTACTCAAGCTAGCGAAGTAAGTTTTGTAAATCTGACTCTTTCGGGGCGACTGTGAGCAAGTGAGCTCTTTTCGTCGCAGACCTTCTTGCATCGATGCGCAAGGGTCAGTCTGTATGCTTGGCAAAGTCGTTTTAAACAAATAACCTCTTTGAAAATACCCGAAGTGTTTGAGTTTTGTTTGTTTGGTTGCAAGTTTTATTTCACGTGGGATTTGCACGTGCCTATGTCTTTCAATTTTTACGCTATCTTGGGCCAACTAGGTGTGTGCGCAAGTGACCTAAGTTGGGCGATTTTTGCATGGGAGTATGGGTTTGCTTTGATGCAATATGCATCCTAACTCGTGGTATGGCGAATATGCAATGCAAACTCACACAACTCCAAGGGAAACCCGAATTGAAAGACAACTTTTAAGGGAAATTGCGTAATGTAAATTGCATAAGGGAAACTGCAAAAGGGAAATATGGCTATATCTTAAGAGTGGAAAGGCTCAATTGTGTAAGTGTGTGTCGTGTATATATGGAAAGACTACTCACACAGCTCAACCTTAAAACCCAAATCTTAAAGACATAGCGGAAGGGAAATACTTATAATATATATGGGCTTGAAGGTCGCCAACGTGTACGTGGGTGTTGTGTATATATGTAAAGACAACTCACACGACTTGTAATGTAAAACCTAAATAAAATTGCAATATGGCCCTTACTAGGGTCTTGGGAGTAAGAGCGAAAGCTCAATGTGTGTGAGTGTAGAATTGAAAGACCACGCACACGACTTGAATGAAACACCCAAATAAAATTGCAATATGGCCCTTACTAGGGTCTTGGGAATAAGAGCGAAAGCTCAATGTGTGTGAGTGTGAAATTGAAAGACAACACCCACTACTTGTAATGGAAAACCAACACAACCGAATATATATAAATAAAACTATATCTTAGGGGCTGTAAAGGCCCGTGTGTGTGCCAAAAGGGTGTGCAACTAAGAGTGGAAAGGCTCAAGTGCACGTGTGTGTTGGTGTGTCAAACCACATTATTACAATCGGGGGGAGACAACGCTCCATTATTTCAACCCCGTATCAAAATTCAATTAAATGTAAGCAAGTTCATATAATGGACCGAGTTAGGCACTTACGTGTAGCTGGTCCGTGTTCAACTTGCTTGGCTTTGGCCTCGTGAATCACCTTGGGCAGCCGAAGGGGAGCTCCTTAGGTGGGTGCTTGGTGGCAGGTAGGAGTTGGAATGTCCAAGTGCTGGCCAGGTGGTGTCTTGATGCTGGCTGAGTGGAAGGAGCGGCAGGTAGGGATGCTGGCCAGGTGGTGGAGTGGCAAGTGGATGGACTAGGCTTGGGTGATGCTTGGCTGGGAAGTGGGCGACTAAGGGAGGATGTTCAGCTAGGAGCTAAGGTGTGGTGTTGAGGAGGGTGAATGGGATATGGTGTAGGTCGGTCGGGTGGAAGGGAGAAGGGAAGGATGCAAGTTGGCAGGTGGATGGGAGTGTGCAGCTAGGAAAGGTGAAGGGTTAGATGGGGTTGAGGTGGGGTACTAACCATGAAGGAGGCGGTGCTGGTGGTGGTGGAGAATGGTGGCCGTGGAATGGCAGGTGCTGGGCTGGGTGGTGGAGCTTGGAGGGAGTGGAGGAGAGAGGAGGGAAACCCGCAATGAAGGGTTTTTTTTTATAGGCTGGAAATGGGCTGGGTCGGTTGGTAGAAGGTGGGCCAGATATTTGTAATAAGGTGGGCTGGTTAGTGGTTTAGGGTAGGTCGGTTAGGTGGGCTGGGACATAGTGGTTAGGGGTTTAATTAGGTGCACTAAGGTGGGTTTAGGCTTAGTTGGTTAGGGTCTAGGTGGTCTAGCTAGGTGAGGTTGGGGCGGTTTTGGGTGAGAATGGCTAGGTTTGGGTTAGGTTTTAGGGGAGATGGCTAGGTGAGGTGAGCTAGCTTAGGGCTAGGTTTAGGAACCTCCACTTGGCGTCGATCCATTGGTCCAGTTGCAGCCATGTCAAAGTTGGTGCAGCCCTAGGTCAGGTGCAGGTGCATACAAGCTTAAACCCACACTCTAGGCTAAACCCACAA
Source organism: Brasenia schreberi (assembly GCA_036023115.1). Classification (NCBI taxonomy): domain Eukaryota; kingdom Viridiplantae; phylum Streptophyta; class Magnoliopsida; order Nymphaeales; family Cabombaceae; genus Brasenia; species Brasenia schreberi. Next base: position 14,249,382 of record JAYKKT010000061.1, read on the forward strand.
GGTTAACCCACTCTTGACCAAAAGTCAAGCCTACCAACTTTCTCACTCATACTTTATCCCCCCTTTCTCTCTCTACCCAAGCCTTCCAAGGCTTTTCACGTGAAATATTTGTGGGCCGCATACCTCTATTTTTGAGAAGGTGATGTGGGCCATGGATGTAGATATTGGATTTGGATCTTGGGATCCAAATCCAAATCCAAATACATGTTGGATTTGGATATGGATATATATGGTCCAGATCCGGCCCAAATCTAATTTTTTGATTCCTTCATGGCATTTCGAAATGGATGGTTTGTGCGGGGCCTGAGTTCATTAGTACTCCGTCTTGTGTTGGGTCTTCGCCAACATTGTCGTCCGCTCTTCTTCTCACCTTCAGGAGTTCATTTCAAGCAAATTTCTGATATCTGGGGCTTGGATGTCTGAGAATCTGGGGATGATTTTGATATGAGAATTGATGTGCCGGGCTTGAATTATGCTTCGGGTCTGGGCTCTCCTTTGCCTTTTCGGTCCTGCTTTCGTCAGGCCAAGCGACTTTTGGGGTTTTAAAAGACTTTTTAAAGTGTAAAACTACCTGTATAAGGTTTTAAAACGTATATACAGTTTCAACATATGTACAGGGTTGTCTGGAAGGCTCTTGGGTTTCCAGACTCAAAATAGCCCTTTGGGGCCGCTTTTGTAAAACCAGATGTATTTGAGAAAATCGTGGGATTTTGGGGTGTTTACAAAGTTCAAAATTGGTTTTAAAATAGTTTTTGAAAACCAGGTGTTTGTTTGAAAATAATCTTATTTTGGGGTGTTTATAGATGCCCCTCTTAATGGCAAAGAAGACAATACCCCTTTTTGCTTTCTCCCTGGATTCGTCCTCGAGAATATAGATCGTGCCAAAGGGGACTTTCCTAATGTGGTTCTAGTCCAAATAGATCCATGACAATCAGAGAAAAACTTTTTCCTTATGCCCGTTAAGAGAGGATTTTCGCCAAAGGGGACTTTCCTAATGTGGTTCTAGTCCTAATTGGGATCATGCATTTGACAATCATGTGTGCACGTATGAGTGGATGACATGGATGATCTGCTAGAAAAATGATTGTCTAGAGACTTGAATTATGAAATGGTCGAACTTGGGAGTCTTATGAAGACCGGTTGCACCAAGTGAGCTGGTCTTATGTTGCTCGATGTTCAGGGTTTTTCTCAATTCGATTTTGAGAGAGGAAAAACCCTTTTAGCTTCAATCACAAGGATTTTTCAGCTTCTTGCTTTTCCCTTTACTTGAGTCTTAACACTCGCTACTCTAGCGAAGGTTTTATAAGGAAATCAAGAAGCATTTCAAAATTTCTACACCTTACCCAACAACGTCTTATTCTCAAACAAAATGAGATTCAAGTAAGCAGATCCTATCTTTACTTTAAGATTCCTTGAAATGAATCTTTCTTCACTTGGGATAAATCACAAGGATGGGGGAAAGAGTTAACCACGGTCCCTTCTGAAGCGTCTCGTGGTTTGAGGCAAAGAGGCGAAAAATTTTACTCTTTTGAGCATTTTGGCAATTTTTTTCTTTTTCTTTCAAGGAGGGCCTCCCTTTGGGAGGATTTTCTTTTTGTTTCCCTCTTTTCTTTTTCAATTGAAGAACGATTTTTCTTTGCAATTCTGCTTTCCTTTGGAAAGCGACTTTTTGGAGGGATTTTCCTTTTTTCTGCTTTTTGCCAAATTTTCCTTTTAGGAAAGAGAAAAGAAGAGGGAAAAGACTTATCCCAATGATTTACTCGATTCATCCCAGGTTAGCCTATTTTGAAATAGCATGTACTACTTGCAAGTATTTTGTTATATTGAACAAGGCCTTCCTTTATAAGATGAAGACTTTTGAAATGTAACCCATCTATTTTTGAAAACTCCGCTTTTTCACAAGCATCGATTCCCTCATTCAGGGTCACACGATCCACTTTCATCCTCACTCACGAAGTTTCAAAGGAGATTCCCTCAAAACATTTTCACAAGGGTATTCAGTTTAGACCCTACACATGGTATTTTTTCAAATATTGGGCATTAATAGGGTCTACTAAATTCCTACCCTCAACATCGATTAACCAATATGCATTGTTCGTAGTGGTTCCACGTACAACATAAGGACCATCCCACTTGGGCCGCCACTTTCTAAGTGGGTGTGGGCCACGATGGTGGATGATTTTCAATACAAGGTCTCCCACTTTGAAGTGGCGAGGCTTCATATGCTTTTCATAATATCGGGTTATCCTTTGCCAGTATGCATATGCATGATCCAAAGCAAGGAGCCTTCTTTCATCTAACAAATCAAGCTCGGCCATTCTAGCATGCTGAAAAGTCTCTAGGGGGAGGTCGAGTGCAAGTGATGTATGGAATGAATGCAATTTGGTATAAATGGGGAGAATGACATTTGTGCCATAGACCAACTCAAATAGCATGGCATTTGTGGGAGTTCGGATGGAAGTCCAATAAAGCCCATAAGGCTTCGTCAAGCTTCTCATGCCATGTCCTACCCTTCTCTAAGGTTTTCTCAATGATACTTATGAGAGTTTTGTTGGTGGCTTCGGCTTGGCCATTGCCTTGAGGGTAGTAGGGCGATGAGAAGTGATGAGTTATGCCATAGGTGTTACATAACTTTTCCATCCTCTCATTCTTGAAGGATGTGCCATTATCAGACACTAGGTCTCTTGGAACTCCAAATCGAGCCAAGATATTCTTCTTAATAAATGACACTACATGTTGCCACTGGACATTAGTCAGGGAGGTAGCCTCAACCCATTTAGAAAAATACTCGGTGGCTGCTAGGATGAACCTGTGTCCATTTGATGCATTCGGGGAGATTGGTCCTACGATGTCAAATGCCCACATGATGAATGGCCATGGGCTGACAATGGAATGCAAGGTTGATGATGGAGTATGAATGGCATGTCCATGCACTTGATATGGGTGACATCTCCTAACATGATCATGACAATCTTGCTTTAGAGTGGACCAGAAATAACCAGCTCTAAGTATTTTCATAGCCATCATGTTTGCATTTACATGCCCTCCACATTCTCCATCATGGAATTCATGCATTATAATCCTAGCCTCCTCAAGGTGTACACACCTCAGTAAGATGCCGGTAAAACTCTTTTTGTAAAGAATTCCTCCCAAAATCATGTATCGGGTTGAAATCTTTCGAATGAAAGCTTTGTCTTTAGAAGAAGCTAATTCTGAAAATCCTCCATTTTCTAAGAACTCTTGAATGTCTTGAAACCAGGGTTTTTCAGTGGAATTTTGGTCGTTTTGGCAAATCTCCAAATCATAGATGGATGGAGTGGGTGAGTGCCATATTTCTAAGGATCGGGTTCCCAAGGTCGGATCGACCCTTAGGGTTGAGCCTAAGGATGAGAGGGCATTTGCTATGCCGTTGTCCTCTCTTCCTACGTGTGTGAGTGTACATGATTTGAAGGAATCAACAAGTTTGGTGGCCAATTCATGGTATGGAAGGAGTTTTTCATTTTTGACTTGCCAAATTTTCAAAACTTGGTTTATGACAAGTAAAGAGTCTCCAAAGACTTCGATGTATGATGCCCCTAGATTTTTCAAAATTTTTAAGCCTTGTATGAGTGCTTCATATTCGGCTGTATTATTGGAACATTCAAAATCTAGGCGAATAGCAATGGGGATTTCTCCCTTTTCAGGGGATATGAGGATGACTCCCGCACCAGCCCCTCTTTGGTTTCTTTCCCCATCGAAGTGCATTTTCCATACTTGGTTTTCATTTAAACAGTTTGCTAAAACATGGTTTTGAAAGTTGTTTGAAAAGATGCCCTCATCGGGGATTTCATCGTATGGGATATGTCTCTTCCAAGGGAATTCAGACACATAATCAGCTAGGGCTTGTCCCTTATGAAATAAACCTTCTCGTAGTTAATTTTATCGATCAAGCTCTGCAATTCTTTTTATTCGAGGGGTCTCGCATCTAATACGGATTTTGGTTTTATTTTTATCAACTTGATCCCATGCTTATGAACCAAAAACCCAAAAAGTTCTACCGATACTCCAAAAGAAGCACTCGGGCAGATTCATTTTTAAATTATGACGCCTCATCCTCTTAAGAGCTTGCTCTAAATCTAGCTAGATGTTAGTTAAAATCATGGGATTTCACTATGACATCATCAATATATACTTCCATGTTTTTTCCTATTAACTCATGGAAAATAGCATTCATGGCTCTTTGGTACGTGGCGCCGCATTTTTCAATCCAGTTTGGCAAAGGGAAGTTATCTTTTGGAGTGGCTTTGTTCAGATTTCTGAAATCGATGCAAATTCGAATTTTCCCATTGGATTTTCGAACTACAACTATATTTGAAAGCCAATCAGAATACGCAATGGGTTTTATAAATCCACCTTTTAGAAGATCTTCTAAACCCTCTTTCACTTGAGAGTGTACGTTCGGATGGATTTTTCTAAGCTTTTGCTTTATAGGTTTTGCATCTGGTTCTAGGGGAAGTTGGAGTTGATGCATGCTTTTCACAAACACCTGGTTTTGGTTTTGAAATTTTTGCAAGTTTTGAACATTTTGGGCCTTTTATAAAGACGACTTTTTCTTCAAATTTCTTGGCTTTTTCCAAATTTTCACCAGGAGCTGGTATGTACACGACTTTGTTTTTGTTATTTTCTGTTTCTTCCATTTTTTTGGTCTTTTGTAAAGACAAGACATTGGGGGAAATGCAAATTACACTTTTTTTTGTTTTTTCGCAATTTTCCAATGTTTTTGGGTTTTGAGGTTTTTCCAATTGTTTTTGGTTTTTGAAAATTTGTAATTTTTTTGGCTTTTTGGTTAATGAGGGGTCTTCCATCATACTTACAAAGAAAATGCCATGAATTAGTCTCTAAATAAGAGATCTAAGCCATAGGTCTCGATTTTAGTAGGTTCTAGGGCACCTTGGACCCAAGTGGTCGTAGGTGGTGGTTCTGGGGGTATGCTTGGAATGTATCATATCCCATACCTATTTGGATTTGGTAATATGGGCTCTAGACAACCTCGATTTTTGTTTCCTAAACTTTGGTAGGGCATGTAACCCATGTTTAGCAACATGTTCCAAGGTTTTTTGTTTTTTGAGAATTCTTTGTACAAAGGATGACCTTGGAACTTGTTGTAATCCATGGCACAAATGGCTTTTTGTTTAAGGATTTTGGAAATATTGGGAGTTTGGATTTGCCTAGGATGGTCACGACTTTTGGTGGGCCAGCTTTGGGCTGCCCCTTAATGTACACGAGTGTCTTAGGTTTTTGGAGGACGAACTCATATGATTCGTCCAAGTATTTCACGGGATTGGTCCCGTAGGCCTTATGACTTGACAAGCAGGAGAAGTTTTGAACTCCCTCAGTCGTGGATGGCTTTCGCCTAGAATTACCACGATTTGGTTTTCATGGGGAATTTTTACACACCTATGGAAGGTGGATGGCACAGCCCGAAGGCTATGTATCCATAGTCTTCCTAGAAGTAGGTTGTAATGGGGGTGAATGTCTAAGACATGGAACACCTCTGCGTGGGTTATGCCCCCTATTTCCATGGGTAACTCTATGGCTCCCAAAGGTTTCGATGCATTTCCATCATATTCAGTGATAACAATGGGACTTGGGTTTAAAGAAGTCAAGGTGACTCCAATTTGACAAGCCACGTGTAGCGGAAGGATGTTGAGACCTCCTCCCCCATCAACCAAACACCTATCTAGAGGATGGTGATTCAATACCACCTCGATATGTAGGGCTTGGTTATGGGTTTCATATGGTCTTTTTATTTCGTCTTTCGAGAACACAATTGGCACTTTTGCACAGATGGGTGCCACTAGGAAGGACAAGAACTCAAGAGTTATAGTCGAGTTAACCTTGGCTCTTTCTAAGATTTTTTCTAAAACTTGTCTATGCCTAGGAGAAGTTTGGATTAACTCTAGGATGGACATGTTTATCGGGATCTTGGAAAGATGATTTTCAAAATCATATGGGATTAAAACGTTTTTACCTTTATCCATGATTTGCAATGCCCTAGGAATGCATGCCTTTGAAGGGCCAGGAATACTGACCACTTTTTTAGCATTTTTTTCTAGATGTGGGGGTTGATAGATCCTTCCAGACCTAGTCACCTCTCCCACACCTTCCCTAAGGCTCGCTCCTATGTTGGCTCTATTTTTGTGCTTTGGAGCACCCAGAATTCCTAAGATGACTCTAGCCGAGGGAGGGACTCTAAGCGCTCCCTAGATCACAACTTGTTTGGCTTTTTTGTATATGATGAGAGAAGGTGGTGCGTGACAAGTAGTGAAGCCAGTATATGATGCATGCACTAAACCTTTCGAAGTTGAGAAAGCACATACCTCTTTTTCCTTCCCACTGGTACTTGCGTGATTGGGGAAGGGTTCTTTGAGCACAGCTTGTGCAGGCTCTGGTTCCTCAGTGACCTGGAGCCAGCCCTGCTCTATCAAGTTTTCAATTTTATTCAAAAGGGAGAAGCATTTGTTCGTATCATGGCCTTTGAGCCGATGATATTTGCAATACTTGTTCAAAAATCTCCCTTTTGGCGGGGTCTCCTCGAGAATTTCAGGGAGTATTACCAACCCTTGTGCAAGTAGGAGGTCAAGGACCTCCGAGACAGGCTGCCCTAGTGGGGTATACTCCCTTTTTTCAAATATTTCTTGAAAAGTTTTCTCATTTTTTTGTTCGAGCTTTCTTTGAAGTGCCCGTCGGGTTTGATTCCACTCAGACATTTGCAATCTTTTAGGATTTTGCCCCTTTATCCGCCGTGGGTAGCCCGTAAGTTCTGGGTTTTTCAAATCTCATTTTTGGAAGAATTTTTCCCTTCCACAAGTCATCGTAGACTCCCTTTTTCAGATTGGTTTCAAATAGGGAAGCCTTTTTAATTAACTTGTGAATGATGGAAATTTCATGCAATGAAAGAAGTGTTTTTATCTCCATTTTAAAATTTTCAAGGATGAGCATTACTGCACATCCTTCGGAGATGGGCACTCTCACTTGCTTGAGGAGGGACCTCCATCGAACGATGAATGCATGTACATCCTCGTTCGAAGCTTGTTTTGTGTCCCTCAAGGTGTTCAATGTGGGCGTTACTTCCACGTTATGCAAAAATCTTTGCATAAAGTTGTTCGCTAACTCTTCAAAAGTAGCGAACTAGCTTCAGTTGTAGGAAGTAAGCCATTTTGAAGTAGTCCCATTGAGGGAAAGGGGGAACCAATATATCCATTTCGCAGAGTCCTTTTTCTTTTTGTGGGCTCTATGAGAAAAGAGTTGCAGGTGGGATCTAGGATCCCTTGTGCCATCATACCGATGGAAATTCGGTATATCGTCATCGCTGTCTGTTTCATAATCCAAAGGAAGGAAGTCAGACAGGGCGTACGATCTCTTTTCTTTGTTTTGCCCTTTCAACAGTTGTTGAAGGGCTTTTCAATCCTTCAGTGTGAAGGAATCATGATATTTGTCCCCCTCCATTGCGGAGGTTTCCTTGGGTTTTTTGGACTTGTCAGGTCTTTTCTTAGCTTTGGCGGGTTCGCCATGAGACGAGCAAGAGTCGGCTGCCTCAGCCTCTTGGCTAAGGGCGTCGATTCTTGCATCGATTTTTGCTTCGAATTCCCTGCGTAAGTTTTCTAACTCTTCTTTTTTGCATTTAAGTTGAGTTTTTGAAATTTTCTTTGAAAGGGAACTTGACGAGCGCGAGGCTCGGCTAGTCACTTCATTGGAGCCTGAACTAGACATGACTCTAAAACTTTTTGAAATCCTAAAAGTGCAAACAGGCGAAAGTTTAAACAGTTTTTGGAAAAAAATTTCAGAGTTTTGTTTGTTTTATCGAAGTTTGCTTAAGACCAGAGTCCCACCGAGCGTGCCAAAAACTGTAAGCGTGAAAATTTTCACTCCTAGTTTTTGAGACCGAAAATGAACCTTTTCGCGCCTAAGTCATTTCTGTGAGCGTGCCAGCTAGCTTACTCAGCTAGCGATGGTTTTTGAAAATGTTCTGACTTTCTGGCGATTGTGGGAAAGCGGGATCCTTTTGCTTAAACCTTCTTGAACCGATGCTCAAGGGTCAGTTTAAATGCATAGAAACTTCGATTTTACAAAACTTTGAAATATTTGTGTTTTATGAATTCGATGTATGCCTTGTTTGCAAATTTTATTACAACTTTTGGATGACCCTAAGTCTTTGGAGTTTTAGCTATTTAGGCCTGATATGTGTGAACATGTGGCCTATTTTCAACGTGGTTTGTGCGAGGATTCGAGGCTTCTTTGAAAGCGAGCGAATGCAAGGATGCAGAAATCTTTTTCAGGTATTGAAAGTGATGATGTGAGCTAGGCTCGAATTGAAAGAGAAGGGTAGGACGTGGCACGAGAAGCTGGATGAAGCCTTATGGGCTTATAGGACTTCCATCCGGACTCCCATGAATGCCACACCATTCGAATTGGTCTGTGGCACAAACGCCATTCTTCCCATTCATACTCAATTGCATTCATTCCATACATCCATAGCACTCGACCTCCCCCTAGAGACGCTTCAGCATGCTAGGATGGCCGAACTAGATTTGCTAGATGAGAGGCGACTCCTTGCTATGGATCATGCTCGTGCATACCGGCAAAGGATAGCCCGACACTATGGCAAACACATGAGGCCTCGCCAAAATGAATCGATGCCCATTCGAGGCTTTTGGAAATATTGGGCCTACAATGTTAAACGCCCACATGGTAAATGGCCAGGGGCTCACCACGGAATGTAATGCAGATGAAGGGATATGAATGGCGTGCCCATGCACTTGACAATCCTTTTTCAGGGTGGACCAAAAATAGCCCCCTCTAAGTATTTTCATTGACATGACCTCCATATTCTCCATCGTGGAATTCATGCATCACTATCCTAGCCTCCTCTAGATTGATACACCTAAGCAGGATGCCGGTAAAACTCTTTTTGTATAGAACCCCACCCAGAATGGTGTATCGGGTTGAAATCTTACGGATGAATGCCTTATCTTTGGATGTGGCATCCTCGGCGAATCCCCTATTTTCTAAAAATTGTTTGATGTCATAAAACCAGGGTTTTTCAATAGAATCTGGATTATTTTGGCAAATATCCAGATCGTGTGTGGATGGGTTGGGCGCATGCCATATTTCTAAAGATCGGGTCCCTAAAATGGGATCGACCTTTAGGGCTGAACCCAAGCAGGAGAGGGCATCGGCAATGCCATTGTCCTCTCTTCCTACGTGTGTGAGTTTACACGATTGGAAGGACTGGACCAATCGAGTGGCCAATTTGATATGGAAGTAGCTTTTCATTACGTACTTGCCAAATTTTCAAAACCTGGTTTATGACAAGGAGTGAATCTCCAAAGACCTCGATGCATGATGCCCCTAGAGTTTTCGAAATCCTTAAGCCTTGTATGAGTGCTTCATACTCAGCTACGTTGTTGGAACATTTGAAACTAGGCAGACTGCTATAGGAATCTCGCCCTTTTCAGGGGAGATGAGGACGACCCCAGCACCAGCCCCTCGTTGGTTTCGTGCCCTGTCGAAGTGCATCTTCCATACTTGGTTTTCGAAAGGGTTTGCCAAAATGTGGTTTTGGAAATGGTTTTGTAATATGCCTTCATCAGGCATTTCAGCAAGTGTGGGATATGCATCCTCCAAGGGGAACTCAGCCACGTAATCTGCCAGGGCTTGCCCCTTAATGGAGATCTGGTGATGGTATTTCAGGTCATACTCTATTAAAAGGAGTTGCCATTTGCCCAATCTACCCGTGAGAATGGGTTTCTCGAACAAGTGCTTGATTGGATCAAGCTTGGACACTATCCAGATCTCATGATCTAGGAAATAGTGTCTGAATTTCTGGCAGGCCCAGACTAGGGCCAAGCACGTCTTCTCCATGGCTTGAAAATTTTGTTCATAAGCCAAGAGAGTTTTTGAAATATAGTAGATGGCATACTCCTTATGGGTGTCATCCTCATATTGAGCCAATAGGGCTCCTAAAGCATTCGCATGCATGGAGATGTAGAGTAAAAGCGGTTTTCCTTGCTTCGGAGGATTCAAAACGGGGGGATTAACCAAGTATGCCTTTAGTCTCTCGAAGGACTTCTGGCATTCGTCATCCTATAAGAATTTCGTGCCCTTCCTCAACAGTTCGTTGAAGGGTTCGCATCTAGTCGCCAGATTTGATATGAATCGGCGAACAGACTGTAATCGACCCTGGAGGCTACGAATTTGAGTGAGATTGGAGGGTGGAGCCATGTCTATGATGGCTCGACACTTAGAGGGGTCGACTTCTATACCCCTTTGGCTCACCATAAAGCCCTGAAGCTTCCCTGATTCTATCCCGAATACACATTTTTGAAGGTTTAGCTTTACTTTGTAAAGCCTAAGCCTTTCGAAAATCTTTTGCAAACATTCGATGTGAGTGCATCGGGTTTTGGATTTCGCCAAGAGATCATCTACATACACTTTTATGAGCTCATGAATCTGATCGTGGAAGATCGTGGTCATGGCTCTCTGGTATGTTGCGCCGGCATTTTTCAAACCAAAGGGCATGACTGTATATCAGTACGTGCCCCATGGGGTTGTGAGGGCGGTCTTACCCTGATCTCGTGGACTTAGTTTGATTTGATTATAGCCTGAATAGCCATCCATAAACGAAAACATTTCATGATTTGCAGTACTATCGACTATCAAATCTATGTTTGGTAAAGGATAATTATCCTTGGGAGTGGCTTTATTCAGGTTTCCAAATTCGATGCATATTCGAATTTTCCCATTGGTTTTTCGAACTACAACAATGTTTGACAACCAATCAGAATACGCAATGGGTTTTATAAATCCGGCTTTTAGCAGATCTTCTAAACCCTCTTTGACTTGCGTATGTACATTCGGGTGTATTTTTCTAAGCTTTTGCTTTATGGGTTTTACATCCGCATCTAAGGGAAGATGATGTTCGACAATGCTGGGGTCTATGCCCGGCATGTCTTCATACGTCCATGCAAACACATCTATATAGGTTCGTAGAAATGCAATGAAGGCTACTCTTTCAGGTTCATACAAACATGCGCCTATCTTGATGGATTTGGGATTGGAATTACTCCCTAGGTTCACCTCTATGAAATCTCCTCCTACTGAATTGGAAGGTCTTTCAAAATCGAGAATTTTATGAAATTCTGGGAGCTCAGAAGTGGGATCTTCCTCAAGGGGATCCACTTCTAGGCTTCGATCATTCTCGTGGGCTATAGACCCGAGGGAATTTGATGCGTGATTTTCAAAAAGACCTGGTTTTGTACTCGAATTTTCAATCGATTTCGAAATTTTCGGTCTGGCTATGCAGACGACATTCCTTTCGAAATCTTTTTCCAACGCCTTACCAGGAGCAGCTATATACAAAATCTTTTTGGTATTTTCTAAATTTTTGATTTTTTTGGGTTTTTGTAAAACAAGAACCTTAGGAACTATACAAAGCACTCTATTTTCGAGTTTTTGTTTTTCCATTGTTTTTGGTTTTTCCTCTTTTTCGATTTTTTTGATTTTAAGTTTTCCAAATGTTTTTGTATTTTTATAAAAGAGATCTTCCGTCATACCTACAAAGGGAAAACACTACGGGTTAGACTCGGAATAAGAGGTCTAAATCGTAGGTTTCTTCTAAGGCAGGTTTCAGGGCACCCTTGACCTAGGTGGTCACAGGGGGTGGCTCTGGCGGTATTCTAGGAGTATAGCCGATCCCATATCGGCTTGGGTTGGCCCTAGGAAGGATGGGCTCTAGGAGACCCTGGTTTTGTGCCCCTAGACTTTTGTAGGGCGTGTAGCCCATATTTAACAACATGTTCCACGATTTCTTATTCTTTAAAAAGTTTTGATAAAGATCGTGGTCTTGGAACTTGCTGTCATCCATATCGTGCTCGTATGGCTTTTTGTCCAAGGGCTTTAGAAATAGGGAACGCTTGGGTTTTCCTAGAAGGGTTAAGATTGGGAGGGGGCTTGCTTTGGGCGGCCCCTTCACACATACAACCTTCCTAGGGTTATTTAACACGAGCCTTGATGGCTCAATCACAATCTGCCCCAGGTTAGCGTCATGGGCCTGGGAGCTCGACAAACAAGGGGAGTTTATGATCCCCTGAAGCTGTGGGTAACTCTCACCTAGGATCACTACGACCTGGTCCCTGAAAGGGATCTTGACACACCTGTGGAAGGTGGATGGTACAGCGCACAAGCTGTGTATCCAGGGCCTTCCCAGCAATAGGTTATAATGGGGGTAGATGTCCAAGACATGGAACACCCACGTGTGCGTGATCCCTCCTGTTTCCATTGGGAGTTCGATTGATCCTAAAGGCCTAGACGCATTCCCATCGTATCCAGTGATAACGATGGGGCTTGGGTTCACTGAAGTCAAGGTGACTCCGATTTGATACGCCACATGAAGTGGAAGGATGTTGAGCCCTCCTCCCCCATCGACTAGGCACCTGTCTAGAGAGTGGTTATTCAGAACCACCTCGATATGCAGGGCCTGGTTGTGGGACTCATAGGGTCTATCTACATCATCTTCCGAAAGGGTGATGGGTGATTTTGCTCCTATTAAAGCCACTTGGGCAAACAGGGATTCCAGACTTATGTTCGAATCAACCTTGGCTCTTTCTAGAATTTTCTCTAGCACGAGTCTATGCCTAGGCGAAGTTTGTATAAGCTCTAGGATAGACATGTGGATAGGAATCTTTGAAAGGTGGTTTTCGAAGTCATAAGGATTTAGGATGACTTTATCCTTGTCTACTTTTGGCAGAACTCCAGGAATACATGCTTCTGAGGGGCCAGGCACACTGACCACCTTTTTAGCACTTTGTAGGTGCGGGGGTTGATAGATCCTCCCGGATCTAGTCACTTCCCCCACGACCAGCCTAGGGTTCGCACTAAATTTGGCTCTAAGTATGAGTTGAGGAGTACCTTGAAGTTTTAAAACTGGTTTAGCCGGGAATTCAGCTTTTGGTGGTCCCTGGATGACGACTTGGGCGGGCTTCTTGTACAGTACAAGAATGGGCGCACAAGTGGGTCGACCAGACTCAGGTTTTTGCGCTAGTTCCTTTGAAAAGGTGAGGGTACATACCTCCTTTCCTTTCCCACTGCCACTGGCGTGCTTGGGAAAGGGTTATTTGTTGAGGTGGCTTAGGTTCTGCAGTGACTTGGAGCCGGCCCTCCGCTATCAAGTTCTCAATTTTATTCAAAAGGGAGAAACAACATTTTGTATCATGGCCTTTGAGCCGATGATACTTGCAAAATCGATTTAAATACCCCCTTTGAAAGTGACTCCTTCGGGGATTTCAGGAAGTTCTATCATGCCTTGGGCAAGTAGGAGGTCTAGGACCTCCGACACAGGTTGCCCCAGCGATGTGTATTCCCGTTTTTCAATCGGTTTTTGAAAGGTTCGCTCCCTTTTGTTTTCTAGCTTTTCAAAATTTTTGGAAGTGCCTGCCACGCCTGGATCCACCCAGACATTGGCGATTTTATGGGGCTTTGTCCCTTTGTCCATCGTGGGTAGCCCATAAGTGATGGGCTTTTTCAAGCGGGTTTTAGAAACGGCACTTCCTTTCCATAAGTGATCGTATGTCCCTTTTCTCAAGTTTGTTTCGAAAAGGGATGCCTTTTTGATCAACTTATGGAAAGTTGAGATCTCATGGAGCGAGAGAAGGGTTTTTAACTCGCTTTTAAAATTATCTAGGATGAGCATGACTGCGCATCCTTCGGATATGGGCTCTTGCACTTGGCCCAAAAGTGACCTCCATCGTATAATGAAGGCATGTACGTCTTCGTTCATGCCTTGCTTCGTATCCCTTAAAGTGTTCAGAGTCGGCGTGACTTCTATGTTGTGTGCAAATCTTTGCATGAAGCAGTTCACTAACTCTTCAATTATAGGATGGAAGCCAGCCATTTGGTAGCTGTGCCTTTAAGGGATAAAGGGAACCAATACACCCATTTCATCGAGTCCTTTTTCTTCTTATGGGCTCGACATGAGAAAAGTTGCAAGTGAGACCTAGGGTCTCCCATGCCATCATACCGATGGAAGTTCGGTATTTCATCATCACTGTCTATTTCGTAATCCATAGGAAGGAAATCAAATAGGGCGTAACTCCTTTTCTCTTTGTTTTGCCCTTTCAACAGCTGCTGTAGGGCTTTACGGTCCTTTTGTGTGAAGGACTCGTGGTATTGGTTGCCTTCCATTACGGAGGCCTCTTTGTACTTGAGAGGTTTTTCAGATTTTTTCTTGGCCCTTTGTTCACCGTTTGATGAACATGAATCGCCTACTTCAGCCTCTTGGCTGAGAGCATTGATTTTGGCCTCGAATTCCCTTCTCAGGTCCTCTATCTCGTCTAGTTTGATCTTGTTTTTGAAAATCCTCCTAGAGTGAGAACTTGATGCGCATGAGCCTTGGCTCGACACTTCACTTGGGTTGGATTTTGACATGCTTTCAAGCCTTTTTCAAAATTCCTAAGTACAAGTAAAGAAAATAAGTTAAAACAACACCTCTTTGAAAATCTTTTCATAAGTTTCTAGACTAACTCGATTTTTGAAAGACTCACGTCCCACCGGGCGTGCCAATCTTCTGTAGACACAGAAAATCTCCGCCTCCCGGTTTCTTAGGCCCGGGGCGAACCTTTTCGTGTGTCTAAGTCCTATTTAAATAAACAGGGCGTGCCAGCTAGCTTACCTAAGCCAGCGAAGATATATTCTAAACCTGACTTCTAACGTGGCGACTGTGAGCAAGCAAGCCCTTGTTGTCGCAGACCTTCTTGCACCGATGCGCAAGGGTCAGTCTGTACGCTTTTAAAAATCGAGTTTTTGGATGGAAGGACCTACGAAAGCAGTTCGAGGTGTTTGATTCGGGTCTTGTTTGTACGATTTTCAGATTTTAGATCACGTGGGTTTGCACGTGCCTAAGTCTTTCTTTTTATCCCTTTATGGGCCACCTAGGTGTGTGTTATGAACACTCCACTAAATGGGGAGATTTTGAGCGGGAGTATGGGGTTTGCTTTGATGCAATATGCGTCCTAACTTGTGGTATGGCGTATATGCAATGCAAACTCACGCTACTCCAAAGGGAAAACCCGAATTTAAAAGACAATATCGAAGGGAAATTGTCGAAGGGAAATGACTTGTAATGGAAATTGCCGAAGGGAAATACGTATATAATGTATATATGGGCCCTTACTTGGGTCTTGCAAATAAGAGCGAAGGCTCAATGTGGGTGCGTGCGGGAATTGAAGTACTACACACACGACATGAAATGAAACCCAAGTATAACTTGCAATATGGCCTTAACTAAGGTCTTGGGAATAAGAGCGAAAGCTCAATGTGTGTGAGTGCTTGAATTGAAGTACTACGCACACAACATGAAATTAAACCCAAATATAAATTGCAGTATGGCCTTAACTAAGGTCTTGGGAATAAGAGCGAAAGCTCAATGTGTGTGAGTGCTTGAATTGAAGTACTACGCACACAACATGAAATTAAACCCAAATATAAATTGCAGTATGGCCTTAACTAAGGTCTTGGGAATAAGAGCGAAAGCTCAATGTATGTGAGTGCTTGAATTGAAGTACTACACACACGACATGAAATAAACCCAAGGATAGTATAACACGGCCCTTACTTGGGTCTTACAAATAAGAGCGAAGGCTCAATGTGTGTGCGTGCTTGAATTGAAAGACAACACACCCAACTTAAGCAAAACCCTACGTAATTTAAAGTATATACATAAATTTATATATAAAGGGCTGATTATGCCCGTGTGTGTTCAAAATCGTGCACAACTAAGAGAGTGCACGTGTGTGTGGGTGTGCCAAGCCACGTTATTACAAGCGGGGGGAGATTATGCTCCATTATTACAACCCCGTATCAAATTTAATTTAAGCAAGTCTACAACTAAGGACCGAGTTAGGCACTTACTTATAGCTGGTCCGGAGGTGACTTGCTTGAGCGTGGGCTTGGCTTCGCCTTGGGCTGTAAGAGGGAGCTCCTTGAAGTTGAACGGCAAAGGGAGATGTTAGCCGGATGACTTGGGTGCACGGGAAGGACGCCTTGAAGGTGGCCGACTGCTAGGAAGGGGCTGCCTTGGTGCTTTGGGTTAAGGTGACTAGGGAAGGTCACTAAAGGATGGGCTGGTATAAAGGAAGGTAGTGCTAAAGGGGAGCCTAAGGGAGATGTATGGCTGGCCGGGTGGATGTGGTACAGTCGGTTCGAGTGGCCGACTAAGGGGAGCTTGGTGGTGGCCGGCTGCTAGGGTGGCTAAGTGATGGCAAAGATGGGAAGGGAGCTAGCTAGGGTGTGGCGTAAGGTAGGGCTAAGGGCTGGTGGAAAGGGGTATGGGCAGGTCCTAGGGAGCCAAGTAGGGTGGCCGGGTGTTGCTAGGGGAAGTGGTTCAAGGCGGGTGGTGGAAATGGTTGAGGTCTGGCCGAATGGGTAGGGATGGCGGGTAGGTGGTGTTGGCGGGAGGTTGTGGTGGTGTGGGTGGTTGAGAGTGGAGGGGGAGTGAAGAGGGGGTAGAGTTAGGTTGAATTACTAACCGGGTGATGAAGAGGGGTGATGGATGGAAGAGGGGCAGCCGGGTGACTTGGATACACAGGATTCAGCCGGGAGGTGGTGGCGACGGGGAGCTGGCCGGATGGGAGTGGTGGTGTAGGAGGAGCTTGGTGGTGGGTAGAGGTGGTGCAGGTGGAAGGCTCGGCTGGGAGGTTGGCCAAGGTCGGCTGGAAGAGATTGAAAAACCCGCCCATTAGGGGGGGGGGTTATATAGGTTGGTGAAGGGTGGTTGGGGCTGGTTTTGAGGAGGTGGTAAGGTGGTTTAGGTAGTGGTGGTGTGGTGATAAGGTGGGCTGGTTTTGGGGAGGGGCCAGATATTTTAATACAAGGGGTTTTAGGTAGATGGTGTGCTAGGTTTAGGTGGGATGGTTTAGGGGTTTAGGGCTTAGCTAGGTGGGTTGGTTTTGGGGTGAGGTTTAGTGAGGTGGGTTAGGTGATTAGGCTAGGATTAGGTTAGGTTTAGTGAAATTAAGCTAGGTTTAGGGAAGGATTAGGGAAGTGGGTTAGGTGATTAGGTTGGGATTAGCTCGGGATTAGGGAAGTGGGTTAGGATTAGGGGTTTTTGATTAGGATTGTGTTAGGGAGCTCCCTTTGCATAACCCATAGACCTTGTTGCATCATGTTGGTGCAGCCCTAGGTTAGGTTTTGGCTAATACAAGCTTAAACCCATGCTAATTAGGCTAACCCACATGATTAACCCCAAACTTGACACACAAGTCAAGCTTAATTACAATCACTCCCTAATCTTATCCTCCCCCACTCTCTCTCATGCCCATAATCCCACGTGAATTTCAAGTGGGCCCCAGCTCCATTTATGAGAAGGTGATGTGGGCCATGGATGTGGATATTGGATTGGATCTCTGGATCCAAATCCAAATCCAAGTCCACACATAGGTTTGGATTGGGATCTGGATATATATGGTCCAGATCCAATCCAAACTGAATTCTGACTCCTTCAGGCTGTGTTCGAAACGAACGGTTTGTGCGGGGTCTGACAGTATCAGTACTCCATCTGCGTTGGGTCTTCGCCAACATGATCGTTCGCTTCTGTTTTCACCTTCCGGAGATGATTTCAAGTAATGTTTTGCTGATAACAGGGTCTTGGACGTTCGAGATCCTGGGGGTGGATTCAATACGAGAGTTGTTGTGCCGGGCTTGACTTGTGCTCTGGTTCCGGGCTCTCTTTAGCTTTTCTGGTCCTGTCTTGATTAGGCCAAGCTGCTTCGGGGTTTCAAAACATACTTAAACATATAAAAGTTCAAAACATCTGTACAGGGTTGCCTGGAAGGTTCTTGGGTTTTCAGACTCAAAATGGCCCTTTGGGGCTGCTTTTATAAAACCAGGTTTGTTTGAGAAATTCGTGGGATTTCGGGGTGTTTACACTAAGATCAAGGGCAAAGACTTGATTACAATCATGTTTAATAAGTTGATGTGTTAGACTTAAACTAAGACATGGACTAGCCTAAGATAATGGCTCAAGAGGACCAGGTCATGGACCAAGGACCAGAACAAGTCAAGCCATGCTTAGTCGGGACTTCATAAAATATGGCACCAAAGGGAACCAAGGACTGCACCTAGCCGGACCGCATTTGATTGCACCTAGTGGGATTGCACCTGACCGCACCATGCTGGACCAAACCCACTTGGCTGAACCTACACACCTTGGCCGACCTAGTCCCTCCTACCTTGACCCAAGAAGGACCACTAGGAGGCCCACGTGAAGCCATGTGGTCAGCAATGGAGTTGGATCAAGATTTGGACCAAGAAGCACATCCTTGCCCAAACCATAGAAGGCTCTATGCCTTCCCCCTTAAGGCTTATAAATAGAGGCCTTGGGGTTGGTTTTCCAGCATTGAAGGAAGTGAAGAAAGAGAGGGAGAGTTGGAGCAAGAGAGTGAGAGGGAGAGAAAGAGAGGACTAGTTCCTTGACCAGGTTAGGTAAAGGTAAGATAAGTTCTAATCTACCCTGGTTCTTAGATCCTAGACCCTAGTATGGTGCATACCCCATGTTCAATAACATATTCCAAGCCTTCTTAAATTTTGAAAATTTTTGACAAAGAGGATGGCCTTGGAATAATATATCATCCATAGCATGGTTATACACTCGAGTTTTGTTGGGTGTGCCTAGGAGGTGTAGGGCTTTAGGTGGAATGGATTAACTCTCATAGGATGCACACGACCCTATGAGTGGAAGACTTGGGTAATTTTGGTGTTCTTAGGAAATGGACAACCTTGGAAGGGTGCGACTTGGGTTCTCCTAGGATTCGTATGACCCTAGATGATTTAGGATGTGATGATTTTGGTTCTCCTAAGAGATGAATGATCTTGGGAATGGAAGGATTGGAGATGGATAACTTGGGTGAATTGGGCGTCTCCATAGTCCTCTCTAATCCACTCAATGGGTCACTTGATAGGCAAGAAAAATTTTGTGTTCCCTTGAGATGTGGGTTGTCTTCTCCAAAGACTACCACGATTTGGTTATCCCATGAGATTTTAAGGTACTTGTGGAAGGTTGTAGGGATGACTCAGGGGAATGTATCCAAGGCCTCCCTAACAACAAGTTGTAATGGGGGTTTATTTCTAATACATAAAACAACCCTACATGTGGTATTTGGCTGACTTCCATGGGTAACACTATGGAGCCTAAAGGGTAGGATGAGTTGTCATTGTATCTTGTGATGACAATGGGACTCGGTTCAAGGCTGGATATAGATACTGCTATTTGGAAGGCCACATGGAGAGGAAGAATATTTAGACCTCCTCTCCCATCAACCAAGCACTTGTTGAGAGTGTGATAATTCAATACCACCTCTATGTACAAAGCTTGGTTGTGGGTTGTATCGGGTCTTTGTAAATTATCCTCGATAAATACAATTGGGGCCTTGGCAAAGATAGGAGAAACCAAAAAGGATAGGGATTTGGGGGTAATGGTGGGTTAATTTTAGCTTTTTCTAAGATTTCCTCTAGGACTTGTCTATGCTTAGGTGAGGTTTGTATCAACTCTAAGATAAACATGTTTGTTGGAAGTTTTGAAAGATGTAGTTCCAAATCATATGGGTTAACACAACACTTTTACCATTGTCCATGCCATGAGATGCATTAGGGATACATGCTTTTAGGGGGCCGGGTAAAACGACTACCCCTTCCTAGTTTGTTTAGCTAAGTGTGGGGGTTGATAGATCCTTCCGGATTTAGTTACTTCCCCTACACTCTCCCTAGGGCTTGATACTAATTTGTCTCTAGTTTGATGCCTTGGAACACCTCAAATCTCTATAAAGGCCCTAACCAGGTGAGGTACTCTAAGCGCTCTCCGGATCACTACTTACTTGTCTTTTTTTATTACGAGAGAGTGGTGTGTGGCAAGTAGTGTGAACCGTATGCAATGCATGCTCAATCCCACAAACTTAGTTTGGATAAAGACATACCTCCTCTTTGTCCTTCTCACTTGTGCTTCCATGGTTTGGGAACAACTCTTTGAAAATGGCTTGAGGGGGCTTCGGTTCCTCCGAGATGTAGAGCTTACCCTGCTCTATCAAGTCTGGATTTTCAAGGAAAAGCATTTATTTGTATCATAGCCTTTGAGCCTATGATACTTACAAAAGTCATTCAAAAACTTTCCTTTATGGAGTGCCCCTTCAGGAATCGCCGGGAGACTCACAAGACCTTGTGCTAACAAAATTTCTAGGACTTCCGTGAGTGGTAATCCTAGATTGGTGTATTGTCTTTTTTCAAACTTTTTCTTATTTTTTTTTCAAAAGTTCTTTGTTCGAAGGACTTAGAGGGCTCAACTAAACTCGGCTCTACTCGGATATTGGCCACTTCTTGAGTTTTCACTCCTCCTTCTGGTGCATGTTGCCCATATGCCTCGGGTTTTTCAAATATGGTTTTTAGAAAAAAATTCCCTTTCAACAGATCTTCGTAAACTCCTTTTTTCAAATTGGATTCGAAGAGAGAAACCTTTTTAATTAATTTTTAGAAAGTCGAGATCTCGTGAAGGGAGAGGAATGCTTTCAAATCAGTTTTAAAATTTAAGGATGAGCATTACTGCACGTCCTTCAGAAATGGCTCTTTGACTTGGCACAAGAGTGACCTCCACCTGACGATGAATGCGTGTGCATCCTCATTAGGGGATTATTTAGTGTCTCTAAAAGTGTTGAGAGTGGCGTGTGTAAACACCCCAAAATCAAATGATTTTCCAAAACAAACACCTGGTTTGAAAATCCATTTCAAAACCAAATTTTGAGTTTTTGAAAACCCAGGAGTTCAAAGAGCTTTAAACTTCTGTTGAAAACCCGTTCAAAATATGAATTTCTTAAACTCGGGCCAAGTCCCCATTTTGTAAAAAGTCAAATCCAACAGGTGGAGCCTGATTAAAAGCGGCTCCGAAAGCAGGTCCAAAAGCCCGGAATTGAGCTTGGCCTGATAAAAGCAAGATAAAAAAGCAAAAGGAAAGCCCAGGCCAGAAGCAGACTTCAAGCCCGAAACATGAAATACAAAGTCACAAGCATCAACCAAATCATCAGAAATCCAAGCCCAAGCTGAAAATATCAAAAATAAACCGAAACGAAGTCCAGAAAGGTGAGAAGGAGTTCGGACGAAAAGGTTGGGGAAGACCCAGCTCAAGACTGAGCACTGATGAAGCCAGAGCCCGCAAAAACTGTCCGTCTCGAAACGCCAAGGACTGAAGAAACGAAAATTTGGATTGGATCTGGACCCAAATATCCAAATCCAAACCTAAGACCCAACCCCTTGCCTATAAATAGAGGTGAGGGGGGGGGCATAAAAGTTCACGTGAATTCCATTGGGAGGCTTGGAGAGAGAGAGAGAGGTCATAAAGTAGGAGAGAGAAGGTTGGTAGGCTTGACTTTGGTCAAAGTGGGCTAGCCTTGTGGGCTTGATCAAGGGTGTGGGCTCAAGCCTTGTATGGACCTAGACTCAACCTAGGGTGTGGGCTCAAGCCTTGTATGGACCTAGACTCAACCTAGGGTTGCACCAACATGAAGGATGGCTGCAACAAGGCATGGATCAAGGGCTACACGAGGTGGACTGACTCCAAGAGGTAGGTCTCTCAACCTAACCCCAACCTAGCCTCCCAACTCACCTAACCTAGCTACTAAACCTAACCCCAACTCCCCCAACCTAGCCTACCTGCCCCAAACCGACTCTCCTATGTCCCTTGGTTGGACCACCCTAGACCCAACCGACCTAGCCTACATACCCCAAACCGACTCACTTCACAACCCCACTCACCTTGCCATAACCGAGCCCTAGTCAACCCATCTAACCTAGACCTAGCCCAACCCACTTCCCCACCAAGCTAGCCTAACTAAACTGAGTGCAGCTGCACTCGGTTTGAGTCTACTTCAAACCCCATCCGGCACCCTACTAGTTGCCCCTTCCCTACACCACCCAGCTCCCTGCGGCGCCCCGGCGCGCCTGCCGCCTGTCACAACATCCCTCACCAACCGGCTCCCTACTACCTTGTCCCTCACCTTCCCCAGCTCCAGCCCACAACCCACCATTCCCTAGCTACCAGCTCTAGCCGTATCCCAGCACTCGCCTGCCGAATCCCATCTTACCCGAGCACGACACCACCCTTCACCCCCTAGCAGCACCACACCAGCACCCCGGCGCACCTTGCCACAGCCTTTGCCGCAGCGCCCTAGCGCCTGCCACAGCCCCTGCCACGGCCTTTGCCGCAGTGCCCTAGCGCCTGCCACAGCCCCTGCCACGGCCTTTGCCGCAGCGCCCTAGCACCTGCCGGGACTTCCCTAAGTCCCACTTACTTACCACTTGACCGCTCGCAGCCTGTCCCGCACGCCACTCCACTGCCCCAGCACCTACCTTCCAACACCCGACCAACTGCATCCCATCTCCCTAGCTCCCATCCTACTTGACTAAACACGTTCCCAGACCGACCTAAACCTAACTAAACCATACCTTAGTCGTGGCTCACCTACCTAAGACCATACCCACTTAACTAGGACCACACCCTAGCCGTGACCCCCTTAGCTAGCCCACGCCTTGGTCGAACTAAGCCCCAAGTAAGCCTCAAGCACCCGGCTGCCCCCAAGTCACCCTAAGCCTAAACCTCACGTCTAAACCCACTTAGGGAGACCTATCTATTGGCTGCCAAGGTGGACGGACCTGAGCAAGTTGAGAGGAAAAGTTGACCACTTGTAAGTGTTTAAATTCAGTTTTTACCTTACTCATTTGAAATTCAATTCAATTCGACACAGGGTTGTAATAATGGAGCGTAGTCTCCCCCCCGAAATGTAATATTCATGCTTGATACACAAGCCACACTCGCACACTTGAGCCTTATCGCTCTTAGTCGTACACAAGGAACACCCACGTGCACTTGAACCTTTCCGCTCTTAATTGCACACACATTGAGCCCTTCCGCTCTTGAGCTAAAGTATATATTTCCCTTTGGGTATTTACTTTAGTGAAAAGCCGTGTGAGTTGCAATTCAATTTGGGTTGTTACATTCAAGTCGTGTGAGTTTGTCATTTAAATTTTACTCGAGCCTTTGCTCTATACTCTCATGCACATTTTGAGCCTTTGTTGCTCATAAGATATAACATACTTATATACTTTCAAGTTGCGTGAGTTTTACATTAAGTCGTGTATTCACTTACATTCCGGGTGGGTTTAATTCAAGTTGTGTGAGTTGTCATTTACATTTATACACCAAAAGCACTCACTCACAATTGAGCCTTTCCGCTCTTACTATATACTTATATTTCAATTTCGACAAGTTCAATTCAAGTCGTGTGAGTTGTCTTTTCCATTTATACACGAAGCACATTCACTCAGTATTGAGCCTTTCCACTCTTAAGATATAAGTATATTTCAATTTTGCAATTGACATTCAAGTCGTGTGAGTTGCTTTACATTTCGGGTATTTCCCTTAAGCTGCGTGAGTTACACTTTCAATTTTGGGTATTTACATTAAGTTGTATGAGTTGCTTTCAATTGGAGCCTAGCTCACATCATCATCTCAACCCGAAAAATATTTGTGCATCCTTGCATTCGTGCGTTTTCAAAGAAACCCCGAATCTACGCTCAAACAAGCTAAAATTAGGCCACTTATGTACACACATATCCGGTCTAAAAAGCTAAAACTCAAAGACTTGGAATCGTACAGCCCCCGTATATAAAAACTTGCAAACATAGGCATAACTCGAGTTTTCAAAACACTTGTCTCCTTTCAAAGAGTCCAAATTGTTTTATCAAAGTCTATAAGCGCTTAAACTGACCCTTGAGCATCGGTTCAAGAAGGTTTAAAGCGAAAAGATCCCGCTTGCTCACAATTGCCTCAAAAAGTCAGATATTTCAAAAATCTTCGCTAGCTTGAGCAAGCTAGCTGGCACGCCCTTAAAAACGACGTAGATACGAAAAGGTTCATTTCCGACTTCAAAACCAGAAGTGAAAATTTTCGTTGTTTAAAGTTTGGCACGCCCGGTGGGACTTGGGGCTTAAAACGTTGATAAAACAAGCAGAACTCTGCGAAAATTTTCCAAAAGTGTTTAAAATTTTTGCCTATTTGCATTTATAGGATTTCAAACTTTTGTTGAGTCATGTCTAGTTCAGGCTCTAACAAAGTGACTAGCCGGGCCTTGCGCTCGTCAAGTTCCCTTTGCAAAAAGATTTCAAAATCTCAATTGAAGTGTAAAAAAGAAGAGTTAGAAAACTTGCGTAGGGAATTCGAGGCTAAAATAGACGCAAGAATCGACGCCCTTAGGCAAGAGACTGAGGCGACCAACTCTTGTTTGTCACATGGCGAACCTGCCAAAGCCAAGAAAAGAACTACCAAGATAAGAAAACCCAAGGAAACCTCCGCAATGGAGGGGGACCAATACCACGATTCCTTCACACTGAAGGATCGCAAAGCCCTTCAACAACTGTTGAGGGGGCAAAACAAAGAAAACAAATCGTACACCCTGTGTGACTTCCTTCCTTCTGCTTATGAAACAGACAGCGACGACAACATACCAAATTTCCATCGGTATGATGGCATAGGGGATCCTAGATCCCATTGCAACTCTTTTCACGCAGAGCCCATAAGAAAAAGAGGGACTATATGAAATGGATTTATTGGTTCCCCCATTCCCTCGAGGGGACTGCTTCAAAATGGCTTGCTTCCTATGATTTAAGCCAGTTTGCTACTTTTGAAGAGTTAGCAAACAGCTTTATGCAAAGATTTTCACACAACGTAGAAGTAACGCCCACTTTGAACACCTTGAGGGACACGAAACAAGCTTCGAACAAGGACGTACATGCGTTAATTGTTCGATGGAGGTCCCTCCTTGGGCAAATAAAAGAGCCCATCTCCGAAGGATGCGCCGTCATGCTCATCCTTGAAAATTTTAAAACGGAGATCAAAACTCTTCTTTCTTTACATGAAATTTCTACCTTTCACAAGTTAATAAAGAAGGCTTCCTTATTTGAAACCAACCTGAAAAAGGGAGTCTATGATGACTTGTGGAAGGGAAAAATACTTCCCAAAATGAGATTTGAAAAACCCGAAACTTATGGGCCACCCATGACGGACAAAGGGGCAAAACCCCAAAAGATTGCAAATGTCCGAGTGGAGTCGAGCCCCGCAAGCACTTCAAAAAGGATCGAACATCAAAAAAATACAAAAAATGAAAAAATTCAAAAAAACTTTAAAAAACGGGAGTATACCCCACTAGGACAACCTGTGTAGGAGGTCGTCCCCCAAAAGCATTTGTTTGTATCATGGCCTTTGAGTTGATGATACTTACAATATCTGTTCAAAAACCTCCCTTTTGGTGGGGTCCCCTCAGGAATTTCCAAGAGTACTACCAAGCCCTCCTACTCGCCCAAGGCTTGGTAGTACTCTTGGAAATTCCTTAGGAGACCCCACCAAAAAGGGAGGTTTTTGAACAGATATTGTAAGTATCATCAACTCAAAGGCCATGATACGAACAAATGCTTTTCCCTTTTGAATAAAATAGAAAACTTGATAGAGCAGGGTCGGCTCCAGGTCACTGAAGAACCTGAGCCTGCCCAAGTTGTGCTCAAAGAACCCTTTCCTAATCACGCAAGTACCAGTGGGAAGGGAAAAGAGGTGTGCACTTTTGCAACCTCTAAAGGTTTTGTGCATGCATATTCTGGCTTCACTACTTGTCCACCATCTCTCATCATTTACAAGAAAGTCGCCCAAGTAGTGATCCGGGGAGCGCTTAGAGTCCCGCCCCCTACTAGAGCCATCTTAAAAATTCTGGGTGCTCCAAAGCACACAAATAGAGCCAACTTAGGAGCGAGCCTTAGGCAAAGTATAGGGGAGGTGACCAGGTCCGGGAGGATCTATCAACAGAAAAAACTGCTAAAAAAGTGGTCAGTGTTCCTGGCCCTTCAAAAGCATGCATTCCTAAGTTTTTGCAAATCACGGACAAAGGTAAAAACGTTTTAACCTCATATGATTTTGAAAATCATCTTTCTAAGATCCCGATAAACATGTCCATCGTAGAGTTGATACAAACATCACCTAGGCATAGACTAGTTTTAGAAAAAATCTTAGAGAGAGCCAAGCTTAACTCGAGTATAACACCTGAGTCCTTGTCATTCCTAGTTGCACCCATCTATGCAAAAACGCCAATTGTGTTTTCGGAAGATGAAATCGAAAGACCATATAAAACCTACAATCAAGCCCTACATATTGAGGTGGTATTGAATCACCATCCTCTAGATAAGTGCTTGGTTGATGGGGGAGGAGGTCTCAACATCCTTCCATTACATGTGGCATGTCAAATTGGAGTCACCCTGACTTCGGTAAATCCAAGCCCCATCGTTATCATTGGATACGATGGGAATGTATCAAAACCTTTGGGAGCCATAGAGTTACACATGGAAATTGGGAGAATAGCCCACACAGGGGTGTTCCATGTCTTAGACATATGCCCCCACTACAACCTACTTCTGGGAAGGCCCTAGATACACAGCCTTCGTGTTGTGCCATCACCTTCCATAGGTGTGTGAAAATCTCCCACGAAAATGAAATCATGGTAATCTTGGGTGAAAGCCACCCACAGTTAAGGGGAGTTCAAAACTTCCCTTGCTTGTCATGTGAAAAGGCCTACGGGGCCAACCCCATCAAATCCATGGATGAACCATACGAGTTCGTCCCCCAAAACCCTAGGACAGTCATGTACGTCAAGGGGCAGCCCAAAGCTGGCCCAAACAAAGTCGTGACTATCCTAGGCAAATCCAAACTCCCTACATTTCCAAAACCCCTAAACATAAAACCCTTCGAGCATGCCATGTATGACAGCAAGTTCCAAGGTCATCCTTTGTACAAAGAGTTTTCTAAAATAAAAAAACCTTGGAACATGCTGCTCAACATGGGCTACATGCCCTACCAGAGTTTAGGGAACAAAAACAATGGGCGTCTATAGCCTGTCTTCCCAAATCCAAATCCAAATAGGTATGGGATAGGTTATATTCCCACAATACCCCCAGAACCACCACCTACGACCACTTGGGTCAAGGGTGCCCTGGAGCCTACTAAAACTAAGACCTACGGTTTAGATCTCTTGTTTAGAGACTGATTCGTGGCATTTTCTTTGTAGGTGTGATGGAAGACCCCTCTTTAAACAAAAAGCCAAAAAAATTGCAAATTTGCAAAAACCCAAAAACATTGAAAAATAGCCAAAATACCAAAAAAGTCTTGAACATACCAGCTCCTGGTAGAAATTTGGAAAAAACCAAGGATTTTGAAGAAAAAATCGTCTTCATAAAAGGACCAAAATCTTCAAAACTTGTAGAAATTCCAAAACCAAAACCAGGTGTTTGTAAAAACCATGCATTAAATCCAAATTCCCTAGGATTCAAAATTCTCGAGAATGATCAAAACACGGAGGAGGATCCCCTTCTCCCTGAGGAGGATCAAACCTCCAAGCTTCCCGAGTTTAACAAAATTCTCGATTTGGAAAAACCTTCGAATTTTGTAGGAGGGGACTTCATAGAAATCGACTTAGGGAGTAAAGAAAAACCAAAATGTGTTAAGATAGGCACATGTCTTCATGAGCATGAAAAAACATCATTCATTGCATTCTTAAAAGCCTACCTTGACGTTTTTGCATGGACATACGAAGACATGTTGGGTCTAGACCCAAAAATCATAGAGCATTTGTCTTCTCCTAGATTCAAAGTCAAAACCCATAAAACAAAAGCTTAGAAAGATTCATCCAAACGTACACTCTCAAGTGAAAGAGGGTTTAGAAGATCTGCTTAAAGCTGGTTTTATAAAACCCATTGCGTATTCTGATTGGCTTTCAAACATTGTTGTAGTTCGAAAATCCAATGGGAAAATTCGAATTTGCATCGATTTCAGAAATCTGAACAAAGCCACACCAAAGGATAACTTCCCTTTGCCAAACATTGATTTGATAGTCGATAGCACTGCAAATCATGAAATGTTTTCCTTTATGGATGGCTACTCGGGTTATAATCAAATCAAGTTAGCCCCAAAAGACTAGGCTAAAACTGCTTTTACCACTCCTTGGGGCACATACTGCTATACAGTTGTAGACACGCGGAAATTTCCACTCTAGGTTCTTAGGCCTAAGTGAACCTTTTCGTATGTCTAAGTCACTTAAAGGGCGTGCCAGCTAGCTTACTCAAGCTAGCGAAGTAAGTTTTGAAAATATCTGACTTATGGTGTGACTGTGGACAAGTGACTCTTTTCATCGCAGATCTTCTTGAACCGATGCTCAAGGGTCAGTCTTTACGCTTAGAAAACTCAATTTTGAGCAAACATGACCTTTTGAAAATATGCAAAGTGTTTGATTTGGTTTAGTTTGTCTTGTTGCAGATTTTATCAACGTGGGATTTGCACGTTTCCTATGTCTTGGGTTTTAGCCAATTTAGGCATGTAGTTATGTGCATCCAATGCTCAATTTGGCGAGTTTTGCACGGGTAGTTCGAGGTTACTTTGATGCAATATGCGCCCTATCTCATGGTATGGCGAATATGCAATGTAAACTCACACAACTGAACGGGAAAACCCGGAATTGAAAGACATAGCCGAAGAGAAATTGCAAAAGGGAAATATAGCTATATCTTAAGAGCGGAAAGGCTCAATTGTGTAAGTGTATGCCATGTATAAATTGAAATGCAACTCACATAGCTGAACCTTAAAACCCGAAATTTAAAGACATAGCGGAAGGGAAATACAACTATATATATATGGGCCCGAAGGTCACCAACGTGCATGTGTTGTGTTGGTGTGTAAATGGAAAGACAAACACACGCAGTTGAACCGGGAAAACGAAGTAGAAAGTATAGAAATATGACTATATCTTAGCGACTGCCAAGGCCAAAATGGTGCGTGAGGTGCATGAGCAAGCGCTTGGGTGTTCTTTGTGTGCGAGTGTGTAAATGAAAGACAAACTCACACGACTTAATGTAACAACCCAGCTGAATTGAAATACTTATATAGAATAAGAGCGAAAGCTCAATGCACGCGTGTGTGAGTGTACAAAATTAAAGACAACTCACGCAGCTCTTACTAGAGTCTTAGGAGTAAGAGCGAAGGCTCAATGGTGCTCGTGGGTGTTTGTGTACGAGTAAGACCTAAAGCTCAAGTGCTCGTGTGTGCTTCGTGTAGCAAACCAAGTTATTACAATCGGGGGGAGACAATGCTCCATTAATACAACCCCGTATCCAAATTGAATCAAAGCGTAGAAAGGAGATATGAAATACCGAATTAAAGCACTTACGTGATTCGAATGTTTGTCCACTCCGATCTACACGAGTTTGCTTGGCTTCGCACCCATGGATGAGTCTTCCTTGAAGCTTGAAGCGAAAGATGGCTGAACGGAGCCCTTGGAGCTTGAGGGTTGATGGGGTTCACGGTGCTAAGGTTGCGGGTTTAATTAGAAGTGGGTATGGGATAGGAAGGTATGGGAGTTGGGGGTTCTAGGCAAGGTGGTCACGGGACTAAGTAGGTGGGGTAGTGTGGGATGTAAGGTCATGGGGGTGGTAAGGACGTGAAGCGGTGGTATGGGAACTACGGGTATTAGGCTTAGGTGGGGTGATGGTATAGTGTGGGATGAGGAATGGGAGCTAAGGGTCACGGCGCTAGGTAGGTGGGGTGATGGTAGGTATTGTGGCTGCGGCTAAATGGGTATCTAGCTAGGATGGGTTCGGTTGGGATAGGGGGTAGGTCGATTAGGACAGGTAGTGGTGGTGGTAGGTGTGGGTATGGTGGTGATAGGTGGCGGATTAGGCTAGGACGAAATAGGTTGGGTCGGCTGAGAGGGTCAGCGCCAGGCGCTATGCGCCAGACGGGTTGACGGAAGGTGAGGGCGTCGGGCGCTAGGCGCCTGTCGCAGGCGCTAAGGCAGAGAGGGAGCGGGGTGACAGGCCGCATGCAGGGCGCGCGGGAGTGGCAGGGTATGCGGGGTGAGTGCAGGGCCAGCGGGGCGCCTATAGGGTGTGCGGCGCGGGAGCGGGTAGGGTTAGAGTGGCCGGGGGGTCTTGATGTGGAGTCGATTGGGGGTGCAGGTGGGTTCAAGTAGGATTAGGGGTGCTGTGGGGTTTAGGTTGGGGTTGGATTAGGGTTAGGTAAGGTCGTTTGAGGTGGGTTTAGAGGGGTTAAGAAGAACGGTTTAGGGTGCTTAGTAGGGCTTACCTCTTAATGACGGTTTAGGGTATGCTTGAGCTCCAATCAGCCACCTTAAGCCTCCTTGTTCAAGCAACTTTAGCCCTTCAATTAGGGTGGGGTAGCCCTTAACTAACCCTACACTAACCCACAATTAAAAACCCTAAAACAAAAGAAAGCACTAAAGCACTCACCTAAGCACCTTCTCTCTCCTCCAAGTCCTCCCTTCAAATTCATGTGAACCCCTTATTTGGGACCCCCTCACCTCTATTTATAGGCATTTGAGGTGGGTCTTGGATTTGGGTTTGGGTTTGAGATCTGGATCTTGGATCTCAGATATTTTGAGATCCATATCCGATCCAAATCCAACATTTTTATGGATATGAATATAGATATTTTGGTCCAGATCCGATCGATCCAAACATTGTTTGGATCCAATCCAAACATTGTTTGGATCCAATCCAAACACTATTTGGATTGGCCCAAATCCAAACACTATTCACTATTTGGATTTGGATCTATATAATTATGGTCCCGATCCAATCCAAATTTTCTATGGATGGTCCTTCTTGGCTTATCGAGGCGGACGATCTGTGCAGGCCCTGGCTTCATCAGCGCTCCGTCTGGTGTTGGGTTTCCCCAATCTGTGTCGTCCGGACTCCTTTTCGCCTTTTTGGATTCCGTTTTTGCTCATTCATTGCTTTTCTGGTTCATAATCTTGAGGCTTGGATGAGAATGGTTGATCTGGCTTTCTGGTGCTCCCGGCTTGCAAACTACTTCATGCCTGGGCCTTCCATTCGCCTTTCGAACCTGGCTTTTGTCAGGCCAGGGTGCTCTTTTGGGCTTCAAAATACACTTTAGAAGCTGCTTCTGGAATTGGCCTTCACGAGCGGCTTGCTGGGCTACTTCTGGATCAAGTGTCGTCTTCGCATGCTCCACCTGTTCGTCTTTGGCTTTTTGGCAAAATGGGCTTAGCCTGGGTTTAAAAAGCTTGTATTTGATACGGGGCTTTCAAAACACTATTTACAAGCTTAAAGCAATATTTACAAGGTTTTAAAATAATATGTACAGGGTTCTGAAGGCTCTTGAGTTTTCAGAACTCAAAATGGCCCTTTGGGGCTGATTTGCAAACCAGGCATTGGTTTTAGAAAGTCGTGGGGTTTTGGGGTGTTTACAGATGCCCCTCTTTGGCATTATCCAAATTGGCAAAGACGACAACACCCCTTTTTACTGTCTCCCTAGATCTATTCTCGAAAATATGGGATCGTCCCAACTTTAATAAAACATTTTCTTTTCGAACCTAGTAGGAGGAGATTTTCGCCAAAGGGGATTTTCCTATGGGTTCTAGTCCCAACTGGGATCATGTATGAAGTGTTTATGCGTGAATATGCAGAATGTATGGCAAGGATGAGATGCCAAGAAAAGCGACCTCCTAGAGACCAAATGGCATGGTTGAACCTTTGAGTCTTATGAAGACTTGCTGCTTCAAGTGAGCGGGCCTTATGTTCGCTCGATGTTCGAGTTTTTGGAAAACCTGATTTCAAAAGGGAAACTCCTTGTTAGCCTCGCTCCTAAGGACCTCTAGCTCCTCGTGTTTGCCTTTATTTGAGTCTTAACACTCGCTAATCTAGCGGAGGTTTGATAAGAAAACAAGCTAAGTTTCAAAATTCCTACGCCTTATTCAAAACGTCGGATTCTCAAGCAAAATGAAATTCAAGTAAGTAAATCCTATTTTTACTTTAGGATTCTTTGAAATGAACCTTGTTTACTTGGGATAAGTCGCAGGGATGGGAAAGAGATACCACGGTCCCTTCTGAAGCGTCCCGTGGTTTGAGGTAGAGAGGTGGAAAACTGCTCTTTTTGAGCTTTTTGGCCTTTTCTTTCTTTTTTCATAGAGGGTCTCCCTTTGGGAGTATTTTTTCTTTATTCCCTCTTTTCCATAGAAGAATCGATTTTAAATTTTTGGGATTCAGCTTTCTTCTTTGGGGAAAGAGATTTTGGTAGGGATTTCCCTTTGTTTTCGCCAAATTTTCCTTTTTGGAAAGAGAAGAGAAGGGGGGAGGACTTATCCCAAGGTCATATATTTAGAAATAGCACGTACTACTTGCAAGTATCTTGCTATATTGAATTAGGCCTTTTTTTGTAAGAAGAAGAATTTTGAAAAATGTAACCATATATTTTGGAAAGCTCCACTTTTTCACAAGTGTTGATTCTCTTATTCAGGGTCACACAATTTGCCTTTGATCCTTCCTTTCGAAGTTTCAAAGTAAGTCTCCCTAAAACATTTTCGAAAATGGGAATTTAACTTAGACCCTACACATGATACTTCTTTAAGTATTGAATATTGATAGGATCTGCTAAATTCCTACCTTCTACATCGATCAACCAATAAGAGTTGTTTGTGGTGGTTCCCCACACAACATAAGGGTCATCCCACTTGGGCCGCCACTTTCCAAGTAGATGTGGGCCACGATAGTGGATGATTTTCAAAATAAGATCTCCCACTTCAAAGTGGCGAGGTTTCATATGTTTCTCATAGTGTCAGGCTATCCTTTGCCGGTATGCATGAGCATGATCCATAGCAAGGAGTCACCTCTCATCTAACAAATCTAGTTCGGCCATCCTAGCATGCTGAAGCGTCTCTAAGGGGAGGTTGAGTGCAATGGATGTATGGAATGAATGCAACCTTGTATGAATGGGAAGAATGGCGTTTGTGCCATAGACCAACTCAAATGGCGTGGCATTTGTGGGAGTTCGGATGGAAGTCCTATAAGCCCATAAGGCTTCATCCAGCTTCTCATGCCACGTCCTACCCTTCTCTAAAGTTTTCTCAATAATGCTAATGAGAGTCTTATTTGTGGCTTCGGCTTGGCCGTTGCCTTGAGGGTAGTAAGGCGATGAGAAGTGGTGAGTTATGCCATAGGTGTTGCACAACTTGACCATCCGCTCGTTTTTGAATGGGGTGCCATTATCGGACACATGGTCTCTTGGAACTCCAAATCGAGCCAAGATATTTTTCCTAATGAAAGCCACCACATGCTGCCCCTGGACATTAGTCAGGGAGGTGGCTTCGACCCATTTGGAAAAGTACTCAGTGGCTACTAAAATGAACCTATGCCCATTTGATGCCTTTGGAAATATTGGTCCTACAATATCAAACGCCCACATGGTGAATGGCCAGGGGCTGACCACGGAATGCAATGAAGATGAGGGGATATGAATGGCGTGCCCATGCACTTGACATGGATGACACTTCCTAACATGATCGTGACAATCCTTTTTCAAAGTGGACCAAAAATAACCAGCTCTAAGTATTTTTATTGCCATCATATTGGCATTAACATGACCTCCACATTCTCCATCGTGGAATTCATGCATTATAATCCTAGCCTCTTCTAGGTCGACACACCTTAGTAAGATGCCGGTAAAACTTTTTTTGTACAAAACCCCACCCAAAATTGTATATC
This sequence comes from Brasenia schreberi, assembly GCA_036023115.1. Taxonomy (NCBI): domain Eukaryota; kingdom Viridiplantae; phylum Streptophyta; class Magnoliopsida; order Nymphaeales; family Cabombaceae; genus Brasenia; species Brasenia schreberi. The sequence continues at coordinate 14,283,060 of JAYKKT010000061.1, forward strand.
GGGTAGAAATTTTCTAGATGAATGCCTTATCCTTGGATGTGACATTTTCAGCAAATCCCCCATTTTCTAAAAAGCCTTTTATGTCATAAAACCAAGGTTTTTCATCAGAATCTGGGTTGTTTTGGCAAATTTCGAAGTCATGTGTGGTTGGAGTGGGTGCATGCCATATTTCTAAGGATTGGGTTCCCAAAGCGGGATCGACCTTTAGGGCTGAACCCAAGGATGAGAGGGCATCGGCAATGCCATTATCCTCTCTTCCTACATGTGTACTCACGATTGGAAGGATTCGACCAATCGAGTGGCCAACTCGTGATATGGAAGAAGCTTTTCGTTTCTAACTTGCCAAATTTTTAAAACTTGGTTTATAACGAGTAATGAAGCTCCAAAGACCTTAATGCATGATGCCCCTAGAGTTTTCGAAATTTTTAAGCCTTGTATGAGTGCTTCATACTCAGCTATGTTGTTGGAACATTCGAAATCTAGGAGTATGGCTATGGGTATTTCTCCCTTTTTAGGGGATATGAAGATGACCCCTGCACCAGCCCCTCTTTGGTTTCGCGCCCCATCGAAGTGCACTTTCTACACTTGGTTTTCAAAAGAATTTGCCAAAATGTGTTTTTGAAATTGATTTAGCAATATGCCTTCATCAGGCATTTCATCAAGTGTGGGATACGCATCCTCTAAGGGAAAGTCAGCCACATAGTCTATTAGGGCTTGCCCCTTAACGGAGATCTGGTGATGGTATTTCAAGTCATACTCCATTAGGAGGAGTTGCCATTTGTCCAACCTACCCGTGAGGATGGGTTTTTCGAACAAGTGCTTGATTGGGTCAAGCTTGGACACTATCCGGATCTCGTGATCCAAGTAGTGTTGGAATTTTTGGCAGGCCCATACCGAGGCCAAGCACGTCTTCTCCATGGCTTGATAATTCCTCTCATAAGCCAAGAGAGTTTTCGAAAGGTAATAGATGGCATACTCCTTGTGGGTATCATCCTCGTATTGAGCTAATAAGGCACCCAAAGCATTCGCATGCACAGAAATGTAAAGCAGAAGAGCTTTTCCTTGCTTTGGAGGGTTTAAAATAGGGGGATTAACTAAGTATGCTTTTAATCTTTCAAAAGATTTTTGGCAATCGTTATCCCATAAAAATTTTGTCCCTTTTCTCAAAAGCTTGTTGAAGGGTTCGCATCTAGTTGCAAGGTTTTGAAATAAACCTGCGAATTGATTGGAGACGACCTTGGAGGCTACGGATCTGCGTGAGATTGGAGGGTGGAGCCATGTCTATGATGGATCTACACTTAGAGGGGTCGACTTCTATGCCCCTTTGGCTCACCATAAATCCTAAAAGCTTCTCGGATTCTACTCCGAACACGCACTTTTGAGGGTTTAGCTTTACTTTGTAAAGCCTAAGCCTTTCGAAAAATTTTCGCAAACATTCGAGATGAGTGCATCGAGTCTTTGACTTAGCCAAGAGATCATCCATATATACCTCTACGAGCTTATGAATCTGATCGTGAAAGATCGTAGTCATAGCTCTTTGGTAGGTGGCACCGGCATTTTTCAAACCAAAGGGCATGACTGTATAGCAGTACGTGCCCCATGGGGTTGTGAAAGCAGTTTTAGCCTGATCTCGTGGGGCTAATTTGATTTGGTTATACCCTAAATAGCCATCCATGAATAAAAACATTTCATGATTTGCAGTACTATCGACTATTAAATCAATGTTGGGTAAAGGAAAGTTATCCTTTGGAATGGCTTTGTTCAGGTTTCTGAAATCGATGCATATTCGAATTTTTCCATTGGTTTTTTAAACAACAACGATATTTGACAACCAATCAAAGTATGCAATGGGTTTTATAAATCCGGCTTTTAATATCTTCTAAACCCTCTTTGACTTGTGAGTGTATGTTCGGATGTATCTTCCTAAGCTTTTACTTTATTGGTTTTGCATCCGAATCTAAGGGAAGACAATGCTCTACGACTCTTGGGTCTATACCCGGCATGTCTTCATACGTTCATGCAAACACATCGATGTAGGTTTTCAAAAATGCAATGAATGATGATCTTTCATGCTCATGCAAACATGCGCCTATCTTAATGTGCTTGGGCTTTGAATCACTCCCTAGGTTTATCTCTATGAAATCTCCTCCTACTGAATTTGAAGGTTTTTCAAAATCGAGAATTTTATGAAATTTTGGGAGCTCGGAAGTAGGATCTTCCTCATGGGGATCCACCTCTGGGCTTTGATCATTCTCGAGGCTTCTAAATCCTAGGGAATTTGAGTTTTATGCATGGGTTTTGAAAATACCTGGTTTTTTACTTGGGATTTCTATGGATTTGGAAATTTTTGGCCTTGTTATGAAGACAACTTTTCTTTCGAAATCCTTGGCTTTTCCCAAGTTTTTACCAAGAGCAGCTATATACAAGGTTTTGTTTTTGATATTTTCTAAATTTTCGATTTTTTTGGGTTTTTGTAAAACCAGAACTTTAGGAGCTATACAAACAACTCTTTTTTCGAGCTTTTCATCCTTTTCAAATGTTTTTGGTTTTTGGGGTTTTCCCATTTTTTGAATTTCGGGTTTTTCAAAATTTTTTGTGTTTTTGGTTGAGGGATCTTCCATCATACCTACAAAGGAAAACACAACGGGTTAGACTCTAAACAAGAGGTCTAAATCGTAGGTTTCTGCTTGGGTAGGCTCGGGTCAAGGCTCCAGGGCACCCTTGACCCAGGTGGTCAACAGGTGGTGGCTCTGGTGGTATTTTAGGGATATTGCCGATCCCATATCAGCTTGGATTGGCCCTAGGCACTATGGGCTCTACGAGACCCTGGTTTTGTACCCCTAGACTCTTGTATGGCATATAGCCCATATGCAATAGCATGTTCCACAATTTTTTGTTTTTGGAAAAATTTTCATATAAGTCGTGGTCCTAGAACTTGTTGTCGTCTATGTTATGCACCTAAGGCTTTTCGTCCAGGGGTTTTTGAAATAGGCGACTCTTGGCCTTTCCTGAGATGGTTAGTATTTTGAGGGGGCTAGCCTTGGGCTGCCCCTTGATGTACATGACCTTCCTAGGTATTTTGAGTGTGAGCTTTGGTGGCTCGACCAAGGTCTGCCCCACATTGGCCTCGTGGGCCTGGGAACTCGACAAGCATGGGAAATTCTGAATTCCCTGAAGCTGTGGGTGACTCTCACCTAGAATTACCACAACTTTATCCTCGAAAGGGATTTTAACACACCTATGGAAGGTGGATGGTACAACACGCAGGATGTGTATCTAGGGCCTTCCCAACAATAGGTTATAGTGGGGTGGATGTCCAAGACATGGAACACCCCCATGTAAGCTATCCCTCCCGTTTCCATGGGCAATTCTATGGATCCTAGGGGTCTGGACGCATTCCCATCGTATCCAATGATTACGATGGGGCTTGGGTTCACGGATGTCAAGGTGACTCCGATTTTGTACGCCATGTGGAGCGGAAGGATGTTGAACCCTCTTCCCCCATCAACTAGGCACCTATCGAGAGAGTGGTGATTCAATACCACCTCGATATGTAGGGCTTGGTTGTGGGCTTCGTAGGGTATTTCTACATCATCGTTCGAGAATATGATGGGCGTTTTTGTACCTATAGATGCCACTTGGGTTGATAGGGACTCCGGGGTTATATTTGAGCTAACCTTGGCTCTTTCTAGAATTTTCTCTAAAATCAGTCTATGCCTAGGCGAGGTTTGTATCAACTCTAGGACGAACATGTTAATAGGAATCTTTGAAAGATGATTTTCAAAATCATACAAGGTTAAAACTACTTTGCCTTTGTCCACTTTTGGCGAGACTTTAGGAATACATGCTTTGGAGGGGCCAGGTATACTGACCACCTTTTTAGCACTTTGTAGATGTGGGGGTTGATAGATCCTTCCGGACCTAGTCACCTCCCCCACGATCAACCTAGGGCTTGCACCTATCGTGGCTCTATTTGTGTACTTGGGAGCACTTTGAATTTTTAAAACAGGTTTAACCGAGGGTGGGCCTCTTGGTACTCCCCGGATCACTACTTGGGCGGGTTTCCTATGAAGGATGAGAGTAGATGCACAAGTAGCAAAACTTTGCCCTTCCCACTGGTACTTGCGTGTTTGGGGAAGGGTTCCTCAGTGACCTGGAGCCAGCCTTCTGCTATCAAGTTCTCAATTTTATTAAGTAGGGAGAAACATCGCTTTGTATCATGGCCTTTGAGCCGATGATACTTGCAGAATCGGTTTAAGAATCCCCCTTTGTAAGTGATTCCCTCAGGAATTTCGGGGAGTTCGATCATTCCTTAGGCAAGTAGGAGGTCTAGGACCTCCGACATAGGTTGTCCCAGCGGAGTATACTCCCGTCTTTCAAAGGGTTTTTGCAAATTTTTCTCCATTTTATTTTCAAATTTTCAAAGTTTTTAGAAGTGCTTGCCGGGCTTGGATCCACCCAGACATTGGTGACTTTGTGGGGTTTTGCTCCTTTGTCCATGGTGGGTAGCCCATAAGTACTGGGCTTATCCAAGCAAGTTTTTGAAACCACATTCCCTTTCCACAAGTGGTCGTAAATCCCTTTTTTCAAATTCGTTTCAAAAAGAGATGCTTTTTTTATCAACTTGTGGAAAGTTGAGATTTCGTGAAGGGAGAGAAGGGTTTTCAACTCATTTTTAAATTTATCCAAGATGAGCATGACTGCACATCCTTCGGATATTGGTTCTCGGACTTGCCCAAGGAGGGACCTCCATTGAAACAATAAAGGCATGCACGTCTTCATTCATGCCTTGCTTCGTATCCCTCAATGTGTTTAAAGTGGGCGTGACTTATACGTTATGCGAGAATCTCTGCATAAAGCAGTTCACTAACTCTTCAAAAGTAGCGAACTGGCTAAGATCGTAGGAAGCTAGCCATTTGGAAGCTGTGCCTTTGAGGGATAAAGGGAACCAATATACCCATTTCATCGAGTCATTCTTTTTCTTATGGGCTCGACGAGAGAAAAGTTGCAAGTGAGACCTAGGGTCCCCGTGCCATCATACCGATGGAAATTCGGTATTTTATCGTCACTATCCGTTTCGTAGTCTAAAGGAAGAAAATCGGATAGGGCGTAGTTTCTTTTCTATTTGTTTTGCCCTTTCAGCAGTTGTAGGGCTTTACGATCCTTGTGGGTAAAGGATTCATGGTATTGGTTGCCTTCCATTGCGGAGGTCTCCTTGTGTTTCCGAGTTTTTTCAAATTTCTTTTTGGCCTTTGGTTCGCTATGTGACGAACATGAATCAGTTGCTTCAGCCTCTTGGCTAAGAGCGGCGATTTTGGCCTCAAAGTCCCTTCTTAACTATTCGATCTCGAGTTTTCAAAAGCTTTCTAGAATGAGAACTTGATGCGCATGAGGCATGGCTAGACACTTCTTGGGAGCATGGACTTGACATGGCTCCGATGCTTTTAAAATCCAACTATGAAATGCAACAAACAAAAGAGTTAAAACACTTTTCCGTGAAATTTTTTCATGAGGCTTGTTTATATGAATCGATTTTTCATAAGACCCACGTCCCACCGGGCGTGCCAAATTCTATAGACACCCGAAAATTTTCACTCCAGGTTCTTAGGTCTGAAGTGAACCTTTTCGTATGTCTAAGTCACTTAAAGGGCATGCCAGCTAGCTTACTCAAGCTAGTGAAGTAAGTTTTGAAAATATCTGACTTATGGTGGACAAGTGGGCTCTTTTCATCGCAGACCTTCTTGAACCGATACTCAAGGGTCAGTCTGTACGCTTAGAAAACTCGATTTTGAGCAAACATGACCTTTTGAGTAAGCTAGCTGGCACGCCCTAAAGTGACTTAGACACAAAAAGGTTCACTTCAGGCCTAAGAACCCAGAGTGAAAATTTTCGCGTGTCTACAGAGAGGAGAAAAGAAGAGGGGAAAGACTTATCCCAATGATTTACTCGATTCATCCCAGATCAGCCTATTTAGAAATAGCATGTACTACTTGCAAGTATTTTGCTATATTGAACAAGGCCTTCCTTTGTAAGATGAAGATTTTTGAAATGTAACCCATCCATTTTTGAAAACTCTGCTTTTTCACAAGCATCGATTCCCTCATTTAGGGTCATACGATCCACTTTGATCCTCACTCACGCAGTTTCAAAGGAGATTCTCTCAAAACGTTTTTACAAGGGGATTCAGCTTAGTCCCTACACATGGTACTTTTTCAAATATTGGGCATTCATGGGGTCTGCTAAATTTCTACCCTCAACATCGATTAACCAATATGCATTGTTCGTGGTGGTTCCATGTACAATGTAAGGACCATTCCACTTGGGCCGCCACTTTCCAAGTGGATGTAGGCCACGATGGTGGATGATTTTCAATACAAGGTCTCCCACTTTGAAGTGGCGAGGCTTCATACGCTTTTCATAATGTCGGGCTATCCTTTGCTAGTATGCATGTGCATGATCCATAGTAAGGAGCCTTCTTTCATTTAACAAATCAAGCTCGATCATTCTAGCATGTTGAAAAGTCTCTAGGGGAAGGTCGAGTGAAAGTGATGTATGGAATGAATGCATTTTGGTATGAATGGGGAGAATGGCGTTTGTGCCATAGACCAACTAAAATGGCATGGCATTTGTGGGAGTTCGGATGGAAGTCCTATAAGCCCATAAGGCTTCATCCAACTTCTCATGCCACGTCTTACCCTTCTCTAAGGTTTTCTCAATAATGCTTATGAGAGTCTTATTGGTGGCTTCGGCTCGGCCGTTGCCTTGAGGGTAGGGTGATGAGAAGTGGTGAGTTATGCCATACGTGTTACATAACTTTACCATCCTCTCGTTCCTGAAGGGGGTGCCATTATCAGACACTAGGTCTTTTGGAACTCCAAATCGAGCCAAGATATTTTTCCTAATGAACGCCACTACAAGTTGCCCCTGGACATTAGTCAAGGAGGTAGCTTCAACCCATTTAGAAAAATACTCGGTGGCTGCTAGGATGAAACTATGTCCATTTGATGCATTTGGGGCTATTGATCCTACGATGTCAAATGCCCACATGGTGAATGGCCATGGGCTGACCACGGAATGCAAGGTTGATGATGGAGTATGAATGGCGTGTCCATGCACTTGATATGGGTGACATTTCCTAACATGATCATGACAATCTTGCTTTAGAGTGGACCAAAAATAATTGGCTCTAAGTATTTTCATAGCCATCATGTTTGCATTGACATGCCCCCCACATTCTCCCTCGTGGTATTCATGCATTATAATCCTAGCCTCCTCAAGGTCTACACACCTCAATAAGATGCCGGTAAAACTCTTTTTGTAAAGAATCCCTCCCAAAACTATGTATCGGGTTGAAATCTTTCGAATGAAAGCTTTGTCTTTAGAAGAAGCTAATTCTGAAAATCCTCCGTTTTCTAAGAATTCTTTAATGTCTTGAAACCAGGGCTTTTTAGTGGAATTTTGGTCATTTTGGCAAATCTCCAAATCGTGGATGGATGGAGTGGGTGAGTGCCCTATTTCTAAGGATCGGGTTCCCAAAGTGGGATCGACCCTTAGGGCTGATCCTAAGGATGAGAGGGCGTTTGCTATGCCATTGTCCTCTCTTCCTACGTGTGTGAGTATACATGATTTGAAGGAATCGACCAGTTTGGTGGCCAATTCATGGTATGGAAGGAGTTTTTCATTTTTGACTTGCCAAATTTTCAAAACTTGGTTTATGACAAATAAAGAGTCTCCAAAGACTTCGATGCATGATGCCCCTAGATTTTTCGAAATTTTTAAGCCTTGTATGAGTGCTTCATATTCGGCTGTATTATTGGAACATTCAAAATCTAGGCGAATAGCAATTTGGATTTCTCCCTTTTCAGGGGATATGAGTATGACTCTCGCACCTGCCCCTCTTTGGTTTCTTGTCCCATCAAAGTGCATTTTTCATACTTAGTTTTCATTTAAACAGTTTGCTAAAACATGGTTTTGAAAGTTGTTTGAAAAGATGCCCTCGTCGGGCATTTCATCAAGTATGGGATATGAATCTTTCAAGGGGAATTCAGCCACATAATCAGCTAGGGCTTGCCCCTTAATGGAGGTTTGATGATGGAATTTTAAGTCATACTCCATTAAGAGGAGCTGTCATTTAACTAGCCTACCTGTGTTGATAGGTTTTTCAAACAAGTGCTTGATTGGATCAAGCCTAGACACTATCTAGATCTCATAATCTAGGAAGTAGTGTCTAAATTTCTGGCAGGCCCGTACCAAGGCCAAGCACGTTTTCTCCATGGCTTGATAATTTCTTTCATAAGCCAATAGAGTTTTCAAAATGTAGTAAATAGCATACTCTTTATGGGTGTCATCCTCATATTGAGCTAATAAAGCACCCAATGCCTTCATATAAACAGAAATGTAAAGCAAGAGTGGTTTTCCTTGCTTTGGAGGTTTTAAAGTCAGAGGATTAACCAAATACGCTTTTAATCTTTCGAAACTTTTTGGCAATCGTTGTCCCATACAAATTTCACCCATTTTCTCAAAAGCTTGTTGAAAGGTTTGCATCTCATTGCGAGGTTTGAAATAAACCTTCTAATCGATTGGAGGCGACCTTGGAGGCTTCGGATTTGAGTTAAGTTGGAGGGTGGAGACATGTCTATCTATGATGGCTCGACACTTAGAGGGGTCGACTTCAATACCCCTTTGGCTCACCATAAAACCTAAAAAGCTTACCAGATTCCACTCTAAAAACACACTTTTGAGGGTTTAGTTTCACTTTGTAAAGCCTCAGTCTTTCGAAAACTTTTTGCAAAGATTCGATGTGTGTGCATTAGGTTTTTGATTTCACCAAGAGATCATCTACATATACTTCTAAAAGCTCATGAATTTGATTGTGAAAAATGGTAGTCATGGCTCTTTGGTATGTGGCACCGGCGTTTTTCAATCCAAAGGGCATAACTGTGTAGCAGTAGGTACCCCAGGGTGTGGTAAAAACAGTTTTAGCTTGATCTCTTGGGGCTAACTTGATTTGATTATAACTCGAGTAGCCAACCATAAAAGAAAACATCTCATGATGGGTCGAAACACGGCATGTCTTCGTAGGTCCATGCAAAAATGTCTATATAGGCTTTCAGGAATGCAATGAATGATGCTTTTTCATGCTCATGCAGACATGTGCCTATCTTAACACGTTTTGGTTTTGACTCACTCCATAGGTTGATTTCTATAAAATCCCCTCCTATAGAATTTGAAGGTTTTTCTAAGTCAAGGATTTTGTGAAACTCAGGAAGCTCGGAGATTTGATCCTCCTCAGGGAAAAGGGGATCCTCCTCCGTGCTTTGATCATTTTCGAAAATTTTGAATCCTAGGGAAGTTAGAGTTGATGCTTCTTTTCACAAACACTTGGTTTTGGTTTTGAAATTTTTGCAAGTTTTGAAGATTTTGGGCCTTTTATAAAGACGACTTTTTCTTCAAATTTCTTGACTTTTTTCAAATTTTCACGAGGAGTTGGTATGTACAAGATTTTGTTTTTGGTATTTTCTGGTTTTTCCATTTTTTTTGGTCTTTTGTAAAGACAAGACATTGGAGGAAAGGTAAATTACACTTTTTTTGGGTTTTTCGCAAGTTTCCAATGTTTTTGGGTTTTGAGGTTTCTCCAATTGTTTTTGGATTTTGAAAATTTGTATTTTTTTTGTCTTTTTGGTTAAGGAGGGGTCTTCCATCATACATACAAAGAAAACGCCATGAATTAGTCTCTAAATAAGAGATCTAAGCCATAGGTATCGGTTTTAGTAGGTTCTAGGGCACCCTTGACCCAAGTGGTCGTAGGTGGTGGTTCTGGGGGTATGGTTGGAATATGGCTTATCCCATACCTATTTGGATTTGGGTTTGGAAATATAGGCTTTAGACAACCTCGGTTTTTGTTCCCTAAACTTTGGTAGGGCACGTAACCCATGTTGAGCAGCATGTTCCAAGGTTTTTTTGTTTTCGAAAATTCTTTGTACACAAGATGACCTTGGAACTTGCTGTCATCCATGGCATGCTAAAAGGGTTTCTTGTTTAGGGATTTTGGAAATATGGGGAGTTTGGATTTGCCTAGGATGGTCACGACTTTTGGCGAGCTAGCTTTGGGCTACCCCTTGACGTACACGACACTTCTAGGTTTTTGGAGGACGAACTCGTGTGATTCGTCCAAGGATTTCACGGGGTTGGTCCCGTAGGCCTTTTGACATGACAAGCAGGGGAAGTTTTGAACTCCCCTCAGTTGTGGATGGCTTTCGCCCAGAATTACCACGATTTGGTTCTCATGGAGGATTTTTACACACCTATAGAAGGTGGATGGCACAGCCTGAAGCTACGTATCCATGGTCTTCCCAGAAGTAGGTTATAATGGGGGTGTATGTCTAAGACATGGAACACCCCTGCGTAGGTGATGCCCTCTATTTCCATGGGTAACTCTATGGCTCCCAAAGGTTTCGATGCATTTCCATCGTATCCAGTGACAACGATGGGACTTGGGTTTACAGAAGTCAAGGTGACTCCAATTTGACACGCCAGGTGTAGTGGAAGGATGTTGAGACCTCCTCCCCCATCAACCAGACACCTGTCCAGAGGATGGTGATTCAATACCACCTCGATATTGTAAACCTGAAAATTTTCACTTCTGGTTTTTGAGACCGAAAATGAACCTTCTCTTGCCTACGTCGTTTCTAAGGGCGTGCCAGCTAGCTTGCTTAAGCTAGCGAAGATTTTTGAAATATCTGACTTTTTGAGGCAATTATGGGAAAGCAGGATCTTTTCGTTTAAACCTTCTTGAACCGATGCTCAAGGGTCAGTTTAAATGCTTAAAACTTTGTTTTTACAAAACTTTGCAATATCAGTGTTTGAAAATTCGATGTATGCCTAGTTTGCAAGTTTTATTTCGACTTTGGACCCACCTATGTTTTTGAGTTTTAGCTATTTTAGGCCGGATATGTGTGTGCACAAGTGGCCTGTTCAAAACGTGGTTGGTGCGTAGATTCAGGAAGCTTTCGAAAGCTAATGAATGCAAAGATGCAGAAAAGATTTTCGGGTTTTGAGATGATGATGTGAGCTAGGCTCAAATTGAAAGCAACTCACACAACTTAATGTAAATACTCGAAATTAAAGTGCAACTCATGCAGCTTAAGGTAAATAACCGATAAAGCAACTCACACGACTTAATGTAAATCCACACAAAGGGAAATGCAACTCGACGTGAAGTAAACTCATACAACTTGAAAATATATAAGTATGTTATATCCTATGAGCAACAAAGGCTCAAAATGTGCGTGAGAGTGGAGAGAAAAGGCTCGAGTGCTTTTGTGTGCAAGTGTGAAATTTAAATGACAAACTCACACTACTTGAATGTAACAACCCAAATTGAATTGCAACTCACACAGCTTTCACTAAAGTAAATACCCGAATGGAAATATATACTTTAGCTTAAGAGTGGAAAGGCTCAATGTGTGTGCAATCGTGTGCAATTAAGAGCGGGAAGGCTCAAGTGCACGTGGGTGTCCCTTGTGTATGATTAAGAGCGATAAGGCTCAAGTATACGTGTGTGGCTTGTGTATCAAGCACGAATATTACATTTCGGGGGGAGACTACTGTAAACAACGAAAATTCTCACTCCTGGTTTTGAAGCCGGAAATGAACCTTTTCGCATCTACGTCGTTTCTATGGGCGTGCCAGCTAGCTTGCTCAAGCTAGCGAAGTTTTTAAAATATCTGATGTTTTTAAGGCAATTGTGAGTAAGCGGGATCTTTTCGCTTTAAACCTTCTTGAACGGGTGCAAGTGCTTATAAACTTTGATAAAACAATTTTGGACTCTTTGAAAGGATACAAGTATTTTGAAAACTCGAGTTTTTGCCTAAGTTTGCAAATTTTATATACGGGGCTGGACGATTCCAAGTCTTTGAGTTTTAGCTATTTAGGCCGGATGTGTGTGTGCACAAGTGGCCTAATTTCAGTGTGTTTGAGCATAGATTCAGGGTTTCTTTGAAAATACGCGAATGCAAGGATGCAGAAATATTTTTCGGGTTTCAGATGATGTGAGCTAAGCTCGAATTGAAAGCAACTCACACAACTTTAATGTAAATACCCGAATGGAAGTGCAACTCACACAGCTTAAGGGAAATACCCGAATTTAAAAGCAATGACTTGAATGTAAATTGCAAAATTGAAATACACTTATATCTTAAGAGCGGAAAGGCTCAATTGTGAGTGAGTGCTTTTGGTGTGTAAATGGAAAGACAACTCACACGACTTAAATTGAACTTGCCGAAATTGAAATATAAGTATATAGTAAGAGCAGAAAGGCTCAATTGTGAGTGAGTGCTCTTGGTGTGTAAATGTAAAGACAACTCACCCAACTTGAATTGAACCCACCCGAAAATGTAAGTGCGTACACGACTTAATGTAAAACTCACGCAGCTTGAAAGTATATAAGTATGCTATATCTTATGAGCAACAAAGGCTCAAAATGTGCGTGAGAGTGTAGAGCAAGTGCTCGAGTACTTTTGTGTGCTCGTGTGAAATTTAAATGACAAACTCACACGACGTGAATGTAACAACCCGAATTGAATTGCAACTCATACAGCTTTCACTAAAGTAAATACCCAAAGGGAAATATATACTTTAGCTTAAGAGCGGCAAGGCTCAATGTGTGTGCAATCGTGTGCAATTAAGAGCGGAAAGGCTCAAGTGCACGTGGGTGTCTTGTGTACGTCTAAGAGCAATATGGCTCAAGTGTACGTGTGTGCTTTGTATATCAAGCACGAATATTACATTTCGGGGGGAGACTACGCTCCATTATTACAACCCCGTATCAAATTGAATTGAATTTTAAAGGAGTAAGGTAAAAACCAAATTAGAACACTTACAAGTGGTCGGCTTCTCCTCTCAATGTGCTCGGGTCCGTCCACCTTGGCAGCCAAGAGATGGGTCTCCCTAGGTGGGTTTAGACGTGAGTTTAGGCTTAGGGTCTTGGGGGCAGCCGGGTATTTGAGCTTAGGAGGGACTTGGTTCGGCCAAGGTGTGGGTTGGCTAAGGTAAGTCATGGCTTAAGTGGGGTTGGTCCTAATCAGCACTAAGGAGAAGGGATGCAGTTGGAGGGTGGCACGGAGGTTGTGGCAGGGCGCTGGAGTTAGGTGCTAGGGACAGGGTGCAGGCGACAGGGAGACGGGATGTGGCGCTGGGGTAGCGCTAGGGCAGGTGCGGTAGTGGAGTGGCGCTAGGTGCGCCGGGTGTCGGTAGGGAATGGGGGAGAGTGGGGTGGTGATGGCAGGTGGAGGTGGTTCGGTTGGGGGGGTTGTGACTAGGGACAAGGTGGCAGGTAGGGAAAGGATTCGGCCGAGGGTTAGGAAATGGGGTGCAGGCGGCAGGTGCGCCCGGCAGGGGGCTGTGACTAGGGAAGGTGGGGGAGATGGCAGACGGTAGGGTGCTGGGGACAGTGGGGTGCGGCGCTAGGTGCGCCGGGAGACGGGTGTCGGAAGGTGGCAGGCGGGTGATCACGGCAGGAAGGTGACGCTAGCATGTTTTGGTGAAGTGTGGCGCTAGGTGCGCCGGGAGGTGAGGGATGTAGGTTGGCGAATGGGGTTTGAAATAGGTTCAAACCGAGTGCAGCTGCACTCGGTTGGGTTTAGATTTGTGTCGGTTAGGGGGAGTTTGGGTCGGTTTAGGTGAAAGGGGCTAGGTCTAGGCTAGTTTTGGGTTAGGTTTAGTGGGGTCGGTTAGGTGGTTTAGGCTAGGTTAGGGTGAGGTTGAGAGACCTACCTCTTGGAGCCGGTCCACCATGCATAGCCCATGCTTCCATGCCTTTTTGCAGCCACTCCTCAAGTTGGTGCAGCCCTTTGGTTTGAGCCTAGGTTCATACAAGGCTTGAACCCATGCCCTTGATCAAGCCCACATGGCTATGGCCCACCATATCTACTTTATGCCCTCCACTCATTCTATCTCTTCCCAAGCCTCCCAATTTCAATTTCACGTGAATTTATGCCCCCCCCCCCACCTCTATTTACAGACAAATGAGGTGGGTCTTGGGTATGGATCTTGGATTTGGATTTTGAGATCCAAATCCGATCCAAACACTATTTGGGTTTGGATCTGGATATTTGGGTCCAGATCCAATCCAATTTTTCATTTCTTCAGTCCTTCTTGGCGTTTCGAGATGGATAGTTTCTGCGGGCCCTGGCTTCATCAATGCTCTGTCTTGGGCTGGGTCTTCCCCAACCTTTTCGTCCGAACTCCTCCTCACCTTTCTGGACTTCGTTTCAGTTGATTTTCAATATTTCGGGCTTGGATTTCTAATGATTTGGTGGATGCTCTTGGCTTAGTATTTGATGCTCCGGGCTTGAAGTCTGCTTTGGGCCTGGGCTCTCCTTTTGCCTTTTGATCCTACTTTTGTTAGGCCAAGCTTGATTCTGGCTTTTGAACCTGTTTTTTAGGCTGCTTTTGATCCTTTGGCTTTTTACCAAAATTGGGACTTAGTCCGAGTTTAAGAAATTTATATTTCGAACGGGTTTTCAAGTAGAAGTTTAATGCTTTTTGCAACTCCTACGTTTTCGAACACTCAAAATCTGGTTTTGAAATGGATTTTCAAACTAGGTGTTTGTTTTTGAAAATCGTTTGATTTAGGGGTGTTTACAGATGCCCCTCTTTGGCATTATCCAATTTTTGGATGATGGCAAAGAAGACAACACCCTTATTTGATTTCTCCCTGGATTCGTCCTCAAGAATATGGGATCATCCCATTTTTTTAGAAAACCTTTTCCTTTGTGCCCAGTCAGAGGGGATTTTTGCCAAAGGGGACTTTTACCTAATGCGGTGCTGGTCCTAATTGGGATAGTGCAGATGTCAATGCGTGCACATGTGAGTGAATGACATGGAATGATATGCTAGGAAGTATGGTTTCCTAGAGACTTAAGGGAGTGGTCGAACTTGGGAGTCTTATGAAGACTTGCTGCACCAAGTGAGCTGGTCTTATGTTGCTCGATGTTCGAGGTTTTTCTCAATTTGTTTGGAGAGAGGAAAACTCCTTTTAGCTTCAATCCTAAGGATTTTCAGCTTTTCCTATTTCCCTTTACTTGAGTCTTGACCCTTGCTAATCTAGTGGAGGTTTTATAAGAAAATCAGGTAGCATTTCAAAATTTCTACACCTTACTCAACAACGTCTAATTCTCGAACAAAATGAGATTCAAGTAAGCAAATCCTATTTTTACTTTAGGACAACTTGAAATGAACCTTTCTTCACTTGGGATAAGTCGCAGGTGTAAACACCCCAAAATAAAACGAATTTCAAAAACAAACACCTAGTTTGAAAAATCATTTCAAAACCATATTCTTGAGTTTTCGAAAACCCAGGGGCTGTAAAAGCTCAAAATTTTGATTTAAACACCGTTCAAGTTGAATTTCACACATATGGGCCAAGTCCTAATTTTGTCAAAACCCAAAATCTAACAGGTGAAGCCCTGAATGCAAAAGTAGCCTCAAAAACAGGTTCAGAAGCCCGAAGAAAGCACCCTGGCCTGATAAAAGCCAGGGTCAAAAGGCAAAAGGAAGGCCCATGCCCGAAGACAACTGCAAGCCCGGAGCACCAAAGAGCCAAGCTAAGAGCATCCACCCAAGCAGCAGAAATCCAAGCCAGAAACAACGAAAATGAGCAGAAACAAAGTCCAAAAAGGCGAGAAGGAGTTCGAACGACAAAGTTGGGGAAAACCCAGCATAAGACGGAGCGTTGATGAAGCTAGGGCCTGCACAAACCGTCTGCCTTGAAAAACGCTAGAAAGGACTAAAGAAAAGAAATTTGGATTTGATCTAGACCAAAATATCTGGATCCAAAATATTCGAGATTTGAGATCCAAAACCAACTAAATTTTTGGGTCGGATCTGGATCCAAAATATCTGAGATTCGAGATCCAAACCCAAATAGTGTTTGGATCGGATCTAAATTCCAAGACCCAAATCCAAAACCCATATCCAAGACCCACCTCATTTGCCTATAATTAGAGGTTAGGGGGTCCCAAATGAGAGGTCACGTGAATTGCTTCAGAGGAGAGAGAGGTTTAGCCATGGAGCTTAGCCATGGGTTAGCCATGTGGGCTTGATCAAGGGTGTGGGTTCAAACTTGTATGAACCTGGAGCTAGCAAGGGCTGCACCAACGTGAAGAAGGAGGCTGCAACCGAGGGGCGTGGAAGCATGGGCGGTGCACGGTGGACCAGCTCCAAGAGGTAGGTCTCCCTAATCCCACCCTAAACCTAGCCTAATCCATCTAACCTACCCCATTAAACCTAACCCAAAGTTAGCCTAAACCAAGCCACTCTCACCTAAACCTACTCAAACCACCCCTAACAAAACCTAAGCCTAAGCCCCACCGAGTGCAACAGCACTCGGTTTGAACCAAACCCCCCTAGACGCTACCGCAACGCACCCCCTGTTCCGCACGCCCAGCGCCCCTACTGCGCCTTAGCGTCACCCTATGCGTCTCGCCGTACCCCCGCACATCAAACGCGCCAAAACCTCCCCAGTGCTACCCTACCTTAGCGCCCCTGTGCGCCCCCTGTCTCGCGCGCCTAGCGCGCCGACCCCACTGCCTCTGCCATAGCGCCGAGTGCCTAGCGCCCGTGCCTGCACCTTTTGCTGCGCCACCCGGTTGGCCGCATAACCTACCTAACTCCCACAACTTGTTGTGCCTTAGCCCAGCTGCACCCTTAGGTCGTGACCTACCTTAGGACCAACCCCACATTAGGTAGTGACTGGCCTTAGCGAAACCCTACCTTTGGCCAAACCGAGCCCCTCCCTGGCCCAAACACCCGGTTGCCCCCGAGCACCTCTTCAAGCCCAAATCCTCACGTACGAACCCCACCTAGGGAGACTTGCCGATTGGCTGCCAAGGTGGACAGATTAAAGCAAACGGAGATAAAAAGTCGACCACTTGTAAGTGTTTAAATTCGGTTTTTACCTTACTCATTTTAAATTCAATTCAATTTGATACGGGGTTGTAATAATGGAGCATGGTCTCCCCCCGAGTTGTAATATTGGTGCTTGATACACAAGCACACACGTACACTCGAGCTTTAGCTCTTATCTCGTACACAAGACACCCACATGCACTTGAGCCTTTTCGCTCTTAGTTGCACACTATTGCACACACATTGAGTCTTCGCTCTTACTCAAAAGAGTAAAAGCCGTGCAATTTAAATTCTGGGTTGTTACATTCTTGTCGTGTGAGTTTGTCATTTAAATTTCACACTCGCACCCAAGAAGTACGTGAGCACTTGATCTATACTCTCACTCACCTTTTGATCCTTTGTTGCTCATAAGATATATTATATTTCTATATATTTTCAGCTGCATGGGATTTACATTCAAGTCATGTGAGTTTGTCATTTAAGCTTCCACACTTGCCCACAAGAGCACTCGAGCACTTGCTCTACACTCTCACGCACATTTTTGGGCCTTCGTTGGCCATAAGATATAGAGTATCTATATACTTTCAGCTGCGTGCTTTTTACGTTCAGTTGTGTACGTATTTACATTTTGGGTAGTTCAATTTCAGTCGTGTGAGTTGTCTTTCCATTTATACACAACACACACGAACACATTGAGCCTTCCCGCTCTTATATACTTATATTTCAATTTCGGCAAGTTTAATTAAAGTCGTGTGAGTTTGTCATTTCAATTTTACACTCACACACGCATGCATTGAGCCTTTCCACTCTTAATATAAGTATATCTCCCTTCCGCAATTTACATTTGTAAACACCCCAAAACCCCACGACTTTCTCAAATTACCTGGTTTTGCAAAAGCAGCCCCAAAGGGCTATTTTGAGTCTGGAAACCCAGGAGCCTTCCAGACAACCATGTACATATGTTGAAACCATATATGTTTTAAAAATATATACAAATAGTTTTAAAACCTTAAAAAGGTGTTTTGAAACCCCAAAAAGCAGCTTGGCCTGATGAAAGCAGGACCGAAGAAGCGAAAGAGAGCCCGAACCAGGAGCATATTTCAAGCCCGGCACATCAACTCTCGTATCAGAATCATCCCCAGATTCTCGGACATCTAAGCCCCGGATATCAACAAATTTGTTCAGAATGATCTCCGGAAGGTGAGAAGAAGAGCGGACGACAATGTTGGCGAAGACCCAACGCAAGACGGAGTACTGATGCAGTCAGGCCCCGCACAAACCGTCCATTTCGAAATGCCATGAAGGAATCAGAAAATCAGATTTGGGCCGGATCTGGACCATATATATCCAGATCCAGACCCAAACATGCATTTGGATTTGGATTTGGATCCAAAGATCCAATCCAATATCCATATCCATGGCCCACATCAGCTTCTCATAAATGGAGGTGGGGCCCACAGAGATTTCACGTGAAAAGCTTGGGTAGAGAGAGAAGGGGGATAAAGTATGAGTGAGAAAGTTGGTGGGCTTGACTTTCAGTCAAGGGTGGGTTAACCATGTGGGTTTAGCCTAGAGTGTGGGTTTAAGCTTGTATGCACCTACACCTAACCTGGGGCTGCACCAACATGAACATGGCTGCAACTGGGTCCATGGATCGATGCCAAGGGGATGCTCTTAAAACCTAGCCCTAAGCTAACCCACCTCACCTAGCCACTCCCCCCTAAACCTGACCCAATCCTAGCCGTCCTCACCCAAAACAGCCCCAACCATACCTAGCCGACCTCACCTAGTTCACCCCACCTAACTAGACCACCTAGACCCTAACTAGACTAAACCTAATCCCACCTTAATACACCTAATTAGACCCTAATCATTAATTCCTAGCCCCCTTAACCGACCTACCCTAAACCACCATACCACCCACCCTAACCGACCTACCCAAACCACCCCACAAGCCCACCTTCTCATAAATATCTAGCCTAAACCACTCCCAACCAACCCCAGCCCTCTTGCCTATAAAAACCCATTTTTTCTTGCGTGAAAAGGGGACTCTCTCTCCTGCCCTCTCTTCCACCCCATCTCACTCTCACTCTCCCCCAGCTGTACCACCTCCAACGCCACTCCACCCGGCTGCCACCTTCTTCCAACTCCATTCGGTTGCCACCTCCTTCCACTACCTCCGGCCACCACCTCATCCACCAGCACCCCGGTTAGTACCCCATCTCAGCCCCATCTAGCCTCTCATCTCCCCTTTCTTACCCAGCCACACACTCCATCACCCGCCACCACAGCCCGACCTTCTCCCTTACACCTGGCCACCTCATACCCTACCTCACCACCTTCCCTTAGTCATCCACTTCCCAGCCCCTAGCTAAACCTCCACCCTTGACCCGTCACCACCTAGCCAACAACCTACCTGCCCCCACCCTAACCAACCACCTTAAACCGCTTTACCCTAGCCACTCCATCACCCGGCCAACATCAAGACATACACCCGGCTTGCACCCTACCTGCCGCCAATCCACCTCCAAGGAGCTCCCCTTCGGCTGTTGTAAACACCCAAAAATCCCACGAACTTCTCAAATAACCTGGTTTTGTAAAAGCAGCCCCAAAGGGCTATTTTGAGTCTGGAAACCTAGGAGCCTTCCAGACAAAACCTCTACATATGTTTAAACCCTATATGTTTTAAAATATATATAATATAGTTTTAAAACCTTTTAAAATATGTTTTGAAACCCCACAAAGCGATTGGGCCTGATGAAAGCAGGACCAGAAGAACAAAAGAGAGCCCGGAACCGGAGCACATGTCGAGCCCAGCACATCAACCCTCGTGGCAGATTCATCCCCAGGATCTCGAGCGTCCAAGCCCCTGTTATCAACAAATCATTTGAAATCATCTCTGGAAGGTGAAAACAGAAGCGGACGACCATGTTGGCGAAGACCAAATGCAAGACGGAGTACTGATGCTGTCAGGCCCCGCACAAACCGTTCGTTTTGAACATACCCTAAAGGAGTCAAAATTCAGTTTTGGATTGGATCTGGACCATATATATCCAGATCCCAATCCAAACGCATATGTGGATTTGGATCCAAAGATCCAATCCAATATCCACATCCATGGCCCACATCACCTTCTCATAAATGGAGGTGTGGCCCACTTGAAATTCACGTGGGATCTTGGGCATGAGAGAGAATGGGGAGGATTACATGTAAGGGAAATGTATTAAGCTTGACTTGTGTGTCAAGTTTTGGGTTAATCATGTGGGTTAGCCTAATTAGTGTGGGTTTAAGCTTGAATGAACCTACACCTAACCTAGGGCTGCACCAACATGATGCAATTAAGTACATGGGCCATGCAAAGGGATGCTCCTAACCCAATCCTAAGCCAAAACCCCTAATCCTAGCCATTTACCCTGAATCTGACCTAATCCTAGCCTAATCACCTAACCTACTTCCCTAATCCCAACCTAATCACCTAACCCACTTTCCTAATCCTTCCCTAAGCCTAGCCTAATTTCCCTAATCCTAACCTAAACTCCTAGCCCACCTCACTAAACCTCACCCTAAAACCAACCCACCTAGCTAAGCCCTAAACCACTAAACCACCCCACCTAGAACCCTAGCACACCATATCCCTAAAACCACCTAACCTAAATATCTGGCCCACCTTATCCCCAAACCACCACCACCTAACCCCTAAACCAGCCCCCCAAAACCAGCCCCAACCAACCCCAACAAATCCTATAAACCCCCCCCCCCCTAGTGGGCGGGTTTTTCAACTTTTTTTGGGCCAGCCGAGCCCTTCCTCTCCTCTCTCATCCCTTGCTCTCTTCTCTCACCTGCTCCACCTTGGACCTCCGGCCAGCTCCACTCCAAGCCACCCGACTGCACCAACCTGCCACCGTTCGGCTACCTCCCTTGGACACCCGCCACCTTCACCTTCCTCTCCGGTTAGTACCCCATCCTAATACCATCTTCTCTTCACTCCCCCTCCACTCTCAGCCACCATACCCTTCCTTAGCCTAGACTTCACTTCATCCAGCCGGCCAACACCTAACTACCTGCCATCATTCGGCCAACCTCTACCCGACCGCACCACACGCCAGCCCTACCTTCCCCTTAGACAGCCCCTAGCTAGTCCCCAGCCACCTTACCTTTTCCTTAGGACCTGCCCCTCCTTTCCCTTAGACAATACCCTAGCCATACCTTGACTCCCCTTGGCTTTCCCTAAGCACTCAAACCTTAACCAAGGCATCCTCCACCGTTCGGCTAGCGCCAAGGCGCCACATCCGCACCCTTGTCACCCGGCCAGCACCCTCCTTTGCCGCTCCCTTACGAGGAGCTCCCTCTTGCAGCCCAAGGCGACGCTCAAGCCCAAGCTCAAGCAAGTCACCTCCGGACCAGCTATACGTAAGTGCCGAACTCGGTCCATGTTTATAGACTTACTTAAGCTTAATCAAATTTGATACGGGGTTGTAATAACGGAGCATTGTCTCCCCCCGCTTGTAATAACGTGGCTTGGCACACCCACACACACATGCACTTGAGCCTATCTCGCTCTTAGTTGTACACGATTTTGAACACACACATGGGCCTAATCAGCCCTTAAGATATAGACTTATTTATATAATTTAAGTTGCGTGGGGTTTTGCTTAAGTTGTGTGTGTTGTCTTTCAATTCTCGCACTCACACACATTGAGCTGTCGCTCTTATTTGTAAGACCCTAGTAAGGGCCGTGCTATTATTTCCCTTGGGTTTAATTTCATGTCGTGTGCGTAGTACTTCAATTCTACACTCACACACATTGAGCTTTCGCTCTTACTACCAAGACCTTAGTCAAGGCCTATTGCAATTTATATTTGGGTTTAATTTCATGTCGTGTGTGTAGTACTTCAATTCTACACTCACACACATTGAGCTTTCGCTCTTACTCCGAAGACCTTAGTTAAGGCCACATTGCAAGTTATATTTGGGTTTCATTTAAGTCGTGTGAGTTGTCTTTCAATATACACACAACACCCACGCAACACGTTGGCGACCTTCGGGACCATATATATTATAAGTATTTCCCTTTCGGCTATGTCTTTAAGATTTGGGTTTTAAGGTTCAGCAGTGTGCGTAGTCTTTACATATATACACGGCACACACTTGCACAATTGAGCCTTTCTACTCTTAAGATATAGCTATATTTCCCTTTCGCAATTTCCCTTCTGCAATTTCCCTTTTGCAATTTACATTCAAGTCATTTCCCTTCCGCATTGTCTTTCAATTCGGGTTTTCCCTTTGGAGTAGCGTGAGTTTGCATTGCATATACGCCATACCACGAGTTAAGACGCATATTGCATCAAAGCAAACCCCACACTCCCGCTCAAACTCGCCCCACTTAGGTCACGTGTTCATAATACACACCTAGTTGGCCCGAAAAGGGATGTAAAAAGAAAGACATAGGCACGTGCAAATCCACGTGAAATAAAATCTGAAAATCATACAGAAAAATAACCCGAATCGAACACCTCAAACATTTTCGTAGGTTCTCGTATTCAAAACTCGATTTTCTAAGCGTACAGACTGACCCTTGCGCATTGGTGCAAGAAGGTCTGCGACGAAAAGAGCTTGCTTGCTCACAGTCACCAAGTTAGGAGTCAGATTTCAAAATATCTCTTCGCTAGCTTAAGCAAGCTAGCTGGCACGCCCTTTTGCTTAAATAGGACTTAGACACACGAAAAGATTCGCTTTAGGCCTAAGAACCAGAAGCGGGAACTTTCTGCGTCTACAGGATTTGGCACGCCCGGTGGGACGTGAGTCTTTTTAAAATCGAGTCATAGTAAACCTTGCGAAAATATTTTCCAAAGGTGTTATCTTTTAAACTCTTTTTTGTACTTCAGGTGTAGGATTTTTGAAAGCTTGAAAGAATGTCGAAATCAAACCCAAGTGAAGTGTCGAGCCAAGGCTCTTGTGCATCAAGTTCTCACTCTAGAAGGGTTTTGAAAAATAAAATCAAGTTAGAAGAGATAGAAGACTTAAGAAGATAATTCGAGGCCAAAATCGATGCTCTTAGCCAAGAGGCTGAAGCAGGCGATTCATGTTCATCAAATGGTGAACAAAAGGCCAAGAAAAGACCTGAAAAACCTCACAAAAATAAAGAGACCTCCGTAATGGAAGGTCCTTCACACAAAAGGACCGTAAAGCCCTGCAAAACAAAGAGAAAAGGAGTTACGCCCTGTCTGATTTCCTACCCATGGATTATGAAACAGACAGTGACGATGAAATACCGAACTTCCATCGGTATGACGGCATGGGAGACCCTAGGTCTCACTTGCAACTTTTCTCGCGTTGAGCCCATAAGAAAAAAAAGGACTCGATGAAATGGGTGTCCGGCTTCCTACGATTTAAGCCAGTTAGCTACTTTTGAAGAGTTAGCGAACTGCTTTATACAAAGATTTGCGCATAACGTAGAGGTCACGCCGACTTTAAACACTTTAAGGGATACAAAGCAAGGCATGAACGAAGACGTGCATGCCTTCATTATTCAATGGACGTCCCTTTTAGGGCAAGTGCGAGAGCCAATATCCGAAGGATGCGCAATTATGCTCATCCTGGATAATTTTAAAGGTGAGCTAAAGACCCTTCTCTCGCTTCACGAAATCTCAACTTTCCATCAGTTGATAAAAAAAGCATCCCTTTTCGAAACCAATTTGAAGAAAGGGATATAAGATCACTTATGGAAAGGAAGTGCCGTTTCCAAAACCCGCTTGGAGAAGCCCATCACTTATGGGCTACCCACGATGGACAAAGGGGCAAAACCCCACAAAATTGCCAACGTCCGGGTGGATCCAGGTCCGGCGAGCACTTCGAAAATTTTTGAAAAACTAAAAAACAAAAGGGAGAGAAACTTCCAAAAACCTATTGAAAAACGGGAGTACACTCCGCTGGGGCAACCTGTGTCGGAGGTCCTAGACCTCCTACTTACCCAGGGCATGATTGAACTCCCCGAAATCCCCGAGGGAGTCACTTCCAAAGGGGGATATTTAAACCGCTTTTGTAAGTATCATCGGCTCAAAGGCCATGATACAAAGCATTGTTTCTCCCTTTTAAACAAAATCGAGAACTTGATAGCGGAGGGCCGGCTCCAGGTCACTGCAGAACCTGAGCCAACTCAAGCTATCTTTAAAGAACCCTTTCCCAAGCACGCCAGTAGCAGTGGGAAAGGAAAGTATGTACCCTCACCTTTTTAAAAGATCTAGCTCATTCATCTGAGTCTGGTCGATCCACTTGTGCGTCTACCCTTGTACTTTACAAGAAGCCGGCCCAAGTGATCATCCGGCGACCACCAAGAGCTGAATCCCCGGCTAAACCAGTTTTAAAGATCCAAGGTGCTCCAAAACTCACGATTAGAGCCAGTTTAAGTGCGAACCCTAGGTTGGTCGTGGGGAAAGTGACAAGATCTGGGAGGATCTATCAACCCCCGCACCTACAAAGTGCTAAAAAGGTGGTCAGTGTGCCTGGCCCCTCAAAAGCATGTATTCCTAGAGTTCTGCCAAAAGCAGACAATGGGAAAATCATTTTAAACCCTTATGATTTTGAAAACCATCTTTCAAAGATTCCTATCCACATGTCCATCCTAGGGCCAACCCAAGCCGATATGGGATCGGCTATACTCCCAAAATACCGCCATAGCCATACCGCCATAGCCCCTCAAAAGCTTGATTGGATCAACCCAATCAAAAACGCAAAAATAGAGTAGTTTGTATAGTTCCTAAAGTTCTTGTTTTGCAAAAACCCAAAAAATCGAAAATCTATAAAATACCAAAAAGATTTTGTACATAGCTGCTCCTGATAGGACTTTGAAAAAAGAAAAGGGTTTCAAAAGGAACGTCGTCTGCATAGCCAGACCAAAAATTTTGAAATCAATTGAAAATCCAAGTATAAAACCAGGTCTTTTGAAAACTCACGCATCAAATTCCCTCGGGTCTATAACCCACGAGAATGATCGAAGCCCAGAAGTGGATCCCCTTGAGGAAGATCCCACTTCTGAGCTCCCAGAATTTCATAAAATTCTCGATTTTGAAAGACCTTCCAATTCAGTAGGAGGAGATTTCATAGAGGTGAACCTAGGGAATGATTCCAATCCCAAACTCATCAAGATAGGCGCATGTTTGCATGACCATGAAAGATCAGCATTCATTGCATTTCTACGAACCTATTTAGATGTGTTTGCATGGACGTATAAAGACATGCCGGGCATAGATCCCAGCATTGTCGAACATCGTCTTCCCTTATATGCGGATGTAAAACGCATAAAGCAGAAGCTTAGGAAAATACATCCGAATGTACACACGCAAGTCAAAGAGGGTTTAGAAGATCTGCTAAAAGCCGGATTTATAAAACCCATTGCGTATTCTGATTGGTTATCAAACATTATTGTAGTTCGAAAAACTAATGGGAAAATTTTAATATGCATCGATTTCAGAAACCTGAACAAAGCCACTCCAAAGGATAATTATCCTTTACCAAACATAGATTTGATAGTCGATAGTACTGCAAATCATGAAATGTTTTCGTTTATGGATGGCTATTCAGGCTATAATCAAATTAAATTAAGTCCACGAGATCAAGGTAAGACCGCATTCACAACCCCGTGGGGCACGTACTGCTATACAGTCATGCCCTTTGGTTTGAAAAATGCCATCGCAACATACCAGAGAGTCATGACCACGATCTTCCATGATCAGATTCATGAGCTCGTAGAAGTGTATGTAGATGATCTCTTGGCAAAATCCAAAACCCGATGCACTCATATCGAATGTTTGCAAAAGATTTTCGAAAGGCTTAGGCTTTACAAAGTAAAGCTAAGCCCTCAAAAATGTGTATTCGGGGTAGAATCCGGAAAGCTTCTAGGCTTTGTGGTAAGCCAAAGGGGTATAGAAGTCGACCCCTCTAAGTGTCGAGCCATCATAGATATGGCTCCACCCTCCAATCTCACACAAATTCGTAGCCTCCAGGGTCGATTACAGTCCGTTCGCCGATTTATATCAAATTTGGCGACTAGATGCGAACCCTTCAACAAACTGTTGAGAAAGGACACGAAATTTTCATGGGATGACGACTGCCAGAAGTCTTTCGAGAGACTAAAGGCATACTTGGTTAATACCCCTGTTTTGAATCCTCCGAAGCAAGAAAAAGCTCTTTTGCTTTACATTTCCGTGCATGCGAATGCTTTGGGAGCCCTATTGGCTCAATACGAGGATGACACCCATAAGGAGTATGCCATCTACTATATTTCGAAAACTCTCTTGGCTTATGAAAGGAATTACCAAGCCATGGAGAAGACGTGCTTGGCCCTAGTCTGGGCCTGCCAGAAATTCAGACACTATTTCCTAGATCATGAGATCTCGATAGTGTCCAAGCTTGATCCAATCAAGCACTTGCTCGAAAAACCCATTCTCACTGGTAGATTGGGCAAATGGCAACTCCTTCTAATGGAGTATGACCTGAAATACCATCACCAGATCTCCATTAAGGGGCAAGCCCTAGCTGACTACGTGGTTGAGTTCCCCCTGGAGGATGCATATCCCACATTTAATGAAATGCCTGATGAAGGCATATTGCAAAACCACTTTCAAAACCACATTTTGGCAAACTCTTTCGAAAACCAAGTGTGAAAAATGCACTTCGATGGGGCACGAAACCAACGAGGGGCTGGTGCTGGGGTCATCTTTATCTCCCCTGAAAAGGGCGAGATTCCCATAGCAATCCGCCTAGATTTCGAATGTTCCAATAACATAGCTGAGTATGAAGCACTCATACAAGGCTTAAGAATTTCGAAAACTCTAGGGGCATCATGCATCGAGGTCTTTGGAGATTCGCTCTTTGTTGTAAACCAGGTTTTGAAAATTTGGCAAGTACGTAACGAAAAACTACTTCCATATCACGAGTTGGCCACTAGATTGGTTGAGTCATTCCAATCGTGTAGACTCACACACGTAGGAAGAGAGGATAATGGCATTGCCGATGCCCTCTCCTCCTTGGGTTCAGTCCTAAAGGTCGATCCCATCTCAGGGACCCGATCTTTAGAAATATGGCATGCGCCCAACCTATCCACACACGATTTGGATATTTGCCAAAATAACCCAAATTCTGTTGAAAAACCTTGGTTTTACGACATCAAACATTTTCTAGAAAATGGGGGATTCGCCGAGGATGCCACATTCAAAGATATGGCATTCATCCATAAAATTTCGACCCGATACACCATTCTGGGTGGGGTTCTATATAAGAAAAGTTTTATCGGCATCCTACTTAGATGTGTCGATCTAGAGGAGGCTAGGACTGTAGTGATGCATGAGTTTCACGATGGAGAATGTGGGGGTCATGTTATGCCAACATGATGGCAATGAAAATACTTAGAGCGGGCTACTTTTGGTCCACCCTTAAAAAGGATTATCACAATCATGGTAGGAAGTGTCATCCATGTCAAGTGCATGGGCACGCCATTCATATCCCATCATCTGCATTGCATTCCGTGGTCAGCCCCTGGCCATTTACCATATGGGCGTTTGATATCGTAGGCCCGATCTTTCCAAAAGCCTCGAATGAGCATCGATTCATTTTAGCAGCCATTGAGTATTTCTCCAAGTGGGTGGAAGCCATCTCCCTGACCAACGTACAGGGTTAACATGTGGTGGCTTTCATTAGGAGGAATATCTTGGCTCGATTTTTGGTTCCACGAGACCTTGTGCCTGATAATGGCATCCCATTCAAAAACGAGCGGATGGTTAAGTTGTGCAACACGTATGTTATAACTCACCACTTCTCTTCGCCCTACTACCCTCAAGGCAACGGTCAAGCCGAAGCCACAAACAAGACTCTTATTAGTATAATTGAGAAGACTTTAGAGAAGGGTAGGATGTGGCACGAGAAGCTGGATGAAGCCTTATGAGCTTATAGGACTTCCATCCGGACTCCCATGAATGCCACACCATTCGAATTGGTCTATAGCACAAATGCCATTCTTCCCATTCATACTCAATTGCATTCATTCCATACATCCATAGCACTCGACCTCCCCCTAAAGACGCTTCAGCATGCTAAGATGGCCGAACTAGATTTGCTAGATGAGAGGCGACTCCTTGCTATGGATCATGCTCGTGCATACCGGCAAAGGATAGCCCGACACTATGACAAACACATGAGACCTCTCCACTTTGAAGTGGGAGATCTGGTTTTGAAAATCATCGACTATCGTGGCCCACATCCCCTTGGAAAGTGGTGCCCCAAGTGGGATGGACCCTATGTTGTACGTGCAACCACCACGAACAACTCATATTGGTTGATCGATGTAGAAGGTAGGAATTTAGTAGATCCTATCAATATTCAATACTTAAAGAAGTATTATGTGTAGGATTTGGGTTAAATTCCAATTTTCGAAAACCTTTAGGGATAGCTGCCTTGAGACTTGAAAGTAAGGTTCAAAGGCAAAATCGTGTGACCTTGAGTGAGAGAATTCGCACTTGTAAAAGAGTGGAGTCTTCCAAATCGTGGTTGTATTTCAAAATCCTTCTTCTTACACAGAAAGGCCTAGTTCAATATAGCAAGATACTTGCAAGTAGTACGTGCTATTTCTAAATAGGCTAATCTGGAATGGATCGAGTGTGACCTTGGGATAAGTCCTTCCGCCTTCTCTTCTCCTTCCAAAAGGAAAACATGGCCCAAATAAAGGGAATTTTCCCATCCAAAGTCTCTTTCCAAAAGAAAGAACCTAGAATCCAAAAGAAAAATCGATTCTCTTGTGAAAAAGAGGGATTAAAGAAAAAATACTCCCAAAGGGAGACCCTCTATGAAAAAAGGAAAAAGAGGCCAAAAGCTCAAAAAGAGCAGTTTTTCGCCTTCTGTGCCTTAAACCACGGGACGCTTCAGAAGGGACCGTGGTATCTCTTTCCCATCCCTGGCTTATCCCAAGTATGAACATGGTTCATTTCGAGGAATCTTAAAGTAAAAATAGGATTTACGTACTTGAATTTAATTTTGTTTGAGAATTCGACGTTTCGAGTAAGACGTAGGAATTTGAAATATAGCTTGTTTTCTTATAAAACCTCCGCTAGATAAGCGAATGTCAAGACTCAAGCAAAGGCAAACACGAAGAGCTCGAGATCTTTAGGATTGAGACTCAAGACAGTTGTCTCTTTTGTAAATAGATTTTGTAAATAAATTTTGAAATAATCGAACATCAAACAGCATAGGATCTGCTCACTTGGAGCAATAGGCCTTGTAAGTCTCAAGAGTTCGACCATATCTGGTCTCTGGGAGGTCGCCACTCTTGGCACCCCACCCATGTCATGCATCTGCATACCCACAAAGAGACCACATTTAAAATATTTATAATATAGTTTTAAAACCTTTTAAAATATGTTTTGAAACCCTACAAAGAGACTGGGCTTAATGAAAGCAGGACCAGAAGAGCAAAAGAGAGCCCGGAACCGGAGCACATGTCGAGCCCGGCACATCAACCCTCGTGGTAGATTCATCCCCAGGATCTCGAACGTCCAAGCCCCTGTTATCAACAAATCATTTGAAATCATCTCCGGAAGGTGAAAATAGAAGCGAACGACATTGTTGGCGAAGACCCAACGCAAGACGGAGTACTGATGCTATCAGGCCCTACACAAACTGTTCGTTTCGAACATACCCTAAAGGAGTCATAATTCAGTTTTGGATTGGATCTGGACCATATATATATAGATCCCAATCCAAACGCATATGTAGATTTGGATTTGGATTTGGATCCAAAGATCCAATCCAATATCCACATCCATGGCCCACATCACCTTCTCATAATTGGAGGTGGGGCCCACTTGAAATTCACGTGGGATCTTGGGCATGAGAGAGAATGGGGAGGATTACATGTAAGGGAAATGTATTAAGCTTGACTTGTGTGTCAAGTTTTGGGTTAATCATTTGGATTAGCCTAATTAGTGTGGGTTTAAGCTTGTATGAACCTACACCTAACCTAGGGCTGCACCAACATGATGCAATTAAGTACATGGGCCATGCAAAGGGATGCTCCTAACCCAATCCTAAGCCAAAACCCCTAATCCTAGCCATTTACCCTGAATCTGACCTAATCCTAGCCTAATCACCTAACCTACTTCCCTAATCCCAACCTAATCACCTAACCCACTTCCCTAATCCTTCCCTAAGCCTAGCCTAATTCCCCTAATCCTAGCCTAAACTCCTAGCCCACCTCACTAAACCTCACCCTAAAACCAACCCACCTAGCTAAGCCCTAAACCACTAAACCACCCCACCTAGAACCCTAGCACACCATATCCCTAAAACCACCTAACCTAAATATCTGGCCCCCCCTAAATATCTGGCCCACCTTATCCCCAAACCACCACCACCTAACCCCTATACCAGCCCCCCAAAACCAGCCCCAACCGACCCCAACAAATCCTATAAACCCCCCCCTTAGTGGGCGGGTTTTTCAACTTTTTTTGGGCCAGCCGAGCCCTTCCTCTCCTCTCTCATCCCTTGCTCTCTTCTCTCACCTGCTCCACCTTGGACCTCCGGCCAGCTCCACTCCACGCCACCTTGGACCTCCGGCCAGCTCCACTCCAAGCCACCCGACTGCACCAACCTGCCACCGTTCGGCTACCTCCCTTGGACACCCGCCACCTTCACCTTCCTCTCCGGTTAGTACCCCATCCTAATACCATCTTCTCTTCACTCCCCCTCCACTCTCAGCCACCATACGCCACCCTTCCTTAGCCTAGTCTTCACTTCATCCAACCGGCCAACACCTAACTACCTGCCATCATTCGGCCAACCTCTACCCGACCGCACCACACGCCAGCCCTACCCTCCCCTTAGACAGCCCCTAGCTAGTCCCCAGCCACCTTACCTTTTCCTTAGGACCTGCCCCTCCTTACCTTTTCCTTAGGACCTGCCCCTCCTTACCTTTTCCTTAGGACCTGCCCCTCCTTTCCCTTAGACAATACCCTAGCCATACCTTGACTCCCCTTGGCTTTCCCTAAGCACTCAAACCTTAACCAAGGCATCCCCCACCGTTCGGCTAGCGCCAAGGCGCCACATCCACACCCTTGTCACCCGGCCAGCACCCTCCTTTGCCGCGCCCTTCCGAGGAGCTCCCTCTTGCAGCCCAAGGCGACGCTCAAGCCCAAGCTCAAGCAAGTCACCTCCGGACCAGCTATACGTAAGTGCCGAACTCGGTCCATGTTTATAGACTTACTTAAGCTTAATCAAATTTGATACGGGGTTGTAATAACGGAGCATTGTCTCCCCCCGCTTGTAATAACGTGGCTTGGCACACCCACACATACGTGCACTTGAGCCTATCTCGCTCTTTGTACACGATTTTGAACACACACATGGGCCTAATCAGCCCTTAAGATATAGACTTATTTATATAATTTAAGTTGCGTGGGGTTTTGCTTAAGTTGTGTGTGTTGTCTTTCAATTCTCGCACTCACACACATTGAGCTTTCGCTCTTATTTGTAAGACCCTAGTAAGGGCCATGCTATTATTTCCCTTGGGTTTAATTTCATGTCGTGTGCGTAGTACTTCAATTCTACACTCACACACATTGAGCTTTCGCTCTTACTACCAAGACCTTAGTCAAGGCCTATTGCAATTTATATTTGGGTTTAATTTCATGTCATGTGCATAGTACTTCAATTCTACACTCACACACATTGAGCTTTCGCTCTTACTCCCAAGACCTTAGTTAAGGCCACATTGCAAGTTATAGTTGGGTTTCATTTAAGTCGTGTGAGTTGTCTTTCAATATACACACAACACCCACGCAACATGTTGGCGACCTTCGGGACCATATATATTATAAGTATTTCCCTTTCGGCTATGTCTTTAAGATTTGGGTTTTAAGGTTCAGCAGTGTGCGTAGTCTTTACATATGAAACCCAAATTGAGCCTTTCTGCTCTTAAGATATAGCCATATTTCCCTTTCGCAATTTCCCTTCTGCAATTTCCCTTTTGCAATTTACATTCAAGTCATTTCCCTTCCGCATTGTCTTTCAATTCAGGTTTTCCCTTTGGAGTAGCGTGAGTTTGCATTGCATATATGCCATACCACGAGTTAGGACGCATATTGCATCAAAGCAAACTCCACACTCCCGCTCAAACTGGCCCCACTTAGGTCACGTGTTCATAATACATACCTAGTTGGCCCGAAAAGGGATGTAAAAAGAAAGACATAGGCATGTGCAAATCCACGTGAAATAAAATCTGAAAATCATACAAAAAAACAACCCGAATCGAACACCTCAAACATTTTCGTAGGTTCTCATATTCAAAACTCGATTTTCCAAGCGTAGAGACTGACCCTTGTGCATCGGTGCAAGAAGGTCTACGATGAAAAGAGCTTGCTTGCTCACAGTCGCCACGTTAGGAGTCAGATTTCAAAATATCTCTTCGCTAGCTTAAGCAAGCTAGCTGACACACCCTTTTGCTTAAATAGGACTTAGACACACAAAAAGATTCGCTTCAAGCATAAGAACCAGAAGCGGTTACTTTCTGCATCTACAGCTGTCCAAGGCGACTCACTAGGCCAAAGCCAAGCAAGTTGAGCCCGGACCAGCTACACGTAAGTGCCTAACTCGGTCCTTATTATGAACTTGCTTACATTTAATTAAATTTGATACGGGGTTGTAATAATGGAGTGTTGTCTCCCCCTGCCTGTAATAATGTGGTTTGGCACACCAACACACACGTGCACTTGAGCCATTTCGCTCTTAGCTGCACACAATTTTGAAACACACACGGGCCTAACCAGCCCTTAAGATATAGTTGTACTTATATATATTAAGCTGCATGGGTTTTAATTTAAGTCGTGGGTGTTGTCTTTCAATTCCACACTCACACACATTGAGCTTTCACTCTAACTCCCAAGACCCTAGTAAGGGCCGTATTGCAATTTCATTTGGGTGTTTTAAATTCAAGTTGTGTGCGTTGTCTTTCAATTCCACACTCACACACATTGAGCTTTCGCTCTTACTCCCAAGAACCTAGTAAGGGCCATATTGCAATTTTATTTGGGTGTTTCATTCAAGTTGTGTGCGTGGTCTTTCAATTCCACACTCACACACATTGAGCTTTCGCTCTTACTCCCAAGACCCTAATAAGGGCCATATTGCAATTATATTTGGGTTTTGCATTACAAGCCGTGTGAGTTATCTTTACATATACACACAACACCCACGCACACGTTGGCGACCTTCAAGCCCATATATAGTATAAGTATTTCCCTTCGGCTATGTCTTTAAGATTTGGGTTTTAAGGTTCAGCTGTGTGCGTAGTCTTTCCATATATACACGACACACACTTGCACAATTGAGCCTTTCCGCTCTTAAGATATAGCCATATTTCCCTTTTACAATTTACATTAAGTCATTTCCCTTAAGGATTGTCTTTCAATTTCGGGTTTTCCCTTGGAGTTGTGTGAGTTGCATTGCATACTCGCCATACTCGAGCTAGAGTGTATACCCTTGTAATTCCAGTTGTGTGAGTTGCGTTGCATCAAAGCAAATCCCGAATCAATCGTGCAAACACGCCAAGACTTAGGCTATTTCGATGCACGCACATCGTGCCTAAGTAGATTAAAATTGAAAGACTTAGGGTCGTCCAACCCTTGTAAAATCAAAATCGCCCAAGTGAATGGTTTTCAAAAGGTTTTAAAACACTTTTTCATTCAAAATATATTTTGAGTTAAACTTGTTTCAAAACGAAGTCTCTAAGCGTGTAGACTGACCCTTG
The DNA here is from genome assembly GCA_036023115.1 of Brasenia schreberi. Taxonomy (NCBI): domain Eukaryota; kingdom Viridiplantae; phylum Streptophyta; class Magnoliopsida; order Nymphaeales; family Cabombaceae; genus Brasenia; species Brasenia schreberi. Next base: position 14,316,757 of record JAYKKT010000061.1, read on the forward strand.
CGCATCGGTGCAAGAAGGTCTGCGACGTAAAGATCCCGCTTGCCTACAATCTTCTTCAAAAAAGTCAGATTATTTCAAAACATACTTTGCTAGTTAAAGTAAACTAGCTGGCATGCCCATAAAGCGAAGTAGATTGCGAAAAGGTTCACTTCAGGCCTAGGAACCCGTAAGTGAAAATTTTCGGTGTCTACAACATTCAAGTCGTGTGAGTTGCTTTTAAGGTTCGAGTATTTCCCTTTCAGCTGCGTGAGTTGCACTTATATTTCGGGTATTTACTTTAAGTTGTGTGTGTGAGTTGCTTTAAATTTAAGCCTAGCTCACATCATATCAAACCCGAAGAGAGTTCGTGCATCCTTGCATTTTGCGTATTTTCAAAGAGGATACCCCGAAACTATGCTCAAACTCGCTCAATTTAGGCCACTCAAAGCACACACATCCGACCTAAATAGCTTAAAAGCTCAAAGACTTGGATACGGATAACCCCGTAATAAAAACTGCAACTTAGGCAAACAAAATCGTCAAATACTCGCTTGTCTTTCAAAAGATCATGTTTGTTTGAAATCGATGTTTTCTAAAGCATTTAAACCTACCCTTGAAAGAAGGTTTCAAGCGAAAAGATCCCGCTTGTCCACAATTGCCTTTTAAAGTCAGATATATTTCAAAATCTTCGCTAGTTTGAGTAAGCTAGCTGACACACCCTTAAAAGCAACATAAACTCGAAAAGACTCGTTTCTGGTCTTGTAAACCAGGAGCTGGGAATTTTCGTGTCTTACAGATTGGCATGCCCGGTGGGACTCAGGACTTAAGAAAAACTCAATCAAACAAGCAAACCTCTTGAAATTTTTTCCAAGAAAAGTATTTAACTCTTTGCCTTTTTCTGCATTTCATAGTTGGTTTTCAAAACAAAGCATCGGAGTCTTGTCGAGTTCAGACTCCAATGAAGTGTCTAGCCATGTCTTGCGCACATCAAGTTCTCACTCCAAAAATATTTTGAAAACTAATTTCAAAAATAGGAGAGAAAAGATAGAGGACTTGCGAAAAGACTTCGAAGCGAAAATTGCTCCACTTAGCCAAGAGGCAGAGGCAGCTGATTCCTGTTTGTCTCATGGCGAACCGACAAAAGCTAAGAAGAAAGTCGACAAGTCTAGAAAGCTCAAGAAAACCTCGGCTATGGAGGGAAACCAATATCACGAGTCCTTCACTCACAAGGACTGAAAAGCCCTACAACAGTTGCTAAAAGGGCAAAATAAAGAAAAGAGAACATACGCCCTGTCTGATTTCCTTCCCTTGGATTACGAAACAGACAGTGATGATGAGATACAAACTTCCATCGGTACGATAGCACGAGGGATCCTAGATCCCACTCGCAACTCTTTTCCCGTTCAGCCCACAAAAGGAAGGACTCGACGAAGTGGATATATTGGTTTCCCCTTTCCCTCAAAAGTACTGCTTCAAAATGGCTTGCTTCCTATGATTTAAGCCAGTTCGCAACTTTTGAAGAGTTAGCGAACTGTTTTATGCAAAGGTTTTCACATAATGTGGAAGTAACGCCAACTTTAAATACTTTGAGGGATACAGAGCAAGCCACGAACGAGGATGTACATGCATTCATCGTTCGATGGAGGTCCCTCCTGGGGCAAGTGAGAGAGCTAATTTCAGAAGGATGCACAGTAATGCTCATCCTTAATTTCAAACCTGAATTGAAAACTCTCCTCTCCTTACATAAAATATCGACTTTCCACAAGTTGATCAAGAAAGCCTCCCTCTTTGAAACAAATCTGAAAAAGGGGGTCTACGATCACCTGTAGAAAGGAAACGTTGTGCAAAAGTCACGCTTGGAAAAACCCAGAAACTACGGGTTACCCACAATGGACAAAGGGGCAAAGCCCCAAAAAGTTGCAAACGTCCGAGTGGATCCAAGCCCGGTGAGCACTTCCAAGAATTTTGAAAACAAAAAAGAAAAAAACTTACAAAAATCTTTTGAAAAACGGGAGTATACCCCACTAGGGCAACCTATTTCGGAGGTCCTTGACCTCCTACTTGGCCAAGAAATGATCATACTCCCCGAAATTCCCAAGGGAAGAGGTTCTTAAATCATTTTTGTAAGTATCATCGGCTCAAGGGCCATAATACAAACCAATGTTTCTCCCTCCTCAATAAAATTGAGAACTTGATAGCGCAGGGCCGGCTCCAGGTCACTGAGGAACCAGAGCCTGCCCAAGCCATATTCAAAGAACCCTTCCCCAATCACACAAGCACTAGTGGGAAGAGAAAAGAGGTATGTGCTTTCTCGACTTCGAAAAGTCTAGTGCATGCATCAAATTCTGGTTTTACTACTTGTGCACCATCTCTCATCATTTATAAGAAAAATGCCCAAGTAGTAATCCGAGGAGCGCTTAGAGTCCCACCACCGGTTAGAACCATTTTAGAAATTCGAGGTACTCCAAGGCACTCAAGTAGAGCCACAATAGGCACGAGCCTTAGGCAAAGTGTAGGGGAAGTGACCAGGTCTGGGAGGATCTATCAACCCCAACACTTAGAAAAATCTGCTAAAAAAGTGGTCAGTATCCCTGGCCCTTCAAAAGCATGCATTCCTAGGGTCTCGTCCAAAACGGACAAAGGTCAAATTGTTTTAATCACAGATGATTTCGAAAATCATCTTTTTAAGATCCCAACAAACATGTCCATCCTAGAGCTGATACAAACCTCACCTAGGCACAGGCTTGTTTTAGAAAAAATCCTAGAGAGAGCCAAGGTTAACTCAAGTATAACCCCTCGGTCCTTGTCAATTCAAGTGGCGTCTATAGGTGCAAAAATGCCCATCGTGTTCTCGGAAGACAGGATAGAAAGATCGTATGAAACCCATAACCAAGCTTTGCATATCGAGGTAGTATTGAATCACTATCCTCTTGACAAATGCTTAGTTGATGGGGGAGGAGGTCTTAACATCCTTCCGCTCCACGTGGCATATCAAATCGGAGTCACCTTGGCCTCCGTAAACCAAAGCCCCATCGTAATCACTGGATACGATGGGAATGCATCTAGACAGTTGGGAGCCGTAGAGTTACCCATGAAAACGGTGGGCATAGCCCACATGGGGGTGTTCCATGTCTTAGACATACACCCCCATTACAACCTATTGCTTGGAAGACCCTGGATACATAGCCTGCGAGCTGTGCCATCCACCTTCCATAGGTGTGTGAAAATCCCCTACGAAGACCAGATTGTGGTAATTCTAGGTGAAAACCATCGTCAGCTTCAGGAAATCCAAAATTTCCCTTGCCTGTCAGGTTCTCAAGCCTATGAAGACAACCTTAGAAAGACCTTGGTCGAGACACCCAAGCTCGTCCTCCAAAAGCCTAGGAAGGTCGTGTGTATCAAAGGGCAGCCCAAGGCTTGCCCACTCAAAACCATAACCATCCTAGGAAAGACCAAGTGTCAACTATTTCAAAAACCCCTAGACAAGAAACCATTCATGCATAACATGGATGATAGCAAGTTCCAAAACCACAAATTATATCAAAACTTTTCAAAAAACAAAAAATCGTGGAACATGCTATTGAACATGGGATACATGCCATACCAAAGTCTAGGGAACCAAAACCAAGGTTGCCTCGAGCCCATAATGCCCAGTGCAAACCCAAGCCAATATGGGATAGGCTATATTCCAAAAATACCACCAGAACCCCCACCTGCGACCACCTGGGTCAAGGGTGCCTTAGAACCTAGTAAAGCAGAAACCTATGACTTAGACCTCTTATTTAGAGTCTAATTTGTGGCGTTTTCCTTTATAGGTATGATGGAAGATCCCTCCTTAAACCAAAATCCAAAAAAATTACAAATTCTCAAAATACAAAAACAATTTGAAAAATCTCAAAAACCAAAAACATTAGAAATTTGCAAAAAATCCAAAAAAGTTGCAGTTTGTATAGCTCCAAATATCTTTTCTTTGCAAAAGACCAAAAAAATCGAAAATTTAGAAAATTCCAAAAACAAAATCGTATGTATAGCAGCCCCTGGTAAAAACTTGGAAAAAACCAAGGCTTTTGAAGAAATTGTCTTCATAAAAGTTCCCAAGTCTTCAAAACCCGTAGAAACTCCAAAATCAAAACCAGGTGTTTGCAAAAATCATGCATCCACTCCAAATTCCCTAGGATTTAGGATTCTCGAGAATGATCAAGGCCCGGAGGAGGATCCTCTTCTCCCTAAGGAGGATCCCACTTCCTAGCTTCCCGAGTTTAACAAAATGCTTGGTTTTGAAAAACCTTCGAATTCTGTAGGAGGGGATTTCATAGAGATCAACTTAGGGAATGAAACAAAACCCAAGCACATTAAGATAGGCGTATGTTTGCATGAGCATGAAAAGGCATCATTTATTGCATTCTTGAAAACCTATATCGATGTGTTTGCATGGACTTACGAAGACATGCCAGGTATAGACCCGAAAGTGGTAGAGCATTGTCTTCCCTAGATCTAGAATCAAAACCAATAAAACAAAAGCTTAGGAAGATTCACCCGAATGTCCATTTGCAAGTAAAGGAGGGTTTAGAAGATCTACTTAAAGCTGATTTTATAAAACCCATTGCATATTCTAATTGGCTTTCCAACATTGTTGTAGTTCGAAAATCAAATGGAAAAATATGAATTTGCATAGATTTCAGAAAGTTGAACAAAGTCACGCCAAAGGATAACTTCCTTTTGCTAAATATTGATTTGACAGTCGATAGAACTGCAAATCATGAAATGTTTTCCTTTATGGATGGCTACTCGGGTTATAATCAAATCAAATTAGCCCCAAGAGACCAGGCTAAAACTGCTTTTACCACACCCTCGGGCACGTACTGCTATACAATCATGCCCTTTGATTTGAAAAATACCGGTGCCACATACCAAAGAGCCATGACCATGATCTTTCACGATCAAATTTATGAGCTCTTAGAAGTGTATGTGGATGATCTCTTGGTGAAATAAAAAACCCGAGATATGCATATCGAATCTTTGAAAAAAGTTTTCGAAAGATTGATAAAGTGAAACTAAACCCTCAAAAGTGCATCTTCGGAGTAGAATCCGGCAAGCTTTTAGGTTTTATGGTGAGCCAAAGGGGCATTGAAGTCGACCCCTCTAAGTGTCGAGCTATCATAGATATTAGAAGGTTTATAATACTAATATTGAAACTAAACCCTCTAATTTAACACAAATCCAAAGCCTCCAAGGTCGCCTCCAATCAATTAGAAGGTTTATCTCAAACCTCGCTACAAGATGCAAACCTTTCAACAAACTTTTGAGAAAAGGGATGAAATTTGTGTGGGACGATGATTACCAAAAAGCTTTCGAAAGATTAAAAGTGTATTTGGTTAATCCTCCTGTTTTAAATAATCCAAAGCAAGGAAAACCTCTTTTACTTTATGTTTCTATGCATGCGAATGCTTTGGGTGCATTATTAGCTCAATATGAGGATGATACCCATAAAGAGTATGCCATCTACTATATTTTGAAAACTCTATTGGCTTATGAAAGGAACTATCAAGCCATGGAGAAGATGTGCTTGGCCTTGGTATGGGCCCGCCAGAAATTTCGACACTATTTCCTAGATCATGAGATCTGGATAGTGTCTAGGCTTGATCCAATCAAGCATTTGTTTGAAAACCCTATCCTCACAGGTAGGCTGGGTAAATGGAAACTCCTCTTGATGGAGTATATGACCTGAAATTCCACCATCAAACCTCCATCAAGGGGCAACCCCCTAGCCGACTATGTGGCCGACTTCCCTTTAGAGGATTCATATCCCACACTTGACAAAATGCCCGATGAAGGCATCTTTCAAAACCAATTTCAAAACCACATTTTATCAAATTACTCAAATGAAAACCAAGTGTGGAAGATGCACTTCGATGGGGCACGAAACCAAAGGGGGGCTGGGGCAGGAATCATCTTCATATCCCCTGAAAAGGGAAATACCCATAGCCATTCGCCTAGATTTCAAATGTTCCAACAACATAGCCGAGTATGAAGCACTCATACAGGGCTTGAAAATTTCAAAAACTCTAGGGGCATCATGCATCGAAGTCTTTGGAGATTCTTTACTTGTCATAAACCAAGTGTTAAAGATTTGGCAAGTCAAAAACGAAAAACTTCTTCCATACCACGAGTTGGCCACCAAGCTGATCAAGTCGTTCAAATCGTGTACACTCACACAAGTAGGAAGAGAGGATAATGGCATAGCCGATGCCCTCTGATCCTTGGGCTCAGCCCTAAGGGTCGATCCCACCTTGGGAACTCGATCCTTAGAAATATGGCACTCGCCCACTCCATCCACACACGATTTGGAGATTTGCCAAAACAACACAACTTCCACTGAAAAACCTTGGTTTCAAGACATTAAAGAGTTCTTAGAAAACGGAGGATTTTTCAGAATTCGCTTCGTCCAAAGACAAAGCTTTCAATAGAAGAATTTCAACCCGATATCTGATTTTGGGGGGGGGGTTCTTTACAAAAAGAGTTTTACTGGCATCTTACTGAGGTGTGTCGACATGAAGGAGGCTAGGATAGTAATGCATGAATTCCACGATGGAGAATGTGGAGGGCATGTAAATGCAAACATGATGGCAATGAAAATACTTAGAGCAGGTTATTTTTGGTCCACCTTAAAACAAGATTGCCATGACTATGTTAGGAAGTGTCACCCATGTCAAGTGCATGGACACGCCATTCATATCCCGTCATCCACATTGCATTAGATGGTCAGCCCATGGCCATTCACCATGTGGGCATTTGACATCATAGGACCAATTTTTCCAAATGCATCAAACGAGCATAGGTTTATCCTAGCAGCCATTGAATACTTTTCCAAATGGGTTGAAGCTACCTCCCTCACTAATGTCCAAGGGCAACATGTAGTGGCGTTCATTAGGAAAAATATCTTAGCTCGATTTGGAGTTCCAAAAGACCTAGTGTCTGATAATGGTACCCCCTTCAAGAACGAGAGGATGGTAAAGTTATGTAACACGTATGGCATAACTCACCACTTCTCATCGCCCTACTACCCTCAAGGCAACGAACCAAGCCGAAGCCACTAATAAGACTCTCATAAGCATTATTGAGAAAACCTTAGAGAAGGGTAGGACGTGGCATGAGAAGTTGGATGAAGCCTTATGGGCTTATAGGACTTCCATTCGAACTACCACAAATGCCACGCCATTTGAGTTGGTCTATGGCACAAACGCCATTCAAACAAAACTGCATTCATTTCATACGTTACTTGCACTCGACCTTCCCCTAGAGAAGCTACAGCATGCTAGAATGGCCGAACTTAACTTATTAGATGAGAGAAGGCTCCTTGCTATGAATCATGCACATGCATACCGGCAAAGGGTAGCCCGATACTATGAGAAGCATATGAGACCTCGCCACTTCAAAGTGGGAGACCTTGTGCTCAAAATCATCCAACATCATCCACATCCACTTGGAAAGTGGCGGCCCAAGTGGGATGGCCCTTATATTGTACGTGGAACCACCACGAACAATGCCTACTGGTTAGTCGATGTTGAGGATAGGAACTTAGCACACCCTATGAATGCTCAATATTTAAAAAAATACCATGTGTAGGGTCTAAACTAAGTCCTATTTCGAAAATATTTTGAGGAAATCTCCTTTGAAACTTCGTGAGTGAGGATCAAAATAGATCGTGCAAAACCCTGAACGAGAGAAACGATGCTTGTGAAAAAGCGGAGTTTTCAAAACAAATGGGTTACATTTCAAAATCCTTCTTCTTACAAAAGAAGGCCTGGTTCCAAATAGCAAGATACTTGCAAGTAGTACGTGCTATTTCTAAATAGGCCGATCTGGAATGAATCGAGTAGATCCTTGGGATAAGTCCTTCCCCTCTTCTCTTCTCTTCCCCAAATAGGAAAACTTGGCGAAAAGCAAAAGGGAAATCCCTACAAAAATCTCTTTCCCAAGAGCTGAATCAAAAGAAAAATCATTTATTCTATGGAAAAGAGGGAACAAAGAAAAAATACTCCCAAAGGGAGACTCTCTATGAAAAAAGAAAAAAATAGCCAAAAGCTCAAAGAGAATAATTTTTTGCCTCTTTGCCTCAAACCACGGGACACTCCAGAAGGGACCGTGGTAACTCTTTCCCATCCCTGCGACTTATCCCGAATGAAGAAAGGTTCATTCTAAGGAATCCTAAAGTAAAAATAGGATTTGCTTGCTTGAATCTCATCCTGTTTGAGAGTTAGACGTCTAAGTAAGGCGTAGGAATTTTGAAATATGGCTTGGTTTTCTTATAAAACCTCCGCTAGATTAGCGAGTATCAAGACTCAAGTAAAGGGAAACACGAAAAGCTGAAATCCTTACGATTGAAGCTAAAAGGAGCTTTCCTCTTTCAAAAATGAGTTTAGAAAACCTCTAACATCGAGCAACATAAGACCAGCTCACTTGGTGCAGCAGGTCTTCATAAGACTCCCAAGTTCGACCATTCCATTAAGTCTCTAGGAGACCATACTTCCTAGCATGTCATCCCATGCCATTCATCCACTAGTACACGCAGGGACACTTGCACAATCCCATTTAGGACAAACACCATCTTAGGCAAAGTCCCCTTTGGCGAAAATCCCCTCTTACTGGGCATAAAAGAAAATGTTTTTCTCAAAAACTGGGACGATCCCATATTCTCGAGGACGAATCCAGGGAGAAATTAAACAGGGGTGTTGTCGTCTTTGCCATTATATGCCAAAGAGGGGCATCTGTAAACACCCCAAAATAAAATGAATTTCAAAAACAAATACCTGGTTTGAAATTTTGATTGAAAGCCCGTTCAAGTTGAATTTCACACATATGGGCCAAGTCCCAATTTTGTCAAAACCCAAAATCTAAGAGGTGAAGCCCTAAATGCAAAAGCAGCCTCAAAAATAGGTTCAGAAGCCCGAAGAAAGCATCCTGGCCTGATAAAAGTCAGGGTCAAAAGGCAAAAGGAAGGCCCAGGCTCAAAGCAGACTGCAAGCCCGGAGCACCAAAGAGCCAAGCCAAGAGCATGCACCCAAGCAGCAGAAATCCAAGCCAGAAATGACGAAAATGAGCAGAAATGAAGTCCAAAAAGGCGAGAGTGAGTTCGGACGACAAAGTTGGGGAAAACCCAGCATAAGACTGAGCGCTGATGAAGTCAAGGCCCGCATAAACTATCTGCCTCGAAAAATGCAAGAAAGGATTGAAGAAAAGAAATTTGGATTGGATCTAGACCCAAATAATCAGATCCAAATCTAAATAGTGTTTGGATTGGATCTGGATCCAAAATATTTGAGATCCGAGATCCAAAACCAACTAAAAATTTGGGTCGGATTTGGATCCAAAAAATCCGAGATCCAAACGCAAATAGTGTTTGGATCGAATTTGGATTCCAAGACCCAAATCCAAAACCCATATCCAAGACCCACCTCATTTGCCTATAAATAGAGGTGAGGGGTCCCAAATGAGAGGTCACGTGAATTGCTTGGGAGGAGAGAGACAGTGAGAGAAAGGGCTAGCCAAGGAGCTTAGCCATGGGTTAGCCATGTGGGCTTGATTAAGGGTGTTGGTTCAAACTTGTATGAACCTAGACCTAGCAAGGGCTGCACCAACGTGAAGAAGGAGGCTGCAACCAAGGGGTGTGGAAGCATGGGCACGGTGGACCAGCTCCAAGAGGTAGGTCTCCCTAATCCCACCCTAAACCTAGCCTAATCCATCTAACCTACCCCATTAAACCTAACCCAAAGTTAGCCTAAACCTAGCCACTCTCATCTAAACCTACTCAAACCACCCCTAACAAAACCTAAGCCTAAGCCCCATCGAGTGCAACAGCACTCAGTTTGAACCAAACCCCCCTAGACGCTACCGCAGCACACCCCCTGTTCTGCGCGCCCTCACCCCTACCGTGCCTTAGTGTCACTCTGCGCGTCTCGCCATACCCCCGCGCGCCAAGCATGCCAAAACCTCCCTAGCGTTACCCTACCTTAGCGCCCCCGTGCACCCTTTGTCTCACGTGCCTAGCGCACCGACCCCATTGCCTCTGCCATAGCGCCGAGCGCCTAGCGCCCGAGCCAGCACCTTTTGCCACGCCACCTGATTGGCCGCATAACCTACCTAATTCCCACACCTTGTTGTGCCTTTGCCCAGCTGCACCCTTAGGCCGTGACCTACCTTAGGACCAACCCCACATTAGGTAGTGACTGGCCTTAGCAAAACCCTACCTTTGGTCAAACCGAGCCCCTCCAAGGCCCAAACACCCGGTTGCCCCCGAGCACCTCTTCAAGCCTAAATCCTCACGTACGAACCCCACCAAGGGAGACTTGCCGATTGGCTGCCAAGGTGGACTGATTGAAACAAACGGAGAGAAAAAGCCGACCACTTGTAAGTGTTTAAATTCGGTTTTTACCTTACTCCTCTTATATTCAATTCAATTTTGATACGGGGTTGTAATAATGGAGCGTGGTCTCCCCCCGAGATGTAATATTGGTGCTTGATACACAAGCACATACGTACACTTGAGCCTTAGCTCTTATCTCGTACACAAGACACCCACATGCACTTGAGCCTTTCCGCTCTTAGTTGCACACTATTGCACACACATTGAGCATTCGCTCTTACTCAAAAGACTTTAGTAAAAGCCATGCAATTTCAATTTCGGGTTGTTAAATTCTTGTCATGTGAGTTTGTCATTTAAATTTCACACTCGCACCCAAGAAGTACGTGAGCATTTGCTCCACAATCTCATGCACCTTTTGAGCCTTTGTTGCTCATAAGATATAGCATATTTCTATATACTTTCAGCTGCATGGGATTTACATTTAAGTCGTGTGAGTTTGTCATTTAAGCTTCCACACTTGCACACAAGAGCACTCGAGCACTTGCTCTACACTCTCACGCACATTTTGGGCCTTCGTTGCCCATAAGATATAGAGTATCTATATACTTTCAGCTGCATGAGTTTTACGTTCAGTTGTGTACGTATTTACATTTCGGGTAGTTCAATTTCAGTTGTGTGAGTTGTCTTTCCATTTATACACAACACACACGAACACATTGAGCCTTCCCGCTCATATATACTTATATTTCAATTTCGGCAAGTTTAATTCAAGTCGTGTGAGTTTGTCATTTCAATTTTACACTCACACACGCGTGCATTGAGCCTTTCCGCTCTTAATATAAGTATATCTCCCTTCCGCAATTTACATTCAAGTCGTGTGAGTTCCTTTTAAGGTTCAGGTATTTCCCTTTCAGCTGCGTGAGTTGCACTTATATTTCAGGTATTTACTTTAAGATGTGTGTGTGTGAGTTGCTTTAAATTCAAGCTTAGCTCACATCATATCAAACCTGAAGAGAGTTCGTGCATCCTTGCATTTTGCGTATTTTCAAAGAGGATACCCCGAAACTACGCTGAAACTCGCTCAATTTAGGCCACTCAAAGCACACACATCCGGCCCAAATAGCTTAAAAGCTCAAAGACTTGGATACGGATAACCCCATAATAAAAACTGCAACTTAGGCAAACAAAATCGTCAAATACTCGCTTGTCTTTCAAAAGATCATATTTGTTTGAAATTGACATTTTCTAAAGCGTTTAAGCCGACCCTTGAACACCGGTTCAAGAAGGTTTCAAGCGAAAAAGATCCCGCTTGTCCACAATTGCCTTTTAAAGTCAGATATATTTCAAAATCTTCGCTAGTTTGAGTAAGCTAGCTGGCACACCTTTAAAAGCAACGTAAACTCGAAAAGACTTGTTTCTAGTCTTGTAAACCAAGAGCTAGGAATTTTCATGTCTTACAGCAGAGATGGGGAAAGAATTACCACGGTCCCTCCCGGAGTGTCCCGTGGTTTGAGGCAAAGAGGCAGAAAACTGCTCTTTTGAGCTTTTGGTTACTTTTTTCCTTTTTTTTATAGAGGGTCTCCCTTTGGGAGTATTTTTTCTTTGTTTCCTCTTTTCCATAGAAGAAACGATTTTTTTCTTTTTGATTCAGCTTTCTTTTGGAAAAAGACTCTTGTAGGGGTTTTCTCTTTTTGCTTTTTGCCAAGTTTTCCTTTTAGAGAAGAGAAGAGAAGAGGAGAAGGACTTATCCCAATGATCTACTCGATTCATCCCATATCAGCTTATTTAGAAATAGCACATACTACTTGCAAGTATCTTGTTATTTTGAACCAGGCCTTCCTTTGTAAGAAGAAGAATTTTGAAATGTAACCCATATGTTTTTGAAAACTCCGCTTTTTCGCAAGCATCGATTCTCTTATTCCGGGTTGCACGATCTACCTTGATCCTCACTCACAAAGTTTCAAAGGAGATTTCTTCCAAAATATTTTCGCAATAGGATTTATCTTAGACCCTACACATGGTATTTTTTCAAATATTGGGCATTCATAGGGTCTGCTAAATTCCTACCCTCAACATCGACTAACCAGTATGCATTGTTCGTGGTGGTTTCATGTACAACATAAGGACCATCCCACTTGGGCCCCCACTTTCCAAGTGGATGTGGGCCACGATGTTGGATGGTTTTTCAAAGGAGATTTCTTCCAAAATATTTTTGCAATAGGATTTATCTTAGACCCTACACATGGTATTTTTTAAAATATTGGGCATTCATAGGGTCTGCTAAATTCCTACCCTCAACATCGACTAACCAGTATGCATTGTTCGTGGTAGTTCCATGTACAACATAAGGACCATCCCACTTGGAACGCCACTTTCCACGAGGTTTCATATGCTTCTCATAATGTCGGGCTATCCTTTACCGGTATGCATGTGCATGATCCATAGCAAGGAGCCTTCTTTCATCTAATAAATCAAGCTCCGCCATTCTAGCATGCTGAAGTGTCTCTAGGGGAAGGTCGAGTGCAAGTGATGTATTGAATGAATGCAGTTTGGTATGAATGGGGAGAGTGGCATTTGTGCCATAGACCAACTCAAATGGCGTGGCATTTGTGGTAGTTCGGATGGAAGTCCTATAAGCCCATAAGGCTTCATCCAACTTCTCATTTCACGTCCTACCCTTCTCTAAGGTTTTCTCAATAATGCTTATGAGAGTCTTATTGGTGGCTTCGGCTTGGTTCGTTGCCTTGAGGGTAGTAGGGTGATGAGAAGTGGTGAGTTATGCCATACGTGTTACATAACTTTACCATCCTCTCGTTCTTGAAGGGGGTGCCATTATCAGACACTAGGTCCTTTGGAACTCCAAATCGAGCCAAGATATTTTTCCTAATGAACGCCACTACATGTTGCCCTTGAACATTAGTCAGGGAGGTAGCTTCAACCCATTTGGAAAAGTATTCAATGGCTGCTAGGATAAACCTATGCCCGTTTGATGCATTTGGAAAAATTGGTCCTATGATGTCAAATGCCCACATGGTGAATGGCCATGGGCTGACCACCTAATGCAATGTGGATGACGGGATATGAATGGCGTGTCCATGCACTTGACATGGGTGACACTTCCTAACATAGTCATGGCAATCTTGTTTTAAGGTGGACCAAAAATAACCTGCTATAAGTATTTTCATTGCCATCATGTTTGCATTTACATGCCCTCCACATTCTCCATCGTGGAATTCATGCATTACTATCCTAGCCTCCTCCATGTCGACACACCTCAGTAAGATGCTAGTAAAACTCTTTTTGTAAAGAACACCCCCCAAAATCAGATATCGGGTTGAAATCTTTCAATAAAAGCTTTGTCTTTAGACGAAGCGAATTCTAAAAATCCTCCATTTTCTAAGAAATCTTTAATGTCTTGAAACCAGGGTTTTTCAATAGAAGTTGGGTTGTTTTGGCAAATCTCCAAATCGTGAGTGGATGGAGTGGGTGAGTGCCATATTTCTAAGGATCGAGTTCCCAAGGTGGGATCGACCCTTAGGGCTGAGCCTAAGGATGAGAGGGCATCGGCTATGCCATTGTCCTCTCTTCCTACGTGTGTGAGTGTACACGATTGGAATGACTCGACCAGCTTGGTGGCCAATTTGTGGTATGGAAGAAGTTTTTCATTTTTGACTTGCCAAATTTTTAACACTTGGTTTATGACAAGTAAAGAGTCTCCAAAGACTTCAATGCATGATGCCCCCAGAGTTTTTGAAATTTTCAAACCTTGTATGAGTGCTTCATACTCGGCTGTATTGTTAGAACATTCGAAATCTAGGCGAATGGCAACGGGGATTTCTCCCTTTTCGGGGGATATGTGGATGATTCTTGCATCAGTCCCTCTTTGGTTTCGTGCCCCATCGAAGTGCATTTTTCACACTTGGTTTTCGTTTAAACAGTTTGCTAAAATGTGGTTTTGAAATTGGTTTTAAAAGATGCCTTCGTTGGTCATTTCATCAAGTGTGGGATATGAATTTTCTAAGAGAAAATCAGCCACATAGTCAGCTAGGGCTTGCCCCTTAATGGAGGTCTGATGGTGGAATTTTAGGTCGTACTCCATTAAGAGGAGTTGCCATTTACCCAGCCTACCCGTGAGGATAGGTTTTTCAAACAAATGCTTGATTGGATCAAGCCTAGACACTATCCAGATCTCATGATCTAGGAAGTAATGTCGAAATTTCTAGCAGGCCCATACCAAGGCCAAGCACGTATTCTCCATGGCTTGATAGTTTCTTTCATAAGCCAATAGAGTTTTCGAAATATAGTAAATGGCATACTCTTTATGGGTATCATCCTCATATTGAGCTAATAAAGCACCCAAGACATTCGTATACACAGAAATGTAAAGTAAAAGAGGTTTTCCTTGCTTTGGAGGGTTTAAAACTAGAGGATTAACCAAATATGCTTTTAATCTTCGAACGCTTTTTGGCAATCGTTGTCCGATACAAATTTCACCCCTTTTCTCAAAAGTTTATTGGAAGGTTCGCATCTCGTAGCGAGGTTTGAAATAAACCTTCTAATCGATTGGAGCGACCTTGGAGGCTTCGGATTTTAGTCAAATTGGAGGGTGGAGGCATATCTATGATGGCTCGACACTTAGAGGGGTCAACTTCAATGCCCCTTTGGCTTACCATAAAACCTAAAAGCTTGCCGGATTCTACTCCAAAGACACACTTTTGAGGGTTTAGTTTCATTTTATAAAGCCTCAATCTTTCGAAAACTTTTTGCAAAGATTCAATGTGTGTGCATCGGGTTTTTTATTCCACCAAGAGATCATCCACATACACTTCTAAGAGCTCATAAATTTGATCATGAAAGATCGTGGTCACGGCTCTTTGGTATGTGGCACCGGCATTTTTCAAACCAAAGGGCATGACTGTTGAAAACAACGAAAATTCTTGCTTCTGGTTTTTAAGCTGGAAATGAACTTTTTCGCATCTACGTCGTTTCTATGGGTGTGCCAGCTAGCTTGCTCAAGCTAGCGAAGTTTTTGAAATATCTGACTTTTGGGTAATTGTGAGAAAGCGGGATCTTTTAGCTTTAAACCTTCTTGAACCGATGCTCAAGGGTCAGCTTAAGTGCTTATAGACTTCGATAAAAACAATTTTAACTCTGAAAATATAAGTGTTTGAAATATGGATTTGATTCGTGCCTACGTTGTAAATTTTATGTATGGGGCTGTACGATTCCAAGTTTTTGAGTTTTAGCTATTTAGGCCAGATATGTGTGCGCACAAGTGGCCTAATTTTAGCGTGTTTGAAAGTAGATTCGGGGTTTCTTTTGAAAACACTCGAATGCAAGGATGCACAAATATTTTTCGGGTTTGATATGATGATGTGAGCTAGGCTCGAATTGAAAGCAACTCACACACACAACTTAATGTAAATACCCGAATGGAAGTGCAACTCATGCAGCTTAAGAGAAATACCCGAACTTGAAAGCAACTAACACGACTTGAATGTAAATTGCATAATTGAAATATACTTATATCTTAAAAGCGGAAAGGCTCAATGTGAGTGAGTGCTCTTGGTGTGTAAATGGAAAGACAACTCACACGACTTGAATTGAACTTGCCGAAATTGAAATATAAGTATATAGTAAGAGCGGAAAGGCTCAATTGTGAGTGAGTGCTTTTAGTGTGTAAATGCAAAGACAACTCACACAACTTGAATTGAACCCACCCGGAAATGTAAGTGCGTACACGACTGAATGTAAAACTCACGCAGCTGGAAAATATAGAAGTATGCTATATCTTATGAGCAACAAAGGCTCAAAATGTGCATGAGAGTGTAGAGCAAGTGCTCGAGTACTTCTTGCGTGCGAGTGTGAAATTTAAATGACAAACTCACACGACGTGAATGTAACAACCCGAATTGAATTGCATCTCACACAGCTTTCACTAAAGTAAATACCTAAAGGGAAATAAATACTTTAGCTTAAGAGCGGAAAGGCTCAATGTGTGTGCAATCGTGTGCAATTAAGAGCGGAAAGGCTCAAGTGTACGTGGGTGTCTTGTGTATGTCTAAGAGCAATATGGCTCAAGTGTACGTGTGTGCTTCGTGTATCAAGCACGAATATTACATTTCGGGGGGAGAATACGCTCCGTTATTACAACCCCGTATCAAATTGAATTTACTTTGAATAGGAAGAGCAACTTGATATATATTTTGAAAGACTTACACTTTTCCTAAGTTGAAGTCGGGATTTTGCTAGGTCGTATCCACCTTCTTTGTGCTAAGCCCGGGTTCAACTTGTGCAAGTCCACCTTGAGGTAGTTCAGCCCCTTTTGCAGTGGTCAAGTTGTTGCAGCCGAGGTAGGTTCTTATGGTGCAGTCGGCTCAAGTCTTGGAGTTCGGCCAAGTTCAAGATGGGTGAAAGGTTTCAGCCAAGGAGAGCTAAGTCAAGTCGGTTGGGAGTGGGGCGAGGTGAGATTGGAGCTTGGGTTCGTTTGGGGGCAGCCAAGTGGTTTGGGGCTTTAGGGTGGTATGAGTTCGGTCAAGGTGGGTCGGGGTTGATGGTAGTGGCAAGTAGGGCTGATGGTGGCCGGGAGATGGTAGTGGCAAGTAGGTCGGCAGGTTGTTGGATGTGTGGCGCTAGGGTATGTCAAGGTAGCAAGGTGTGTTGCGGGTATGGCAGGGGTTGGTGTGACTATGGCAGAGGGTTGGTGATGCTGGCTAGATGGCGCTCAGGTGGGGTGTCTAGGGTGATGAGGTGAAGGTTAGGTGGGTCGGTTTGGAGTGGGGTGGATTGAATGAAGTTGGCTGGGATATGGCTGGGTGGTATGGGTTAGGTTTTGGTGGTATGGCTAGGTGGAGATGGGCTAGGTTAGGTGGGGATGGGCTAGGTGGTATGAGTTAGGTTTTGGTGGTATGGCTAGGTGGAGATGGGCTAGGTTAGGTGGGGATGGGCTAGGTGGTATGAGTTAGGTTTTGGTGGTATGGCTAGGTGGTGGGTTAGGTCTTAGGTCGAGTGCAACTAGGTTGCAGCAAAAGGGGCGAGGGTTAGGTTTAGGTGGGGTGTCCAGGGTGAGGTGGTGAAGGTTAGGTCGGCTAGGTGAAAATGGGTTAGGTTTTGGTGGGTCGGCTAGGTGGAGATGGGCTAGGTTAGGTGGGTCGGCTAGGTGGAGATGGGCTAGGTTAGGGTTAGGTTTAGGCACCTACCTCTTGGAGTCGGTCCACCCATTTGCAGCTTCAAATCCACGCCATTTGCATGTTGCTGAAGCCCTTTGGTTAGGACTAGGTCCATACATGGCTTGAACCCACACCCTTCATCAAGCCCACATGGCTAGCCCACTTGAAAATATCAAGCCCACCATTTCTCTCTCCTACTTTATGCACTCTCCCAAGCTCTCACTTTGAAATTCACGTGAGTTTATGGCACCCCCTCACCTCTATTTATAGGCAAATGAGGTGGGTGTTGGGTATGGATCTGGAATTTGGATTTTGAGATCCAAATCTGATCCAAACACTATTTGGATCTGGATCTGGATATTTGGGTCCAGATCCAATCCAAATTTTCATTTCTTCAGTCCTTCTTGGCGTTTCGAGACAGACAGTTTTTGCGGGCCTTGGCTTCATCAGTGCTCCGTCTTGGGCTGGGTCTTCCCTAACCTTTTCGTCCGAACTCCTTCTCACCTTCTAGACTTCGTTTTGTCTGAATCTTGGGATTTCAAGCTTGGTCTTGGATTTTTCAGGTCTTGTTGATGCCTTGACTTTGCATTTCATACCCCAGGGTTGAAATCTGCTTCTGGCCTGGGCTTTGCTTTTTGGTCCCGAATTACGGCTTTGACGCTCTGTCGGGCTTTTCTCTGAACGGGCTTCAACTTTCCTTTTCTTTCTTGCTTTGGCCTTGAGATGGCTTTTTAAGTTTGGGAATTTCAAAATATGGCATTTTTGCGGTGTTTAGAGATGCCCCCCTTTGGCATTATCCAAATTTAAGAAGAAAGCACCCCTTTTGTAATTTTTCTCTCAAAGTTTTTCGAGAATACACCATTCTTTGCTTCGTAAAAACCTATTTTCTTTGACCACAGGAGGGGATTTTTAGTCAAAAGGAGACTTTTTCTAGCTGCTTTTCCTATATATGATCATGCATGAATGACTCTTTGAATGCATGCATGAGTGAATTTTTTTTTATTTGGGGGTTTTTGAGCCCGAAGAGAGCCTTTTGAGGCTGACTGCTCCGAGCAGGTTTTTACCCATGTCTTTTTGACATTTTCGGTTTTTTTCGAGCCTGGAGAGAGCCCTTTGAGGCTGTCTACTCCAAGTAGGTTCTACCCATTTTGTGGGTTTTTGAAAATTTCTTTTTCAAAAGGAACTCCTTTTATCTTTTATCGAAAGGACTTCCAATTTTTCATACTTCCCTTTATTTGGGTTTCAATACTTACTACTAAGTAGAGGTTTTTGATAGGAAATCTTGGAAAATATCTCAAAGTTCCATTTCCTACAAAACAAAGTCGAGTTCTCAAACCAAATGAAATCCAAATAAGTAGATTCTATTCCTACTTTAGGATTTTCAGAGTTTGAACCTTTTTCCTTAGGGATAAGCTGCGGGGATATGGGCAAGAGATACCACGATCCCTTCTGAAGCATCTCATGGTTTTAGGCAAAGAGTCGGAAAATCGCTCTTTTGAGCTTTGGCTTTTTCTTTTTCTTTTTCAAGAGAAGACCTCTTTTGAAGAAGTTTTGTATTCCCTTTTCTGGGAAGGCTTCTTTTTCAAGCAGTTTTTGCATTATCTTTTTCTTTTTTCCTTTTCTTTCAAAGAGAAGACCTCTTTCGGAGGAGTTTTTGTATTTCCTGTTTATGAAGGGAAGACCTCTTCTTGGAGTTGTTTTTGTTTTCTCCTTTTTTCTTTTTTTCTTTTGGATGTCGCCAATTTTCCTTTTTGGAGAGAAAAGTAAAATGGGGGGAAAGCTTTAAAACATATATGGTTTAAACATATGTACAGGGTTGTCTGGAAGGCTCCTAGGTTTCTAGACTCAAAATAGCCCTTTGGGGCTGCTTTTGCAAAACTAGGTAATTTGAGAAAAATCGTGGGATTTTGGGGTGTTTACAAAAGTCACCCTCAGCTTTAGGGAATACAGAATTTCCCATGCTTATCAGGTCACCTAGCCTTTGAGGATAATCTGGGGCAAGTCTTCGTCGAACCGCCCAAGCTCATCCTTGAAAAGCCTAAGAAGGTGTTGTACATCAAAGGGCAGCCCAAGGCTCGCCCACTCAAAACCATCACGATCCTAGGAAAGACCAATTGTCGTCTATTCCCCAAAACCCTAGATAAAAAGCCATACGAGCATAACATGGACGATAGTAAGTTCCAAAATCATGAATTATATCAAAACTTTTCAAAAAACAAAAAATCGTAGAACATGCTATTGAACATGGGATACATGCCCTATCATAGTCTAGGGACACAAAGCCAGGGTCTCCTCGAGCCCATAATGCCTAGAGCAAACCCAAGCTGATCGGCTATACTCCCAAAATACCACCAGAACCACCACCTGTGACCACCTGGGTCAAGGGTGCCCTGAAACCTAGTGAAGCAGAAACCTACGATTTAGACCTCTTGTTTAGAGTCTAACTTGTGGTGTTTTCCTTTATAGGTATGATGAAAGATCCCTTCTTAAACCAAAATCCAAAAAAATTGAAAAATCTCGAAATTCAAAAACAAATTGAAAAATCCCAAAAACCAAAAACATTTGAAAAGTGTAAAAAAATCGAAAAAGGTGTTGTTTGTATAGCTCCAAGTGTCTTTGCTTTACAAAAAGCCAAAAAAATTGAAAAATTAAAAATTTCCAAAAACAAAATCCTGTATATACTAGCTCCTGGTAAAAATTTGGAAGAGGTCAAAGATTTCGAAGAAAAAATGGTCTTCATAACAAGACACAAAGCTTCGAAACCTATAGAAATTCCAAAACAAAAACCAGGTGTTTTTAAAACCCATGCATCAAGTTCAAATTCCCTAGGATTCAATACTCTCGAGAATGATCGAAGCACGGAAGAAGACCCCCTTCTCCTTGAAGAGGATTCAACTTCCGAGCTCCCCGAGTTTCATAAAATTCTCGATTTTGAAAAACCTTCCAATTCTGTAGGAGGGGATTTCATAGAGATCAACCTAGGGAGTGAAACAAAGCCCAAACACATTAAGATAGGCGCATGTTTGCATGAGCATGAAAAAGCATCATTCATTGCATTCTTGAAAAACCTATATCGATGTGTTTGCATGGACGTATGAAGACATGCCGGGTATAGACCCAAGAGTCGTAGAGCATTGTCTTCCCATAAAGCAAAAGCTTAGAAAGATTCATCCGAGCATACATGCGCAAGTTAAAGAGGGTTTAGAAGATCTGTTGAAGGTCGGTTTTATAAAACCCATTACGTATTGTGATTGATTGTCAAATATTGTTGTAGTTCGAAAAACCAATGGGAAAATTTGAATATTCATCGATTTTAGAAACCTGAATAAAGCCACTCGAAAGGATAACTTTCCTTTACCTAACATTGATTTGATAGTCGATAGTACTGCAAATCATGAAATGTTTTCATTCATGGATGGCTATTCAGGATATAACCAAATCAAATTAGCCCCAAGAGAACAGGCTAAAACTGCCTTCACCACACCCTGGGGCACGTACTGCTATACAGTCATGCCCTTTGGTTTGAAAAATGCCGGTGCCACCTACCAAAGAGCCAAGACTACGATCTTTCATGATCAAATTCATGAGCTCGTAGAGGTATATGTGGATGATCTTTTGGCTAAATCAAAAACTCGATGCACTCATCTCGAATCTTTACAAAAAGTTTTCGAAAGGCTTAGGCTTTACTTTGTAAAGCTAAACCCTCAAAAGTGCATCTTCGGAGTAGAATCCGGTAAGCTTTTAGGCTTTATGGTAAGCCAAAGGGGCATCGAAATCGACCCCTCTAAGTGTAGAGCCATCATAGACATGTCTCCACCCTCCAATCTAACACAAATTCATAGCCTCCAAGGTCGCCTCCAATCAATTCGCAGGTTTACTTCAAACCTCGCTACAAGATGCGAACCTTTCAACAAACTTTTGAGAAAAGGGGTCAAACCTTTCAACAAACTTTTGAGAAAAGGGGTGAAATTCGTATGGGACGATGATTGCCAAAAGGCTTTTGAAAGACTAAAAGCGTATTTGGTTAATCCTCCGATTTTAAACCCTCTAAAGCAAGGAAAACCTCTTTTTCTTTACATTTCTGTGCATGCGAATGCTTTGGGTGCATTATTAGCCCAATATGAGGATGATACCCATAAAGAGTATGCCATTTACTATATTTCGAAAACTCTATTGGCTTATGAACGAAATTATCAAGCCATGGAGAAGACATACTTGGCCTTGGTATGGGCCTGCCAGAAATTTCGACACTACTTCCTAGATCATGAGATTTGGATAGTGTCTAGGCTTGATCCAATCAAGCATTTATTTGAAAAACCTATCCTCATGGGTAGGCTGGGTAAATGGCAGCTCCGCTTGATGGAGTATGACTTGAAATTCCACCATCAAACTTCCATCAAGGGCCAAGCCCTAGCCGACTATGTGGCTGACTTCCCTTTAGAGGATTCGTATCCCACACTTGACAAAATGCCCGATGAAGGCATATTTCAAAACCAATTTCAAAATCATATTTTATCAAATTGCTCAAACAAAAACCAAGTGTGAAAAATGCACTTCGATGGGCCACGAAACCAAAGAGGGGCTGGGGCAGGAATCGTCCACATATCCCCTGAAAAGGGAGAAATACCCATAGCCATTCGCCTATATTTCGAATGTTCCAACAGCACAGCTGAGTATGAAGCACTCATACAAGGCTTAAAATTTTCGAAAACTCTAGGGGCATCATGTATCAAAGTCTTTGGAGATTCTTTACTTGTCATAAACCAAGTGTTAAAGATATGGCAAGTCAAAAACGAAAAACTTCTTCCATACCATGAATTGGCCACCAAGCTGGTCGGGTCATTCGAATTGTGTACACTTACACACGTAGGAAGAGAGGATAATGGCATAGCCAATGCCCTCTCATCCTTGGGCTCAGCCCTAAGGGTCGACCCACCCTGGGAACCAGACCCTTAGAAATATGGCATTCGCTCACTCCATCCACACACGATCTTGAGATTTGCCAAAACAACCAAACTGACACTGAAAAACCTTGGTTTCAAGACATTAAAGAGTTCTTAGAAAATGGAGGATTTTCAGAATACGCTTCATCCAAAGACAAAGCTTTTATACGAAGAATTTCTACCCGATATACGATTTTGGGAGGGGTTCTTTACAAAAAAAAGTTTCACTAGCTTCTTACTAAGGTGTGTCGACCTGGAGGAGGCTAGGATAGTAATGCATGAATTCCACGATGGAGAATGTGGAGGGCATGTAAATGCCAATATGATGGCAATGAAAATACTTAGAGCGGGTTATTTTTGGTCCACTTTAAAGCAGGATTGCCATGACCATGTTAGGAAGTGTCATCCATGTCAAGTGCATGGACACATCATCCATACCCTGTCATCCTCATTGCATTCCGTGGTCAGCCCCTGGCCATTCACCATGTGGGTGTTTGACATCATAGGACCAATATTCCCTCAGGCATCAAATGGGCATAGGTTTATACTTGCAGCCACCGAATACTTTTCCAAGTGGGTTGAAGCTACCTCCCTGACCAATGTTCAGGGGCAACATGTAGTAGCATTCATTAGGAAAAATATTTTGGCTCGATTTGGGGTTACAAAGGACCTAGTGTCCGACAATGGCACCCCCTTCAAAAACGAGTGGATGGTTAAGTTATGTAACTGTAAACACCCCAAATCTTCTATATTTCAAAAACTCTCAAAAACACCAAAAAAGCTCGTTTGAGCCAAAATGACAACCTGTTTTAAAATGTGAAAACAGGTATAGAAGGCAATAGGAGACCCTAGTCCAGAAGAGGATTCAAGCCCAGAGCTTCAAAAGCCACTCCCTGATCAAAAATAAGAGAAAGCAGAGCCCATTTAATGAAAAGCTCAACGGAGTCTAGAACGGCGAGACGAAGTCCGGACGACTAAGTTGGGGAAAACCTAGCACCAGACGGAGCGCTGATGAAGCCAGTGCCCGCACAGATCGTTTGCCTCGAGCCAAGAAGGACTGTCCGAAGAAAATTTGATTTGGATTTGGACCATAAATATCCAGATCCAAATCCATGTAATGAATAGTGTTTGGATTTGGGCCAATCCAAACAGTGTTTGGGTCAATCCAAATAGTGTTTGGAATTGGATTGGATCCAAATAGTGTTTGGATTGGATCGGATTTGGACCAAAATATCCAGATCCATGTCCATAAAAATATTGGGTTTGGATCAGATACGGATCTCAAAATATCTGAGATCCAATATTCAAATCCAAATAGTGTTTGGATTTGGGTCTGGATCCAAATCCCAAACCCAAATCCAAGACCCACCTCAAATGTCTATAAATAGAGGTGAGGGGGTCCATGTAAAGGGTTCATGCAAATGCTTGGGAGGAGAGAGAGGGAGTGATTGACCTAGCCATGTGGGCTCATTGGGTGAGGTGGGTTCAAGCCATGTGGGCTAAGTGGGTCTAGACCAAGGGGTTGCAACCAAGGTGGGCTGGACCAAGAGGCTACAACCGTGGAGACGTGGGCTCAAGCCAAGAAGGACCGCCTCCAAGAGGTAAACCTAACCCCCAACCTAGCCTAGTTTCGAACCTACCTAACCCCAACTGAACCTAACCCTAACTGAACCCTAACTAGACCTAACCTAACCCCAATTGCCTCAAACCATCCCTAACAAACCCCAAAAACTTCACCCCGGCCAGTCGTGAGCAAACGGCGCCTGCTGCGTGCCCCTCTACTGCCTGTCGCGCCCCTCTGATGCTGTCGCACGCCCTGCGCGTCACCTGAACCCCCAGCGTGCCATCCCGTGCCACTCTGCGGCACCCCCTCCTAGCGCCAGACGCCCGCTAGGCGACCCGATTGCCACGCCAAGCGCCCGACGCCTCCCTGCCGACCTGACTTACACCCTGGCCGTGACCTGCACCCCTTCCAGCCACCTAGGACAGACCCTAGACAACCCCATCTTGGCTGAACCTATGCTCCCCTAAGGTCCTAACCGTGACCCATAGAACCTCCCTCAAAGCCACTTAGGATAACCCCTCTTGGCTGCCCAAGGTGAACCGCGAGCCCAAGTGCAAGCAAGTTGAACATGGACCAGCTATTTGTAAGTGTCTAAACTTGGTCTATTACAATAACTTGCTTTATATTCAATTAAATTTTGATACGGGGTTGTAGTAAAGGAGCTTTGTCCCACCCCGATTGTAATAACGTGATTTGACACACCCACACACACGTGCACTTGAGCCTTTCCGCTCTTAGTTGCACACTTTTTGCACACACATGGGCCTTGATAGCCCCTAAGATATAGTTATATTTATATATATTCAGCTGCGTGGGTTTAAATTCAAGTTGTGTGCGTTGTCTTTCAATTCTACACTCGCACACATTGAGCTTTCGCTCTTACTCCCAAGACCCTAGTAAGGGCCATTTGGGTGTTTAAATTCAAGTTGTGTGCGTAGCATTTCAATTCTACACTCACACACATTGAGCTTTCGCTCTTACTCCCAAGACCCTAGTAAGGGCCACATTGCAATTTTATTTGGGTGTTTAAATTCAAGTTGTGTGCGTAGCATTTCAATTCTACACTCACACACATTAAGCTTTTGCTCTTACTCCCAAGACCTTAGTAAAGGCCATATTGCAATTTCGTTTTGGGTGTTTAAATTCAAGTTGTGTGCGTAGCATTTCAATTCTACACTCACACACATTGAGCTTTCGCTCTTACTCTCAAGACCTTAGTCAAGGCCATATTGCAATTATATTTGGGTTTACATTACAAGTCGTGTGAGTTGTCTTTACATATACACACAACACCCATGCACACGTTGGCGACCTTCGGGCCCATATATATTATAAGTATTTCCCTTTGGCTATGTCTTTAAGATTTGGGTTTTAAGGTTCAGCTGTGTGCGTAGTCTTTCCATATATACACGACACACACTTGCACAATTGAGCCTTTCCGCTCTTAAGATATAGCCATATTTCCCTTTTGCAATTTACATTACGCAATTTCCCTTAAGCATTGTCTTTCAATTTTGGGTTTTCCCTTGGAGTTGTGTGAGTTGCATTGCATACTCGCCATACTCGAGCTAGAGTGCATACCTGCATCATAGCAAAATCCCGAATCAATCGTGCAAACACGCCAAGACTTAGGCTATTTCGATGCATGCACATCGTGCCTAAGTAGATTAAAATTGAAAGACTTAGGGTCGTTCAACCCTTGTAAAATCAAAATCGCCCAAAGTGCATGGTTTTCAAAAGGTTTTAAAACACTTCTTCATTCAAAATATATTTTGAGTTAAACTTGTTTCAAAATGAAGTCTCTAAGCGTACAGACTGACCCTTGCGCATCGGTGCAAGAAGGTCTGAGACGTAAAAATCCCAATTGCCTACAATCGCCTTTAAAAAGTCAGATTATTTCAAAACATACTTTGCTAGTTAAAGTAAACTAGCTGGCACGCCCATAAAGCGAAGTAGATTGCGAAAAGGTTCACTTCAGGCTTAAGAACCAGAAGTGGGAATTTTCGGTGTCTAGAGTAACACGTATGGCATAACTCACCACTTCTCATCGCCCTACTACTCTCAAGGCAACGGCCAAGCTGAAGCCACAAATAAGACTCTCGTAAGCATTATTGAGAAAACTTTAGAGAAGGGTAGGACGTGGCATAAAAAGCTGGATAAAGCCTTATGGGCTTATAGGACTTCCATCCGAACTCCCACAAATGCCATACCATTTGAATTGGTCTATGGCACAAATGTCATTCTCCCCATTCATAACAAAATTCATTCATTTCATACATCACTTGCATTCGACCTTCCCCTAGAGACGCTACAGCATGCTAGAATGGCCGAACTTGACTTATTAGATGAGCGAAGGCTCCTTGCCATGGATCATGCACATGCATACCAGCAAAGGGTAGCCCGGCACTATGAGAAGCATATGAGACCTCGCCACGGGAGACCATGTGCTCAAAGTCATCCAATATCGTGGCCCACATCCACTTGGAAAGTGGCGGCCCAAGTGGGATGGCCCTTATGTTGTGCGTGGAACCACCACGAACAACACCTATTGGCTAGTCGATGTTGAGGGTAGGAACTTAGCCGACCCTATGAATGCTCAATGTTTGAAAAAATACCATGTGTAGGGTCTAAGCTAAGCCCTATCTCAAAAATATTTTGAAAACCTTCTTTTGAAACTTCGTGGGTGAGGATCAAAGCAAATCGTGCAACCCTAAATGAGAGACTCGATTGCTTGTGAAAAGCAGAGTTTTCCAAAACAAATGGGTCACATTTCAAAAATCCTTCTTCTTACAAAAGAAGGCTTGGTTCAAAATAGCAAGATACTTGCAAGTAGTACGTGCTATTTCTAAATAGGCTGATCTGGGATGAATTGAGTAGATCCTTGGGATAAGTCCTTCCCCCATTTCTCTTCTCTTCCCCAAAAGGAAAACTTGGTAAAAAAAAAAGAGAAAAAGGGAAAACCCTACAAAGAACTCTTTCCCAAAAGAAAACTGAATCAAAAGAAAAATAGTATATTCTATGGAAAAGAGGGAATAAAGAAAAAATACTCCCAAAGGGAGAGCCTCTACGAAAAATAGAAAAAAGGCCAAAAAGCTCAAAAAGAGTAGCTTTCCGCCGAGTTAGGCGTCTAAGTAAGCCGTAGGATTTTTTATTAAAAGGATCAAGTAAAGGGAAAACACGAAAAGCCGAAATCCTTAGGATTGAAGCTAAAAGGAGCTTTCCTCTTTCAAAAACGAGTTTAGAAAAGCCTCGAACATTGAGCAGCATATCTCACTTGATGCAACAGGTTTTCATAAGACTCCCAAGGTTCAACCATTACATTAAGTCTCAAGGGAACTCCATTTTCTAGCATATCACCCCATGCCCCTCAATCATATGCGCGCATGGATACTTGCATCAATCCCATTTAGGACTAGCACCATCTTAGGCAAAGCCTCCATTGGCGAAAATCCCCTCTTACTGGACTTAAAGAAAATGTTTTCCTCAAAACTAGTACGATCCCATATTTTCGAGGACAAATCCAGGGAGAAAGTAAACAGGGGTGTTGTCGTCTTTGCCATCATCCAAATGAATTTAGATAATGCCAAAGAGGGGCATCTGTAAACACCCCAAAATAAAATCATTTCATAAAACTAATACCTGGTTTCAAAAACCATAGTGAGTTTCAAAAACCCAGGAGCTTCCAAAAGCTTGTAAATTCTATTTTGAAACCCCTTATCTAATGTGGATTTCTTAAACTCGAGTCAACTACCATTTTGCCAAAAAGCCAAAGACGAAAAGGTGGAGCATAGAAAACGATGCCTAATCAAGAAGCAGCCCATAAAGCAACTCAAAACGGCCAAATCCAAAGCAACCTCAGAAACAGGTACAGAAGCACAAAAGCAGCACCCTAGCCTAATAAAAGCTAGGGTCAAAAGGCGAAAGGAAGGCCTAGGCCCGATGCAGAATGCAAGCCCAAAGCACCTAAAAGCCAAATCAAGCATCCCCGTCCAAGCAACAGAAATCTGAACCAGAAAAGACAAAAATAAGTAGAAATGGAGTCCAGAAAGGCCAAAAGGAGTCCGGATGACAAAACTGGAGAAAACCCAGCATAAGACGGAGCGTTGATAAAGCCAGGGCCCGCACAAAACGTCCGCCTCGAAAGTCAACAAGGACCATCTAGAGAAAATTTGGATTGGATCTGGACCACATATATCCAGATCCATATCCAAATAGTGTTTGGATTTTGATTGGATCGGATCTGGACCAAAATATCCAAATCTGTGTCCATAAAAATGTTTGGATTTGGGTTGGATATGGATCCAAAATGTCTGAGATCCGAGATCCAGACCCAAATAATGTTTGGATTGGATTTGGATTCCAAGACCCAAATCCAAACCCATATCCAAGAATCACCTCATTTGCCTATAAATAGGAGTGAGGGGGTCCCCAAATGTTCACGTGAATTTGCTTGGAGGAGAGAGAGTGAGAGAGAGGCTAAGCTATGTTGGCTCAAGGGTGAGTGTGGGTCAAGCCTTGTGGGCTAAGTGGGCTGCAACCAAGGTGGACTCGATCAAGGAAGGCTGCAACCGTGCATGGAAGTGGGGCTCAACCGAGAAGGACCGGCTCCAAGAGGTAGGTCCCCTAATCCTAGCCTAATCCTCCTAAATCTTAGCCTAATCACCTAACCTACTTCACTAAACCTCACCCTAACTGAACCTAACCTAACCCAACCGACTCAAACAAAACAACTAGCACACCCCCGGCCCAACCATGTGCCCCGGCGCCTTGTCTGCGCGCTCCGTGCCTTGTCCGCGGGCCTTGCGCACCACCCGTGCCCCTACGGCGCCCCTTAGCGCCAGGCGCCCTGCCTACTGCGCCAGTCACCCTGCTGCGGCGCCCCTTAGCACCTTGTGCACCGCCTTGTCCGTGCCCCGCCTGCGCGCACCCTGCCTGCAGTGACAGCACTCGACGCCCCTGTTCAGCACCGACTGCCTTGCTGCCACTCCATCCGACCCATCTTAGGGTCAGCCACCACTCAAGAATGTCACCTCTTAGACCGTGACCTTCTACTTAGGTCGTGACCTACCCTAGGACCGACCCTGGACAGCCCCACCTTAGGACCGTGAGCTTCTTGGTCGTGACCTTCCACATAGGCTGTGACCCCTTCTCGACCAAACCTAGGTTCACCCAAGTCCACGTGCCTCTTCAAAAGCCATCTCACTCTTAAATCCACCTTGGGAGACCCTCTTGGCTGTCCAAGGTGGACGCAAGCCCAAGGTGGACACAAGCCCGAGCGTGAGCAAGGAGAAGAAAGCCCGAATCACTTGTAAGTGTGTAAAATTCAGTATTTACATTACTCCTTCCATACTTAATTCTATTCAGATATAGGGTTGTATTAATGGAGCGTTGTCTCCCCCCGAGATGTAATATTGATGCTTGACACACGAGACACATACGTGCACTTGAGTCTTAGCTCTTATCTCGTACACGAGACACATACGTGCACTTGAGCTTTAGCTCTTATCTCGTACACCAAACACCCACGTACACAATTGAGCTTTCGCTCTTACTCCAAAGACTCTAGTAAGAGCCATATAAGCTGCAATTTAATTCAGGTTGTTACTTTAAAAGTCATGTAAGTTTGTCATTTGAATTCCACACTCGCACCCAAGGAAAACCCGAGCACTTGCTCAAGCACTCACTCACCTTTTGGCCTTGGCAGCCACTAAGATATAGGCATATTTATATACTTTCAGCTGTGTGAGTTTTCTTGGTTCAGCTGTGTATGTCTTTATATTCTGGGTTGTTAAAATTCAGTCGTGTGAGTAGTCTTTACGTTTATACACAACACACACACACACATGCCAATCTTAGGCCACTTGATGCACACACATCCTACCTAAGTAGATAAAACTGAAAGACTTGGATACGTGCAACCCCATGTAAATAAAATATGCAAATAAGCATATAATCGCTTAAATCCTTTCGTATTCTTTTCAAAAGACCATGCTTGTTCAAAATTGATATTTTTTAAAGCGTTTAAACTGATCCTTGAGTACCGGTTCAAGAAGGTTTACAACGAAAAGATCCCACTTGTCCACAGTCGCCCCATAAGTCAGATATTTTAAAAATACTTCGCTAGTTTGAGTAAGCTAGCTGGCACGCCCTAAAGCGACGTAGATATGAAAAGGTTCACTTCAGGCCTAAGAACTTAGAGTGAAAATTTTTGCATGTCTACAAGGTCTAGCATGTGGTTCTAGGGAAAGACAATGCTCTACAATTTTTGGGTTTAAACCCGGCATGTCTTCGTAGGTCCATGTAAATACATCTATGTAGGCTTTCAGGAATGCAATGAATGATGCTTTTTCATGCTGATGCATACATGTGCCTATCTTAACATGCGTAGTATTCGATTCGCTCCCTAGGTTGATTTCTATAAAATCCCCTCCTATGGAATTCAAAGGTTTTTTCAAGTCAAGGATTTGTGAAACTCGGGAAGCTCGGAGGTTTGATCCTCCTCAAGGAAGAGGGGATCCTCCTCTTTGCTTTGATCATTCTTGAGAATTTTAGATCCTAGGGAAGTTTGAGGCGACCCTTGGTTTTCAAAAACAACTAGTTTTGGTTTTGCAAGTTTTGAAGAATTTGGGCCTTTTATAAAGTCAATTTTTTCTTCAAATCTTTCAATTTTTTTGGCTTTTTTGAAATTTACACCAGGAGTGGTATATACAAAACTTCATTTTTGGTATTTTCAGGTTTTTCGATTTTTTTGGTTTTTTGTAAAGAAATGACTATAGGAGAAATGCAAATCACACTTCTTTTGGATTTTTTGCAATTTTCCAATGTTTTTGAGTTTTGAGGTTTTTCCAATTGTTTTTGGATTTTGAGAATATGTAATTTTTTTGGATTTTTGGTTGATGAGGGGTCTTCCATCATACCTATAAAGAAAATACCATGAACCAGTCTCTAAATAAGAGGTCTAAGTCATAGATTTCGCTTTTAGGAAGTTCCAGGGCACCCTTGACCCAAGTGGTCGTAGGTGGTGGTTCCGAGGGTATGGTTGTACTGTAGCCTATCCCATGCCGATTTGGATTTGGATTTGGATTTGGCAAGACGGGCTCTAAACAACCTCGGTTTTGGTTTTTTAAACTTTGATAGGGCATGCAACCCATGTTTAACATCATGTTCTAAGGCTTTTTTAGTTTTGAGAATGTTTTGTAAAGTTGATGGCCTTGGAACTTGTTGTCGTCCATGTCATGCTCAAATGGTTTTCTGTTTAGGGATTTTGGGAATATTTGGATTTTGGTTTTACCTAGGATGGTCACGGTTTTGGGTGGGCCAACTTTGGGTTACCCCTTGATATACATGACATTCCTAGTTTTTTTTAGGACAAACTTGGGTGGTGTAGACACGCAAAAATTTTCACTCTAGGTTCTTAGGCCTGAAGTGAACATTTTTCGTGTCTAAGTCGCTTTAGGGCGTGCCAGCTAGCTTACTCAAACTAGCGAAGTATATTTTGAAATATCTGTCTTATGGGGTGACTGTGGACAAGTGGGATCTTTTCGTTGTAAACCTTCTTGAACCGGTGCTCAAGGATCGATTTAAACGCTTTAGAAAATATCGATTTTAAATAAGCATGAACTTTTGAAACGAGTATGAAAGTACTTGATCGATTTGTATGCCTATTTCAGATTTTATTTACGTGGGGTTGCACGTATCTAAGTCTTTTGATTTTATCTACTTAGGCGGGATGTGTGTGCATCAAATGGCCTAAGTTTGGCGTGTTTGCACGGGGTATTCGGGGCTTCTTTGGATGCAAGTATGCGCAATATCTCGAGTTTGTCAGATATGTTATGCAACTCACACAACTTGAATGTAAAACCCGAAAATGAAAGACATAGCTGAAGGGAAATTGCGGAAGGGAGATATAGCTATATCTTAAGAGTGGAAAGGCTCAATGTGTGCGTGTGTGTTGTGTATATATTGAAAGACAACTCACGCAACTTGGAATGTAAAACCCCGCTCGACTTAAATGTAAAATGCGGAATGGGAAATACGTATATATATATATGAGCCCGAAGGTCATCAACGTGTGCGTGTGTGTTGTGTATAAATGTAAAGACAACTCACACGACTTTGAAATGTAAAACCCAGCCAAAAGGAAAATATATATATGAGCCCGAAGGTCGTCAACGTGTGTGTGTGTGTTGTGTATAAATGTAAAGACAACTTACATGACTGAATTTTAACAACCCGGAATATAAAGACGTACACAGCTGAACCGGGAAAACTCACGCAGCTGAAAGTATATAGATATGTCTATATCTTAGGGGTTGCCAAGGCCAAAAAGGTGCGTGAGTGTTTGAGCAAGTGCTCGGGTGTTCCTTGGGTGCGAGTGTGGAATTGAAATGACAAACTCACACGACTTTTAAAGTAACAACCCGAATGAAATTGCAGCTTATATGGCTCTTACTAGAGTCTTTGGAGTAAGAGCGAAAGCTGAATTGTATATGTGGGTGCTTGGTGTACGAGATAAGAGCTAAAGCTCAAGTGCACGCGTGTGTCTCGTGTACGAGATAAGAATTAAGGCTCAAGTGCACGTGTGTGTCTCATGTGTCAAGCAACAATATTACATCCTGGGGGAAGACAACGCTCCATTAATACAACCCCGTATCAAATTGAATTGGATATAAAGCAAGTTAACGTAAGAGACCAGGTTTAGACACTTACAAATAGCTAGTCCTTCTTCACTTGCTGGCACTTGGGTTTGTGGTTCAATTTGCAGCCACGATTTGTGTCCTCTTCGCCATGCTCAAGACGTGAGGTGGTTGGCCTGAGCTTAGAAGGGCTTGGTTCGGCCAAGTCCTAGCCTAAGGGTTTTAGCTAAACTAGGTTAGGTCTTGGATTAGGATGTAGGCGGGTCTTGTGGGAAGCAAGGGTGTTCACGGCACCAAACGGGCTGCGGGCTTAGGTGGGACTAATGGTGGTGGAGTACGGGGTGCTAGGCTAGGATGTTGGCTGGGGTGGTGAAGAGTGTGGTGCAGGTGGTAGGGGCACTGCGGACAGGGGGTCACGGTAGCAGGGTGATGGCCTGGCGATGTGGGGTGCGGGATAGGCGCGGGGGTAGGGCGCGCGCTACGGACAAGCGCACAGGCTGGGCGCTGGGGGCATGCGGGCAGTGTAGGGGTGTATGGTAGTTGGCGGGGTGTCGGGTGAGGTGGTTATGCAATGGAGGCAGGGCCAAGAGGTTAGGTGGTTGTGGGTGAAGTAGAGTGAACTTGGCCAGCCAGGGTCGGGCTGAGTGGTGGTTGGGTTCGGTGAGGGCAGACGGTGAAGTGGAGGTGGTTGCGGTTTAGGTGGAGTCGGTTGGAAAGGTGGTTAGCTAGGTGGGTTCGGCTAGGTCTAGGTGGAGTCGGTTTAGGTGGTGTTGGTTGGAAAGGTGGGTTAGCTAGGTGGGTTTGGCTAGGTCTAGGTGGAGTCGGTTTAGGTGGTTTAGAGGGATTCGAGAGAGATGGGATAGGTGAGGTTGTTAGGCTTACCTTAGGGCGCGGTCTTGGTTAGGTCTAGGTCCACGGTCAGCCACCTTGAGTCATGTTGGTGCAACCCACTTCAAGTTGGTGTAGCCCACCCTAATCCCACATGATTAACCCACTAAAATGAAATAAAACACTAAATCACTCACCTTAAGCCTTTCTCTCTTTTCCCCAAGCTCCTCTAAGCATTTTCACGAGTGCTTTTGGGGACCCCCTCACTCCTATTTATAGGCAAATGAGGTGGGCTTGGATATGGGTTTTGGGTTTGGGTCTTGGAATTCAGATCCAATCCAAACACTATTTGGGTTTGGATCTTGGATCTCGGATATTTTGGATCTATATCCAACCCAAATCCAAACATTTATATGGATACAGATCTGGATATTTTGGTCCAGATCTGATCCAATCCAAACACTATTTGGATCCAATCCAAATCTAAACACTATTTGGATCGACCCAAATCCAAACACTATTTGGATATAGATCTGGATATATATGGTCCAGATTCAATACAAATTTTCTCTAGATGATCCTTCTTGGCTTTTCGAGGCGGACGTTTTGTGCGGGCCCTGGCTTCATCAGTGCTCCAGCTTATGCTGGGTTTTCCTCAGTTTTGTCATTCGGACTCCATCTCACCTTTTTGGACTCCGTTTCTGTTCAATTTTGCCATTTCTGGCTCAGGTTTATGCTAATTGGGTGGGATGTACTTGACTTGGCTTCTGGGTGTGTCGGGCTAGCAGTCTTCATCAAGCCTGGGCCTTCCTTTTGACCCTGGTTTTTATCATGCCAGGGTGCTGCTTTTGGGCTTCTGCATTTGCTTCTGAGGTTGCTTTGGATTTGGCTCCTTTTGAGCTACTTGTTGGGCTGCTTCTTGATCAGGCGTCATCTTTCATGCTTCACCTGTTCGTCTTTGGCTTTTTGGCGAAATGGGACTTAGCCCGAGTTTAAGGAATCCATATTGGATACGGGGTTTCAAAACAGAGTTTTAAAGCTTTTGGAAGCTATTGGGTTTTCGAAAATCTCAAATCTGGCATCTTGGATTGATTTTCAAACCAGGTGTAGGTTTTTGCAAAATCGTGGGATTTTGGGGTGTTTATAGGTGGTTTGTTCAAGGATTTCCTGGGGTTGGTCTCATGGAATTGATGGCTTGACAAGTAAGGGAAGTTTTGAACTCCCCTAAGCTGAGGATGGTTTTTGCCTAGAATTACCACAATTTGGTTTTCATAGGAGATTTTGACACACCTATGGAAGGTGGATGGTACGGCCCGAAGGCTATGTATCCATGGTCTTTCCAGAAGTAGGTTGTAATGGGGGTGTATGTCTAAGACATGAAACACCCTTGCATGGGTTATGCCCCCTATTTCCATTGGTAACTCTACGGCTCCTAAAGGTTTTGATGCATTTTCATCGTATCCTGTGATAACGATGGGGCTTGAGTTTACAGAGGTCAAGGGGACTCCAATTTGAAAAGCCACGTGTAATAAAAGGATGTTTAGACCTCCTCTCCCATCAACCAAACAACTGTCTAGAGGATGGTGATTCAATACCACCTATATATGTAAGGCTTGGTTATGGGTTTCGTATGATCTTTCTATCTCATCTTTCGAGAACACGATGGGGTTTTTAGCACAGATAGGTGCGACTATGAAGGACAGGGACTTAGGGGTTGTGGTCGAGTTAACCTTTGCTCTTTTTAAGATTTTTTCTAAAACCTGTCTATGCCTGGGAGAAGTTTGGATTAATTCTAGGATAGACATGTTTATAGGGATCTTGGAAAGATGTGTTTCGAAATCATATGGGGTTAACACGTTTTTTCTTTTATCCATGACCTGAGATGCTTTAGGAATGCATGATTTTGAAGGGCCCGGAATAATGACCACTTCTTTAGTAGCATCTTTTGCTAGATGTGGGGGTTGATAGATCCTTTCAGACGCCTACACCTTGTCTAAGGCTCGCTCTTATGTTGGCTCTATTTTTGTGCTTCGGAGTACCCCGAATTTCTAAAATGGCTCTAGCCATGGGCGGGACTCTAAGCGCTCCCCGGATCACTACTTGTTTGGCTTTTTTGAATATGATGAGAGAAGGTGGTGTGTGACAAGTAGTGAAGCCTGTATGCAATGCATGCGCTAAACCTTTTGAGGAAGCCGAGAAAGCACATACCTCTTTTCCTTTCCCACTGGTTTTTGCGTGGTTGGGGAAGGGTTCTTTAAGAACAACTTGGGTAGGCTCCCGTTCCTCTGTGACCTGGAGTCGGCCCTACTCTATCAAGTCCTCGATTTTGTTCTAAAGGGAGAAAGATTTGTTTGTATCATGACCCTTGATCCGATGATACTTGCAAAACTTGTTTAGAAATCTCCCTTTTAGAGGTGTCCCCTCAGGAATTTTGGGGAGTCTTACCAGTCCTTGGGCGAGCAGGAGGTCGAGGACCTCTGAGACAGGCTTCCTCAGTAGGGTATACTCCCTTTATTCAAATGTTTTTTGAAACTTTTTTTTTAATTTTTTTGTTCAGTCTTCTTTGAAGTGCCGACCGGGTTTGTTTCCACTCGAACATTAGAAATTTTTTAGGGTTTTGCCCTTTTGTCCACCATGGGTAGCCCGTAAGTTCTGGGTTTTTCAAATCTTGGTTTTGGAATCATTTTTCCTTTCCACAATTCATCGTAGACCCCTTTTTTCAGATTTGTAACGAAGAGGGAAGCCTTTTTAATTAACTTATGGAAAGTTGAAATTTCATGCAAAGAAAGAAGTGTTTTCAACTCCGTTTTAAAATTTTCAGGGATGAGCATTATTGCGCATCCTTCGAAGATGGGCTCTCTCACTTGCCCGAGGAGGGACCTTCATCGAACGATGAATGCATGTACATCCTCGTTCAAAGCTTGTTTTGTATCTCTCAGGGTGTTCAAAGTGGGGGTCACTTCTACATTGTGGGAAAACCTTTGCATAAAGCTGTTTGCTAACTCTTCAAAAGTTGCGAACTGGCTTAGGTCATAAGAAGCGAGCCATTTTCAAGCAGTTCCCTTGAGGGAGAGGGGGAACCAATATATCCATTTTGTAGAGTCCTTTTTCTTTTTGTGGGCTCTGCGAAAAAAGAGTTGCAGGTGCGATCTAAGATCACCCGTGCCATCATACAGATGGAAGTTCGGTACATCGTCGTCACTATCTGTTTCATTATCTATAGGATGAAAATCAGATAGGGTGTACGATCTCTTTTCTTTGTGATATTGGTCCACCTCCATGCAAGAGGTTTCTTTAGGCTTTTTCGACTTGCTAGGTTTTTCCTTAGCTTTGGTAGGTTCGCCATGAGATGAACAAGAGTCGGCCGCCTCGGCCTCTTGGCTAAGGGCGGTGATTTTTGCCTCGAATTCCTTTCACAAGTCTTTGAGCTATTCTTTTTTGCTTTTGAGATTTGTTTTTGAAAATCTTTTACAAAAAGAACTTTATGAGCATGAGGCTCGACTAGACACTTCATTGGAGTCTAAACTCGACATGACTCAGAATTTTGAAATCCTATAAGTGCAAACAAGCAAAAGTTAAACACTTTTCTTTGGAATTTTTTTTTGAAGTTTGTAGACGCGCGAAAAATCCCCGCTTCTCACCTTTTCAGGGCATGGAGCGGATCCTCTCGTGTGTCTAAGGCCTATTTATGCAAACAGGGCGTGCCAGCTAGCTTACCTAAGCTAGCGAAGATATATTTAAAACTGACTTCTAATCGTGGAGACTGTGAGCAAGTGAGCTCTTGTCGTCGCAGACCTTCTTGCACCGATGCGCAAGGGTCAGTCTGAACGCTTTGCAAAAATCGAGTTTTGGGAGAGAAAGTCTACGAAGTGGTTCGAGGTGTCTAATTCGGGTCTTTTAGATGCGATTGCATATTTTAGATCACGTGGATTTGCACGTGCCTAAGTCTTTCCTTTTATCCCTTTTCGGGCCACCTAGTTTGTGTGTTATGAACACTCCACTACATGGGCGAATTCGAGCGGGGCTTGCTTTGATGCAATATGCGTCCTACCTCGTGGTATGGCATAGATGCAATGCAAACTCACGCTACTCCAAAGGGAAAACCCGAACTTAAAGACAATACTGAAGGGAAATAACCGAAGGGAAATGACTTGAAATATAAATGCCGAAGGGAGATATGTATATAGAGTATGTATATGAGCCCTTACTCGGGTCTTGCAAATAAGAGCGAAGGCTCAATGTGGGTGCGTGCTTGAATAGAAAGACTTACACACACGACATGAAATTAAACCCAAATATAAATTGCAGTATGGCCTTGTTGGGAGTAAGAGCGAAAGCTCAATGTGTGTGAGAGTGCTTGAATTGAAGTACTACGCACACGACATGAAATTAAACCAAAATATAACTGCAATAGGCCTTGACTAAGGTCTTGGGAGTAAGAGCGAAAGCTCAATGTGTGTGAGAGTGCTTGAATTGAAAGACTTACACACACGACATGAAATGAAACCCAAATAGTATAGGTCGGCCCTTACTTGGGTCTTTCAAATAAGAGCGAAGGCTCAATGTGTGTGAGAGTGCTTGAATTGAAAGACTTACACACATGACATGAAATGAAACCCAAATAGTATAGGTCGGCCCTTACTTGGGTCTTTCAAATAAGAGCGAAGGCTCAATGTGGGTGCGTGCTTGAATGGAAAGACTTACACACACGACATGAAATTAAACCCAAATATAAATTGCAGTATGGCCTTGACTAAGGTCTTGGGAGTAAGAGCAAAAGCTCAATGTGTGTGAGAGTGCTTAAATTGAAGTACTACGCACACGACATGAAATTAAACCCAAATATAACTGCAATAGGCCTTGACTAAGGTCTTGGGAGTAAGAGCGAAAGCTCAATGTGTGTGAGAGTGCTTGAATTGAAAGACTTACACACACGACATGAAATGAAACCCAAATAGTATAGGTCGGCCCTTACTTGGGTCTTTCAAATAAGAGCGAAGGCTCAATGTGTGTGAGAGTGCTTGAATTGAAAGACTTACACACACGACATGAAATGAAACCCAAATAGTATAGGTCGACCCTTACTTGGGTCTTTCAAATAAGAGCGAAGGCTCAATGTGTGTGAGTGTTTGAATTGAAAGACAACACACCCAACTTAAGCAAAACCCTACAAAAATGAAAGTATACGTATATACTTATGTATTAGGGGCTGATTAGGCCCGTGTGTGTTCAAAATCGTGCACAACTAGGAGAGTGCACGTGTGTGGGTGTGCCAAGCCACGTTATTACAAGCGGGGGGAGACTATGCTCCGTTATTACAACCCCGTATCGAATTGAATCTCAAGCAAGTATACAACTAAAGACCGAGTTAGGCACTTACTAGTAGCTGGTTCGTAGATGCCTTTCTTGAGCATGGGCTTGGCCTTCGCCTTGGGCTGCAAAAGGGAGCTCCGCGAGGTTGAGCGGCAAGAGGAGATGCTGGCCGGAGGTCCTTGGTGCGCGGGACAGGCGCCTTGAAGGTGGCCGGCCACTAGAGATGGGTTGTTTTTGGTGTGTTGGGTTAAAGGACCTAGGTAAGGTCACTAAGGGAATATGGCACTAAGGGAATGAGCTAGCAAGAAGAGGGTGATGGCTGGCGGATGGCTGGCCGAATAAAGGGGCAACAGTCGGTTGGGGTGGCCAACTAAGGGAGTGATGTAAGGGAAGTGAGTGGCCGACTAAGGGAGTTTGGTGGTGGCGGGTGGAAGGGCTGATGTTAGGGTGGTAGGGGAGTAGATTAGGTGGTTTAGAATGGAGAGGGAGTGAAGAGGTGGCAAGGTAGGGTGTAGGGGGCTTACCGGGTGAAGAAAAAGGTGGCGCTCAGCTGGAAGGAAGTTGGGCAGGCGGTGGAGTTCGGCTGGAAGGTGGTGGTGTAGGTGGCGGTGCAGGTGGTGGTGGGCTGTGGAGCAGGTGGAGCAGGTGGAGCTTGGGGAAGTGGAGGACCCGGCTGGGCTTGGGGAAGGCGGCTTAGTCCTGAAACCCGCCCCCAAGGGGGGGGGTTTATATAGGGCTGGGTAGGTCGGTTAGGGCTAGGTTTGGGGTAGTGGTTAGGTGGTTTAGGTAGGGTGGTATGATGATAAGGTGGGCTGGAAAGGGTAGGGCCAGATATTTTAGATACTAGTGGTTTGGGTAGGTTGTGGGCTACGGGTGGTTTAGGGGTTTAGGGTTTGGTTAGGTGGGTTGGTTCTAGGGTGAGGTTTAGCGAGCTAGGTTAGGTGATTAGGCTAGGATTAGGCTAGGTTTAGGGAAATTAACCTAGGTTTAGGGAAGGATTAGGGAAGTGGGTTAGGTGATTAGGTTAGGATTAGGCCGGGATTAGGGAAGTAGGTTAGGTGATTAGGCTCAGATTAGGGGCGGATTAGGGTGGAAGGCTAGGATTAGGTATTTTGGGTTAGGTTTAGGTGAAGGAGCTCCCTTTGCATGGCCCATAGACCTTAACCACATCATGTTGGTGCAGCCCTAGGTTAGGTTTTGGCTAATTACAAGCTTAAACCCACTCAATTAGGCTAACCCACA
This sequence comes from Brasenia schreberi, assembly GCA_036023115.1. NCBI lineage: Eukaryota > Viridiplantae > Streptophyta > Magnoliopsida > Nymphaeales > Cabombaceae > Brasenia > Brasenia schreberi. Next base: position 14,356,794 of record JAYKKT010000061.1, read on the forward strand.
TGATTAACCCCAAACTTGACACACAAGTCAAGCTTAATTACAACACACACTTGATCTTATCCACCCCCCACTCTCTCTCATGCCAATAATCCCACGTGAATTTCAAGTGGGCCCCACCTCCATTTTTGAGAAGGTGATGTGGGCCATGGATATGGATATTGGATTGGATTTTTGAATCCAAATCCAAATCTAAGTCCATACATGGGTTTGGATTGGGATCTGGATATATATGGTCCAGATCCAATCCAAACTGAACTCTGACTCCTTCGAGCTGTATTTGAAACGAACGGTTTGTGCGGGGCCTGACAGCATCAGTGCTCCGTCTGCATTGGGTCTTCGCCAACATGATCGTCCGCCTCTATTTTCGCCTTCCGGAGATGACTTCAAACAAGGTTTCGATGATAATAGGGTCTTGGACGTTCGAGATCCTGAGGGTGTGAATTTGATACAAGAGTTGCTGTGCCGGGCTTGACATGTGCTCCGGTTCCGGGCTCTTCTTAGCTCTCCTGGTCCTGTCTGGATTAGGCCAAGCCGCTTCGGGGTTTCCAAACATGTTTTAAAAAGGTTTTAAAAGCCATATTGTATGTTTTTGAAATACATAGTTTAAAACATATGTACAGGGTTGTCTGAAAGGCTCTTGGGTTTCCAGACTCAAAATAGCCCTTTGGGGCTGCTTTTGCAAAACCAGATGAAATTGAGAAATTCGTGGGATTTCGGGGTGTTTACAAAGTTTTGTTTTGTTTGATCGAAGTTTGCTTAAGACCCGGGTCCCACCGGGCGTGCCAAATCTGTAAACATGAAAATTTCCACTCCCAGTTTAGGGAACTTGGAGTGAACCTTTTCGTGCCTATGTCTTTTGCGAGCATGCCAGTTAGCTTACTGAAACTAGCGAAGGTTTTTGAAATGTGTTTGACTTTTGGCGATTGTGGGAAAGCGGGATCTTTTCACTTTAAACCTTTTTCAACCGACGCTCAAGGGTCAGTTTAAGCGCTTAGAAACTTTGATTTTCTAAACAAATATTAACTTCGAACGATAAGTGTTTGATAAATTCATTTCGTGCCTTCTTGCATTGGTCTTGGTCAAGGCGTAGCTAGGTGGGTTCAAATCGGTTGGGGTGTGGTTCAAGGAGCAGGTTTTGCAGCTGGCCAAGGCCGTGGGGTTCAAGGTAGGTTTAGGGCAGCTTTAGGTGGTTAGGTTCTGGTTTAGGCGGTTCAAGTGGTGAGTTGGGGGTGGTTTAGGTGGCCAGCAAGTGGGTTATGGGCTGGTCTAGGGTGGCGATTAGTGGTAGGTTAGGTTCTAGCCATGGTTGGCCAAGGGATGGCTAGGTGGTGAGTTGGTTAGAGCAGGTTTAAGCAAGGTTGAGCCAACAAGTCAATTAGGTGTGGGATGGGGCAGGTCGGTTAGGGTATGGCTGGGTGTGGTCAAGGTAGGTCATGGCTTACCTCTTGGTGCAGCCCATGTCCATCACTCGGTGCAGCCGGTGCACCTTAGTCCACCATTGTTAAGGCCTTCTTTGTTGCAGCCCACCCCTAGGTCAAGCCAACATGGTTCAAGCCCACTTAGCCCTCGGTCAAGTCAAACAAGATCAAGCCCACCTTTGTTGACTTTCACACACTCTCTCTCTTACTTTTCCCCAAGCTCCCACATGCCCAAATGGAATTCACGTGAACTTCTTCCCCCCCCCTTGGCCCTATTTATAGGCCATGGGTCTTGGATTTGGGTTTGGATCGAAGGATCCAACCCAATCCAAATTCTAAATGGATCTGGATCTGGATTTTCTTGTCTAGATCCAATCCAAAATATCTTTCTTCAGTCCTTCTTTGGTGTTTGAAACGGAAGGTTTTGAACGGGCCTCGGTTCCCTAGGTGACCCGATTTCAGGCTAGGTTTTTCTCAGTCCTTTTGGCCGGTCAGTTTCTCACTTTCTGAGCTGTTTTTCGTTTGGTTTTGACCCTTCTGGTCCCGTTTGATGTTTCCATTTGATGAGGCCAATCTTGGATTTCTCCATCAATTTCAGATTTCTGTTTTTATAGGCTTGAGGCTTGATCTCTAACAGCTTCATCGAGGTCTTGGCTTCGTCTTTTGTATTTCGGAGCGGAATTCTGATTTTTGACCTGGATGCCGGTTTGGATTTTCTGCCTCGTTTTCATCCGGATGGGCTGAGCTTTTTCTCCACTTTTCATCCCGATCTTGAGCTTCTTTTGGGTCGTGTTTCACCCGCTTGTTTGAGCTGGTTTACAAAACTTGGGTTTTGGCCTGAGTTACCTTTATTTCGGAAGATTTTCTGAAAAAGAAGTTTAAACTTCAAAACTTCGGGGTTTTAAAAGTTCAAAACAAGGTTGTGAGCTGGTTTTCGAAATTCAGGCATTTGTTTGAAAACATTCCCATTTTGGGGTGTTTATACTAGTGGAAGTTTTTGAAATGATTTTCTGACTTTGGCGATTATAGGTAAGCGGATTCTTTTTGCTTTAAACCTTCTTGAACCGATTCTCAAGGGTCAGTTTAAGCACTTAGAAACTTCAATTTTTCAAACAAGTTTTACTTCGAACGATAAGTGTTTTGACGAATTCGGTTCGTGCACTCTTTGCAAATTTTATTACTAGGCTGGACATCCCTACTTTTCTTGCAAGTTTTGTCTATTTAGGCCTGATGTGTGTGGTTGGCCTAATTTCAGTGTGGTTTGAGAGATCGTTCGAGGGCTTTTTGGAAGCGAGCGAATGCAGGGATGCTAGAAATCCTTTTTAGGTTTTCGAGAGCGATGATGCGAACTCACCCAAATTGAAATTGCAACTCACTCTGCTTGAAAGTAAATTCACCCAAATTTAAATGCAACTCACGTGACTTGAAAGTAAATTCACCCAAATTTAAATGCAACTCACAGGACTTGAAAGTAAATTCACCTGAATTTAAATGCAACTCACATGACTTGAAAGTAAATTCACCTGAATTTAAGTCCAACTCACATGACTTTCACAAAGTAAATTCACGCAAATTGAAATATATATATTTAGCTTAAGAGCGAAAAGGCTCGAGTGCGTGTGAGTGTAAAGAGCGGAAAGGCTCAAGAGTTCGTGGGTGTATTCGTATTTAATTCAACAGTTTAAGAGCGGAAAGGCTCAAGTGCACGTGGGTGCGATTACTCGACTTTCACAAAGTAAACTCATGTGAATTTAAGTGCAACTCTACTTTCACAAAAGTAAACTCACACGAATTTAAGTGCAACTCTACTTTCACAAAAGTAAATTCACACGAATTTAAGTGCAACTCTACTTTCACAAAAGTAAACTCACTCGAATTTAAAGTAAGTATACTTGCTCAAGAAAAGATGGGGTTCGAAGTATAGAATTTTTATAATTGTATATTGGGGCAGAGAGCGGAAAGGCTCAAGTGCGTGTGAGTGTAAAGAGCGAAAAGGCTCAAGTACTTGTGTGTGCGATCGTGTTCATCCACCAGATAAGAGCAGAAAGGCTCAAGTGCTCGTGTGTGCGATCGTGTTCATGCACAAATATTACAACCCGGGGAGAGACTTCGCTCTATTAATACAACCTCGTTACGAATTGAATTTAAAGGAAAAAGCAATTTGAAATAAAGTTTGAAAGACTTACACTTTTTCCCTAACTTGAGCTCGGGATTCGGCTAGGTCAAGTCCACCCTGCCCCAAGATGGTTAGCCCAAGGGTTCAGCCGAGTCCTTCAAGTGGGTCGGTTTCAATGCAAGGTCGGCCCAAGGTGCAACCAAGGTGATGCTGTGAAGGTGATGCTGTGAAAGACTTACACTCCAATTGTTCATGCTCTATTGGCCCTGAGTCCCTGTCCTTTATAGGCCAAGGGTGGTTCTTGGTTTTGGGTTTGGATCCTAGGATCCAACCCAATCCAAACTCCAAATGGACTTGGATCTGGATTTTTTTGTCCACATCCAATCCAAAATTTCCTTTTTGAGTCCTTCTTTGGTGCACGAAACGAACGGTTTCTAAGCGGGCTCCTGTTCCTCGGTGACCCATTTTTAGGCTGGGTTTTCCCAGTCCTTTTGTCCGGCCAATTTCTCACTTTGAGGACTTTTTGTCGTTTGGTTTTTATCTCTCTGCTCCCGTTTGGAGTTTTCACTTGATGAGGTCAATCTTGGATTTTTCAATGAACTTATGATTTTCGTTTTTATAGGCTTGGTGCTTGATCTCTGACGGCTTCATCGGGGTCTTGGCTTCTTCTTTTGTATTCTGGAGCTGAATTCTGATTTTGACATGGATGCCAGTTTTGATTCTCTGTCTCATTTTTATCCGGACGGGCTGAGCCTCTCCTTCATTTTTTGACTCAATCTTGAGCTAGATTTTGGATCGGGTTTTACCCATTTGTTTAAGCTGCTTTGCAAACCTTGGGTTTTTGGATTGGGTTTGAAAACCTTTATTCTGAAAAAGGTTTAAACTTCAAAATTTTGGGGATTTTATAAGTTCAAAACAAGGTTGTGAGCTGGTTTTCGAAATTCAGGAGTTTGTTGAAAACATTATCATTTTGGGGTGTTTACAGATGCCCCTCTTTGGCATTTATCCAAATGTATTTGGATAATGTCAAAGAAGATAACACCCCTTTTGTCTTTCTCCCTGGATCTTTCCTCGAGAATAGGGATCATTCCAGCTTTCTAAAAATCCTTTTCCTTATGATAGGTAAGAGGGGATTCGCGCCAAAGGGGACGTGGCCTGTTGTGGTCGTAGTCTTAATTGGGATCATGTGTTTGACGACCTTGTGTGCATGCATGATTATGAGTGGGTGACATGGATGACATGCTAGACAAAATGATTTTCTAGAGACCCTAATCATGCAATGATCGAACTTGGGAGGCTTATGGAGGCCGGCTGCCCCAAGTAAGCTGGTCTCATGTTGCTCGATGTTCGGGGTTTTTCCAAATTTGATTTCGAAAGAGGAAAACCCTTTTAGCTTCGATCACAAGGATTTTTAGCTTCTTGTGCTTCCCTTCACCTGAGTCTTAACACCCACTATTTTAGTAGAGGTTTTATAAGAAAACCAGAAAACAATGCAACATTTCTACGTCTTACCCAACAACGTCTAATTCTCAAACAAAATGAGATTCAAATAACAAGATCCTATTTTTACTATAGGACTTTATGAAATGAACCTTTTTTCATTTTGATAAATCATAGGGATATGGGAAAGAGTTACCACAGTCCCTTCTGAAGTGTCCCGTGGTTTAAGGCAAAGAAGCGAAAAATTTGCTCTTTTAAGCTTTTTGGCAATTCTTTCTTTCATAGTGGGCCTCCCATTTGGGAGGATTTTTCTTTTCGTTTTCCCTCTTTTCTTTTTTAATCGAAGAATGATTTTCTTTCTTTTTCTTATTTTGCCTTCCTTTGGAAGGGGACTTTTTGGAGGGAATTCCCTCTTTTTCTGCTTTTTACCAAATTTTCCTTTTGGAGAAGAGAAGTGAAGAGGAGAGAGACTTATCCCAATGGTTTACCCGATTCATCCAAGATCACCCTATTTTAAAATAGCATGTACTACTTGAACATATTTTGCTATATTAAACAAGGCCCTCTTTTGTAAGATGAAGATTTTTGAAATGTAACCCATTGATTTTTGAAAACTCCACTTTTCACAAGCAGCGATTCCCTTATTCAAGGTCACACGATCCACCTTGATCCTTTTTTCGTGAAATTCAAAGGAGATCTCCTTAAAATATTTTCAAAAGTATTTAGCTTTAGACCCTACACATGGTATTTTTTCAAATATTGGGCGTTTATAGGGTCTGCCAAATTCCTACCCTCAACATCGATTAACCATATGCATTATTGGTGGTTGTTCCCCTTAAAACATAGGGACCATCCCACTTGGGCCGCCACTTTCCAACTGGATGTGGGCCACGATGGTGGATGATTTTCAAAACAAGGTCTCCCACTTTGAAGTGGCGAGCCTTCATATGCTTTTCATAATGTCGGGCTATCCTTTGCCAGTATGCATGTGCATGATCCATAGCAATGAGCCTTTTTTCATCTAACAAATCAAGCTCAGCCATCCTAACATGTTGAAATGTCTCTAGGGGGAGGTCGAGTGCGAGTGATGTATGAAATGAATGTAATTTGGTATGAATGGGGAGAATAGCATTTGTACCATAGACCAACTCAAATGGCGTGTTATTGGTGGGTGTTCGGATGGAAGTCCTATAAGCCCATAAGGCTTCATCAAGCTTCTCATGCCATGTCCTATCCTTCCCTAAGGTTTTCTCAATGATGCTTATGAAAGTCTTGTTTGTGGCTTCGGCTTAGCCATTGCCTTGAGGGTAGTAGGGCGACGAGAAGTGTTGAGTTATGCCATAGGTATTACATAACTTTTCCATCTTCTCATTCTTGAAAGGGGTGCCATTATCAGACACTAGGTCTCTTGGAACTCCAAATCGAGCCAAGATATTCTTCTTAATGAATGCCACTACATGTTGCCCCTGGACATTAGCCAAGGAGGTAGCTTCAACCCATTTAGAAAAATATTCGGTGGCTGCTAGGATGAACCTATGTCTATTTGATGCATTTGGGGTGATTAGTCCTATGATGTCAAACGTCCACATGGTGAAAGGCTATGGGTTCACAATGGAATGCAAGGTCGATGATGGGATATGAATGGCATGTCCATACACTTGACATGGGTGACATTTCCTAACATGATCGTTGTGGACACGGAAAATCTTCGACTCCGAGTTCTTAGGCTTGGAGTGAATCTTTTCGCAATCTACATTCGCTTTTAGGGCGTGCCAGCTAGCTTACTCAAACTAGCGAAGTAAATTTTGAAAATATCTGACTTTTGGGGCGACTGTGGATAAGTGGGTTCTTTTCGTCACAGACCTTCTTGCACCAATGCGCAAGGGTTAGTCTGTACGATTAGAAAAATTCGATTTTGAACAAATACGACCTTTTTGAAAAGTACGAAAGTGTTTCATCAATTGGCTCTTGTCAATTTGCAAATTTTATTCATGGGATCCACACGTTCCTGTCTTTGGGTTTTAGCAAATTTTGGAGTGTAATTGTGTGCATCAAGTGCTCGATTTTGTCAGATTCTACACGAGTTTGCTTAGGATTTGTTCGATGCAAGTATGCTCCCTATCTCAAGTGTGGCGTATATGCAATGCAACTCACACAACTTGAAGGAAAAAAACCCAGAATTTAAAGACATAGCAGAAGGGAAAATATGGCTATATCTTAGATGCGGAAAGGAAATATATAGCTATATCTTAAGAGCGAGAAGGCTCAATGTGAGTGAGTGCTTTGAGTGTATAAATTGAAAGGCAACTCACGCAACTTGAATTTAAAACCCAGTTGAAAGGGAAATACGTATATATACGTAAGAGCGAAAAGACTCAATGTGAGTGAGTGCTTTGAGTGTATAAAATGAAAGACAACTCACACGACTTGAACCTTAAAACCCAGCTGAATGTATATAAATAGAGCTATATCCTATGGGCTGTTAAGGCCCGTTTGTGTGCAAAAGTTGCAGATAAGAGTGGAAAGGCTCGAGTGTACGTGTGTGTGTTTTGCATCAAGCACATATATTACATCCGGGGGGAGACAAGCTCCGTTATTACAACCCCATATGAATTTAATTGAACTTGAAGTAATGTAAAAGACCAGATTCGAACACTTACACGTCGTCTGCTTGGGCTTTCTTTATCAATGAAATCCGACCTTGGGTACAGCCGTTGGATGGACCTCTCGCTGCGAATCGATCAGCTGCGTGGGGTGTTGATCCTAATCTTTGATCTAGGCTAGGTCGACATATGGATAGGCTATGGGTTTGGGTAAGACATGGACAGATCTAGGGCGAGATGTAAGGGATCTAGGCCAGGTCTAAATGGGTGGTCTTGGGTAAGGTTTAAGGCGAGATCTTAAGGAAATGGCTCGGCCAAATGGTGGCCGAGCTGGGCAGATTTTGAAGACTCGTCTTAGGTAGGATCTAAGATGGGATCCTAAGGAAATAGCTCGGCCAATGGTGGCTGAGCTGGGTAGTTTTTAGGATTGACTTAGGTAGAGTTTAAGCTAAGGTAGGGGGTTAAGGTTTAGGAGCTTAATGGGACAGATCTAGGGTGAGCTCGGCCAACTAATGGCCGAGCTTGGGATGGTCTTAGGTAGGTTCAAGCCAACACTTGGCCAACTAATGTTCAAGCTAAGTGAGTGTGGGTGGCTAAGGGAATCGAGTGCATTAGGCACTCGGTTTGGTTAGGCTTTTTAGGCTGAATGGTAAGGATATAAGCGAGGGTTTAAGGCCAAGACTTAGGGTGATTAGTGGGGTAGATCTAGGGAAGCTCGGCCGGCCGAGCTTGGGTGGTTTTGTGTGGGAACGGTTTTGGGTAGATTAGGATGGGTTTAAGCAAGGCTCAGCCAGCACTTTGGCCGAGCTTGGGTGGGTTCTAGGGGATGTATTTTGGGTAGTTTAGAGGATTAGGGAAAGAGGGGCATAGGGTCGTGTTTAGGAACTAATCTTAGTGGGGAAACCGGCCAGCTCCTATTGGCTTCCACTCATCCAACCTTCACGCAATGGGAAAGCCATCCAAGTTGCCGGATTCCATCTTGTTGCAGCACCTTACTCGCGTGAAATCCTTCTTGCCCACAATATCAACCCACAACATCAGCCCACAATGGAAAGGCCAAGTCAAGCCACCATTCTTGACTTGTTTTCCTCTCTCTCTCTCTCCACCCACCAAGCTTTCACGTGAAAAAAAGAATCTTGGACCTCTCCCCCTCACGTCCTTTTATAGGCAAGGGGATTGGATATTGGATCTTGGATTGGTTCTGAAATCCATATCCAATCCAAGTCTTATTTGGATTTGGATCTTGGGTCTGGATCTGGATATTTGGATCCAGATTTGATCCAAATTTTTCTCTTCTTCAGTCCTTCCTGGCGTTCCGAGCTGGACGTTTTGTGCGGGCCCTAAGTTCATCAACGCTCCGTCTTATGCTGGGTTTTTCCCAATTTTGTCGTCCGAGCTCCTTTTCACCTTTCTAGACTCTGTTTCAACTGATTTTTCTTGTTTTTTGACTTGGATTGCTCGTGATTTCAGACGTGATTTTGGCTTGGCCTTCGATGCTTCCAGCTTGAAGTCCACTTGTGGCCTGGGCTCCCCTTTTGTCTCTGAAGTTTGGTTTTTATCGGGCTGGGCTTGATCTTTGAGTTTTTGAATCTCTTTGAAGCTGCTTTGAGCCAGGCTTCACCTGTTCGTCTGGGCTTTTACAGAAATGGGACTTTCATCCACTTTTTAGGATTTCATGTTTTAAATGGGGTTGGAAAACGAAGGTTTGAAGTATTTGAGCTCCTGGGTTTTCGAAAATTCCAGACTTGGCTTTTTGATCTGATTTTCGAACCAGGTGTTGGTTTTTGCAAAAATTTTTGGATTTCGGGGTGTTTACAGATGCCCCTCTTTGGCATTATCCAAATTGATTTGGATAATGGCGAAGAAGATAACACCCCTATTTGTTTTCTCCCTGGATTTGATCTCGGGAATATGGGATCGTCCCAAAATTTTGAGAAAAACATTTCCTTTTAAGCCTGGTAGGAGGAGATTTTCACCAAAGGGGACTTTCCTATGGGTTCTAGTCTTTAATTGAGATCATGTATGAAGTGTTTATGCTTGAACTTGCAAGTGAATGGATGAGACATTTAGGAAGGTCGACTTCCTAGAGACTTGATCAACTGGTCGAACCCTTGAGTCTTATGAAGACCTGCTGCTTCAAGTGAGCGGGCCTTATGTTGCTCGACGTTCGAGTTTTTGAAATTCATTTCAAGAGGGAAACTCCTTTTAGCCTCGATCCTAAGGACCTTTAGCTCTTTGTATTTGCCTTTACTTGAGTCTTAACACTCGCTAATCTAGTGGAGGTTTTATAAGAAAATAAGCTAAATTTCAAAATTCCTACGCCTTACTCAAAACGTCGAATTCTCAAACAAGATGAAATTCAAGTAAGTAAATCCTATTTTTACTTTAGGATTCCTTGAAATGAACCATGTTTTACTTGGGAAGGTCACAGGGATGGGGAAAAGAGATACCATGGTCCCTTCTGAAGTGTCCCGTGGTTTGAGATTAAGATAGGGATTTCCCTTTGTTTCGGCCAAATTTTCCTTTTGGACGGAGAAGAGAAGAGGGGAGGACTTATCCCAAGGTCATACTCGATCCATTCCAGAAGCCTATTTAGAAATAGCACGCACTACTTGCAAGTATCTTGCTATATTGAACTAGGCCTTTCTTTGTAAGAAGAAGAATTTTGAAATGTAACCACGTATTTGGAAAGCTCCACTTTTTCACAAGCATCGATTCTCTTATTCAGGGTCACACAATTTGCCTTTGATCCTTACTTTTGAGGTTTCAAAGCAGCTTTCCTTAAAACATTTTTGCAAAATGGGAATTTAAACTCAGACCCTACACATGATACTTTTTCAAATACTGAAAATATTGATAGGATCTGCTAAATTCCTACCCTCGACATCGGTTAACCAATAAGAATTGTTCGTGGTGGTTCCACGCACAACATAAGGGCCATCCCACTTGGGCCGCCACTTTCCAAGTGGATGTGGGCCACGATGGTGGATGATTTTTAAAATGAGATCTCCCACTTCAAAATGGCGAGGTTTCATATGTTTCTCATAGTGTCGGGCGATCCTTTGCCGTATGCATGAGCATGATCCATAGCAAGGAGTCGCCTTTCATCTAATAGATCTAGTTCGGCCATCCTAGCATGCTGAAGCGTCTCTAGGGGGAGGTCGAGTGCAATGGATGTATGAAATGAATGCAGTCATGTATGAATGGGGAGAATGGCGTTTGTGCCATAGACCAACTCAAAGGGCGTGGCATTCGTGGGAGTTTGGATGGAAGTCCTATAAGCCCATAAGGCCTCATCCAACTTCTCGTGCCACATTCTACCCTTCTCTAAAGTCTTCTCAATAATGCTAATGAGAGTCTTATTCGTGGCTTCGGCTTGGCCGTTGCCTTGAGGGTAGTAAGGCGACGAGAAGTGATGATTTATGCCATTGTTGCACAGCTTGACCATCCACTCGTTTTTGAATGGGGTGCCATTATCGGACACAAGATCTCTTGGAACTCCAAATCGAGCCAAGATGTTTTTCCTAATGAAAGCCACCACATGTTGCCCTTGGGCATTGGTCAGGGAGGTGGCTTCGACCCACTTGGAAAAATACTCGGTGGCTGCTAAAATGAATCTATGTCCATTCGATGCCTTTGGAAAAATTGGTCCTATAATATCAAACGCCCACATGGTGAATGGCCAGGGGCTGACAACGGAATGCAATGATGATGAGGGGATATGAATGGCGTGCCCATGCACTTGACATGGATGACACTTCCTAACATGATCGTGGCAATCTTTTCTCAGGGTGGACCAAAAATAACCCGCTCTAAGTATTTTCATCGCCATCATGTTGGCATTGACATGACCTCCACATTCTCCATCATGGAATTCGTCCATAAAAGTCCTAGCCTCCTCTAGGTCGATGCATCTTAGTAAGATGCCGGTAAAACTCTTTTTGTACAGAACCCCACCCAAAATCGTGTATCGGGTAGAAATTTTTCAGATGAATGCCTTATCTTTAGATGTGGCATCTTCAGCGAATCCCCCATTTTCTAAAAAATACTTTATGTCATAAAACCAAGGTTGTTCATCAGAATCAGGGTTATTTTGGCAAATTTGCAAATCATGTATGGAAGGAGTGGGTGTGTGCCATATTTCAAGGGATCTGGTTCCCGAAGTGGGATTGACCCTTAGGGCTGAACCTAGGGATGAGAGGGCATGAGCGATGCCATTATCCTCTCTTCCTACATGTGTGAGTACATGATTGGAACGACTCGACCAGTCGAGTGGCCAACTTGTGATATGGAAGCAGTTTTTCATTCCGAACTTGCCAAATTTTTAAAACTTGGTTTATAACAAGGAGTGAATCTCCAAAGACCTCGATGCATGATGCTCCTAGAGTTTTCAAAATCCTTAAGCCTTGTACGAGTGCTTCATACTCAGCTATGTTGTTGGAACATTCGAAATCTAGGCGAATTGCTATGGGGATCTCACCCTTTTCAGGGGATATGAGGATGACCCCAGCACCAGCCCCTCGTTGGTTTCGTGCCCTGTCGAAGTGCATCTTCCACACTGGGTTTTCGAAAGAGTTTGCTAAAATGTGGTTTTGAAAATGGTTTTGCAATATGCCTTCATCAGGCATTTCATTGAGTGTGGGATACGCATCTTCTAGGGGGAACTCAGCCACATAGTCTGCTAGGGCTTGCCCCTTAATGGAGATCTGGTAATGGTATTTCAAGTCATACTCCATTAGCAGGAGTTGCCATTTGCCCAATCTACCCGTGAGAATGGGTTTTTCGAACAAGTGCTTGATGGGATCGAGTTTGGACACTATCCAGATCTCATGATCTAGGAAGTAGTGTCGAAATTTCTGGCAGGCCCATACCAAGGCCAAGCACGTCTTCTCCATGGATTGGTAATTCCTTTCATAAGCCAAGAGAGTTTTCGAAAGATAGTATATGGCATACTCCTTATGAGTGTCATCCTCGTATTGAGCTAACAAGGCACCCAAGGCATTCGCATGCACAAAAATGTAAAGCAGAAGAGGTTTTCCTTGCTTTGGAGGATTTAAAACAGGGTGATTAACTAAGTATGCTTTAGCCCTTCAAACGATTTTTGGCATTCGTCATCCCATAAAAATTTCGTGCCCTTTCTCAACAACTTGTTGAAGGGTTCGCATCTAGTTGCCAGGTTTGAAATAAACCTGCGAATGGACTGTACATGAGACCCTGGAGGCTACGAATCTGCATGAGATTGGAGGGTGGAGTCATGTCTATGATAGCTCGACACTTAGAGGGGTCAACTTCTATGCCCCTTTGGCTTACCATAAATCCTAAAAGCTTACCAGATTCTACCCCAAACACGCATTTTTGAGGGTTTAACTTTATTTTGTAAAGTCTAAGCCTTTCGAAAATCTTTTGCAAACATTCGAGATGAGTGCATCGAGTTTTTGGCTTAGCCAGGAGATCATCTACATATACCTCTATGAGCTCATGAATCTGATCATGAAAGATCGAGGTCATAGCTCTCTGGTATGTGGCGCTAGTATTTTTCAAACCAAAGGGCATGACTGTATAGTAGTACGTGCCCCATGGGGTTGTGAAAGCGGTCTTAGCCTGATCTCGTGGGCTTAGTTTGATTTGGTTATATCCTAAATAGCCATCCATGAATGAAAACATCTTATGATTTGCAGTGCTATCGACTATCAAATCAATGTTTGGTAAAGGGAAATTATCTTTGGGCGTGGCTTTATTCAGGTTTTTGAAATCGATGCATATTCGAATTTTCCCACTGGTTTTTCGAACAACAACAATATTGGACAACCAATCAGAATACGCAATGGGTTTTATAAATCAGGCTTTTAACAGATCTTTTAAACCCTCTTTGACTTGCGAATGTACATTCGGATGTATCTTCCTAAGCTTTTGTTTTATGGGTTTTGCATCTGAGTCTAAGGGAAGACGATGCTCTACAACATTCGGGTCTATGCCCGGCATGTCTTCGTACGTCCATGCAAACACATCAATGTAGGTTTTCAAAAATGCAATGAATGATGCTCTTTCATGCTCATGCAAACATGCGCCTACTTTAATGAGTTTTGGCTTTGAATCACTCCCTAAGTTTATCTCTATGAAATCTCCTCTTACTGATTTCGAAGGTTTTTCAAAATCGAGAATTTTATGAAATTCGGGGAGCTCAGAAGTAGGATCTTCCTCGAGGGGATCTACTTCTGGCCTTTGATCATTCTCAAGAATTCTAAATCCTATGGAATTTGGACTTGACGCACAGTTTTCGCAAATGCCTGGTTTTTGTTTTGGATTTTCTGCAGGTTTTGAAGATTTTGGTCCTCTTATGAGGAGGACTTTCTTTTCCAAATCCTTAGCTTTTTCAAAACCTTTACCAGGAGCTGCTAAATACAGGGCTTTGTTTTTGGTATTTCGCATATTTTCAATTTTTTTGGATTTTTGTAAGGAAAGAACTTTGGGAACTATACAAACAACACTTTTTTCGAGTTTTTGATCTTTTTCAAATGTTTTTGGTTTTGTGGATTTTTCCAAATGTTTTTGTTTTTCGAGTTTTTCAAATGTTTTTGTGTTTTTGATTGAGGGATCTTCCATCATACCTACAAAGAAAAACACCACAGGTTAGACTCTAAACAAGAGGTCTAAATCGTAGGTTTCTGCTTGGGTAGGCTCCAGGGCACCCTTGACCCAGGTGGTCATAGGAGGTGGTTCTGGTGGTATTTTGGGAGTATAGCCGATCCCATGTCGGCTTTGGTTGGCCTTGGGCAATATGGGTTCTACGAGACCCTGGTTTTGTGCCCCTAGACTTTTGTATGGCATATACCCCATGTTCAATAGCATGTTCCACGATTTTTTGTTTTTGGAAAAGTTTTCATATAATTCGTGGTCCTGGAACTTGCTATCGTCCATGTTATGCACATAAGGCTTTCTGTCCAGGGATTTTGGAAATAGTTGACGCTTGGATTTTCCTGGGATGGTTAATGTTTTGAGTGGGCCAGCCTTGGGCGGCCCCTAGATATACACGAGCTTCCTAGGTATTTGAAGTGTGAGTTTTGGTGGCTCGACCATGGTTTACCCTAGGTTGGCCTCGTAGGCCTGGGAACTTGAAAAACATGGGGAATTCTGGATTCCGTGAAGCTGTGGGTGACTCTCACCTAGGATCACAACGATTTGATTTTCAAAAGGGATTTTGACACACCTATGGAAGGTGGATGGCACAGTATGCAGGCTGTGTATCCAAGGCCTTCCCAGTAATAGGTTGTAGTGGGGGTGGATGTCCAAAACATGGAATACCCCTACATGAGCTATCCCTCCTGTCTCCATGGGTAGTTCAATGGATCCTAAAGGTCTAGACGCATTCCCATCGTATCCAGTGATTACGATGGGGCTTGGATTCATGGAAGTCAAGGTGACTCCAATCTGATATGCCCTCCTCCGTCAACTAGGCACCTATCCAGAGAGTGGTGATTCAATACCACCTCGATATGTAGGGTCTGATTATGGGATTCGTAGGGTCTTTCGGGATCCTCTTCCAAAAACATGATAGGCGTTTTTGCACCAATGGACGCCACTTGATTGGATAAGGACTCTGGGGTTATGTTCGAACTAACCTTTTTTCTTTCTAGAATTTTCTCTAACATGAGTCTATTTCTAGGCGAGGTTTGTATCAGCTCTAGGATGGACATGTTAATGGGAATCTTTGAAAGGTGGTTTTCGAAATCATATAAGTTTAAAACGACTTTTCCTTTGTCCGCTTTTGGCGGAACTCTAGGAATACATGCTTTTGAAGGGCCAGGCACACTGACCATTTTTTTAGCATTTTGCAGATGTGGGGGTTGATAGATCCTCCCGGATCTTGTCACCTCCCCCACGATCAACCTAGGGTTTACACCTAATATGGCTTTAATCGAATGTTTTGGAGCACCTTGAATTTTCAAAACTAGTTTAATCGGGGACGGAGCTCTTGGTGGTCCCCGAATCACTACTTGGGCGGGTTTCCTACGAAGGACGAGTGTAGATGCACAAGTAGAAAAACCAGACTCATATGTACGTGCTAGACTCTTCGAAATTGTGAGAGCACATACCTCTTTGCCCTTCCCACTGGTACTTGCGTGGTTGGGGAAGGGTTCTTTGAAAATAGCTTGGGCAAGCTCTGGTTCCTCAGTGACCTGGAGCCGGCCCTCTGCTATCAAGTTCTCAATTTGGTTAAGGAGGGAAAAACACTGCTTTGTATCGTGGCCTTTGAGCCGATGATACTTGCAGAATCGATTTAAAAACCTTCCTTTGGAAGTGATTCTCTCGGGGATTTCAGGGAGTTCGGTCATGCCTTGGGCGAGCAGGAGGTCTAGGACCTCCGACACAGGTTGCCCCAGCGGAGTGTACTCCTGTTTTTCAAAGGGTTTTTTCATTTTTTTGTCTTTTCTGTTTTCGAAACTCTCGAAATTCTTTGAAGTGCTCGCCAGTCTTGGATCTACCCGGACATTGGCGACCTTGTGGGGTTTTGGCCCTTTGTCCATGGTGGGTTAACCGTAATTGCCGGGCTTCTCCAAGCGATTTTTTCAAATCACGCTTCCTTTCCACAAATGGTCGTAAATCCTTTTTTTCAAATTTGTTCCAAAAAGAGATGCTTTTTTAATCACTTTGTGGAAAGTAGAGATTTCGTGTAGAGAAAGAAGGCTTTTCAACTCAGTTTTAAAATTATCCAGGATGATGCGCATCCTTCGGATATGGGTTCTCGCACCTGCCCAAGGAGGGACCTCCATCGAACGATAAATGTATGCACATCTTCATTCATACCTTGCTTCGTATCCCTCAAAGTGTTTAAAGTAGGTGTGACTTCTACGTTGTACGAAAATCTTTGCATAAAGCAGTTCGCCAACTCTTCAAAAGTTGCGAACTGGCTCAAATCGTAGGAAGCCAACCATTTGGAAGCTGTGCCTTTGAGGGATAAAGGGAACCAATACACCCATTTCATCGAGTCCTTTTTCTTGTGGGCTCGACGAGAGAAAAGTTGCAAGTGAGACCTAGGGTCTCCCGTGCCATCATACCGATGGAAATTCGATATTTCGTTGTCACTGTCTGTTTCATAGTCTAAAGGGAGAAAGTCAGACAGGGCATATGTTGTTTTCTCTTTGTTTTGCCCCTTCAGCAGCTGCTGTAGGGCTTTACGATCCTTGTAAGTGAAGGAGTCGTGGTATTGGTTGCCTTCCATTGCGGAGGTTTCCTTGTGTCTACGAGTTTTTTCGAATTTCTTTTTGGCCTTCATTGGTTCGCCATGTGACGAACACGAATCGGCTGCTTTAGCCTCTTGGCTAAGAGCAGCGATTTTGGCCTCGCACTCCCTTCTTATCTCTTCCTCTCGTTGTTTTCGAGTTTTCGAAGATTTCCTAGAATGAGAACTTGAGGCGCATGAGGCACGGCTAGACACTTCATAGGAGTCTGAACTCGATATGACTCCGATGCTTAAAAATCCAACTATGAAATGCAAGAAGATAAAGAGTTAAAACACTTTTCTTTGAAAACAAAATTTTCAAGAGATCTGTTTGTTTGTATCGATTTTCCTTAAGACCCAGGTCCGACCGGGCATGCCAAATCTATAGACACAGAAAATCTTCGACTCCAGGTTCTTAGGCCTGGAGTGATTCTTTTCGCAATCTACGTTCGCTTTTAGGGCATGCCAGCTAGCTTACTCAAACTAGCGAAGTAAATTTTGAAAATATCTGACTTTTGGGGCGACTGTGGATAAGTGGGTTATTTTCGTCGGAGACCTTCTTGCACCGATGCGCAAGGGTCAGTCTGTACGCTTAGGAAAATTCGATTTTGAACAAATACGACCTTTTTGAAAAGTACGAAAGTGTTTGATCAATTGGCTCTTGTCAATTTGCAGATTTTATTCATGGGATCCACACGTTCCTATGTCTTTGGGTTTTAGCAAATTTTGGCGTGTAATTGTGTGCATCAAGTGCTCGATTTTGTCAGATTCTACACGAGTTTGCTTAGGATTTGTTCGATGCAAGTATGCTCCCTATCTCGAGTGTGGCGTATATGCAATGCAACTCACACAAGTTGAAGGAAAAAAACCCGAAATTTAAAGACATAGCAGAAGGGAAATCGCAGAAGGGAAAATATGGCTATATCTTAGATGCGGAAAGGAAATATATAGCTATATCTTAAGAGGAGAAGGCTCAATGTGAGTGAGTGCTTTGAGTGTATAAATTGAAAGGCAACTCACGCAACTTGAATTTAAAACCCAGCTGAAAGGGAAATACGTATATATACGTAAGAGCGGAAAGGCTCAATGTGAGTGAGTGCTTTGAGTGTATAAAATGACAACTCACACGACTTGAACCTTAAAACCCAGCTGAATGTATATAAATAGAACTATATCCTATGGGCTATTAAGGCCCGTTTGTGTGCAAAAGTGTGCAGATAAGAGCGGAAAGGCTCGAGTGTACGTGTGTGTGTTTTGCATCAAGCATATATATTACATCCGGGGGGAGACAAGCTCCGTTATTACAACCCCATATGAATTTAATTGAACTTGAAGTAATGTAAAAGACCAGATTCGAACACTTACACTCGTCTGCTTGGGCTTTCTTTATCAATGAAATCCGACCTTGGGTACAGCCGTTGGATGGACCTCTCGCTGCGAATCGATCAGCTGCGTGGGGTGTTGATCCAAATCTTTGATCCAGGCTAGGTCGACATATGGATAGGCTATGGGTTTGGGTAAGACATGGACAAATCTAGGGCGAGATGTAAGGGATCTAGGCCAGGTCTAAATGGGTGGTCTTGGGTAAGGTTTAAGCCGAGATCCTAAGGAAATGGCCCGGCCAAATGGTGGCCGAGCTGGGCAGATTTTGAAGACTCGTCTTAGGTGGGATCTAAGATGGGTTCCTAAGGAAATAGCTCCGCCAATGGTGGCCGAGCTGGGTAGTTTTTAGGATTGGCTTAGCGCCTGCGACGGGCACCTAGCACCCGTCGCCCTAATCGGCCCCGCCTGCGGGCCGACCTTCCCGACCTTTCCAGCCACCGTCACCTACCACCGCCCTTCCACCCGGTTCCCCTAGTCACCCAACACTTCCCCTCCATCCGGCCAGCCACTATCCACCACCACCACTACCTTGCCTAACCGACCTACCCCAGCCGTGACCTTAAACCCCACCACCACACCCCAGCCGAACCTTGCCGTGACCTTACCCCAACTACCTAACACCCCAACTCCATACCCCATCCCACGCCAAACACTCCCAACCGAACCTCTCCTACTTCCGCATCGCCCCACCTACCTACCGCCGTGACCTTAGATCCCATATCCCCTATCACACGCCTTACCACATCCCTAGCCGTGACCCTAGCTCCCTTAACCTCAGTCGTGACCCATCCCATACCCCCTCTCTTATCCCACGCACCTCACCAATACCCCACCTAAACACCAAGACCTACCACTACCGTGCCTTACCCTTACCCATCCAAACCCGCCACCCTCTAGTGTCGTGAACCTCATCCCTCAAGCCTACCCTCAAACTTGAAGGCTCCATTTAGCCACCTTTCGCTTCAAGCTTCAAGGAAGACTCATCTGCGGGTGTGAAGCCAGACAAACTCGTGAAGATTGGAGTGGACAAACATCCGAAAGTGCTTTAATTCGGTATTTCATATCTCCTTTCTACACTTTGATTCAATTTGAATACGGGGTTGTATTAACAGAGCCTTGTCTCCCCCCGATTGTAATAACTTGGTTTGCTACACCAAGCACACACGAGCACTTGAGCCTTAGCTCTTACTCGTACACAAGCACCCACCCACGTGCACCATTGAGCCTTTGCTCTTACTCCTAAGACTCTAGTAAGAGCTGCATGAGTTGTCTTTAAATTTATACACTCACACATGCGTGCATTGAGCTTTCGCTCTTATTCTATATATGTATTTCAGTTCAGCTGGGTTGTTACATTAAGTCGTGTGAGTTTGTCTTTCATTTACACACTCACACACAAAGAACACCTGAGTGCTTGCTCGTGCACCTCACGCACCTTTTTGGCCTTGGCAGCCGCTAAGATATAGTCCTATTTCTATACTTTCCGCTGCGTTTTCCCGGTTCAGCTGCATGTGTTTGTCTTTTCATTTACACACCAACACAACACGCGCACGTTGGTGGGCCCATATATATATAGTTGTATTTCCCTTCGCTATGTCTTTAAATTTTGGGTTTTAAGGTTCAGTTGTGTGAGTTGCATTTCAATTTATACACGGCATACACTTACACAATTGAGCCTTTCCGCTCTTTACATATAGCTATATTTTCCTTTTTGCAATTTCCCTTACGCAATTTCCCTTAAGCATTGTCTTTCAATTCCGGGTTTTCCCGTTCAGTTGTGTGGTTTTGCATTGCATATTTGCCATACCACGAGTTAAGACGCATACTGCATCAAAGCAAACCCCATACACCTGTGCAAAACTTGCCACATTTAGGCACTTGACGCACATATCTCACGCCCAAGTTGACTAAAATCAAAGACATAGGCATGTGCAAATCCCACGTGAAATAAAATCTGAACAATACAAACAAAACCCAATCAGAACACTTCGTATGTTTTCAAAGAGGTTACATTTGTTCAAAATCGACTTTGCTAAGCGTACAGACTGACCCTTGCGCATTGGTGCAAAAAGGTCTGCGACGAAAAGAGCCCACTTCCTCACAATCGCCCCAAACGAGTCATATCTTGCGAAAACTTACTTCGCTAGCTTGAGTAAGCTAGCTGGCACGCCCTTTTAGCGACTTAGACATACGAAAAGGTTTGCTCTAGGCCCTAAGAAGCCCGGAGTCGGAAATTTTCCGCGTGTCTACAATATGCCAATAGAGTTTTTGAAATGTAGTAAATAGCATATACTCTTTATTGCTATCATCCTCATATTGGGCTAGTAAAGCACCCAATGCATTCGTGTGCATGGAAATGTAAAGCAACAATGGTTTTCCTAGCTTTGGAGGTTTTAAAGCCGGAGGATTTACCAAATAAGTTTTGAATCTTTCGAAAGCTTTTTGACAATCATCGTCCCATACAAACTTCACTCCTTTTCTCAAAAGCTTATTGAAAGGTTTGCATATTGTTGTCAGGTTTGAAATAAACCTTCTAATCGATTGGAGGCGACCTTGGAGGCTTCGGATTTGGGTCAAGTTGGAGGGTGGAGGCATGTCTATGATGGCTCGACACTTAGAGGGGTCGACTTCAATGCCCGTTTGGCTTACCATAAAGCCTAAAAGCTTACCCGATTCCACTCCGAAGACACACTTTTGAGGGTTTAGTTTCACTTTGTAAAGCCTAAGCCTTTCAAAAACCTTTTGCAAAGATTCGATGTGTGTGCATAAGGCTTTTGACTTTACCGAAAGATCATCTACATATACATCCAAGAGCTCATGAATTTGATCATGGAAAATGGTAGTCATGGCTCTTTGGTATGTGGCACCGACATTTTTCAATCCAAAGGGCATAACTGTGTAACAGTATGTGCCCCAGGGTGTAGTAAAAGCAGTTTTAGCCTTATCACTTGGAGATAACTTGATTTGATTATAACCCGAGTAGCCATCCATAAAAGAAAACATTTCATGATTTGTAGTGTTCTACTATCAAATCAATGTTTGGCAAAGGAAAATTATCTTTTGGAGGGGATTTGTTCAGATTTCTAAAATCAATGCAAATCCGAATTTTCCCATTGGATTTTCGAACTACAACTATATTTGAAAGCCAATCAGAATATGCAATGGGTTTTATAAATCTGGCTTTTAAAAGATCTTCTAAACCCTCTTTTACTTGATAGTAGACATTGGGATGGATTTTTCTAAGCTTTTGCGTTATAGGTTTAGCATATGGTTATAGGGGAAGACACCCGGCATGTCTTCGTAGGTCCATGCAAATACATCTATGTAGTTTTTCAAGAATGCAATGAATGATGCTTTTTCATGCTCGTGCAAACATGTGCCTATCTTAACATGCTTAGTATTTGACTCACTCCTTGGTTGATTTCCTCCTACGGAATTTGATGGTTTTTTCAAGTCAAGGATTTTATAAAACTCGGGAAGCTCAGAGGCTTGATCCTCCTCGGGGAAGAGGGGATCCTCCTCCTTGCTTTGATCATTCTCGAGAATTCTAGGTCTTAGGAAAGTTTGAGGCGACGCATGGTTTTCAAAAACACCTGTTTTGGTTTTGGGATTTTTGCAAGTTTTGAAGAATTTGGGCCTTTTATAAAGATAATTTTTTCTTGGATTTTTGCAAGTTTTTGAGTTTTGAGGTTTTTCCAATTATTTTTGGATTTTTTGTTGCGGAGGGGTCTTCCATCATACCTTCAAAGAAAACACCATGAATCAGTCTCTAAATAAGAGGTCTAAGTCATAGGTTTCGGTTTTAGGAGGTTCTATGGTACCCTTGACCCAAGTGGTCGTAGGTAGAGGTTCTGGGGGTATGGTTGGAGTGTAGCCTATCCCATGCCGGTTTGGATTTGGATTTGGCTAGATGGGTTCTAAGCAACCTCGGTTTTGATTTCCTAAACTTTGATAAGGCATGTAACCCATGTTTAACATCATGTTCCAAGCATTTTTTAATTTTGAAAATGTTTTGTAAAGTGGATGGTCTTGAAACTTGGTGTCACCCATGTTATGCTCAAATGTTTTCCTGTTTAGGGATTTTGGGAGAATTTGGATTTTGGTTTTTCCTAGGATGGTCATGGTTTTGGGCGGGCAGGCTTTGGGCTGCCCCTTGATATACACGACTTCCTTAGGTCTTTTTAGGATGAACTTCGTTGGTTCGACCAAGGGTTTTCCTGGGTTGGTCCCATAGGTTTTATGGCTTGACAAGCAAGGGAAGTTTTGAAGTCCCCTAAGCTAAGGGTTGTTTTTTCTTAGAATTATCACAATTTGGCTTTCGTAGGGGATCTTGACACACCTATGGAAGGTGGATGGCACGGCCCGAAGGCTATGTATCCATGATCTTCCCAGAAGTAGGTTGTAATGGGGTGTATGTCTAAGACATGGAACACCCATGCATGGGTTATACCCCCTATTTCCATAGGTAACTCTACGACTCCTAGAGGTTTGGATGCATTTCCATTGTATCATGTGATAACGATGGGGCTTTGATTTATAGAGGTCAAGGAGACTCCGATTTTAAAAGCCATGTGTAATGGAAGGATGTTTAAACCTCCTCCCCCATCAACCAAACACCGTTTAGAGGATGGTGATTCAATACCACCTCTATATATAAGGCTTGGTTATGGGTTTGGTATGATCTTTCTAGCTCATCTTCCGAGAACACGATTTGGGTTTTAGCACAAATAGGTGCGACTAGGAAGGACAGGGACTTAGGGGTTATGGTCGAGTTAACCTTGGCTCTTTCTAAGATTTTTTCTAAAACCTGTCTATGTCTGGGGGAAGTTTGGATTAGTTCTAGGATAGACATGTTTATAGGGATCTTGGAAAGAGGTGTTTCGAAATCATATGGGGTTAGACGCTTTTTCCTTTATCCATGACCTGAGATGCTTTGGGAATGCATGATTTTGAAGGGACAAGAATAATGACCATGTCTTTAGTAGCATCTTTTGCTATATGTGGGGGTTGATAGATCCTTCCGGACCTGGTCACCTCTCCCACTTCTTCCCTAGGGCTCGTTCTTATATTGGCTCTAATTTTGTGCTTCGGAGCACCCCGAATTTCTAAAATGGCTCTAGCTGGGGGCGGGAATCTAAGCGCTCCCCACATTACTACTTGCTTGGCTTTTTTGGTTATGATGAGAGAAGGTGATGTATGACAAGTAGTGAAGCCTGTATGCAATGCATGTTCTAAACCTTTTAAGGAAGCCGAGAAAACACATACCTCTTTTCTCTTCCCACTGGTGCTTGGTGGTTGGGAAAGGGTTCTTTAAAAACAGGTTGGGCAGGCTCCGGTTCCTCAGTGACCTAGAGCCGGCCCTTCTCTATCAAGTCCTCGATTTTGTTTAAAAGGGAGTAACATTTATTTGTATCATGGCCCTTGAGCCGATGATACTTGCAAAATTTGTTTAGAAATTTCCCTTTTGGAGGTGTCCCCTCGGGAATCTCGAGGAGTGTTACCAGTCCTTGGGCAAGCAGGAGGTCGAGGACCTCCAAGACGAGCTGCCCCAGTGGGGTATACTCCCTCCTTTCAAATGCTTTTTGAAACATTTTTTCAATTTTTTGTTCATTCTTCTTTGAAGTGCCGCAGGTTCGATTTCACTCAGACATTAGCAAGTTCTTGGGGTTTTACCCCCTTGTCCGTAGTGAGTAGCCCGTAAGTCCCGGGTTTTTCAAATCATGGTTTTCGAAACATTTTTCCTTTCCACAAGTCATCGTAGACCCCCTTTTTCAGATTTGTTTCGAAGAGGGAATCATTTTTTATTAATTTATGGAAAGTTGAAATTTCATGCAAAGAAAGAAGTGTTTTCAACTCCATTTTGAAATTTTCAAGGATGAGCATTACCGCGCATCCTTCGGAGATGGGTCTCTTACTTGCCCGAGGAGGGACCTCCATCGAACGATGAATGCATGTACATCCTCGTTTGATTCTTGTTTTGTGTCCCTCAGTGTGTTCAAAGTGGGGGTCACTTCTACGTTGTGGGAAAACCTTTGCATAAAGCTATTCGTTTACTCTTCAAAAGTTGTGAACTGGCTTAGGTCGTAAAAAGCGAATCATTTTAAAGCAGTTCCCTTGAGGGAGAGGGGAAACCAATATATCCATTTCGCAGAGTCCTTTTTCTTTTTGTGGGCTCTACGAGAAAAGAGTTGCAGGTGGGATCTAGGATCCCTCGTGCCATCATACCGATGGAAGTTCGGTATATCGTCGTAACTATTTGTTTGGTAATATGTAGGAAGAAAATCAGATAGGGCGTACGATATCTTTTCTTTGTTTTGGCCCATCAACAGCTGTTGGAGGGCTTTTCGATCCTTCAGTGTGAAGGATTCGTGATATTGATCCCCCTCCATGACGGAGGTTTCTTTGGGCTTTTTCGACTTGCTAGGCTTTTTCTTAGCCTTGGCAGGTTCGCCATGAGATGAGCAAGAGTCGGCCGCCTCGGCCTCTTGGCTAAGGGCGGTGATTTTTGCTTCGAATTCCTTTTGCCGGTCTTCGAGCTCTTCTGTTTTGCTTTTGGGATTGGTTTTGAATTTTTTTTTGAAAAGGAACTTGATGAGCACGAGGCTCGGCTAGACACTTCATTAAGACATGATCTCAGATTTTTTAGGAAATCCTATAAGTGCAAAAAGGCAAAAGTTAAATAGTTTTCTTTGAAAAAAATTTCGAAGTTTTGATTTGTTTGATTGAAGTTTGCTTAAGACCCAGGTCCACCAGGAGTGCCATTCCTGTAAACATGAAAATTTCCACTCCCAGTTTTATGGAACTTGAAGTGAACCTTTTCGTGCCTACACTTTTGCGAGCGTGCCAGCTAGCTTACTCAAACTATTGAAGGTTTTTGAAACGATTTTCTGACTTTGGCGATTGTAGGCAAGCAGATTCTTTTCGCTTTAAACCTTCTTGAACTGATGCTTAAGGGTCAGTTTAAGCGCTTAGAAACTTCGATTTTTCAAATAAGTTTTACTTCAAACGATAAGTATTTTGACGAATTCGGTTCGTGCACTCTTTGCAAATTTTATTACGGGGCTAGACGTCCCTACTTTTCTTGCAACTTTTGTTTGTTTAGGCCTGATGTGTGTGGAATGTGTGGCCTAATTTCAGTGTGGTTTGAGCGATCGTTCAAGGGCTTTTTGGAAGCGAGTGAATGCAGGGAACTCACACGACTTGAAAGCAAATTCACCCGAATTTAAGTGCAACTCACACGACTTTCATGAAGTAAATTCACGCGAATTGAAATATATATATTTAGCTTAAGAGCGAAAAGGCTCGAGTGTTCGTGGGTGTATTCGTGTTTAATTCAACAATTTAAGAGTGGAAAGGCACAAGTGCACATGGGGTGCAATTACTCGACTTTCACAAAGTAAACTCACGCAAATTTAAGTGCAACTCTACTTTCACAAAAGTAAACTCACACGAATTTAAGTGCAACTCTACTTTCCCAAAAATAAACTCACACGAATTTAAGTGCAACTCTACTTTCACAAAAGTAAACTCGCACGAATTTAAGTGCAACTCTACTTTTACAAAAGTAAACTCAAACGAATTTAAGTGCAACTCTACTTTCACAAAAGTAAACTTACACGAATTTAAAGTAAGTATACTTGCTTAAGAAAAGATGGGGTTCGAAGTATAGAATTTTTATAAATGTATATTGGGGCAGAGAGCAAAAAGGCTCAAGTACTTGTGTGTGCGATCGTGTTCATCCACTAGATAAGAGCGGAAAGGCTCAAGTGCTCATGGGTGCGATCGTGTTCATGCATGTAAACACCCCAAAATGGGATTATTTTCAAACAAACCGCTGATTTTCGAAAACCATTTCACAACCCTATTTTGAACTTTTTAAAACCTCGGAATTTTGAAGTTTTAACTTCTTTTTCAAAATCTTTTGAAATAAAGGCTTTTAAAACTCGGGCCAAAAGTAAAGCAGCTAAAACAAGCAGGTGAAACCTGATAAAAAAAGCAGCTCAAGATCGGGTAAAAAAGCAAAGGAAAAGTTCAGCCTGTCAGAATGGAAACAAGGCCGAAAAGCAAAATGAGCATCTAGGTCAAAATCAGATTTCAGCTCCGAAACATAAAAGATGAAGCCAAAGCCCTGATGAAGCTGTCAGAAATAAAACCCCAAGCCTGTGGAAACAAAAATCAAACGAAAAAGAGTCCGAAAAGTGAGAAGCATGTTGGCAAAGAAGACTGGGAAAAACACAACCTAAACTGAGTCACTAGTGGAACAAGGGCCTGTTCAAAACCGCCCATTTCAAACACCCAAGAAGGACTGAAGAAAGAAAATTTTGGATTGGATCTGGACAAAAATATTCAGATCCAAATCCATTTAAAATTTGGATTGGGTTGGATCTTTCGATCCAAACCCAAATCCAAGACCCACCCCTTGGCCTATAAATAGGACCAAGGGGGGGAGAAATATTTCACGTGAAACGTTGTGGGCTTGGGGGAGCTTGTAAAGTATGAGAGAGAGAGTGTGGAAAAAGTCAACAATGGTGGGCTTTAGCCATATGGGCTTGATCAAGGGCTAGGTGGGCTTGAGCCTTGTGACCTTGACCTAGCTTGGGCTGCACCAATGAAGTGGAGTGGCTTGGACGTGGTTTGCAACCATGGCTATAAATGGTGAACCGGCTGCAAGAGGTAAGTCCCTTAAACCTTGACCCTTGACCCTTGAACCTAACCGCCACCAACCTAGCCCCTCACCATTCGGCTAACCCACTCTCCCTTGAACCTAGTTAACTACAGCTAACCAACCTTGACTCACCCTACCAAACCGACCTAAAACACACCCAACCGACTCCACTAAAACCTAGCCAAAACCACACCCTAAACCTGCCCTAAACCTAGCCGACTTAACCCAGCCCATACCACCTAAACCTAACCAAGACACACCCAACCGATCCCACTAAAACCTAGCAAACCACCCCCACTAAAACCCTAACCGACCTAACTCACTTGGCCTAAACCTAGCCAAAAACAAAACCCAACCAACTCCACTAAAACCTAGCTAAACCACACCCACTCAGCTGAACCTACCTAAACCGGCCCTAACCTGCCCCACTTGTTGCCTTGTAGCTCGCCACTCTAAACCTAACCCAGCTAGGTGCTGGCTGCACCTAGCTCATCCCCTTGAACCTGAACCTAATCCACTCAACTAGGTGCTGGCTGCACCTAGCTAACCTAGCCAAAACCACACCCTTCAACCTAACCCCCTTGGCTTGAGCCTAGCCATGAACCTACCTAAACCGACCCACCTAACCTCCTTGGCCGACTTGACTCACTCATCCAAACCGACCTAGTTTAAACCTACCTGGCCAAAACCTAGCTGGAACCAAGCTGCACCTGGACTCACCTTAGCACCTAACCGAGCTGCCTTGCACAAGACCCTCAACCGAATCCCACACCCCAGCCTTGACCCGCCTATCTTGCCCATGGCCTGCACCTAACCAAGGCACCTCACCACTCAACCTGCTCTAAAACCAAGACCTTAGCTAACTTAGCTGGCCGAATCCCAGCTTGAACCAACCAACCTAGGCTAGCTCCCATTTGGCCGACTTACGCCCTTGGCCCACTTGAACTAACCTAGGACTTGACCCAGCCATGTCCTAAACCAAACCTAACAGCTTGGCCTTAAACCTTGACCAACTAGACCTGTTGGCCGAACCCAGCCAAGGCCAATTCTCACCTACACACAGTTGCCCCCAATCCAAACCGACTGCACCTAGGTTGACTCACACCCAAGCATCACCTTGGAACCAAACCAAGGGACTAACCTCGCGGCTGCTACGAAGGAAGACCCGAGCGAACCCGAGAGACAAAACCGAACGAGAACTTGTAAGTACATTTAAATTCGGTTTTAAATTACTCAATTCCATTCAATTCAATTCGGAATGGGGTTGTAGTAATGGAGCGAAATCTCCCCCTGAGATGTAATATTCGTAGATGAAACATGACCATACACGTGCACTTGAGCCTTCTCGCTCTTAACTGCACACGAGTACACCCACG
Organism: Brasenia schreberi; assembly: GCA_036023115.1. Lineage (NCBI taxonomy): Eukaryota > Viridiplantae > Streptophyta > Magnoliopsida > Nymphaeales > Cabombaceae > Brasenia > Brasenia schreberi. Next base: position 14,385,015 of record JAYKKT010000061.1, read on the forward strand.
TGCACTTGAGCCTTTTCACTCTTAGACTGCACACGATTGCACTCACTCGCACGCAAGCCTTCTTGCTCTTAAGATAATTATATATACTTCAATTCGGCTGAATTTACTTTGTGAAAGTTGTGTGGGTTGCACTTACTTTCGGGTTGATTTACTTTCCAGTCATGTGAGTTGCATTTACATTTCGGGTAAATTTACTTTCGTGAAAGTAGTGTGAGTTGCAATTACATTTGGGTAGATTTACTTTTAAGTTTTGTGAGTTGCAATTTAAATTTCACACAAGAATACTCACGTGCACTTGAGCCTTTCCGCTCTTTACACTCACACGCATTGAGCCTTTCCGCTCTTAAGCTAAACATATATACTTCAATTTGGGTAAATTTACTTTGTGAAAGTTGTGTGAGTTGCACTTACTTTCGGGTGGATTTACTTTTAAGTCGTGTGAGTTGCAATTACATTTGGGTGGATTTACTTTCAAGTCGTGTGAGTCATAATTTAAATTTCACACAAGAACACCCACGAGCACTCGAGCCTTTCCGCTCTTTACACCCACACACATTGAGCCTTTTCGCTCTTAGGTTAAAACATATATATATTTTCAAGTCATGTGAGTTTACTTTAGTGGAAGTAGAGTTGCATTTCAATTTGTGTGGGTTTTGTAAACACCTCGAAATCCCACGAACTTCTCAAATGAACTTGGTTTTTTATAAAAGCAGCCCCAAAGGGTTATTTTGAGTCTCGAAACCCAGGAGCCTTCCAAACAAACCCTGTACATATGTTTTAAACTTTATATGTTTTAAATATGTGTAATATAGTTTTGAAAACTTTTAAAATACGTTTTGAAACCCCACGAAGCGGTTTGGCCTAAAGCAAGCAGGACCAGAAGAGCAAAAGAGAACCGGAAACCGGAGCACATGTCGAGCCCGGCACAACAACTCTCGTATTTAATCCACCCCCAGGATCTTGAACGTCCAAGACCCAGTTATCATGAAAAATCGTATGAAATCATCTTCGGAAGGTGAAAACAGAAGCGGACGACCATGTTGGCGAAGACCCAACGCAGACGGAGTACTAATGCTGTCAGACCCCGCACAAACAGTTCGTTTCGAACACAGCCTGAAGGAGTCAAAATTCAGTTTGGATTGGATCTGGACCATATATATCCAGATCCCAAACCAAACCTATGTGTGGATTTGGATTTGGATCCAAAGATCCAATCCAATATCCACATCCATGGCCCAAATCACCTTCTCATAAATGGAGGTGGGGCCCACTTGAAATTCACGTGGGATTATGGGCATGAGAGAGAATGGGGAGGATAAGATTTGAGGGTAATTGTAATTAATCTTGACTTGTGTGTCAAGTTTGGGGTTAATCATGTGGGTTAGCCTAATTAGTGCGGGTTTAAGCTTGTATTAGCCAAAACCTAACCTAGGGCTGCACCAACATGATCCAAGGAAGTCTATGGGTTATGCAAAGGGAGCTCCCTAACCCAATCCTAAGCCAAAACCCCTAATCCTAGCCTTTTACCCTAATCCCGACCTAAACCTAACCTAATCACCTAGCCTTTTACCCTAATCCCGGCCTAATCCTAGCCTAATCACCTAACCCACCTCCCTAATCCTTCCCTAAACCTAGCCTAATTCCCTTAATCCTAACCTAATCCTAGCCTAATTCCTAACCCACCTCACTAAACCTCACCCCAAAACCAACCCACCTAGCTAAGCCCTAAAGCCCTAAACCACCCCACCTAAACCTAGCACACCATATCCCTAAAACCCCTTAAAGCAAAATATCTGGCCCCTCCTCAAAACCAGCCCACCTTATCACCACACCACCACCACCTAAACCACCTTACCACCCCCCCAAATACCAGCCCCAACCGCCCTTCAAAAACCTATATAAACCCCCCCCCTAATGGGCGGGTTTTTCATCTTCTCCCAGCCGATCTTCAATCACATCCCAGCCCACCCTTGGGCCAGCCGAACCTTCCACCTTGCTCTCTTCCTCCGCCTACACCACCATTACCCCCGGCCAAGCTCCACCTCGCGCCACCACTTCCATCCGGCCTGCTCCACTCCACGCTGCCACCTTCATCACCCGGCCGAGCTCCATCCTCCTTCACCACCCAGCTGCCCTTCTTCCACACACCGACCTCCTTTACTATCCGGTTAGTATCTCAACCTAAGCTCCACCTCCTCTTCACTCCCCCTCCACTCTCAACCACCCATACCACCACCACTTAGCATCCTCCTTTGCCACCCGCCACCCTTACCCATTCAGCTAGACCTAACCCCCTTACCACCCGACTCTCTACCTTTGCCTAGTGACACCAGGCCACCCTACCTTGCTCCCTAGGACCTGCCCCTTCCACTCTTAGTCACACACTAACCCCACCTTCCACAGTACCCTAGCTAGCTCCCTTCCCATCCTTGACATTCCCTAGCTATCCTACCCGGCCACCATTTAAACCATCCCTAGTCGGCCACCCCCAGCCGACTGCACCCAAGTCACCTGGCAGCCACACTTTTTCCCTTAGGCATTTCCTTTAGGCTCCCCCTTAGCGCCACCTTCCATAACACCAGCCTATCCCTTAGTCACCCTCCTTAGACAACTCAGCCCTTGACGTCATGGCAGCACCCTCCTAGTAGCCGGCAATCTCCAAGGCGCCACAACCCTCCTCTTTGTCACCCGGCCACACATCCTTGTCGTGCAACTCCGAGGAGCTCCCTCTTGCAACCCAAGGCGAAGCCAAGCCCACGCTCAAGCAAGTCACCTTCGAACCAGCTATAAGTAAGTGCCTAACTCGGTCCTTAGTTGTAGACTTGCTTAAATTAAATTAAATTTGATACGGGGTTGTAATAACGGAGCATTGTCTCCCCCCGCTTGTAATAACGTGGCTTGGCACACCCACACACACGTGCACTTGAGCTTACCTCGCTCTTAGTTGTGCACAATTTTGAACACACACGGGCCTAATAAGCCCTTTAGATATAAGTTTATGTATATACTTTAAGTTGCATAGGGTTTTGTTTGAGTTGGGTGTGTTGTCTTTAAATTCTCGCACTCACACACATTGAGCCTTCGCTCTTATTTGCAAGACCCAAGTAAGGGCCGTGTTATACTATCCTTGGGTTTAATTTCATGTCGTGTGTGTAGTATTTCGATTATACACACACACATTGAGCTTTCGCTCTTACTCCCATTAAGGCCATATTGCAATTTATATTTGGGTTTAATTTCATGTTGTGTGCGTAGTACTTCAATTCTAGCACTCACACACATTGAGCTTTCACACTTATTCCCAAGACCTTAGTTAAGGCCATATTGCAATTTATATTTGGGTTTTATTTGAAGTCGTGTGTGTTGTCTTTACATTTTCACACGCACCCACATTGAGCCTTCGCTCTTATTTGTAAGACCCAAGTAAGGGCTCATATATACTATATACGTATTTCCCTTTTGGCTATGTCTTTTCAATTTGGGTTTTAAGGTTCAGCAGTGTGCGTAGTCTTTCAATATATACACGGCACACACTTGCACAATTGAGCCTTTCCGCTCTTAAGATATAGCCATATTTCCCTTTTGCAATTTTCCTTCGGCATTTTACATTACAAGTCATTTTTCTTCGGCAATTTCCATTACAAGTCATTTCCCTTCGGCATTGTCTTTAAATTCGGGTTTTCCCTTTGGAGTAGCGTGAGTTTGCATTGCATATACGCCATACCACGAGTTAGGATGCATATTGCATCAAAGCAAACCCCATACTCCCGCTCAAAGTCACCACATTTTCGTGGAGTGTTCATAACACACACATAGGTGGCCCGAAAAGGGATAAAAGGAAAGACTTAGGCACGTGTAAATCCACATGAAATAAAATCTGAAAGACATACAAAACAAACCTGGATCAAACACCTCAAACCGCTTTCGTAGGTTCTTACACTCAAAACTCGATTTTAAAAGCGTACAGACTGACCCTTGCGCATCGATGCAAGAAGGTCTGCGACGACAAGAGCTTGCTTGCTCACAGTTGCCACGTTAGGAGTCAGGTTTTAAAATATATCTTCGCTAGCTTAAGTAAGCTAGCTGGCACGCCCTGTTTGTTTAAATAGGACTTAGGCACACGAAAAGGTTCGCTTCAGGCCTAAGAACCAGGAGCGGGAATTTTCTGCGTCTACAGTCATTTGGCACGCCCGGTGGGACGTGAGTCTTTTAAAGTCGAGTCACTCTAGGAAACTTGCGAAAATATTTTCAAAGAGGTGTTGTTTTAACTCTTTTTTCTTTACTTGTACTTAAGAATTTTGAAAAAGGCTTGAAAGCATGTCAAAATCCAACCCAAGTGAAGTGTCGAGCCAAGGCTCATGCGCATCAAGTTCTCACTCTAGGAGGATTTTGAAAAATAAGATCAAACTAGACGAGATAGAGGACTTAGAAGGGAATTCGAGGGCAAAATCGATGCTCTCAGCCAAGAGGCTGAAGTAGGCGATTCATGTTCATCGAATGGTGAACAAAGGGCCAAGAAAAAAACTGAAAAACCTCGTAAGCACAAAGAGGCCTCCGTAATGGAAGGCAACCAATACCACGAGTCCTTCACACAAAAGGACCGTAAAGCCCTACGCAGCTTCTGAAAGGGCAAAATAAAGAGAAAAGAAGTTACGCCCTGTCTAATTTCCTTCCTATGGATTACGAAACAGACAGTGACGATGAAATACTGAACTTCCATCGGTATGATGGCATGGGAGACCCTAGGTCTCACTTGCAACTTTTCTCGCGTCGAGCCCATAAGAAGAAAAAGGACTCGATGAAATGGGTGTATTGGTTCCCTCTATTCCTTAAAGGCACAGCTGCCAAATAGCTGGCTTCTTACGATTTAAGCCAGTTCGCTACTTTCGAAGAGTTAGCGAACTGCTTCATGCAAAGATTTGCACATAACGTAGAAGTCACGCCGACTTTAAACACTTTAAGGGATACAAAGCAAGGCATGAACGAAGACGTACATGCCTTCATTATTCGATGGAGGTCCCTTTTGGGCCAAGTGCGAGAGCCCATATCCGAAGGATGCGCAGTCATGCTCATCCTGGATAATTTTAAAAGCGAGTTAAAAACCCTTCTCTCGCTCCATGAGATCTCAACTTTCCATAAGTTGATCAAAAAAGCATCCATTTTCGAAACAAACTTGAAAAAGGGGATATACGATCACTTATGGAAAGGAAGTACCGTTTCTAAAACCCGCTTGCAAAAGCCCATCACTTATGGGCTACCAACGATGGACAAAGGGGCAAAGCCCCATAAAATCACCAATGTCCGGGTGGATCCTGGCGTGGCGGGCACTTCCAAAAATTTTGAAAAACTAGAAAACAAAAGGGAGAGGAATTTTCAAAAACCAATTGAAAAACGGGAGTACACACCGTTGGGGCAACTTGTGTCGGAGGTCCTAGACCTCCTGCTTGCCCAAGGCATGATCGAACTTCCCGAAATCCCCGAGGGAGTCACTTCCAAAGGGGGGTATTTAAATCGTTTTTGCAAGTATCATCGGCTCAAAGGCCATGATACAAAATGTTGTTTCTCCCTTTTAAATAAAATCGAGAACTTGATAGCGGAGGGCCGGCTCCAGGTCACTGCGGAACCTGAGCCAACTCAAGCTATCTTCAAAGAACCCTTTCCCAAGCATGCCAATAGCAGTGGGAAATGAAAGGAGGTATGTACCCTCACCTTTTCAAAAGAACTAGCGCAAAAATCTGAGTCTGGTCGACCCACTTGTGCGCTCACTCTTGTACTGTACAAGATGCCCGCCCAAGTCGTTATCCGGGGACCACCAAGAGCTGAATCCCTGACTAAACCAATTTTGAAACTTCAAGGTGCTCCTCAACTCATAATTAGAGCCAATTTTAGTGCGAACCCTAGGTTGGTCGTGGGGGAAGTGACTAGATCCGGGAGGATCTATCAACCCTTGCACCTACAAAGTGCTAAAAAGGTGGTCAGTATGCCTGGCCCCTCAAAAGCATGTATTCCTGGAGTTCTGCCAAAAGTAGACAATGGGAAAGTCATCCTAAACCCTTATGATTTCGAAAACCATCTTTCAAAGATTCCTATCCACATGTCCATCCTAGAGCTTATACAAACTTCGCCTAAGCATAGACTCGTGTTAGAGAAAATTCTAGAAATAGCCTAGGTTAGTTCGAACATAAGTCCCGAATCCCTGTCTGACCAAGTGGCATTAATAGGAGCAAAATCGCCCATCACTTTTTCGGAAGATGATGTAGATAGACCCTACGAGTCCCACAACTAGGCCCTGCATATCGAGGTAGTTCTAAATAACCACTCTCTGGACAGGTGCCTAGTCGATGGAGGAGGAGGGCTCAACATCCTTCCACTTCATGTGGCATACCAAATCGGAGTCACCTTGACTTCTATAAACCCAAGCCCCATCGTTATCACTGGATACGATGGGAATGCGTCTAGGCCTTTAGGATCGATCGAACTCCCGATGAAAACGGGAGGGATCACACACACGGGGGTGTTCCATGTTTTGGACATCCACCCCCATTATAACCTGCTGCTGGGAAGGCCCTGGATACACAGTTTGTGCGCTGTGCCATCCACCTTCCACAGGTGTGTCAAGATCCCTGAAAGGGACCAGGTCATGGTGATCCTAGGTGAGAATCACCCTCAGCTTCAGGGGATCATAAACTCCCCTTGTTTGTTGAGTTCCCAGGCCCATGAGGCTAACCTGGGGCAGACCATGATTGAGTCACCAAGGCTCATGTTAAACAACCGTAGGAAGGTTTTATATGTGAAGGGGCTGCCCAAACCTATTTAGATGTGTTTGCATGGACGTATGAAGACATGTCGGGCATAGACCCCAGCATTGTCGAACATCGTCTTCCCTTAGATATGGATGTAAAACCCATAAAGCAGAAGCTTAGGAAAATACACCCGAATGTACACACGTAAATCAAAGAGGGTTTTAGAAGATCTGTTAAAAGCCGGATTTATAAAACCCATTGCGTATTCTGATTGGTTGTCAAACATCGTTGTAGTTCGAAAAACCAATGGGAAAATTCGAATATGCATCGATTTCAGAAACCTGAATAAAGCCACTCCAAAGGATAATTATCCTTTACCAAACATAGATTTGATAGTCGATAGTACTGCAAATCATGGAATGTTTTCGTTTATGGATGGCTATTCAGGCTATAATAAAATCAAACTAAGTCCCCGAGATCAGGGTAAGACCGCCTTCACAACCCCATGGGGCACGTACTGCTATACAGTCATGCCCTTTGGTTTGAAAAATGCCGGCGCAACATACCAGAGAGCCATGACCACGATCTTCCATGATCAGATTCATGAGCTCGTAGAAGTGTATGTAGATGATCTCTTGGCGAAATCCAAATCTCGATGCACTCATATCGAATGTTTGCAAAAGATTTTCGAAAGGCTTAGGCTTTACAAAGTAAAGCTAAACCCTCAAAAATGTGTATTCGGGGTAGAATCTGGGAAGCTTCTAGGCTTTATGGTGAGCCAAAGGGGTATAGAAGTCGACCCCTCTAAGTGTCGAGCCATCATAGACATGGCTCCACCCTCCAATCTCACTCAAATTTGTAGCCTCTAAGGTCGATTATAGTCCGTTCATCGATTTATATCAAATCTGACGACTAGATGTGAACCCTTCAACAAGCTATTGAGGAAGGGCAGGAAATTCTTATGGGATGACGACTGCCAAAGGTCCTTCGAGAGACTAAAGGCATCTACTATACATCTAATCAAGCACTTGTTCGAAAAACCCATTCTCTGTGCATGCGAATGCTTTAGGAGCCCTACTGGCTCAATACGAGGATGACACCCACAAGGAGTATGCCATCTACTATATTTCGAAAACTCTCTTGGCTTATGAACGAAATTATCAAGCCATGGAGAAGACGTGCTTGGCCCTAGTCTGGGCCTGCCAGAAATTCAAGCACTATTTTCTAGATCATGAGATCTGGATAGTGTCCAAGCTTGATCCAATCAAGCACTTGTTCGAAAAACCCATTCTCACGGGTAGATTGGGCAAATGGCAACTCCTTCTAATGGAGTATGACCTGAAATACCATCACCAGATCTCCTTTAAGGGGCAAGCCCTAGCAGATTACGTGGCTGAGTTCCCCCTAGAGGACGCGTATCCGACACTTGATGAAATGCCTGATGAAGGCATATTACAAAACCATTTCCAAAACCACATTTTGGCAAACAATTTCGAAAACCAAGTGTGGAAGATGCACTTCGATGGGGCACGAAACCAACGAGGGGCTGGTGCTGGGGTCATCCTCATCTCCCCTGAAAAGGGCGAGATTCCCATAGCAATCCACCTAGATTTCGAATGTTCCAACAATATAGCTGAGTATGAAGCACTCATACAAGGCTTAAAGATTTCGAAAACTCTAGGGGCATCATGCATCGAGGTCTTTGGAGATTCGCTCCTTGTCATAAACCAGGTTTTGAAAATTTGGCAAGTACGTAACGAAAAACTACTTCCATATCACAAGTTGGCCACTCGATTGGTTGAGTCATTCCAATCGTGTAAACTCACACACGTGGGAAGAGAGGACAAGGGCATTGCCGATGCCCTCTCCTCTTTGGGTTCAGCCCTAAAGGTCGATCCCATTTCAGGGACCCGGTCTTTAGAAATATGGCATGCGCCCAACCCATCCACACATGATTTGGATATTTGCCAAAATAACCCAGATTCTATTGAAAAACCCTGGTTTTACGACATCAAGCAATTTTTAGAAAATGGGGGATTCGCCGAGGATGCCACATCCAAAGATAAGACATTCATCCGTAAGATTTCGACTCGATACACCATTCTCGGTGGGGTTCTATACAAGAAAAGTTTTACAGGCATCCTACTTAGGTGTATCGATCTAGAGGAGGCTAGGATAGTGATGCATGAACTCCACGATGGAGAATGTGGAGGTCATGTTAATGCCAACATGATGGCAATGAAAATACTTAGAGGGGGCTATTTTTGGTCCACCCTGAAAAAGGATTGTCACGATCATGTTAGGAAGTGTCATCCATGTCAAGTGCATGGGCACGCCATTCATATCCCCTCATCTGCATTGCATTCCGTGGTCAGCCCCTGCCCATTCACCAAGTGGGCGTTTGATATCGTAGGCCCAATATTTCCAAAAGCCTCGAATGGGCATCGATTCATTTTAGCAGCCACTGAGTATTTCTCCAAGTGGGTGGAAGCCATTTCCCTAACCAACGTGCTGGGGCAACATGTGGTGGCTTTCATTAGGAGGAATATCTTGGCTCGATTTGGGGTTCCACGAGACCTTGTGTCTGATAATGGCACCCCATTCAAGAACGGGCGGATGGTTAAGTTGTGCAACACGTATGGCATAACTCACCACTTCTCTTCGCCCTACTACCCTTATGGCAACGACCAAGCCGAAGCCACAAACAAGACTCTCATTAGCATAATTGAGAAGACTTTAGAGAAGGGTAGGACGTGGCACGAGAAGCTGAATGAAGCCTTATGGGCTTATAGGACTTCCATCCAGACTCCCACCAATGCCACACCATTCGAATTGGTCTATGGCACAAACGCCATTCTTCCCATTCATACTCAACTGCATTCATTCCATACATCCATAGCACTCGACCTCCCCCTAGAGATGCTTCAGCATGCTAGGATGGCCGAACTAGATTTGCTAGATGAGAGGCGACTCCTTGCTATGGATCATGCTCGTGCATACCGGCAAAGGATAGCCCGACACTATGGCAAACACATGGGACCTCGCCACTTTGAAGTGAGAGATCTGGTTTTGAAAATCATCCACTATCGTGGCCCACATCCCCTTGGAAAGTGGTGCCCCAAGTGGGATGGACCCTATGTTGTACGTGCAACCACCACGAACAACTCATATTGGTTGATCGATGTAGAAGGTAGGAATTTAGCAGATCCTGTCAATATTCAATACTTGAAGAAGTATTATGTGTAGGATTTCGACTAAATTCCCCATTTTTGAAAATTTTAGGGATAGCTGCCCTCAGACCTGAAAATAAGGTACAAAGGCAAAGTCGTGTGACCCTGAGTGAGACAATTCGCACTTGTGAAAGAGTGGAGTCTTCAAAATCGTAGTTACATTTCAAAATCCTTTTTCTTACAAAGAAAGGCCTAGTTCAACATAGCAAGATACTTGCAAGTAGTACGTGCTATTTCTAAATAGGCTGATCTGGAATGGATCGAGTGTGAACTTGGGATAAGTCCTCCCCTCTTCTCTTCTCCTTCCAAAAGGAAAACAAGGGCCCAAATGAAGGGAATTTCCCATCCAAAGTATCTTTCCAAAAGAAAGAAACCATAATTCAAAAGGAAAAATCGATTCTCTTGTGAAAAAAGAGGGATTAAAGAAAAAATACTCCCAAAGGGAGACCCTCTACGAAAAAAAGGAAAAAGAGGCCAAAAAGCTCAAAAAGAGCAGTTTTTTGCCTTTTGTGCCTTAAACCACAGGACGCTTCAGAAGGGACCGTGGTATCTTTTTCCCATCCCTGGCTTATCCCAAGCTAAAGCATGTTCATTTCGAGGAATCCTAAAGTAAAAATAGGATTTACTTACTTAAATTTCATCTTGTTTGAGAATTCGACGTTTCGAGTAAGGCGTAGGAATTTGAAATATAGCTTGTTTTCTTATAAAACCTCCGCTAGATAAGCGAGTGTCAAGACTCAAACAAAGGCAAACACGAAGACCTCGAGATCCTTAGGATTGAGACTCAAGACAGTCGTCCGTTTTGTAAATAGCTTTTGTAAATAGATTTTGAAAAATCGAACATCGAACAACATAGGATCTGCTCACTTGGAGCAGCAGGCCTTGTAAGTCTCAAGACTTCGACCACATCTGGTCTCTAGGAGGTCGCCACTCTTGGCACCACACCCATGCCATGCATCTGCATCCCACGCATGACACTTGCATAAACCTGATCCCATTTTAGGACCAGAAACCGCTTTTGGCGTGATATCTCCTCCTACCAGGGTTTTAAAACTGAGATTTTGCTAAAGATTGGGACGATCCCATATTCTTCGTTGTTAGATCTAAGGAGACATTGAAAGGGGTGTTTGTCATCTTTGCCATTATCCAAATCGATTTGGACAATGCCAAAGAGGGGCAACTGTAAACACCCCGAAATCCCACGAACTTCTCAAATGAACCTGGTTTTTTATAAAAGCAGCCCCAAAGGGCTATTTTGAGTCTGGAAACCCAGGAGCCTTCCAAACAAACCCTGTACATATGTTTTAAACTTTATATGTTTTAAATATGTGTAATATAGTTTTGAAAACTTTTAAAATACGTTTTGAAACCCCACGAAGCGGTTTGGCCTAAAGCAAGCAGGACCAGAAGAGCAAAAGAGAACCGGGAACCGGAGCACATGTCGAGCCCGGCACAGCAACTCTCGTGTTGAATCCACCCCCAGGATACCAGTTACCATAAAAAAACGTATGAAATCATCTTCGGACTGTGAAAACAGAAGCGGACGACCATGTTGATGGGGTACTAACCGAATGGAATGAAGATGGCGTTCGGCTGGGCTGGGAAGATGGGCAGGTTGTGAGACTCGGCCGGGAGGAGGTGGAAATGGCGGTGCAAGCGGTGGTGGGATGGAGGGATGGTAGTGGCGCAGGTGGAGCAGGTGGAGCAGGTTCGGCTGGGCTGGGAAGAGTGGTCCCGGCTGGGCTGGAAAGGGTCCTTCTTGATAGGAAAACCCGCCCCCAAGGGGGGGGGGTTTAAATAGGGATGGGTAGGTCGGTTAGGGTTGGGCTTGGGGTAGTGGTTAGGTGGTTTAGGTAGGGTGGTATGTAGATAAGGTGGGCTGAAAAGGGTTGGGCCAGATATTTTGAAAACTAGGGGTTTGGGTAGATTGTGGGCTAAGGATGGTTTAGGGGTTTAGGGCTAGGTTAGGTGGTTGGGTTTTAGGGTGAGGTTTAGTGAGCTAGGTTAGGTGATTAGGCTAGGTTTAGGCTAGGATTAGGGAAATTAACCTAGGTTTAGGGAAGGATTAGGGAAGTGGGTTAGGTGATTAGGTTGGGATTAGGCCGGGATTAGGGAAGTGGGTTAGGTGATTAGGCTCAGATTAGGGGTGGATTAGGGGGGTAGGCTTGGATTAGGTGTTTTGGGTTAGGTTTAGGTGGAGGAGCTCCCTTTGCATGGCCCATAGACCTTAACCACCTCATGTTGGTGCAGCCCTAGGTTGGGTTTTGGCTAATTACAAGCTTAAACCCACTCAATTAGGCTAACCCACATGATTAACCCCAAACTTGACACACAAGTCAATCTTAATTACAACACTATTGATATTTTCCATCCCCACTCTCTCTCATGCCCAATATCCCACGTGAATTTCAAGTGGGCCCCACCTCCATTTATGAGAAGGTGATGTGGGCCATGGATATGGATATTGGATTGGATCTCTGGATCCAAATCCAAATCCACATATGGGTTTGGATTGGGATCTGGATATATATGGTCCAGATCCAATCCAAACTGAACTCTGACTCCTTCGAGCTGGGTTCGAAACGGACGATTCGTGCGGGGCCTGACAGCATCAGTACTCCGTCTGCGTTGGGTCTTCGCCAACATGGTCGTCCGCCTCCGTTTCTGCCTTCCGGAGATGACTTCAAATGATATTTTGATAAGAATAGGGTCTTGGACGTTCGAGATCCTGGGAGTGTGAATCAAATACAAGAGTTGTTGCGCCGGGCTCGACATGCGCTCCGGTTCCGGGCTCTTCTTAGCTCTCCTGGTCCTGTCTTGATCGGGCCAAGCCGCTTCGGGGTTTGAAAACGTATTTTTAAAAGGTTTTCAAAAGCCATATTATATATTTTTGAAATATGAAGTTTAAAACATATATACAGGGTTGTCTGGAAGGCTCCTGGGTTTCCAGACTCAAAATGGCCCTTTGGGGCTGCTTGTATAAAACCAGATGGATTTTGAAAAATTCGTGGGATTTCAGGGTGTTTACAGATGCCCCTCTTTGGCCTTGTCCAAATAGATTTGGATAAGGGCAAAGATGACAAACACCCCTTTTAATGTCTCCCTAGATCTACCCATGAAGAATATGGGATCGCCCCAATCTTTAGCAAAATCTCAATTTACAAACTCTGGTAGGAGGAGATATCACGCCAAAGGGTTGTACTATGGAATCTGGTCCTAAAATGGGATCATGTTCATGCAAGTACCATGCGTGGAATGCAAATGACATGGGTGTGGTGCCAAAAGTGGCGACCTCCAGGGGACCAGATGTGGTCGAACTCTAGAGACTTACAAGGCCTACTGCTCCAAGTGAGCTAATCCTATGCTGTTCGATGTTCGGTTTTCAAAACTTATTTACAAAAGCTATTTACAAAAGGGACAACTGTCTTGAGCCTCGATCCTAAGGATCTCGAGCTCTTCGTGCTTGCCCTTGTTTGAGTCTTAACACTCGCTTATCTAGCGGAGGTTTTATAAGAAAACAAGGCATATTTCAAATTCCTACGCCTTACTTGAAACGTCGAATTCTCAAACAAGATGAAATTCAAGTAAGTAAATCCTATTTTTACTTTAGGATTCCTCGAAATGAACCATGCTTTAGCTGGGGATAAGCCAGGGATGGGAAAGAGATACCACGGTCCCTTCTGAAGTGTCCCGTGGTTTAAGGCATAGAAGGCGGAAAACTGCTCTTTTTGAGCTTTTTGGCCTCTTTCTCCCTTTTTTTTTTATAGAGGGTCTCCCTTTGGGAGTAGTTTTTCTTTAATCCCTCTTTTTCACAAGAGATTCGATCTTTCTTTTAAATTCTGGTTTCTTTCTTTTGGGAAAGAGACTTTGAATGGAAAATTCCCTTTTGTTTTGGGCCTTTGTTTTCCTTTTGGAAGGAGAAGAGAAGAGGGGAGGACTTATCTCAAGCATACACTCGATTCATTCCAGATCAGCCTATTTAGAAATAGCACGTACTACTTGCAAGTATCTTCCTATGTTGAACTAGGCCTTTCTTTGTAAGAGGAAGGATTTTGAAATGTAACCACGATTTTGAAAACTCCACTCTTTCACAAGTGCGAATTCTCTCACTTAGGGTCATACGAGTTCGCCTTTGCACCTTATTCACATGTCTCAGGGCAGCTATCCCTATAAAATTTTCGAAAACTGGAATTTAATCCAGATCCTACACATGATACTTCTTTAAGTATTGAATATTGATAGGATCTGCTAAATTCCTACCTTCTACATCGATCAACCAATACGAATTGTTCGTAGTGGTTGCTCGTACAACATAGAGTCCATCCCAGTTGGGGCGCCACTTGCCTAGGGGGTGTGGGCCACGATGGTGGATGGTTTTTAAGACCAGATCTCCCACTTCAAAGTGGCGAGGTCTCATGTGTTTGCTATAATGTCGGGCTATCCTTTGCCGGTATGCACGAGCATGTTCCATGGCAAGGAGTCACCTCTCATCTAGCAAATCTAGTTCGGCCATCCTAGCATGCTGAAGCGTCTCTAGGGGGAGGTCGAGTGCTATGGATGTATGGAATGAATGCAGTTGGGTATGAATGGGAAGAATGGCATTTGTGCCATAGACCAACTCGAATGGTGTGGCATTCGTGGGAGTCCGGATGGAAGTCCTATAAGCCCATAAGGCTTCATCCAGCTTCTCGTGCCACATCCTACCCTTCTCTAAGGTTTTCTCAATAATACTAATGAGAGTCTTGTTTGTGGATTCGGCTTGGCCGTTGCCTTGAGGGTAGTAGGGCGAGGAGAAGTGGTGAGTTATGCCATACGTGTTGCACAACTTAACCATCCGCTCGTTCTTGAATGGGGTACCATTATCAGACACAAGGTCTCGTGGAACCCCAAATCGAGCCAAGATATTCCTCCGGATGAAAGCCACCACATGTTGCCCCATTACATTGGTTAGGGAAATGGCTTCCACCCACTTGGAGAAATACTCCGTGGCTGCTAAAATAAATCGATGCCCATTCGAGGCCTTTGGAAATATTGGGCCTACGATGTCAAACGCCCACATGGTAAATGGCCAGGGGCTGACCACGGAATGCAATGCAGATGAAGGGATATGAATGGCGTGCCCATGCACTTGACACGGATGACACTTCCTAACATGATCGTGACAATCCTTTTTCAGGGTGGACCAAAAATAGCCCCCTCTAAGTATTTTCATCGCCATCATGTTGGCATTAACATGACCTCCACATTCTCCATCGTGGAACTCATGCATTACTATCCTAGCCTCCTCTAGGTCGATACACCTAAGCAGAATGCCGGTAAAACTTTTTTTGTATAAAACCCCACCCAGAATGGTGTATCGGGTCGAAATCTTACGAATGAATGCCTTATCTTTGGATGTGGCATCCTCGGTAATTCCCCCATTTTCTAAAAATTGTTTTATGTCATAGAACCAGGGTTTTTCTATAGACTCTGGGTTGTTTTGGCAAATATCCAAGTCGTGTGTGGATGGATGGGGCGCATGCCATATTTCCAAAGATCTGGTCCCTGAAATGGGATCGACCTTCAGGGCTGAACCCAAGGAGGAGAGGGCATCGGCGATGCCATTGTCCTCTCTTCCTACGTGTGTGAGTTTACACGACTGGAAGGATTGGACCAATCGAGTGGCCAACTCGTGATATGGAAGTAGTTTCTCATTACGTACTTGCCAAATTTTTAAAACTTGGTTTATGACAAGGAGCGAATCTCCAAAGACCTCAATGCATGATGCCCCTAGAGTTTTCGAAATCCTTAAGCCTTGTATGAGTGCTTCATACTCAGCTACGTTGTTGGAACATTCGAAATCTAAGCGGACTGCTATGGGAATCTCGCCCTTTTCAGGGGAGATTAGGATGACCCCTGCACCAGCCCCTCGTTGGTTTCGTGCCCCATCGAAGTGCATCTTCCACACTTGGTTTTCGAAAGAATTTGCCAAAAGGTGGTTTTGAAAATGGTTTTGCAATATGCCTTCATCAGGCATTTCGACAAGAGTGGGATATGCGTCCTCTAAAGGGGATTCAGCCACGTAATCTGCTAGGGCTTGCCCCTTAATGGAGATATGGTAATGGTATTTCAGATCATACTCCATTAGAAGGAGCTGCCATTTGCCCAATCTACCCGTGAGAATGGGTTTTTCGAACAAGTGCTTGATTGGATCAAGCTTGGACACTATCCAGATCTCATGATCTAGGAAATAGTGTCTGAACTTCTGGCAGGCCCAGACTAGGGCCAAGCACGTCTTCTCCATGGCTTGATAATTTCGTTCATAAGCCAAGAGAGTTTTCGAAATATAGTAGATGGCATACTCCTTATGGGTGTCATCCTCGTATTGAGCCAACAGGGCTCCTAAAGCATTTACATGCACGGAGATGTATAATAAAAGCGGTTTTCCTTGTTTTGGAGGATTCAAAACGGGGGGATTAACCAAGTATGCCTTCAGTCTCTTGAAGGACTTTTGGCATTTGTCATCCCATAAGAATTTCGTACCCTTCCTCAACAGTTTGTTGAAGGGTTCGCATCTAGTTGCCAGATTCGTTATGAATCGGCGCACGGATTGTAATCGACCCTGGAGGCTACGGATTTGGGTGAGATTGGAGGGTGGAGCCATGTCTATGATGGCTTGACACTTAGAGGGGTCGACTTCTATTCCCCTTTGGCTTACCATAAAGCCTAGAAGCTTCCCTGATTCTACCCCGAACACACATTTTTGAGGGTTTATCTTTACTTTGTAAAGCCTAAGCCTTTCGAAAATCTTTTGTAAACATTCGATATGGGTGCATCGGGTTTTGGATTTCACCAAGAGATCATCTACATACACTTCTACAAGCTCATGAATTTGATCATGGAAGATCGTGTTCATGGCTCGTTGGTATGTTGCGCCGGCATTTTTCAAACCAAAGGGCATGACTGTATAGCAGTACGTGCCCCATGGGGTTGTGAAGGCGGTCTTACCCTGATCTCGTGGACTTAGTTTGATTTGATTATTGCCTGAATAGCCATCCATGAATGAAAACATTTCATGATTTGCAGTACTATCGACTATCAAATCTATGTTTGGTAAAGGATAATTATCCTTTGGAGTGGCTTTATTCAGGTTTCTGAAATCGATGCATATTCGAATTTTCCCATTGGTTTGTCGAACCACAACAATATTTGACAACCAATCAGAATACGCAATGGGTTTTATAAATCTGGCTTTTAGCAGATCTTCTAAACCCTCTTTGACTTGCGTGTGTACATTCGGGTGTATTTTCCTAAGCTTCTGCTTTATGGGTTTTACACCTGCATCTAAGGGAAGACGATGCTCGACTATGCTGGGATCTATGGCCCGGCATGTCTTCATATGTCCATGCAAACACATCTAAATAGGTTCGTAGAAATGCAATGAATGCTAACTTTTCAGTTTCATGCAAGCATGCGCCTATTTTGATGGTTTTGGGATTGGAATCATCCCCTAGGTTCACCTCTATGAAATCTCCTCCTACTGATTGGGAAGGTCTTTCAAAATCGAGAATTCTATGAAATTCTGGGAGCTCAGAAGTGGGATCTTCCTCAGGGGGTCCACTTCTGGGCTTTGATCATTCTCGTGGGCTATAGACCCGAGGGAACTTGATGCGTGGTTTTCAAAATGACCTGGTTTTGTACTTGGATTTTCAAGTGATGTCGAAATTTTTGGTCTGGCTATGCAGACGACGTTTCTTTCGAAATCCTTTTCTTTTGCCAAAGTCCTACCATTAGCAGCTATGTACAAAATCTTTTTGGTATTTTCCAAATTTTCGATTTTTTTGGGTTTTTGTAAAACAAGAACTTTGGGAACTATACAAAGCACTCTTTTTTCGAGTTTTTGTTTTTCCATTGTTTTTGGTTTTTCTTGTTTTTCGATTTTTTTGATTTTAAGTTTTTCAAATGTTTTTGTATTTTTAGAAAAGGGATCTTCCGTCATACCTACAAAGGGAAAACACTACGGGTTAGACTCGGAATAGGAGGTCTAAATCGTAGGTCTCCTCTAAGATAGGCTCCGGGGCACCCTTGACCCAGGTGGTCACAGGAGGTGGCTTCGGTGGTATTCGGGGAGTATAGCCGATCCCATATCGGCTTGGATTGGCCCTAGGAAGGATGGGCTCTAGGAGACCCTGGTTCTGCGCCCCTAGACTCTTGTAGGGCGTGTAGCCCATGTTTAATAACATGTTCCACAACTTTTTCTTTTTTGAAAAAGTTGGATACAAGTCGTGGTCCTGGAACATGCTATCGTCCATATTAGGCTCGTATGGCCTATTGTCCAAGGGCTTTGGAAATAGGGAACGCTTGGTTTTTCCTAAGAGGATTAAAGTCGGGAGGGGGCCTGCTTTGGGCGGCCCCTTCACACATACAATCTTCCTAGGGTTGTTCAACACGAGCCGAGGTGGCTCAACCATAATTTGCCCCAGGTTAGCCTCATGGGCCTGGGAGCTTGATAAACAAGGGGAGTTTATGATCCCCTGAAGCTGTGGGTGACTCTCACCTAGGATCACTACGACCTGGTCCTTAAAAGGGATCTTGACACACCTGTGGAAGGTGGATGGCACAGCACACAAACTGTGTATCCAGGGCCTTTCCAGCAACAGGTTATAATGGGGGTGGATGTCCAAGACATGGAACACCCCCGTGTGTTCGACCCCTCCCGTTTTCATTGGGAGTTCGATGGATCCTAAAGGTCTAGATGCATTCCCATCGTATCCAGTGATAACGATGGGGCTTGGGTTCACTGAAGTCAAGGTGACTCCGATTTTGTACGCCACATGAAGTGGAAGGATGTTGAGCCCTCCTCCACCATCGACTAGGCACCTGTCCAGAGAGTGGTTGTTTAGAACCACCTCGATATGCAGGGCCTGGTTATGGGTTTCGTAGGGTCTATCTACATCATCTTCTGAAAAAGTGATGGGCGATTTTGCTCCTAATAAAGCCACTTGGGCAGACAAGGATTCCAGACTTATGTTCGAATCAACCTTGACCCTTTCTAGAATTTTCTCTAATACAAGTCTATGCCTAGGCGAGGTTTTTATAAGCTCTAGGATAGACATGTGAATAGGAATCTTTGAAAGGTGGTTTGCGAAATCATAAGGATTTAGGATGACTTTGTCCTTATCTGCTTTTGGCAGACCACTAGGGATACATGCTTTTGAGGGGCCAGGCACACTGACCACCTTTTGAGCACCTTGAAGGTGCGGGGGTTGATAGATCCTTCCGGATCTAGTGACTTCCCCCACGACCAGCCTAGGGTTCGCACTAAACTTGGCTCTAAGGATGAGCTGAGGAGAACCTTGGATCTTCAAAACTGGTTTTACTGGGGTTTCCACTTTTGGTGGTCCCCGAATGACGACTTGGGCGAGCCTCTTGTATAGTACAAGGATGGGCGCACAAGTAGGTCGACCAGGTTCTGGCTTTTGCGCTAGTTCCTTGGAAATGGTGAGGGTACATACCTCCTTTCCTTTCCCACTGCCACTGGCGTGTTTGGGAAAGGGTTCCTTGAAGATAGCTTGAGGTGGCTCAGGTTCCGCATTGACCTGGAGCCGGCCTTCTGCTATCAAGTTCTCAATTTTATTTAAGAGAGAGAAGCAGCGTTTGGTATCATGGCCTTTGAGCTGATGATACTTACAAAATCGGTTTAAATACCCCCCTTTGGACGTGACTCCTTCGGGGATTTCAGGGAGTTCTATCATGCCCTAGGCAAGTAAGAGGTCTAGGACCTCCGACACAGGTTGCCCCAGCGGAGTATACTCCCGTTTTTCAACCGGTTTTTGAAAATTGTGTTCCCTCTTATTTTCTAATTTTTCAAAATTTTTGGAAGTGCCCGCCATGCCTGGATCCACCCGGACATTGGCGATTTTATGGGGCTTTGCCCCTTTGTCCGTCGTGGGCAGCCCATATGCGATGGGCTTTTCCAAACGGGTTTTTGGAGCGGCACTTCCTTTCCATAAGTGATCGTATGTCCCTTTTCGCAAGTTGATTTCGAAAAGGGAGGCCTTTTTGATCAACTTATGGAAAGTTGAAATCTCATGGAGCGAGAGAAGGGTTTTTAACTCGCTTTTGAAATTATCCAGGATGAGCATTACTGCGCATCCTTCGGATATGGGCTCTCGCACTTGGCCCAAAAGTGACCTCCATCTTATAATGAAGGCATGTACGTCTTCGTTCATGCCTTGCTTTGTATTCCTTAAGGTATTCAGAGTCGGCGTAACTTCTACGTTGTGTGCAAATCTTTGCATGAAGGAGTTCGCTAACTCTTCAAAAGTAGCGAACTGGCTTAAGTCGTAGGAAGCCAGCCATTTGGCAGCTGTGCCTTTAAGGGATAAAGGGAACCAATACACCCATTTTATCGAGTCCTTTTTCTTCTTATGGGCTCGACGTGAGAAAAGCTGCAAGTGAGACCTAGGGTCTCCCATGCCATCATACCGATGGAAGTTCGGTATTTCATCGTCACTGTCTGTTTCGTAGTCCATAGGAAGGAAATCAGACAGGGCGTAGCTTCTTTTCTCTTTATTCTGCCCTTTTAGCAACTGCTGTAGGGCTTTACGGTCCTTTTGCGTGAAGGACTCGTGGTATTGGTTGCCTTCTATTACGGAGGCCTCTTTTTGCTTGCGAGGTTTTTCAGATTTCTTTTTAGGCCTTTGTTCACCGTTCGATGAACATGAATCGCCTACTTCAGCCTCTTGGCTGAGAGCATCGATTTTGGCCTCAAACTCTCATCTCAAATCCTCGATTTCATCAAGTTTTATTTTGTTTTTGAAAATCCTCCTAGAGTGAGAACTTGATGCGCATGAGCCTTGGCTCGATACTTCACTTGGATTGGATTTTGACATGCTTTTCAAGCTTTTTCAAAATATCCTAAGTACAAGCAAAAGAAAATAAGTTAAAACGACACCTTTTTAAAATTTTCGCAAGACTTCTACTTACAAACTCGATTTTTGAAAGGCTCACGTCCCACCGGGCGTGCCAATCTCTGTAGACGCGTGAAAATCCCCGCCTCTTTGCCTTTTTCAGGGCTCGGAGTGGATCCTCTCGTGTGTCTAAGGCCTATGTATGCAAACAAGGCGTGCCAGCTAGCTTACCTAAGCTAGCGAAGATATTTTTAACACTGACTTCTAAACGTGGCGACTGTGAGCAAGTAAGCTCTTGTCGTCGCATACCTTCTTGCACCGATGCACAAGGGTCAGTCTGTACGCTTTGCAAAAATCGAGTTTTGGAGAGAAAGTCTACGAAGCGGTTTGAGGTGTCTATTTCGGGTCTTTAAAATGCGATTGCATGTTTTAGATCACATGGATTTGCACGTGCCTAAGTCTTTTCTTTTATCCCTTTTCGGGCCACCTAGTTTGTGTGTTATGAACACTCCACTACGTGGGCGAATTCGAGCGGGGCTTGCTTTGATGCAATATGCGTCCTACCTCGTGGTATGGCGTAGATGCAATGCAAACTGACGCTACTCCAAAGGGAAAACCCAAAATGTAAAGACAATACTGAAGGGAAATAACCGAAGGGAGATATGTATATAGATTATGTATATGAGCCCTTACTCGGGTCTTGCAAATAAGAGCGAAGGCTCAATGTGGGTGCGTGCTGGAATTGAAAGACTTACACACACGACATGAAATTAAACCCAAATATAAATTGCAGTATGGCCTTGACTAAGGTCTTGGGGAGTAAGAGTGAAGGCTCAATGTGTGTGAGAGTGCTTGAATTGAAGTACTACACACACGACATAAATGAAACCCAAATATAACTGCAATAAGGCCTTTACTAAGGTCTTGGGAATAAGAGCGAAGGCTCAATGTGTGTGAGAGTGCTTGAATTGAAAGACTTACACACACGACATGAAATGAAACCCAAATAGTATAGGTCGGCCCTTACTTGGGTCTTTCAAATAAGAGCGAAAGCTCAATGTGTGTGAGAGTGCTTGAATTGAAAGACTTACTCACACGACATGAAATGAAACCCAAATAGTATAGGTCGGCCCTTACTTGTGTCTTTCAAATAAGAGCGAAAGCTCAATGTGTGTGAGTGCTTGAATTGAAAGACTTACTCACACGACATGAAATGAAACCCAAATATAAATTGCAATATGGCCTTGACTAAGGTCTTGGGAGTAAGAGCGAAGGCTCAATGTGTGTGAGAGTGCTTGAATTGAAGTACTACACACACGACATAAATGAAACCCAAATAGTATAGGTCGGCCCTTACTTGGGTCTTTCAAATAAGAGCGAAAGCTCAATGTGTGTGAGAGTGCTTGAATTGAAAGACTTACTCACACGACATGAAATGAAACCCAAATATAAATTGCAGTATGGCCTTGACTAAGGTCTTGGGAGTAAGAGCGAAGGCTCAATGTGTGTGAGAGTGCTTGAATTGAAGTACTACACACACGACATAAATGAAACCCAAATAGTATAGGTCGGCCCTTACTTGGGTCTTTCAAATAAGAGCGAAAGCTCAATGTGTGTGAGTGCTTGAATTGAAAGACAACGCACCCAACTTAAGCAAAAACCCTTCGAAAATGAAAATATATATACTTATGTATTAGGGGCTGATTAGGCCCGTGTGTGTTCAAAATCGTGCACGACTAAGAGAGTGCACGTGTGTGGGTGTGCCAAGCCACGTTATTACAAGCGGGGGGAGACTATGCTCCGTTATTACAACCCCGTATCAAATTGAATCTCAAGCAAGTATACAACTAAAGACCGAGTTTAGGCACTTACGAGTAGCTGGTCCGTAGAGGCCTTGCTTGAGCGTGGGCTTGGCCTTCGCCTTGGGCTGCAAACGGGAGCTCCGCAAGGGTGGATGACAAAGGGTGCTGGCCGGCTGCAAGTGGGGCGCGGGATAGGCGCCTCGAAGGTGGCCGGCTGCAAAGGGGTGTCGCCTTGATGATGGGGGATTAAAGGGCTGGGCCAAGTGAATATGTGGGGTCACGAATGGGGAGTATAGAGTGTTAGGGAATATGGACCTAAGGGGAGTTTAGGGGTAGGCCGAATGGGAGTCCTAGGGGAAGGCCAAATGGGAGTCTTAAGGGAATGTGGTGGTAGCGGGCTGCTAGGATGACTAGGTTCAGCTGGGTGCAGCAAAGAGGAACGGCTGGTGGTAGGATGTTGTGGTAGGGTGTTGTGGTAGGGTTTAGGTGGTTGAGAGTGGAGAGGGAGTAGAGAAGGCGAGACGAAGTAAGGGGTACTAACCGAATGGAATGAAGTTGGCGTTCGGCTGGGCTGGGAAGATGGGCAGGTTGTGAGACTCGGCCGGGAGGAGGTGGAGATGGCGGTGCAAGCGGTGGTGGGATGGAGGGATGGTAGTGGCGCAGGTGGAGCAGGTGGAGCAAGTGGAGCAGGTTCGGCTGGGCTGGGAAGAGTGGTCCCGGCTGGGCTGGAAAGGGTCCTTCTTGATAGGAAAACCCGCCCCCAAGGGGGGGGGTTTAAATAGGGATGGGTAGGTCGGTTAGGGCTGGGCTTGGGGTAGTGGTTAGGTGGTTTAGGTAGGGTGGTATGTAGATAAGGTGGGCTGAAAAGGGTTGGGCCAGATATTTTGAAAACTAGGGGTTTGGGTAGATTGTGGGCTAAGGATGGTTTAGGGGTTTAGGGCTAGATTAGGTAGTTGGGTTTTAGGGTGAGGTTTAGTGAGCTAGGTTAGGTGATTAGGCTAGGTTTAGGCTAGGATTAGGGAAATTAACCTAGGTTTAGGGAAGGATTAGGGAAGTGGGTTAGGTGATTAGGTTGGGATTAAGCCGGGATTAGGGAAGTGGGTTAGGTGATTAGGCTCAGATTAGGGGTGGATTAGGGGGGTAGGCTTGGATTAGGTGTTTTGGGTTAGGTTTAGGTGGAGGTGCTCCCTTTGCATGGCCCATAGACCTTAACCACCTCATGTTGGTGCAGCCCTAGGTTGGGTTTTGGCTAATTACAAGCTTAAACCCACTCAATTAGGCTAACCCACATGATTAACCCCAAACTTGACACACAAGTCAAGCTTAATTACAACACTCTTGATATTTTCCATCCCCACTCTCTCTCATGCCCAATATCCCACGTGAATTTCAAGTGGGCCCCACCTCCATTTATGAGAAGGTGATGTGGGCCATGGATATGGATATTGGATTGGATCTCTGGATCCAAATCCAAATCCAAATCCACATATGGGTTTGGATTGGGATCTGGATATATATGGTCCAGATCCAATCCAAACTGAACTCTGACTCCTTCGAGCTGGGTTCGAAACGGACGATTCGTGCGGGGCCTGACAGCATCAGTACTCTGTCTGCGTTGTGTCTTCGCCAACATGGTCGTCCGCCTCCGTTTCTGCCTTCCGGAGATGACTTCAAATGATATTTTGATAAGAACAGGGTCTTGGACGTTCGAGATCCTGGGGGTGTGAATCAAATACAAGAGTTGTTGCGCCGGGCTCGACATGCGCTCCGGTTCCGGGCTCTTCTTAGCTCTCCTGGTCCTGTCTTGATCGGGCCAAGCCGCTTCGGGGTTTCAAAACGTATTTTTAAAAGGTTTTCAAAAGCCATATTATATATTTTTGAAATATGAAGTTTAAAACATATATACAGGGTTGTCTGGAAGGCTCCTGGGTTTCCAGACTCAAAATGGCCCTTTGGGGCTGCTTGTATAAAACCAGATGGATTTTGAAAAATTCGTGGGATTTCGGGGTGTTTACAATTGGATCTGGACCATATATATCTAGATCCCAATCCAAACCTATGTGTGGATTTGGATTTGGATTTGGATCCAGAGATCCAATCCAATATCCACATCCATGGCCCAAATCACCTTCTCATAAATGGAGGTGGGGCCCACTTGAAATTCACGTGGGATTATGGGCATGAGAGAGAATGGGGAGGATAAGATTTGAGGGTAATTGTAATTAATCTTGACTTGTGTGTCAAGTTTGGGGTTAATCATGTGGGTTAGCCTAATTAGTGCGGGTTTAAGCTTGTATTAGCCAAAACCTAACCTAGGGCTGCACCAACATGATCCAAGGATGTCTATGGGTTATGCAAAGGGAGCTCCCTAACCCAATCCTAAGCTAAAACCCCTAATCCTAGCCTTTTACCCTAATCCCGACCTAAACCTAGCCTAATCACCTAACCTTTTACCCTAATCCCGGCCTAATCCTAGCCTAATCACCTAACCCACCTCCCTAATCCTTCCCTAAACCTAGCCTAATTCCCTTAATCCTAACCTAATCCTAGCCTAATCACCTAACCCACCTCACTAAACCTCACCCCAAAACCAACCCACCTAGCTAAGCCCTAAACCACCCCACCTAAACCTAGCACACCATATCCCTAAAACCCCTTAAAGCAAAATATCTGGCCCCTCCTCAAAACCAGCCCACCTTATCACCACACCACCACCACCTAAACCACCTTACCACCCCCCCAAATACCAGCCCCAACCGCCCTTCAAAAACCAATATAACCCCCCCCCCCTAATGGGCGGGTTTTTCATCTTCTCCTAGCCGATCTTGGCCAATCACATCCCAGCCCACCCTTGGGCCAGCCGAACCTTCCACCTTGCTCTCTTCTTCCACCTGCACCACCATTACCCCCAGCCAAGCTCCACCTCGTGCCACCACTTCCATCCAGCCTGCTCCACTCCACGCTGCCACCTTCATCACCCGGCCGAGCTCCATCCTCCTTCACCACCCGGCTGCCCTTCTTCCACACACCGACCTCCTTTACTATCTGGTTAGTATCTCAACCTAAGCTCCACCTCCTCTTCACTCCCCCTCCACTCTCAACCACCCATACCACCACCTCTTAGCATCCTCCTTTGCCACCCGCCACCCTCACCCATTCGGCTAGACCTAACCCCCTTACCACCCGACTCTTTACCTTTGCCTAGTGACACTCGGCCACCCTACCTTGCTCCCTTGGACCTGCCCCTTCCACTCTTAGTCACCCACTAACCCCACCTTCCACAGCACCCTAACTAACTCCCTTCCCATCCGAGACATCCCCTAGCTACCCCAATCGGCCACCATTAAAACTATCCCTAGTCGGCCACCCCCAACCGACTACACCTAAGTCACCCGGTAGCCATACTTTTTCCCTTAGGCATTTCCTTTAGGCTCCCCCTTAGCGCCACCTTCCATAACACCAGCCTATCCCTTAGTGACCCTCCTTAGACAACTCAGCCCTTGACGTCACGGCAGCACCCTCCTAGCAGCCAGCAATCTCCAAGGCGCCACAACCCTCCTCTTTCTCACCCGGCCACACATCCTTGTCGTGCCACTCCGAGGAGCTCCCTCTTGCAGCCCAAGGCGAAGCCAAGCTCACGCTCAAGCAAGTCACCTCCGAACCAGCTATAAGTAAGTGCCTAACTCAGTCCTTAGTTGTAGACTTGCTTAAATTAAATTAAATTTGATACGGGGTTGTAATAACGGAGCATTGTCTCCCCCCGCTTGTAATAACGTGGCTTGGCACACCCACACACACATGCACTTGAGCTTACCTCGCTCTTAGTTGTGCACGATTTTGAACACACACGGGCCTAATCAGCCCTTTAGATATAAGTTTATGTATATACTTTAAGTTGCATAGGGTTTTGTTTGAGTTGGGTGTGTTGTCTTTAAATTCTCGCACTCACACACATTTTGCAAGACCCAAGTAAGGGTTGTGTTATACTATCCTTGGGTTTAATTTCATGTCGTGTGTGTAGTATTTCGATTATACACTCACACACATTGAGCTTTCGCTCTTACTCCCAAGACCTTAGTTAAGGTCATATTGCAATTTATATTTGGGTTTAATTTCATGTTGTGTGCGTAGTACTTCAATTCTAGCACTCACACACATTGAGCTTTCTCTCTTATTCCCAAGACCTTAGTTAAGGCCATATTGCAATTTATATTTGGGTTTTATTTGAAGTCGTGTGTGTTGTCTTTACATTTTCACATGCACCCACATTGAGCCTTCGCTCTTATTTGTAAGACCCAAGTAAGGGCTCATATATACTATATACGTATTTCCCTTTTGGCTATGTCTTTTCAATTTGGGTTTTAAGGTTCAGCAGTGTGCGTAGTCTTTCAATATATACATGGCACACACTTGCACAATTGAGCCTTTCCGCTCTTAAGATATAGCCATATTTCCCTTTTGTAATTTCCCTTCGGCATTTTACATTACAAGTCATTTTTCTTCGGCAATTTCCATTACAAGTCATTTCCCTTCGGCATTGTCTTTAAATTCGGGTTTTCCCTTTGGAGTAGCGTGAGTTTGCATTGCATATACGCCATACCACGAGTTAGGATGCATATTGCATCAAAGCAAACCCCATACTCCCGCTCAAAGTCGCCACATTTTAGTGGAGTGTTCATAACACACACATAGGTGGCCCGAAAAGGGATAAAAGGAAAGACTTAGGCACGTGTAAAGCCACGTGAAATAAAATCTGAAAGTCATACAAAACAAACCTGGATCAAACACCTCAAACCGCTTTCGTAGGTTCTTACACTCAAAACTCGATTTTAAAAGCATACAGACTGACCCTTGCGCATCGGTGCAAGAAGGTCTGCGATGACAAGAGCTTGCTTGCTCACAGTCGCCACATTAGGAGTCAGGTTTTAAAATATATCTTCGCTAGCTTAAGTAAGCTAGCTGGCACGCCCTGTTTGTTTAAATAGGACTTAGGCACAAGAAAAGGTTCGCTTCAGGCCTAAGAACCAGGAGCGGGAATTTTCTGCGTCTACAGGTTTACTTAAAGTCGAGTGAGTTGCTATTTCAATTTGGGTGAGTTCGCATCATCGCTCTCAAAAAAGCCCAAAAAGGATTTTCGCATCCCTGCGTTCGTTCGCTTTCAAAAAGCCCTCGAATCCTCACTCAAACCACATTGAAAATAGGCCACACATTCACACACATATCAAGCCTAAATAGATAAAATTCACAAAGATTTAGGGTCGTCCAACATCCATAATAAAAATTACAATGAAGGCACAAATCAAATTCATCAAACACTGATCATTCGAAGTTAATATTTGTTTGGAAAATCGAAGTTTCTAAGCGTTTACACTGACCCTTGAGCATCGGTTGAAGAAGGTTTAAACGAAAAGATCCCGCTTTCCTACAATCATCAAAAAGTTAGAAATATTTCAAAAACCTTCGCTAGTTTGAGTAAGCTAGCTGGTACACTCGCAAAAAGACATAGGCACGAAAAGGTTCACTTCAGGTTCCATAAACCAGGAGTGGGAATTTTCTCGTTTACAATGCACAAATATTACAACTCGGGGAGAGACTTCGCTCCATTAATACAACCCCGTTACGAATTGAATTTAAAGGAAAAAGCAGTTTGAAACAAAGTTTGAAAGGCTTACACTTTTTCCCTAACACGAGCTCGGGATTCGGCTAGGTCAAGTCCACCCCGCCCCAAGATGGTTCAGCCCAAGGGTTCAGCTGAGTCCTTCAAGTGGGTCGGTTCCAATGCAAGGTCGGCCCAAGGTGCAGCCAAGGTGATGTAGCCAAGGGGTGTAGCCGGGCCACCCAAGTGATTCAGCCCAAGGGTTCAGCTGGGTTCTTGCTGGGCTCGGTCAAAGGTAAGTTGGCCAAGGTTGCAGCACAGTTCGACACTTGGTTGCAGCCCGAAGTCATGGTGCAGCAAGTGGGTCAAGGTGTTCTGTTCGGCCAGCCAAGCGTTGGACTAGGGGTTGATTTAGGGTGGCGGTTCAAGGTGGGTCAAAAGGGTTTTGGTTTAAGGGTTTGGCTAGGTTCGGCTAGTTTCAATGTTCAGTCGGGTGTAGGTCGGTTTGGGTTTGATGCAGCCAAGGGTTCAAGGCCGAAGTAGCGGTTCAGCCCAAGGTGTAGAACAAGTCAAAGTCGGCCAGCAAGTGGATTTAGACAAGGTGCAGGTGTAGACACGCGAAAATTTTTACTTTGGGTTCTTAGGCCTAAAGTGAACCTTTTTTGTGTCTAAGTCGCTTTAGGACGTACCAGCTAGCTTACTCAAATTAGTGAAGTATTTTTGAAATATCTGACTTATGGGGCGACTGTGGACAAGTGGGATCTTTTCGTTGTAAACTTTCTTGAACCGGTGCTCAAGGGTAGGTTTAAACGCTTAGAAAATATCGATTTTGAACAAGCACATGGTCTTTTGAAAAGAATACAAAAGTATTTGAGCAGTTGTATGCCTATTTGCATATTTTATTTACGTGGGGTTGAAGGTATCCAAGTCTTTCAGTTTTATCTACTTAGGCGGGATGTGTGTGCATCAAGTGGCCTAAGGTTGGCATGTTTGCACGGGGTATTTTGGGCTTCTTTGGATGCAAGTATGCGCAATATCTAGAGTTTGGCGGGTATGCTATGCAACTCACACAACTTGAATGTAAAACTCGAAATTGAAAGACATAGAAGGGAATTACCCAAATTGGATACAACCCACATGACTTGAATGTAAATTGCAGAAGAGAAATTACGGAAGGGAGATATAGATATAAGAGCGGAAAGGCTCAATGTGCACGTGTGTGTTTGTGTATAAATTGAAGGACAACTCACACGACTTGAATTTAAAAGCCACCCGACTAAAATGTAAAGTGCGGAAATGGGAAATACATATATATATATATATATATATATATATATATATATATATATATATATATATATATATATATATATATATATATATATATATATATGAGCCCGAAGGTCGTCAACGTGTGCGTGTGTGTTTGTGTGTAAATGGAAAGACAACTCACACACACGACTTGAAATTTAACTTGCAGAACGGGGAAATATAGATATAAGAGCGGAAAGGCTCAACGTGTGCGTGTGTGTTGTGTATAAATGTAAAGACAACTCACACGACTGAAATTTAACAACCCGGAATGTAAAGACGTACACAACTGAACCGGGAAAACTCACGCAGGTGAAAGTATATAGATAGGACTACATCTTAGTGGCTGCCAAGGCCAAAAACGTGCGTGAGTGCATGAGCAAGTGCCCGGGTGTTCCTTGGGTGCGAGTGTGGAAATTGAAATGACAAACTCACACGACTTTAAAGTAACAACCCGAAATGAAATTGTAGCTTATATGGCTCTTACTAGAGTCTTTGGAGTAAGAGCGAAAGCTCAATTGTGTACGTGGGTGCTTGGTATACGAGATAAGAGCTAAGGCTCAAGTGCACGTGTGTGTCTCGTGTACAAGATAAGAGCTAAGGCTCAAGTGCACGTATGTGTCTCATGTGTCAAGCACCAATATTACATCCCAGGGGGAGACAACGCTCTATTAAGACAACCTCGTATCCGAATTGAATTAAGTATGGATGGAGTAATGTAAATACCGAATTTTAAACACTTACAAGTGATTCGGGCTTTTCTTCTCCTCGCTCACGCTCGGGCTTTTGTCCACCTTGGGCTTGCATCCACCTTGGGCAGCCAAGAGGGGTCTCCCTAGGCAGGTTTGAGAGAGTTTTAGTGGGCTTTGAGGAGGCGCGTGGGCTTGGGACTTAGGAGGACTTAGGTGAGGCCAAAAGAAGGGTCATGGCAAACAAGGGCTGGTCCTAGTCGGTTGGATAGGAGGTTACGGCAACAAAGGGTGGCTTAGCTAAGGCTAGTCACTACCTAGTGTGGGGCTGGTCCTAAGGTAGGTCACGGTGTGGGAGTTAGGTAGGTTATGCAGCTAACCAGGTGGCGCGGCAGAAGGTGTAGGCGCGGGCGCTCAGGCGCCAGGCGTTGGACAGGGGTGCTAGGTGCGTAGGCAGGGCGCGGGAGGCATCAGGGGGTGCTGTAGGGGCGCGCTCGTGGCGCGGGTGGCTAAGGGGCGCCGCAGGGGCGTGCTAGGGGTGCAGGTGGCACGCAGGGCGCGCGGACAGGGCGCGGTTGGAGCGGCAGGGGCGCGCGACTGGTTGGGACGTCCTTGGGGGTTTGGGGGTCTAGCTTAGGTGTTTAGTTTGAGTCAGTTAGGTTGGATTAGGTTCAGTTAGGGTGAGGTTTAGTGAAGTGGGTTAGGTGATTAGGCTAGGTTTAGGCTAAGATTTAGGGGGATTTGGCTAAGATTAGGGGACCTACCTCTTGGAGCCAGTCCTTCTTGGTTGAGCCCACTCCCATGAGCGGTTGCAGCCTCCCTTGATCGAGCTCACCTTAGTTGCAGCCCACTTAGCCCACAAGGCTTGAACCCACACTCACCGTTGAGCCCACATGGCTAGGTTTATCACTCACTCTCTCTCCTCCCCAAGCAAATTCACGTGTAGCATTTTGGGGACCCCTCACCTCTATTTATAGGCAAATGAGGTGGGTCTTGGATATGGGTTTTGGATTTGGGTCCTAGAATCCAGATCCAATCCAAACACTATTTGGGTCTGGATCTTGAATCTCAAATATTTTGGATCCATATCTGACCCAAATCCAAACATTTATATGGATTTGGATATTTTGGTCCAGATCCAATCCAATCCAAACACTATTTGGATCCAATCCAAATCAAAACACTATTTGGATCGATCCAAATCCAAACACTATTTGTATATGGATTTGGATATTTATGGTCCAGATCCAATCCAAATTCTCTCTCGACAGTCCTTCTTGGAGTTTCGAAATGGAAGGTTTGTGCGGGCCCTGGCTTTATCAGCCCTCCGTCTTATGCTGGGTTTTCCCCAGTTTTGTCGTCCGAATTCCTTCTCGCCTTTCTGGACTTCGTTTCTGCTCAATTTCTCCATTTCTGGCTTAGATTTTTGTTGCTTAGATGGATATGCTTGACTTGGCTTTTAGGTGCTATTGGCTTACAATCTGCATCAGGACTGGACCTTCCTTTTGCCTTTGACCCTGGCTTTTCAGGCCAAGGTGCTGCTTTTGGTCTTCTGCACCTGTTTCTGAGGCTGCTTTCGATTTGCCCCTTTTGAGCTGCTTTATGAGCTGCTTCTTGATCAGGCGTGTTCGTCTTTGGCTTTTTGGCAAAATGAGACTTGGCCCGAGCTTAAGAAATCCACATTGGATATGGGGTTTCAAAACATAATTTACAAGCTTTTGGAAACTCCTGGGTTTTCAAAAATCTCAAATTTGGCCTCTCGGATTGATTTTCAAACCAGGTGTATGTTTTTACAAAATCGTGGGATTTTGGGGTGTTTACAGATGCCCCTCTTTGGCATTATCCAAATTTATTTGGATGATGGCAAAGACGACAACACCCCTATTTACTTTCTCCTTGGATTTGTCCTCGAGAATATGGGATCGTCCCAGTTTTTGGGAAAATATTTTCTTTAAGCCCGATAATAGGGGATTTTCGTTAAAGGGGACTTTGCCTAAGATGGTGCTAGTCCTGAATGGGATTGTGCAAGTGTGCATGCGTGCATATGAATGATGGGCATGGGATGATATGCTAGGAAGTATGATCTCCTAGAGACTTAATGTAATAGTCGAACTTGGGAGTCTTATGAAGACCTGCAGTACCAAGTGAGCTGGTCTTATGTTGCTCGATGTTTGAGGCTTTTCTAAACTCGTTTTTGAATGAGGAAAGCTCCTTTTAGCTGCAATCAATCCTAAGGACTTCAGCTTTTCATGTTTTCCCTTTACTTGATTCTTGACACTCGCTAATCTAGTGGAGGTTTTATAAGAAAATCAAGCAATATTTCAAAATTCCTATGCCTTACTCAGACGTCTAACTCTCAAACAAGATGAAATTCAAATAAGCAAATCCTATTTTTACTTTAGGATTCCCTAGAATGAACCTTTCTTAACCTTGGGATAAGTCGCAGGGATGGGAAAGAGTTTACCATGGTCCCTTCTGGAATGTCCAGTGGTTTGAGGCACAGAGGCGAAAAACTGCTCTTTTTGAGCTTTTTGGCCCTTTTCTTCTGTTTTTCGTAGAGGGCCTCCCTTTGAGAGTATTTTTTCTTTATTCCCTCTTTTCCATAGAATACACGATTTTTCTTTTGATTTAACTTTCTTTTGGGAAAGAGACTTGGCAGGGGTTTCCCTTTTTCTTTTTGGCCAAGTTTTTCTCTTGGGGAAAGAGAAGAGAAACGAGGAAGGACTTATCCCAAGGATCTACTCGATTCATCCCAAATCAGCCTATTTAGAAATAACACGTACTACTTGCAAGTATCTTGCTATTTTGAACAAGGCTTCTTTTGTAAAAAGAAGGATTTTTGAAATGTGACCCATTGGTTTTGAAAAACTCCGCTTTTTCACAAGCAATCGAGTCTCTCATTCAGGGTTCTATGATTTGCTTTGATCCTCATTCACGAAGTTCAAAAGGAGGTTTTCAAAATATTTTCGAAATAGGGCTTAGCTTAGACCCTACACGTAGTATTTTTTCAAAAATTGAGCATTCATAGGATCGGTTAAGTTCCTACTCTCAACATCGACTAGCCAATAGCATTATTCATGGTGGTTCCACGTACAACATAAGGGACATCCACGAAATAGCATCATTCGTATTATTCGTGGTGGTTCCACGTACAACATAAGGTGGACCAAAAATAACCCGCTCTAAGTATTTTCATTGCCATCATATTGGCATTAACATGCCCTCCACATTCTCCATCGTGGAATTCATGCATTATTATCCTAGCCTCCTCCAGGTCGATACACCTTAGTAAGATGCCAGTAAAACTCCTTTTGTAAAGAACCCCTCCCAGAATCGTATATCGGGTAGAAATCTTTCGTATAAAAGCTTTATCTTTAGATGTAGCGAATTCTGAAAATCCTCAATTTTCTAAGAAACTTTTTATGTCTTGAAACCAAGGTTTTTCCGTATGAGTTGGTTTGTTTTGGCAAATTTCAAGATCGTGTGTGGATGGAGTGGGCGAGTGCCATATTTCTAAGGGTTTGGTTCCCAAAGTGGGATCGACCCTTAGGGCTGAGCCCAAGGATGAGAGGGCATCGGCTATGCCATTATCCTCTCTTCTTACATGTGTGAGTGTACACGATTTGAATGACTCGACCAGCTTGGTGGCCAACTCATGGTATGGAAGAAGTTTTTCGTTTTTAACTTGCCAAATCTTTAACACTTGGTTTATGACAAGTAAAGAATCTCCAAAGACTTCAATGCATGATGCCCCTAGAGTTTTTGAAATTTTTAAGCCTTGTATGAGTGCTTCATACTCGGCTGTGTTGTTGGAACATTCGAAATCTAGGCGAATGGCTATGGGTATTTCTCCCTTTTCAGGGGATATGAGGATGATTCCTGCCCCAACCCCTCTTTGGTTTCGTGCCCCATCGAAGTGCATCTTCCACACTTGGTTTTCGTTTGAGCAATTTGATAAAATGTGATTTTGAAATTGGTTTTGAAATATGCCTTCATCGGGCATTTTGTCAAGTGTGGGATATGAATCTTCCAAAGGGAAGTCAGCCACAAGAGGGCTTGGCCCTTGATGAAAGTTTGATGGTGGAATTTCAGGTCATACTCCATCAAGAGGAGCTGCCATTTACCCAGTCTACCCGTGAGGATAGGTTTTTCAAATAAATGCTTGATTAGATCAAGCCTAGACACTATCCAGATCTCATGATCTAGGAAGTAGTGTCGAAATTTCTAGCAGGCCCATACCAAGGCCAAGCATGTCTTCTCCATGGCTTGATAATTTCATTCATAAGCCAATAGAGTTTTCGAACTACAACAATATTTGACAACCAATCAGAATACGTAATGGGTTTTATAAAACTGGCCTTTAGCAAATCTTCTAAACCTTTAACTTGCGCATGTACGTTCAGATGAATCTTTCTAAGCTTTTGCTTTATGGGTGTCGAATCCGAATCTAGGGGAAGACAATGCTCGACGACTCTTGGGTCTATACCGGGCATGTCTTCATACGTCCATGCAAACACATCTATATAGGTTTTCAAGAATGCAATTGTAGACACTGAAAATTTTTACTTACGGGTTCTTAGGCCTAAAGTGAACCTTTTCGCAATCTACATTCGCTTTATGGGCGTGCCAGCTAGTTTACTTTAACTAGCAAAGTATGTTTTGAAAATAATCTGACTTTTGAAAGGCGATTGTAGGCAAGCGGGATTTTTACGTTGCAGACCTTCTTGCACTGATGCGCAAGGGTCAGTCTGTACGCTTAGAGACTTCGTTTTGAAACAAGTTTAACTCAAAATATATTTTGAATGAAAAAGTGTTTTAAAACCTTTTGAAAACCATGCATTTGGGCGATTTTGATTTTGTAAGGTTTGGACGACCCTAAGTCTTTCAAATTTTAATATACTTAGGCACAATGTGCATGCATCAAAATAGCCTAAGTCTTGGCATATTTGCACGATTGATTCGGGTTGTTTTTATATGATTTTCAGATTTTAGATCACGTGGATTTGCACGTGCCTAAGTCTTCATTTTTATCCCTTTATGGGCCACCTAGGTGTGTGTTATGAACACTCCACTACATGGGGCGAATTTGAGCGGGAGTACGGGGCTTGCTTTGATGCAATATGCGTCCTACCTCGTGGTATGGCGTAGATGCAATGCAAACTCACGCTACTCCAAAGGAAAAACCCGAAATGTAAAGACAATGCCGAAGGGAAATAACCGAAGGGAAATGACTTGTAAAGTAAATAGCCGAAGGGAAATGACTTGTAAAGTAAATAGCAAAAGGGGAAATATGGCTATATCTTAAGAGCGGAAAGGCTCAATTGTGTAAGTGTGTGTCGTGTATATATTGAAAGACAACGCACACGACTTGAACCTTAAAACCCGAATCTTAAAGACATAGCCGAAAGAAATACTCTATATAGAGTATATGTAGGGGCCCTTACTTGGGTCTTGCAAATAAGAGCGAAGGCTCAATGTGTGTGTGTGCTTGAATTGAAAGACTTACACACACGACATGAAATGAAACCCAAATATAAATTGCAGTATGCCTTGACTAAGGTCTTGGGAGTAAGAGCGAAGGCTCAATGTGTGTGCGTGTGGGAATGTAAAGACAGCTCACACGACATAAATGAAACCCAAATATAACTGCAATAAGGCCTTTACTAAGTCTTGGGAGTAAGAGCGAAGGCTCAATGTGTGTGCGTGTGGAAAATGGAAAGACAACACACACGACTTAATTAAAAACCCCCTTGACTTAAAATATATAAATATAACTATATATTAAGTGCTTGTTAGGCCCGTGTGTGTGCAAGAAGTGTACGACTAAGAGCGGAAAGGCTCAAGTGCGTGTGTGTGTGGGTGTGTTAAACCACGTTATTACAATCGGGGGGAGACGAAGCTCCTTTACTACAACCCCGTATCAAAATTTAATTGAATATAAAGCAAGTTAATGTAATAGACCAAGTTTACACACTTACAAATAGCTGGTCCATGTTCAACTTGCTTGCACGTGGGCTCACGGTTCACCTTGGGCAGCCAAGAGGGGGTTATCCTAGGTGGCTTTGAGGGAGGTTCTATGGGGCACGGTTAGGGCCTTAGGGAAGCTTAGGTTCGACCAAGACAGGGGTTGTTTAGGGTCTGTCCTAGGGTGCAGGTCACAGCCAGGGTGTAGGTCAGGTCGGCAGGGGGGTGGTCAAGTCGGCTGGGAGGCAGTCGGGTCGGCAGGAAGCAGTCGGGTGGCTGGCGCGGCCGTTGGGCGCCTGGCGCAGCAGACGGGCGCCTGACGCGGCTGTAGTGGCGCGGGGCGCGCTGTGGCGCAGGACGCGCTGCGGCGCGGGGCGTGCAGGCAGCCGAAGGGCGCGAAAGCGTCAGGTGAGGCGCGCGGCAGGGCGCGGCAGCGTCAGGGCTGCGCGGCAGGAAGCAGGGCACGTGGTAGGCGTCCGGGGGTTTCGGTTCATGGTTTGGGGATGTTTTGAGGCGGTTGGGGTTAGGTTAGGTCTAGTTAGGGTTCAGTTAGGGTTAGGTTGGTTCAGTTAGGGTTAGGTTCAGTTGGGGTTAGGTTTAGAGGGGTGTAGAGAGAATGGCTAGGTTAGGTTAGGCTTACCTCTTGGAGCCGGTCCTTCATGGCTTGATCCCACGTCTCCACGGTTGCAGCCACTTGGTCCAGCCCACCTTGGTTGCAACCCCTTGGTCTAGACCCACTTAGCCCACATGGCTTGAACCCACCTCACCCAATGAGCCCACATGGCTAGGTCTATTACTCCCTCTCTCTCCTCCCAAATATTTGTATGAACCCTTTACATGGACCCCCTCACCTCTATTTATAGAGATTTGAGGTGGGTCTTGGATTTGGGTTTGGGTTTGGGTTTGGATCCATACCCAAATCCAAACACTATTTGGATATGGATATTGGATCTCGAATATTTTGAGATCCGTATCCGATGCAAACCCAACATTTTTATGGATATGGATCTGGATATTTTGATCCCGATCCGATCCAATCCAAACACTATTCATTACATGGATTTGGATTTGGATATATATGGTCCAGATCCAAATCAAAATTTCTTCGGACAGTCCTTCTTGGCTTCTCGAGGCGAACGATCTGTGCGGGCATTGGCTTCATCAGTGCTCCGTCTGGTGTTGGGTTTTCCCCAACTTTGTCGTCCGGACTCCGTCTCACCGTTCTAGACTCCGTTGAGATTTTCATCAAACGGGCTCTACTTTCTTTTGTTTTTTTATCAGGGAGTGGCTTCTGAAGCTCTCGGCTTGAATCCTCTTTGGGCCTAGGGTCTTCCTTTGCTTTCTGTACCTATTTTCATATTTTAAAACAGGTTGTCGTTTTGGCTCAAACGAGCTTTTTCGAGAGTTTTTTGAAATATAGAAGATTTAGTGTATTTACAGTAATGAATGATGATTTTTCATGGTCATGCAAACATGCGCCTATCTTAATGTGTTTGGGCTTTGATTCATTCCCTAAATTGATCTCTATGAAATCCTCTCCTACAGAATTCGAAGGTTTTTCAAAATCAAGGATTTTGTTAAACTCGGGAAGCTCAGAAGCCGAATCCTCCTCTAGGAGAAGGGGATCCTCTTCTGGGCTTTGATCATTCTCGAGAGTATTGAATCCTAGGGAATTTGATCTTGATGCATGGGTTTTGAAAATAACTGGTTTTTGTTTTGGAATTTCAACGGGTTTCGAAGCTTTTGGTCTTGTTATGAAGACAACTTTCTTTTCGAAATCCTTAGCTTTTTCCAAATTTTTACCAGGAGCTGGTATATACAGGATTTTGTTTTTGGGAATTTCTAATTTTTTGATTTTTTTGGATTTTTGTAAAGCAAAGACACTCGGAGATATACAAACAACACTTTTTTCGATTTTACACTTCTCAAATGTTTTTGGTTTTTGAGATTTTTCAATTTTTTGAATTTCAAGATTTTTTAATTTTTTTGGATTTTGGTTCAAGAAGGAATCTTCCATCATACCTACAAAGGAAAACGCCACAAGTTAGACTCTAAACAAGAGGTCTAAATCATAGGTTTATGCTTCACTAGGTTCCAGGGCACCCTTGACCCAGGTGGTCACAGGTGGTGGTTCTGGTGGTATTTTTGGAATATAGCCGATCCCATATCGGCTTGGGTTGATTCTAGGCACTATGGGCTCGAGGAGACCCTGACTTTGTGTCTCTAGACTTTGGTAGGGCATATATCCCATGTTCAATAGCATGTTCCATGATTTTTTGTTTTTTGAAAAGTTTTGATATAATTCATGGTTTTGGAACTTGCTATCGTCCATGTTATGCTCGTATGGCTTTTTATCTAGGGTTCTGGGGAACAGACGACACTTGGTCTTTCCTAGGATCGTGATGGTTTTGAGTGGGCGAGCCTTGGTCTACCCCTTGATGTACAACATCTTCCTAGGCTTTTGAAGGACGAGCTTGGGTGGCTCGACCAAGACTTGCACCAGATCATCCTCAAAGGCTGGGTGACCCGATAAGCATGGGAAATTCTGTATTCCCTGAAGCTGAGGATGACTCTCACCTAGAATTACCATGACTTGATCCTCGAAGGGGATTTTTACACACCTATGGAAGGTGGATGGCACAGCTCGCAGGTTGTGTATCCATGGCCTCCCAAGCAATAGGTTGTAGTGGGGGTGAATGTCTAAGAAGTGGAACACCCCCATGTGGGCTATGCCCCCCGTTTCCATGGGTAATTCTATGTCTCCTAGTGGTCTAGATGCATTCCCATCGTATCCAGTGATTACGATGGGGCTTGGGTTTACGGAGGTCAAGGTGACTCCGATTTGACATGCTACGTGGAGCGGAAGGATGTTGAGACCTCCTCCCCCATCAACTAATACCTGTCCAGAGGATGGTGATTCAATACCACCTCGATATGCAGTGCTTGGTTGTGGGCTTCATATGGTCTTTCGATATCCTCTTCCGAGAACACGATGAGCGTCTTTACACATATAGGTGCCACTTGGATTGACAAGAGCTCCGGGGTTATATTTGAGCTAACCTTAGCTCTTTCTAGGATTTTTTATAAGACAAGTCTATGCCTAGGCGAGGTTTGTATCAGCTCTAGGATGGACATGTTAATTGGAATCTTTGAAAGATGATTTTCAAAATCATACAAGGTTAAAACATTTTTCCTTTGTCCATTTTTGGCGAAATTCTAGGGATACATGCTTTTGAAGGGCCAGAAACACTGACCACTTTTTTAGCACTTTGTAGATGTGAGGGTTGATAGATCCTTCCAAACCTAGTCACCTCCCCCACGATCAGCCTAGGGTTCGCGACTATTGTGGCTCTACTTGTGTGCTTTGGAGCACCTTGGATTTGTAAAATGGTTCTAACCGGGGGCGGGACTCTGGGCGCTCCCCAGATTACTACTTGGGCTATTTTCCTATGAAGGATTAGAGATGGTGCTCAAGTAGGCAAACCAGAATGAAATGCATGCACTAGACTCTTTGAAATCGAGAGAGCACATACCTCTTTGCCCTTCCCACTTGTGCTTGCGTGATTTGGGAAGGGTTCTTTGAAAATAGCTTGGGCAGGCTCTGTTCCTCCATGACCTTGAGCTGGCCCTGTGCTATCAAGTTCTCAATCTTGTTTAAAAGGGAAAAACACTTGCTGGTATCATGACCTTTCAGTCGATGATACTTCCAAAATCTATTTAGAAATTTCCCTTTTGGGGGTGTCCCCTTTGGAATTTCTGGGAGTGTAATCATTTCTTGTGCGAGTAGGAGGTCCAGGACCTCCGAAACAGGTTGCTCTAAGGGCGTGTACTCCCATTTTTCAAAATTTTTTTGCAATTTTTCAATTTTTTGCTCGGTTTTCTTAGAAGTACCAGCCGGGTTTGTTTCCACTCAAACGTTTGCAATTTTTAGGGGCTTTGCCCCTTTGTCCATCGTGGGCATCCCGTATGTGCCGGGTTTTTCCAACTGAGTATTTGGTAAAACACTCCCTTTCCATAAGTGATCGTATACTCCCTTCTTCAAATTTGTTTCGCAAAGGGATACTTTTTTAATCAACTTGTGAAAAGTCAAGATTTCATGTAAGGAGAAAAGGGTTTTTAATTTAGGTTTAAAATTATCGAGGATGAGCATTGTTGCACATCCTTCTGATATTGGCTCTTGCCCTAGGAGGGACCTCCATCGAACGATGAATGCGTGTACATCCTCGTTCGTTGCTTGTTTTATATCCCTCAAAGTATTTAAATTTGGTGTAACTTCTATGTTATGTGAAAACCTTTGCATAAAGCAGTTCGCTAACTCTTCAAAAGTTGCGAACTGACTCAAATCGTAAGAAGCGAGCCATTTTGAAGCAGTTCCTTTGAGGGAAAGGGGAAACCAATAAATCCACTTCATCGAGTCCTTTTTCTTGTGGGCTCGACGAGAAAAGAGTTGTAGGTGGGATCTAGGATCACCCGTGCCATCATACTGATGGAAATTCAGTACTTCATCGTCACTGTCTGTTTCATAATCCAAATGAAGGAAATCAGACAGGGCGTACGTTCTTTTCTCTTTATTTTGCCCTTTTAGCAGCTATTATAGGGCTTTCCTGTCCTTGTGAGTGAAGGACTCGTGGTATTGGTTTCCCTCCATAGCGGAGGTTTCCTTGGGTTTGCGAGGTTTTTCACATTTCTTTTTAGCCTTTGCTAGTTTGCCGTGAGATGAACACGAATCAGCTGCCTCGGCTTCTTGGCTAAGTGCAGCGATCTTGGCTTCAAAGTCTTTTCGCAAATCCTCTATTTCTTCTCTCTTATTTCTAGTTTTCGAAAATCTCTTTGAGTGAAAACTTGATGTGCGTGAGACCTAGCTGGTCACCTCATTGGAGTTTGAACTCGACATGACTCCGATGCTTTTCAAAAACCAACTATGAAATGCACAAAAAGGCAAAGAGTTAAATACTTTTCTGGAAAGTTTTTTAAGAGGTTTGCTTGTTTTTATCAATTTTTCTTAAGACCCAGGTCCCACCGGGCATGCCAATTTCTGTAGACACACGAAAATTTTTACTCTGGGTTCTTAGGGCTGAAGTGAACCTTTTTTGTGTCCAAGTAACTTTAGGGCGTACCAGCTAGCTTACTCAAATTAGCAAAGTATTTTTGAAATATCTGACTTATGCGGCGACTGTGGACAAGTGGGATCTTTTCGTT
The DNA here is from genome assembly GCA_036023115.1 of Brasenia schreberi. Lineage (NCBI taxonomy): Eukaryota > Viridiplantae > Streptophyta > Magnoliopsida > Nymphaeales > Cabombaceae > Brasenia > Brasenia schreberi. The sequence continues at coordinate 14,426,441 of JAYKKT010000061.1, forward strand.
GTAAACTTTCTTGAACCGGTGCTCAAGAGTCGGTTTAAACGCTTAGAAAATATCGATTTTGAACAATTACATGGTCTTTTGAAAAGAATACGAAAGTATTTGAGCGATTGTATGCCTATTTGCAGATTTTATTTACGTGGGGTTGAAGGTATCCAAGTCTTTCAGTTTTATCTACTTAGGCGGGATGTGTGTGCATCAAGTGGCCTAAGGTTGGCGTGTTTGCACGGGGTATTTTGGGCTTCTTTGGAAGCAAGTATGCGCAATATCTCGAGTTTGGCGGGTATGCTATGCAACTCACACAACTTGAATGTAAAACTCGAAATTGAAAGACATAGTTGAAGGGAATTACCCAAATTGAATGCAACTCACATGACTTGAATGTAAATTGCAGAAGGGAAATTGCGGAAGGGAGATATAGATATAAGAGTGGAAAGGCTCAATGTGCACGTGTGTGTTTGTGTATAAATTGAAGGACAACTCACACGACTTGAATTTAAAAGCCACCCGACTAAAATGTAAAGTGCGGAAATGGGAAATACATATATATATATATATATGAGCCCGAAGGTCGTCAACGTGTGAGTGTGTGTTTGTGTATAAATGGAAAGACAACTCACACACATGACTTGAAATTTAACTTGCAGAACGGGGAAATATAGATATAAGAGCGAAAAGGCTCAATGTGTGCGTGTGTGTTGTGTATAAATGTAAAGACAACTCACACGACTGAAATTTAACAACTCGAAATGTAAAGACGTACACAGCTGAACCGAGAAAACTCACGCAGCTGAAAGTATATAGATAGGACTACATCTTAGTGGCTGCCAAGGCCAAAAAGGTGCGTGAGTGCTTGAGCAAGTGCCCGGGTGTTCCTTGGGTGCGAGTGTGGAAATTGAAATGACAAACTCACACGACTTTAAAGTAACAACCCGAAATGAAATTGTAGCTTATATGGCTCTTACTAGAGTCTTTGGAGTAAGAGCGAAAGCTCAATTGTGTACGTGGGTGCTTGGTATACGAGATAAGAGCTAAGGCTCAAGTGCACGTGTGTGTCTCGTGTACGAGATAAGAGCTAAGGCTCAAGTGCATGTATGTGTCTCATGTGTCAAGCACCAATATTACATCCCGGGGTGAGACAACGCTCCATTAATACAACCTCGTATCCGAATTGAATTAAGTATGGAAGGAGTAATGTAAATACCGAATTTTAAACACTTACAAGTGATTCGGGCTTTTCTTCTCCTTGCTCACGCTCGGGCTTGTGTCCACCTTGGGCAGCCAAGTGGGGTCTCCCTAGGTGGGTTTGAGAGAGTTTGAGTGGGCTTTGAGGAGGCGCGTGGGCTTGGGACTTGGGAGGACTTAGGTGCGGCCAAGAGAAGGGTCACGGCAAACAAGGGCTGGTCCTAGTCGGTTGGATAGGAGGTTACGGCAACAAAGGGTGGCTTAGCTAAGGCTAGTCACTACCTAGTGTGGGGCTGGTCCTAAGGTAGGTCACGGTGTGGGAGTTAGGTAGGTTATGCAGCTAACCAGGTGGCGCGACAAAAGGTGCAGGCGCGGGTGCTCAGGCGCCAGACGTTGGACAAGGGCACTAGGTGCGTAGGCAGGGCGCAGGAGGCATCAGGGGGTGCTGTAGGGGCGCGTTGGTGGCGCGGGTGGCTAAGGGGTGCCGCAGGGTCGTGCTAGGGGTGCAGGTAGCACGCAAGGCGCACGAACAAGGCGCGGTTGGAGCGACAGGGGCGCGCGGCTGGCTAGGACATCCTTGGGGGTTTTGGGGTCTAGCTTAGGTGTTTAGTTTGAGTCAGTTAGGTTGGATTAGGTTCAGTTAGGGTGAGGTTTAGTGAAGTGGGTTAGTTGATTAGGCTAGGTTTAGGCTAAGATTTAGGGGGATTTGGCTAAGATTAGGGGACCTACCTCTTGGAGCCAGTCCTTCTTGGTTGAGCCCACTCCCATGCGTGGTTGCAGCCTCCCTTGATCGAGCTCACCTTGGTTGCAGCCCCCTTAGCCCACAAGGCTTGAACCCACACTCACCCTTGAGCCCATATGGCTAGGTTTATCACTCACTCTCTCTCCTCCCCAAGCAAATTCACGTGTAGCATTTTGGGGACCCCTCACCTCTATTTATAGGCAAATGATGTGGGTCTTGGATATGGGTTTGGGATGTGGGTCCTAGAATCCAGATCCAATCCAAACACTATTTGGGTTTGGATCTCGAATCTCGGATATTTTGGATCCATATCCGACCCAAATCCAAACATTTATATAGATATGGATCTGGATATTTTGGTCCAAATCCAATCCAATCCAAACACTATTTGGATCCAATCCAAATCAAAACACTATTTGGATCGATCCAAATCCAAACACTATTTGTATATGGATTTGGATATTTATGGTCCAGATCCAATCCAAATTTTCTCTGGACAGTCCTTCTTGGAGTTTCGAAATGGAAGGTTTGTGCGGGCCCTGGCTTTATCAGCCCTCCGTCTTATGCTGGGTTTTCCCCAGTTTTGTCGTCCGAATTCCTTCTCGCCTTTCTGGACTTTGTTTCTGCTCAATTTCACCATTTCTGGCTCAGAATTATGCTGCTTGGATGGATATGCTTGACTTGGCTTTTAGGTGCTATTGGCTTACAATCTGCATCAGGACTGGACCTTCCTTTTGCCTTTTGACCCTGGCTTTTCAGGGCAAGGTGCTGCTTTTGGGCTTCTGCACCTGTTTCTGAGGCTGCTTTCGATTTGCCCCTTTTGAGCTGCTTTATGGGTTGCTTCTTGATCAGGCATCGTCTTCCATGCTTCACCTGTTCGTCTTTGGCTTTTTGGCAAAATGAGACTTGGCCCGAGCTTAAGAAATCCATATTGGATACGGGGTTTCGAAACAGAATTTACAAGCTTTTGGAAACTCCTAGGTTTTCAAAAATCTCAAGTTTGGCCTCTCGGATTGATTTTCAAACCAGGTGTATGTTTTTACAAAATCGTGGGATTTTGGGGTGTTTACAGCAGGTCAAGGCCGTGTGATTCGGTTCAGGCCAGATAGGTTCAGTTTTGCACGAGATGGTTCAGCCCAAGTCCAAGTTCGGCCTAGGCTTGTGGGTCTTGTAGGTGCCGGTTCAAGTCAAGGGTTCAGCACTTGGGTTCAGTTTGAGTTCAAGGGGGGGGGGGGGGGGGTGGGGGGGTCAAGTCAAGGCTTACCTTGGTGCAGCCACTCCTTAGTCAAACTTGATCCAAGGTGCAACCGGTCCACCTTTTGCAGCCCACCATAGTCAAACTCTAGCCATCATGTTGGTGCAGCCACCTTAGCCTAGGTCAAACTCCTCTTGGTTGCAGCCCACCCCCTAGGTCAAACCAACAAGGTTGCAACCCATTAGCCCTAGGTCAAGCCAAAGTGGTCAGGCCCACATTTGTTGACTTTCACTCACTCTCTCTCCTCCTTTTCCCAAGCTCCCCAAATGACCAAGATTGTGCTCACATAACCCCCTTGGCCCTATTTATAGGCCAAGGGTGGTTCTTGGTTTTGGGTTTGGATCCTAGGATCTAACCTAATCCAAAATCAAATGGTCCTGGATCTGGATTTTTTTGTCCAGATCCAATCCAAAATTTCCTTTTTGAGTTCTTCTTTGGTGCACGAAACGGATGATTTCTGAGCGGACTCCGGTTCCTCGGCGACCAGTTTTTAGGCTGGGTTTTTCCTAGTCCTTTTGTCTGGCCAATTTCTCACTTTCAGGACTTTTTGTCGTTTGATTTTTATCTGTCTGGTCCCGTTTGGAGTTTTCACTTGATGAGGTCAAATTTGGATTTTTCAACAAACTTCTGATTTTCGTTTTTATAGGCCTGGTGCTTGATCTCTAACGGATTCATCAAGGTCTTGGCTTCTTCTTTTGTATTTTGGAGCTGAATTCTTATTTTGACTTGGATGGCAGTTTTGATTCTCTGCCTTGTTTTTATCCGAACGGGCTGAGCCTCTCCTTCATTTTTTGACCCGATCTTGAGCTGGATTTTGGATCGGGTTTTACCTGTTTGTTTGAGCTGCTTTGCAAACCTTGGGTTTTTGGCTTGGGTTTGAAAACCTTTATTTTGAAAGATTTTCTGAAAAGGTTTAAACTTCAAAATTTCGGGGTCTTTATAAGTTCAAAACAAAGGTGTGAGCTGGTTTTCGAAATTCAGGAGTTTGTTGAAAACATTTCCATTTTGGGGTGTTTACACTGGTATCCCGACCTTGCGTGAAACGGGTAACTTGTCTTTTTGAAGAGGTCCTACTTGGCTTGAGGTGGGCTTGATTTGGTCTTTTATGAATCTTGATTCCTTGCCTTATCTGGGTCTGTTTTGCTTACCCTTTTTGGTTCTTACCATATCCTCTTTTCGGAGAATTTGCCTCCTTTCGATTCGGCCTTTTATTTAATCCACCTTCACATTAATCTTCCCATTTCCTTTTCGAAATTATTTCAAACATCCAATTTTTCCAACTATTTTCAAATCTATGGGTTTTCAAAAATATTTTCCTGAAACATTTATTTTGAAAATGATGTTTGAAACTTTACGAAATTTGGGAGACCTGTTCAAATCAAGGATTTTCAAATATGCCCTAGTTTATTGTGAAAAACATTTTTAGGGTATTTAAGAATGCCCCTCCTTAACATCAATCAAAATTTATTTGGAAAATGGCAAAGAAGAAAAAACCCTTTTGGTTTTCTTTCCAGGTTTATCCTGAGAGTATAATTTTTTTCTTCATTCCATAATATCTATTTCCTTGGATTTGCTTTTGTGAAGGAGGGGATCTTAGCCAAAGGGTACTTGACAAGAAAATACCTCATCCTAGGATGATCATGCATGGACGACCTCTTTATGTATGCACGTATACATGGAATGTGAGGTGGGGGAAGTGAGTGTTTAGAGACCCATATGTGTGATTCGTGAGCTTGAGAAGAAGCCTATGAATGCCGTCCACCCCAAGCAAGAGGGTTCCCGTATTGTTTCCTTTGATGTTTCGAGTTTTTAAAAAAAAATCAAAAAGGAATCTTTTTTTGGTTTTTATAAAAACGGACTTTCAATTTCTTACATTTTCCCTCACTGGGGTTTTGCTACCCACTAATTAGCAGAGGTTTTGTAGAAGATTTTGAATAACATTATAAATTCAATTTATCATACAACAAGGCCTAATTCTCAAACAAAATGAAATCCAAACAAGTAGGTCTTATTACTGCTATAGGATTTTAATGGTAAACTTTTCTCCATTGGGATAAGCTGTGGGAATTTTGGGAAAGAGTTTCCCATGGTTCCTTTTGAAGCGTCCCGTGATATAAGGCCAAGAAATTTTTTATGGAAAATTACTCTTTTGAGCTTTGGATTTTCTTTTTCTTTTCTTTAAAAGTGAACCTCATATTGGAGGTTTTTGTTTTTCCTTTTCTTTTTGAAAGACCTTTGTATTGGAAGTTTTGTTTTTTTTTTTTCTTTTCTTTTTCTTTTTGAAAGACCTCTGTATTGGAGGTTTTGTTTTTCTTCCTTTTTTTTTATTTTGAAAATTCTCCTTTTTGGGGAGAAATGAAGTGGATGAATACAACTTATCCTTTTAGATACTCGATTAAGCCAAGTATATCTCATTTCCTAATAGCACCTATCATTTGAGAATATTTTAAAATAAGCCTCATTTTCTAAGTCAAAGATTTTTGAAATGTTACTAAATGATTTTGAAAACACTACTTTTCATAAAGCATCAATTCCCTAATTCAAGGTCACATAATTCATTTTGGTCATTCTTTCAGGAAATTTAGAGGAGACCCATTTAAAACTCTTTTCAAAAGAATTTAAAGTAGACCCTAGATATAATATTTTTTTAAGTATTGGTCATTTATAGGGCCGACTAAATTTCTTCCCTCAACATCAATCAACCAATATGTATTATTCGTGGTTGTCCCTCTTACAACATAGGGACCATCCCACTTGGGTCACCGTTTACCACGTGGATGTGGGCCATGATGTTAAAAAATTTTTGATAAAGAGAATGACCTTTGAATGATGTATCATTTATGACATAGTTATACACTCGAGTTTTGTTGGGTGTACCTACGAGGTGTATGACTTTAGAGGTGCAAGGGTTTGACTTTCCTAAGATGTATATGTCCCTAGGAGTGAAAGACTTGGGTGATTCAGGTATTCTTAGGAGATGGACGACCTGAGAAAGGCATGATTTGGGTTCCCCTAGTATATATACATGTGACCCTAGATGGTTTGGGATGAGATGATTTTGGTTCTCCTAATAGGTAGATGATCTTGACAATGGGGAGATGGGATGTAGATGACTTGGGTGAATTGGGCATCTCCATGGCCCTCTCCACTCCACTCAATGGGTCACTTGATAGTGAAGGGAAATTTTGTATTCCCTTGAGATGTGGATTGTCTTCTCCAAAGACTACCACATCCTCGTTATCCCATAGGATTTTAAGGCACTTGTGGAAAGTTGAAGGGATGACCCAGAGGAAATGTATCCAAAGCCTTCCTAACAAAAAGTTGTAGTGGGGGTTTATGTCTAAGACATAAAAAAACCCTACATGTGGTATTTGGCCGACTTCCATGGGTAACTCTTTGGAACCTAAGGGGTGGGATGAGTTGTCATTGTATCCTGTGATTGTGATGACAATTGGACTCAGTTCGAGCTTGGATATAGGTACTCCTATTTGGAAGGCTTGGGTTGGTTGTGCAAAGCTTGGTTGTATCGGGTCTTTCTAATTCGTCCTCGGTAAGTATAATTGGGGCCTTGGTAAAAATAGGGGAGACCAAGAAGGATAAGGATTCGGGAGTTATAGTAGTGTTTTTTCTAAGATTCCCTCTAAGACTTGTTTATATTTAGGTGAGGTTTTTATCAACTCTAAGATAGACATGTTTATGGGAAGTTTTGAAAGATGCAGTTCTAAATCACATGAGGTTAACACAACACTTTTACTCTTGTCAATGCCATGAGATGAATTAGGGATGCATGCTTTTAGGGGGCTAGGCAAAATGACCATCCCTTTGCTAGCTTGTTTAGCTAAGTGTGGGGGTTGATAGATCCTTTCAGATCTAGTCACTTCCCAACACTTTCCCTAGGGCTCGATCCTAACTTGGCTCTAATTTTTTGCCTTAAAGCACTTCTAATCTCTACAGAGTCTTTAATCGGGTGTGAGACTCTAGGCGCTCCCTAGATCACTACATCTTGTCATTTTTTATTAAAGTAGCGTGAACCGTATGCGATTCATGCTCAATCCGACAAACTTGGTTTGGATGAAGACATACCTCTTTGTCCTTCCCACTTGTACTTGCATGATTCGGGAAGGGCTCTTTGAAAATGACTTGAGGGGGCTCCGGTTCCTCCGAGATGTGGAGCCTACCCTGCTTTATCAATTCCTCGATTTTGTTTTTCAAGAAAAGGCACTTATTTGTATCACGGCATTTGAGCCTATGACATTTAGAAAAATCATTCAAAAACTTTCCTTTAGGGGGTGCTTCGAGAATCGTCGAAGACTCACAAGACCTTGTGCTAACAAAATTTGTAAGACTTCCATGAGTGGTTGTCCTACATTGGTGTATTGCCTTTTTTCGAACTTTTTCTCATTTTCTTGTTTTTTTTCGTGAGATCTTTGTTCAAAGGACTTAGAGGGTCTGACCGAACTTGGCTCTACTCGGATGTTGGCCACTTTTTGAGTTTTCAGTCCTCCTTCTAATGCATGTTGCCCACATGCCGTAGATTTTTCAAATTTGGTTTTTAAAAAAAATTTCCCTTCCCATTGGACCAACCATAAGAATCCTCATCTCTTCCCTAGACCGTTTTCTAGATACTTGTGCTTATTCTCTGACCTATTCATTAGAAATTTCTTAGTTACCATCTTACATGGAGTCTCATCTTGATATACTATCATATTTTGAGCTCACTTTGCCTAATTGTCATCCCAATCATCCAATCTCGAGTTCTAAACTCCACTCTTCGAGGCTTGACCAAGATTCTTCTCATGTAGAAGATAGTCTAAATCTCTACCTACTAAGTCTTTGCCTCCCACTATTGAGGTTTTATCCCTAGATTTAGTGTGTCGAGATAAATTACTCCTCTTTTCTTTTAGGATACCATCATATCTACTATTGCCTTCGGTGTTACTATCACTACGGCTTAGAGCGAGCTCTAGTCCACTTGAGTCAATGGTCCCTTCATCATTCAATCAAACATCTACCCCTATCAACACTACAATAGTGTTAGTTGAAGAATCTTTGACCTAAAAGTCCCCTTGACCTTGCCAAGGATGCACTCACTACATTAGACTTACCTACTCAATATTCCTTCAATGATGCCATCCTAGAATTGATCATCACTAATCTCCACTAAGAGCCTACTACTTCGTAGGAGACCTTAGATTAGTTGAACTAGAACAAACTCATAAAGCTTGATGATGTTGACATCAATGGACACCATACATCCACTTACCCATTTGATGTAGAGACTTAAAATGATAATTTCTTATCTATACGATGTGCGAGCGTGTCAGCTAGTTTTCAAAAACTAGCAAAGTTTTAATAAATCTGACTTTTTGGCGATTGTGGCTAAGCGGGCTCTTCTCGCTCTAGGCCTTCTTGAACTGACGCTCAAGGGTCAGCCTAAGCGCTTAGAAATTTCAATGCTATAGATAAAAAATTCAAATTCACGTGAAGGTGTGGTGTGGTGTTTTTGAAAGAAGGAATAAGTGCACTTTGAATTAAGGCTTGGAAATGAAAGTCCTGAAAAACATAATGTTCTCTTTTCAGGTTTTATTTCTCAAATCAATCTCAATATCTTATAGACCCTCAAAAATCACCAAATTTTTACAAGACTTAGCCTGTCATGTGGAGAATCTGTAACACTTTACAGATATTAATTTGATGCTGTATTGAAGCATAATTAAATCAATGAAATACCTCTGCTCAGGTACCCAAAACTGTCTTGTCACAGAAATATAGAGACTCAAATATGAGCATGTGTCTCAATGATCTGAGTTCCAATTTTGGTGAATTTGATATTGATGGAAATCTATGGATGTCATCTTTCCAATTAATAAAAATTCATTCGATTTGGATGCCTACAAATAGAGTTATTGGATTAAAACCCAAGCTCTATTGCAGGAAAACAGAATGTTCAGACAGTGGACAGGTATTAACCCAATTTTGACCAATTTTAATTACGTAGCTACACGACCCTAAAATTCTTGAAATTTTTATTAAAAGTGGGCTTGTGTGTGTAGAATGTGTGTACAAAATTTTGGATTAATTGAAGCAGAGATGCGAAAGTTCAGTTTCAAGTTTTTAAGAACATACGTGATGCAAAACTCACCTGAATTGAAATTGCAACAACACAACTCACGAATTAAAGTGCTGAAAGTAAAGGAATAGAAATTATCTGTATAAGCTTAAGCATAGAGGGGGTAGAGAGTATAGTGTTTATAGAATATATTGGGATAGAATCGCATAATCAAACACATAAAGTGCGTGTGTGAGTGAAAGTTCAGCAAGATAATGGAAATTCATCAAACCTAATCACTATTACAACGTGGGAGGAGACAATGCTCCATTAATGCAACCCCATTTCAATTGAATCAATGTAAAAGAAGGATTAAGAACAAAGGATGAAATACTTATAGAATTTGCATCTAATCGGTCGGAATTCCAAAAATGGAATCCAACCTTCTTTCTTCTTCTTTGCTTCTCACTCTCTTGTACTCAATGGCTAACACTACCCCACTCTCTTTCCCTCTTTAGTAAGCCTCTTGCAGCCCACGACCTTGGCTGTGCAGCACTTCCTCTCTCAGCCAAAAATCAGCCCTTAGTTATTCCCCCAAATTGATGAAAGATAGAGCATTCCAAGATAGAGAACCCGCCCCCCTGGCCCTTTTTATAGGCCAAGGGGCTGATTCTAGGCCCGTCTTTGGGGCGGGTTGGATTAGCCTCAAGTCCCATTCTTGATCCACATGCTGGTCCCCTCCATGATGGTATGGACCAGCCTCATGTGGGTTGGTTCCAAGGCTTGGATTGGCCTTGGAAACTTGGTCCAATTCGGGTGCATGGTTGCTCCATGTTTGGCCGGTCCATGATGCTATCAACCCATTTTGGCTTGATCATATGACTTGATCATGGCCTTACAAATTTAATCCCATAAACTCGGTCTCTTCTATGATGATATGGACCAGCCCCATGTGAGCTGGGTCCTTAGGTAGGTTCGGTCTTGTCCAAGTTTAATTGGGTGTGCCTCCATGCTTAGCCGGCCGGCCCATGTCATGGACTTGCATCATTGTGGCTCGATGCTATGATGAAGTGTTAATGATTCTTGCAACCTTTCAAAGCCATTTTGATTGATCATCTTGGCCGTGTATATGCACTTGAATTGCTTCTTTTTTATTTGAACTGGTTCATCATGAGCTCAACCCCATCTTATCCATGCATTTGAGATTGGATTGCCTTTAAACGAACCGTCTAGTGGAGCTTGATTTAATCCACAATTCTGGGCCAATCTGCCTTTGATCTTCTTATCCCATTTTGATCTTCGTATCTTCTTCAATAGGCTTTGTTATCTGAAGGGGATATGCATCTGGAGATGATAGACTTGGCCCACCCTTCACTTTTTAGCTTGGTCTCGAGCTGGGTTCAGATTGGGTCTCACCTGTTCGTTTGATCTGTTTTTAAATCCATAGGCTTTTTAACTTGAATTTAAAACCTTTATTTTAAAATATTCTCAAAAAGACTTGAACTTTAAAAAGTTGGGGTTTTTGAATTTAAATGTTCATAAAGGCTTTAAATTAACTTTTGAAATTTAGGAGTTTTGAAAATATTTTAAATTTTGGGTGTTTACAGACATCCTCCCCCATCAACTAAGCACTTGTTGAGAGTATGGTGATTTAATACCACTTCTGTGTGCAAAGCTTGGTTGTGGGTTGTATCGTGTCTCTATAATTCATCCTCGGTGAAAACGATTGGGGCCTTGGCAGAGATGGGAGAGACCAAGAAGGATAGGGATTCAAGATTTATGAAAGTGTTAACTTTAGCTTTTTCTAGGATTTCCTCTAAGACTTGTCTATGTTTAGGTGAGGTTTGTATCAACTCTAAGACAGACATGTTTACGGGGAGTTTTGAAAGATAGTTCAAGATCATTTGGGTCATTCGCCAAAGGTTCCGCCTATAGAACCTTTGGAACAAGTTGTCCCCTCTAGGTTAATCACGAAGATGAGCACTTCTTTGGACCTCTCTAAATGCACATATTTTAAAGTCCTACACTCTTTCCCCCAGGTAGAGCACCTTTCATACCCATCGATCCAAATATCGTCATCTCTCTCATCTCCTGAGTAACCAAGTCTTGAAGCCTTATTGCCAAGCTTAGGATCTCTTTTAAAGGCATCTTTGTCCTCTCCAAACCATAGTATTGGTTCTCATCTCCTCTAAAGACACCTTTCATGCCCATCAACCCGACCCAGTGATAGTAGAGATGGTCTTCATTATGGATTTCTCTTAAACCTTGGTTGTTCTATTTCACCATCAATTGAAGATGCTACTATCGGTTGATTCATGCTTCACTCCATACACAGCCTGTGCCACCAGTGGGTCTCTTGACAAAGGGAATGCAAGCCAAGCTTATCAATGATCTCAACAACATTCATTGCATTTAGGTCTTTGCTTATTCGCAAAGACTAGCCAAACAAAATCATGTAATTCATCCTCATTTAGCATCCCGTGAAGTTCATCCCTGGCTTCAACAACACGATCTCTTTCATTATTGTCGACAACAAAAATAAGACCTTGTATGTTCTGTAAATAGTGCCTCCAGAAAGGCCTGATCTTATCCTGACCAACAACATCCCACAGGTGAAGTTGATTTTTTGTACTCAATAGTCTCTACATTGAAATTGATAGTTGGGATAATCGTGACAATCTCTCCAAGATTCAACTTCTGCTTGTAAAGGTTCATGTTTTTGCTCGCAGTATCGAGACCAACGATAAGAATCCCCATCTCTTCCCTAGACCATCTTCTAGATACTTGTACATATTCTCCAACCTATTCATTAGAAATTCCTCAGTTACCATCTTACATGGAGTCTCATCTTGATACACTATCATAGTTTGAGCTCACTTTGCCTAAGTGTCATCCCGATGGTCCACTCTCAAGTTCTAAACTCCACTCTTCGAGGCTTGACCAAGATTCTTCTCATGTAGAAGACTGTCTAAATCTCTACCTATTAAGTCTTTGTCTCCCACTATTGAGGTTTTGTCCCTAGATTTAGCGTGTCTAGACAAATCACTCCTCTATTCGTTCAGGATACCATCATCTCTACTATTGCTTTTGGTGTTACCATCACTACGGCTTAGAGCGAGCTTTAGTCCACTTGAGTCAATGGTCCCTTCATCTTCCAATCGCCCCTATTAACCCTACAATATTGTTAGCTCTACTAGTGGTCATACATGGACTTGAAAGTCCCCTCGACCTTGCCAAGGATGCACTCACTACATTAGACTTACCTGCTCAATATTCCTTAAGTGATGCCATCCTAAAATTGATCATCACTAATCTCCACTAAGACCCTACTACTTCATAGGAGACCTTAGCTCAGTTGAACTAGGACAAACTCTTAAAGCTTGATATGTTGACATCAATGGCCACCATACATCCACTTACCCATTTGGGATGGATAGACCTAACTCCATTCTCTCCTTCTAAATCAGTCATCATGTTTCAGTAGATTGACCTTATCCTTCACCACTAAGCATATCTTCTCATGATCTGAATCTGCTATTGGAATCTCCACCTTCTAAGAGTCTACCCTCCAGTGTGTCATTATCCTTTCATTCAAAGGGTCCACTACTCCATTTACTCAATCTAGGGTAAGACTTAGATCATCGTTTAGTTGTACCCACTAGGATAAACCTTGACCTTTCTTCAATCTCTCTTATTGGGACATACACATATGAGCCAATTCTCCTAGTTACCCTGTCTAGCTAAGTCTCTTATCTTCAGAGTAGACCATTAGACTCCATTCTATCCTTAGACCTATCCTTCTCTGATTCACCCACTTGGTTGTTGGGATACAATGTTCCCTTAATTGATCTGACTTGTGCGATGGGTCCTTACCTATCCTTACCATTGTTCTCCTAGTCTCGGGCATACACCAACATACCATGTCCCTTAGGAACACACCTCTAATGCTTCCACACCTCCTGACCTTTCTTCTATATGCCACTAGGTGTGTCATATGATCCTACTTGGTCTTATATTTTATTATTCAAAAATTCAAAAATAATCTGAAAACCAAAACCTAAAAAAAATAGAAAATAAAAAAGTATGTTAGTCTTCTTTTGTCTTTAGACTCCCCAGATTGTCTAGGACACCCTTATAGTCATTCTTCCTAAATTTGACCAAACCTTAGAGCATAAAGAAAAACCCTATACTTATAACTTAGTAGGAGGAAACTTCATAGAACTCATGCATTTGTATATACTCTTGCTCATGCATTATCTCTTGCATATGCATTTACATATATCTACAACTTACAATAGTTCATGCTTTCACCACTTTACCCATGCATATGTCACGTTTCTTGTTTGTTCTTATATCATGCATGTGTTCATTCCTCATATCATGCATTGTTTTCTACATACATATCTCATGTCATTCCTTCCTATTCTACACCATGTATGTTGGCCTTAGCATGTTTGTCCATTTTTGTATGCAATGAAATTCAAAGTAGGTGATCCATCATTTGATTGATTACATTACCTACTTGCTCATTGAGGTTGATGGTAGACTTGATCCAATAAATATCTAGTATTTCAAGAAATATTATCCATGATACCTATTGGATTTTGACTTGCATTTTAACTAACTAGTTTTCTATGGATGATAAGGTTATACCTCTTAAAAAGTCTAATGGTAGGGAATAGTCTGATGGTTGGAGGTATTATTTCTAAAATCTAATTTTATATGGATTATAAGATAGTATTTCCTAAAATAGGTTTCAAGGCAGGGATATGTGAGATGCTTCTAGTGTCGCTCACCTATGATTTAATCTCCTGGGACTGTTGTCTCCATGGTCAGGAGTACTATTCTTGATTCTAGTTTTGATATCTTGATTCACATATGTTGTTTGTGCCTTTTGGATTTGATTTTGAAAGTATGAGTTTTACTTTGTTTTGAAACACTTCAAATTAAATCCTTTTGAAAAAATCCTTTTCGCTTGATTTTCAGTTTCTTAAAAAATTTAGGAAATCATCATTATTTGTATTTTAGTGATATTTTCTTAATTTTTGAAAATAATAAATAATTTATCTTTGGGATATGTTAGCTTGTAGATTAGCTAGTATCTTCTTGATTTCATGTTGTGTGTTGTGGTGTTTGTACTCAATGTAATAGATTTTCAAGCCTCTATCACACATCCTTGCTTTCGTAATGTATTTTGATATATTTATTTTATGTATGTACTAAAATGTTATATTTTTACAAAAGTGAAAAGCTAAAAGAAATAAAAAAAGAAAAAAGAAAGTTAAAAAAAGAAAAAGGGAAAGAAAAAAGGAAAAGAGAAAGGAAAATGAAGAAAAGTAAAGAAAAAGAGAAAGAAAATTAATATTCTATTTTTGAGTTATCATTCTTTATACACCCCAGACAACTCCAGACAATTCAGAAGGGATCGAGTAAGTCTTCTTGTATGTCTTTTTGTATTTGAGAAATATTGTATCTTTTATATATATATTCAGCCTTGAGATCTAATGTGGGCATTAGTGAGAATAAAGAAGGTATCAACTTGGAATTGAATACAAGCAAGTCTAACTCCAGCAATGAACAACAACCACATTGAATCAACTAGCCTCTTACCCATTCTTGGGCTCGACGCCAAGAGAAAGCACACATCCCAACCATCACTCATGCCATGTAGCACTGAGATGGAGAGCCTAGACAAGTGGCATCTCACTCTAATAACAACCTAACAATTAGTTTTTGTCTATTGGCAAATTGGGCAACAACTTAATTGTTAGTGTGGGCAATTTGTTTACTCGTTGATTGGGCAACAACATTAACTCTTGCCTTCTCTTTCATTGGCTAGTTAAGGAGGCCTGTTCCAGCTATAAAATCACCATCACAAGATTTGTAAGGCACCTTTTGTATCTCTATCAAGTGAAATATGAGTTTCTATTTGCTGATAAAGTCCTTCAATAAGGCTTTTGGTTTGTTTTCTTCTCTCAACTCATCAACTAGGTTGTGGCTTTGGAGTGCATCAATGTTGGTTGTTTATTCTTACTTTCACTTCTCCTCTCATCTATTGTTCATGTTTCATCTTCCCTTAGTTTACTAGGTTCATTCTATTTATCTTTCTCGACTGTAGTGGAGAATTCATAGAATGCTACAAAATGTTGCAGCCATAATCCTAACAACCGTTTGATTCGCATCATTTGGTTCTTTTATTGAGATCCTATGCATTGCAAAAGCGATCTCTTCACAAGGTCAGTTTAATACTTTTCATTTTGTCATATTATTCCCATCCTCTCTTTGAGACCTAGTTTATTCCCTAAACAGTAAGACTATTCTATTTCATTACTTTCATCAACCCCTTCCCCCATACATTGTTATCATTTCGCTCTACTCAAATCTCTTTCCTTACTATTCTTATCCGTCATCTCACCTTAAACCTGTGGTACCATTTCAATCCTAGTCCTACAATGCCTACCTCTAATGCATTGGGTTTCCATCGACTTCTGACTGCTCCTAATCCAATGGAAGGTGAAGCGTTGTCCCTTTAAGACACCATTTGCAATAAAATTAACCAATAACAAGAATAGATGTAGAAGAAATTACAAGAGATATTTCAAATTTTTGATAGGATCATTTGAAGACAACAAGGCAAGCATCATGTAATAACTAGTATTCATCCCATCGAAAGAAAGTATATTGAAGAATCTATGCATATGTATACTTGAAGTCAATCCACCAAATGTTACATTTGTTTTAGATATGAACTGGTTGAACTAGTTTAAAAACTAGCAGCCAACACGATTCCAACTATTTAAATATTGCAACCCTTGTATGCAACTACTCAAGACACTTAGATTTGAGGACAAATCTTTTCTTTCACCTAGAGGAAATGATGCGAGCATCAATGAGGATAAAGAAGGCAGCAACTTGGAACTGAATACAAGTAAGTCTAACTCCACCAATGAACAAAAGCCACACTACATTAATCGACCTATTACCCGTTCTTGGTCCCGATGCCAAGAGGAAGCACACATCCAATCCATCACTCACACAACCTAGCACTCAGATGGAGATCCTTGACAAGTGGCATCTCACTCCAACAACTACCTAACAACTAGTTTTTGTCTACTTGCTAATTGGGCGGTAGCCTAATTGTTAGTCTTGGGTAATTTGTTTATTGGTTCATTGGGTGACAATATTAACTCTTGCCTTCTTTTTCATTGGCTAGTTGAGGAGGCCTGTTTCTAGCTATAAAATAACCATCACAAGATCTGTAAGGCACCTTTTGTATCTCTATCAAGTGAAATACGAGTTTCCATTCGCTTCTCAAGTCCTTCAATAAGGATTGTGGTGTGTTTCCTCCTCTCCCAACTGATCAACTAGGCTATGGCATTGGAGTGCAAGACTGCTAGTTGTTCACTCTTGCTTTCACCTCTCTTCTCACCTGCTATTCTTGTTTCATCCTTCCCCGATTTATCAGGTTCATTCTCTTTATCCATCCCGACTATGGCGGAGAATTCTTGTAAGAATAGAAACCGTTGTTACGAGAACGCCTAACAACCGTTTGGTTCACATCAAGATCTTATTGCATATGAGGAGAGATCCATGCTTCATCTGAATTTAAGAGTCCGAGCCTTTCAATCTATCTATGGGTCATTGGATGGTTATTTTCGAGATTTTGAAAATTAAGATTTTGATCACTAAAATTGGTTGTCTTCTTCCTCTATTAGTACAAGCTCCCAATCAAGTGAGAATATTTTTTTGAATTTTATTTGAAGTGGTCCATTCAAAGAAAGGTTGTTTTTTGAAAATACTTTTATGATTTTTTAAAACCAGCATGAGCCATAATCACCCATAAAGAATTGACTTGCATGATTGTTCTTGCCTTAGAACCTAATTTTTTTTCTAGTATGTGTAAAGAGTCTTTTTCTTTCCTTTGGCTTATACTAGAGTGCATTATCTCCATTTTGATGGGCATCTTTTATCCCATCGATGTTGAGATCGTACACTTCATTACATCATGACATATATCTAGTGACATCCATGATGCATCACATGGTATAAATGCATTTTTTTTATAAGAGTTAAGTCTCGTTCTCCTTTGGCATTAGGTTTGAAGTCTTTCCTCTATCATGCTAGAGGCATTTTCACTTGACTTTCTCTTATGTGATAGTTTCTTATTGTACATGAAGGTTTTCTAAACCTATTTTGGGTTCTCTTCATCCGAGCCAAATTTTTTTCCTTGACTTCTCTTTCACTCTATGCATCACTCTTATCCATACCTTCATTTTGCTCCCACCTCATTCTACATTTGTTCTATCTTTGCATTGCTTTATTGATGTTTCCACTAACATGCTTTTATGGTTTTTATAGATCTTTACTGTTTTGTACTTTGATAAATAATTTCTTTTAGGCCTTCTCCTTCTAAGATATATTTACTTGATCTTGCTAGAGATCTTTTGTGTTTGCAAAATTAGCAAAGGACTCAAAAGTGCATCATCCTTTTCAAATTAACCCCGTTATGCTCTTTGGAGGAAGATGTCATCTCACAAACACCTCTAATTCAATTTGGTAGACATATAGCTGTAGTTGTTGTCCCACTAGCTATCATTGTACTCTTTGGAGAAAATGATTAAAAGATAGGCATAAAAGGTTAAGACTTGCGTGATAAATAGAGGACACTTCAGAAAGGACTCAAGTTCTTCATATTTATGTCTTGAGGATGCTTGAAAAGGGACTCAAGGATGACTAAATATGTGCCTATAGTCACAACACAATGATGAAAAAAGCAATGCATTACCAATAACTTATCCTCTTGATAAAATTTTGTGCTTCAAGATTCAAGTATCATTCTGTGATATTTTAAAAATTAATTAGTTTGAAATCAGTTTTATGGTTCTCTCAGAAAGTCAAAGAATATCAATTTTTAGAGAACCCCAATTGGTTTTCCAAGGAATATGATTTTAAGGTCATATTTTTTATTTGATTTGGAAAGAAAAATTTTCTTAGTCGACATAAAAGTGTCTTTTTGAAAATTAGCAATCTTTCACTTATTATAAAAAATCCTTGTCTTGCACTTCGTCACATATATAGTTCGTGGTATGTCCCACAACAAGATACATCTTTGACCTTGGTTCAGCCTGAATGGACCCCATGAAATCTCCATACAAAAAGAGAAAAATGATTTTTCATGCCACGTTTCATAAAAGATTCTAGGTTTTTCAAGTAAAAGTTTATATCAAGATCTTTGAAGTAAGTCAAATTTTGGCGTTTACTTGTTCACCATCAACCAAGTCTTATCTTGATTGATGCCAAAGAGGGGCATTTGTAAACACATAAAAAATTTCTTAAGAAAAATATGTTTTACATAATAAAGCTAGTTTTAGAGTTTCAAATTTTAAAATAGGTGAAGTGACAATGGATCTTGGATCATAGGGTCCAGGTATGCTTTACAATGAATCAAATCAAATGAGGATGTTGATCCAGGAGTATATTCAAAAAAAGAATAAAAGGGAACGAAAAGCTACAACATCCACTTTCTTTATTCAGAAGAGTTTGTCAGTAAAGAGAATTCCAACAAAAACAAAAATATCTAAATTGTTTCCAGCCATTATGAAAAGCCATGGATACAAATTACATATATATGCTATATACACACATATACATGTCTAGGAATAAAATATATATTTATATAAACATGAATTAATTGAAGAATTAATCAATATATATCTTACGTATAAAATATATATATTTATGTAACATAAGTCTTATATATATAACACTAGGTAAGTATGCACATATATATGTATTTATATGTAGTATCATAAAATATATACATATTAACCATATATATATTTGTGTAATGGAGGCCATATTTATATAACACTAGGTAAGTATGTATATATATGTAGTGTCATAAAATATAAGTATTTACATTAGATATATATCGATATGTGTGTGTAAGATACGAAAATTCCCAACTCCTGGTTTACAAGACCAGAAATGAGTCTTTTCGAGTTTACGTCGTTTTTAAGGGCATGCCAACTAGCTTACTCAAACTAGCGAAGCTTTTGAAATATATCTGACTTTTAAAAGGCAATTGTGAGTAAGCGGGATCTTTTCACTTGAAACCTTCTTGAACTGATGCTCAAGGGTCAGTTTCAGCGCTTAAAAAACTTCAATTTCAAACAAACATGAACCCTTTTGAGAAAAAGCAAGTATTTTGACGATTGTTTGTCTAAGTTGTAGTTTTTATTACGGGGTTGTTTGTATCCAAGTCTTTGAGCTTTTAGCTATCTTAGGCCGGATGTGTGTGCTTCAAGTGGCCTAGATTTAGCGAGTTTGGGTGTAGTTTCGGAGTTTGCTCTTTGAAAATACGCAAATACAAGGATGCACGAACTCTCTTCGGGTTTTGATATGATGTGAGCTAGGCTCAAATTGAAAGCAACTCACACACACAGCTTAAAGTAAATACCCAAAATGTAAGTGCAACTCACGCAGCTGAAAGGGAAATACCCGAACCATAAAAGCAACTCACACGACTTGAATGTAAATTACGAAAGGGAGATATACTTATATTAAGAGCGGTAAGGCTCAATGCACGCGTGTGTGAGTGTAGAATTGAAATGACAAACTCACACGACTTGAATTGAACTTGCTGAAATTGAAATATAAGTATATAAGAATAGAAAGGCTCAATGTGTTCGTGTGTGTTGTGTATAAATGGAAAGACAACTCACACGACTTGAATTGAACCACCCAAAATGTAAATACGTACACAACTAAACGTAAAACTCACGCAGCTGAAAGTATATAGATACTCTATCTTATGGGCAACGAAGGCCCAAAATGTGCGTGAGAGTGTAGAGCAAGTGCTAGAGTGCTCTTGTGTGCAAGTGTGGAAGCTTAAATGACAAACTCACATGACTTGAATGTAAATCCCACGCAGCTGAAAGTATATAGAAATATGCTATTTCTTATGAGCAACAAAGGCTCAAAAGGTGCATGAGATTATGGAGCAAATGCTCACGTACTTCTTGGGTGCGAGTGTGAAATTTAAATGACAAACTCACACGACAAGAATTTAACAACCCGGAATTGAAATTGCACGGCTTTTACTAAAGTCTTTTGAGTAAGAGCGAAGGCTCAATGTGTGTGCAATAGTGTGCAACTAAGAGCGAAAAGGCTCAAGTACATGTGGGTGTCTTGTATACGAGATAAGAGCTAAGGCTCAAGTGTACGTGTGTGCTTGTGTAAAGCACCAATATTACATCTCGGGGGGAGACCACGCTCCATTATTACAACCCCGTATCAAAATTGAATTGAATATAAGAGGAGTAAGGTAAAAACTGAATTTTAAACACTTACAATGATTCAACTTTTCTCTCCAATCCACTCGTGCTTGGGCTTGTGGTCCACCTTGGCAGTCAAGAGGGGCCTCCATTCATTAGATAGAGAAGATCGCCAAGATTTCGTGATCCGCTGCCGAACGCCGAACCTATTCCAACAGCTCGGATTCGGATCGTGGGGATCGCCGGAATACTTCCTATCAACAGATACTCGGTATATCAATATCGATTAGATCCGAGATCTGTTATTGAATTGCTCATTCCTAAGTAGGCTTGAGTGACGTGAGTTTGTTGGTTCGGGTGTGCTTGGGGACACGCCGGACACTTAGGCTTAGTTAGGGCTTATGAGAGAGCTCACGGCAAAAGGGTGTGTTAGGCATGGGCTAGCTAAGGGTGAGTCACGGGCTAGATGGGGCACGGTTTAGGGTGTGGCTGGCCCTAAGGGGAAGGTCACAACCTAGATAGGGGTGGTCTTAAGGTAAGGCAAGCAGGTAGGTCAGTGTTGCAATGGGTATGGCAGGCAGGCGTTGAAGGCAGCCGGGGCGTGTCAAGGCGCAGCAGGGCACGGGGCGCTGGGCGCGTAGTAGGGCACAGGGCGCAGAAGGGGTGCCACAACAGGGCGCAGCAGGGGCGCCACAACAGGGCACGGCAAAGGTGCCACAACAGGGCATGGCAGGGGCGCGCAGGGCGGCGCTAGGGCGCACGACTGGGCCAAGTAGTGTCTAGGGTGGCTTTGGGGTTGGTTTAGGTTAGGTTGAGTCGGTTTAGGTGGTTTTAGGCTAGGTTTTGGGTTAGTTAGGGTGAGGTTTAATGAAGTGGCTTAGGTGATTAGGCTAGGTTTAGTCAAACCTAGGCTAAGTTTAGGGTGGGATTAGGAGCCTACCTCTTGGAGCCGGTCCTTCTTGGTTGAGCCCATGTCCACGCCTTGGTTGCAGCCTTCCTTGGTCGAGCCCACCTTGGTTGCAGCCCTTGTCTAGACCCACTTAGCCAACATGGCTTGAACCCACCTCACCCTTGAGCCAACATGGCTAGGTTTATCTCTCACTCTCTCTCCTCCCAAGCATTTCATGTGTAACATTTTGGGGACCCCCTCACCTCTATTTATAGGCAAATGAGGTGGGTCTTGGATATGGGTTTTGGATTTGGGTCTTGGAATCCATATCCAATCCAAACACTATTTGGGTCTGGATCTCAGATCTTGGATATTTTAGATCCAGATCTGACCCAAATATTTAGTTGGTTTTGGATCTCGGATATTTTGGATCCAGATCCAATCCAAACACTATTTGGATTTGGATCTGGATATTTGGGTCTAAATCCAATCCAAATTTCTTTTCTTCAGTCCTTCTTAGCGTCTTTCAAGACGGACGGTTTGTGTGGGCCCTGGCTTCATCAGCGCTCCATCTTGTGCTGGGTTTTCCCCAACTTTGTCGTCTAAACTCCTTCTCACCTTTCTAGACTTCATTTCTGTTCATTTTTATCGTTTCTGGTGTGGATTTCTGTTGCTTGGGTGGATGCTCTTGGCTTGGCTCTTTGGTGTTCCGGGCTTATAGTCTGCTTTGGGCCTGGGCCTTCCTTTTGCCTTTTGAACCTGGCTTTTATCAGGTTAGGGTGCTTTCTTTGGACTTCTGTACCTAATTTTGAGGCTGCTTTTGAATTCAAGCTTCACCTGTTGGATTTTTGGCTTTTACAAAATTGGGACTTGGCCCATATATGAGAAATTCAACTTGAACGGGGTTTAAACCAAAATTTCAAGCCTTTACAACTCCTAGGTTTTTTGAAAACTCCAGAATCTGGTTTTGAAATGAATTTCCAAACCAGGTGTTTGCTTTTGAAATTCATTTTATTTTGGGGTGTTTACAGTGTGTTATGGGGTTTGCATTCACAATAATATGGATGCCCCATCTATTTGTTGATTGAACTGTTTTAGTTTAACTAGGCTTAGAAAATTTTAGTAGAATTAAAAGCTAGTTAGTCAGAGCTTGTCACTAGAAGATGCCTCATATAGCTCAACTTGTGTAACTGAGTTAGTGACATTTTTTACTCATACTCACTCCTCTTATCAATCAAAACTGCTTCTGATTGTGGCGAGCTCTTCCTCTCTTCCCCTACAAACTCCTAATGTTCTGAGTTGAAAGTACATCATTGGTGCTTTCATTGAGAATGAATCACTCTCCAAAACCGTGCCCACACCCACACCTACTCACATCTTCCTTTGGCTACTTCTTAAACACTCATCACCATTGCTGGAAGGGAACCATTTTTATCCAATTCCTCGAGGCCTATTCCTAGACCAAGCCCATCTTCTTTCCTTATAATGAAAATTTGAAGAAATGTTGTCCCAAATGACTCAACTTTCCCAATCCATCCAAAATCCTGCTTCTTAACATGCTACCCCACTACATCACAAGAGTGTACATGAGCGAACCTTTGACATTGATGAAGAAGTTGCTAAACGCACTCATCATGGACCTCGCGACTTCAGAAGACATCGTAATGATAATGACTACACCATCAAGTTTAAGATTGCTACCTTCAAAGGTACCAACTCACCTGAAGAGTTCCTTGAATAGGTGCAGTGAGTAGAATTTTGAGTATCATAACTATTCTGAGGCCAAGGAATGTCAGTTAACAACCCTATAATTCACATATTATGCTAATCTGTGATGAAAAAATCTAAAGGACCAATGATGAAGGGATTGAGAAGGCAAAATAAGGAGTTGGCGGCGGTTAATGAAACGATTCACACAAAAGAGATTTGTACCTAATTATTACTATCACGAATTATTTCTCAAGTTGCAAGGCATTCATTAGGGAGAAATGAATGTGGAGGATTATGTTAAGGAATTCGAGACCCTCATGGTTCACTGCAAAATGCAAGAATCTAAGGAGCAAACCATAACCAAATTTCTTAATGGACTAAACCATGATATCACCGAGACAGTGGAGCAGCAACCATATATCTTCTTAGAAGATGTAATTATGCTTGCCATCAAAGTGGAATGAAGGCATCAATGGGGTTCATCTAGAAACCTCTCAACCAAGTTTTCTAGCAATAAAACAATACCCTCTTCAGTTCTTGCACCAACACACACAAGGAGACGATGACCAAAAGGAACACTACTAGTTGTGAGGCAGTGCTAGATAGCAAGCCAATGGAAACACCAGCCTCAAAAGGGGATATATTAACTCGTAGTGCCCCAATTGCAAAGTAATGATCTTGCATGAAACAACAAAGGAGGTTGAAAGTGAGAATGAACCTGAACTGGAGAAGGATATGCATGAAGAGGTAGCTTTTGTTGATGAAAGCGAGTTGTTGGTAATTCGTAGAATTATTAACTCTATAGCATCAATGAAAAAAATTAAAGAGAAAACATATTTCGCTCTAGGTACACCATCAAAGACAAAGTTTGTAACCTCATCATTGATGGAGGCAACTGCACCAACGTTGTTTCTGCTGAATTAGTTGAAAGCTTAGCTTGTCCACCAGTACACATTCCCATCCTTACAAATTGTAGTGGCTAAACAACTAAGGTGAGGTATGGATTGATCGACAAGTCACTATTTTATTTTCTATAAGGAAATCATATCAAGACAACGTCATTTGTGATGTTGTTCTCATGGATGCTGGCCACCTGCTACTAGGATCCTCGTGGCTATTTGACCATCACGTATGACCTGATGGATTTAAGAACACTTATACATTCTTAAAAAATGATGGTGAATCATGTTGACACTTCCACATCAAACAGCAAGCAAGCGCTCTCTGAAGACAGGATTCTACAAGGAGAACATATGTGCTAAATGGAAAGAAATTGAGCAAGCATTGTCTTAGTCACAACCTGTCTTCATCTAGTTTATTAGGGAAGCACAGTCCGAGCAGAACTCACCCGCACATCCGTTGTTCTCTCAGTTGCTCGAAGAATATTGTGACATCTTCCCTGAAGTGCTCCCTAATGGCTTGCCTTCAATTAGAGGCATAAAACATCACATTAATCTTATTTCGAGAGCTACCTTATCAAACAAGTCGGCAATGGTGATGAGGTAGCTACGATTTGATATCCTCATCTTTAACAAAAGTTTATCTTGGGCCTGTCAGGGAAGATGAGGTAGCTATTTCGAGAGCATTGCAATCGTAGCTACTTCAGGGAAGATGTCACAAAAGCTATCAAACATGTCAAACAAGTCGGCTTAGTTCAAGAGCATGCACATTATCATTGATATCCTCATCTTTAACAAAAGTTTAAAAGCTTATTTATCACATTTGAAAGAAGTGTTTTATACACTATGGGAGCAACAACTCTATGCCAGCCCCAAGAAGTGTCACTTCGGCCAACCCCTTATAATTTTCTAGGGTACATGATCTCTTCGTATGGAGTTGAAGCATATCCTAAGAAGATCAAGGCCATCAATGAGTGGCCAGTTCATGCTACTTTCTAAAAGGTAAGAAGCTTTCATGGCTTGCTTTCATTTTATAGATGTTTTATCAGAGATTTCATCACAATCGTAGCCCCTCTAACTGACTGTCTCAAAAGAAAAGGGGATTTTTAATAGACCAACACAACATAACATAGTTTTGAGCTTCTCAAAGAAAACTATGCTCCCCACCTACTCAATCTCTACTTAATTTCTAAAAAATGTTTGAAGTTGAATGTGATGCGTCCAAGAATGGCATATTGACTATACTAATGCAACACAACCATCCTATTGCATATTTCAATTCGAAGTTAAATGGTGCTAGGTTTAACTACTCAACCTATGATAAAGAGTTTTACCCTTTAATCTGTACTTTAGAAACATGAAAGCATTATTTATACCCAAGGAGTTTATCATACATTCTAGCCACGAGACATTGAAGCATGTAAAAGGATAAAACAAGGTTAATAATAGGCACGTTAAGTGGGTGGAGTTCTTGGAAATGTTTTTAATCCATTCGATACAAGAAATGTAGTACCAATCGAATAGTTGATGCACTTTCACAAAGACACTCCTTGATTTCAGTTATGATTAGAAAACTCATGGGATTTGAGCTTCTTAAGGACTTTTACCTAAAACATCATTAAAAAAATGTTAATCCAAGAAGCACATGTTGGAGGACTTGTTGGATACTTTGGTGAGAAAAAACCATCAAACCAATTAAATTCTACTTGCCCCACATTTCCAAGGATGTTAACAGGATCAGTATGAGGTGTCTTACATGCTAAAAAGCTAAAAGCAAAGAAGCAACACATGATCTTTATTTGCCTCTTCCCATTCTTGAGTGACCATGGGAGGACATAAGCATGAACTTTATCTTGGGCCTGTTAGAAAATGGGCCCAAATGGCCCGGGCCAGTAGGGCCACTAGCCATTGGGGGCTGGCTGTAACCAGCCCCCTTTCCCTCTTCTCATCTCTATCCCCTTCTCTCCTCTTCTTATTCTCACGTACTCTACTCTATAAATATGATGTAAACTTCATTGTTTCACTCAAGCCTTTTGTGGCTAATCAATAAAGGCTATTTATTATTCGGTTGGTTTACTTTGTGTTCATTACTCTTTCGGTGTGCCTTCATTGCACTCGGCTATAGCCTTTTCTAAGGCTTTGTGATAGTTACATTGTGGTGATATTTATTCATCAATCTT
Source organism: Brasenia schreberi (assembly GCA_036023115.1). NCBI lineage: Eukaryota > Viridiplantae > Streptophyta > Magnoliopsida > Nymphaeales > Cabombaceae > Brasenia > Brasenia schreberi. The sequence continues at coordinate 14,452,623 of JAYKKT010000061.1, forward strand.
CCACCACTATATTGGAGCATCGTCTTCATTAAATGGTATCAGAGTCATTTTACGATCTTGAGAATATTATTCATCGCCTTGAGAAGCGTGTTGATCGTATTTTATAAGTTTACCTCTTTAGTTTATTTTTCTCCTTAAAATATGGATGATAAAGGGGATTTAACTTTTGTCTAACACTATCGAACTACAAGACATGAGCCCAATTTATAGAAAATTACCTATATTTAAAAAAATTATGAGGCTATGTAAGTGGTTCGAAGGTAAAACCCTCTATCAATGCAATACTTGAGCAAAAAGAGGAATATGAAGGAGGTCATAGAATAATCCAATGGATGCTAATGAATAATGTAAATGAGTATATTAGGAACACTTTGTTCGATTTTACCAACGCTAAAGAAGCATGAAAATATTTTAAAAAATCTCATTTTCAAAGCGATGTGGCTCATAGGATGGCATTGAGAGACAAATTGGTCTCAATTAGACAAGGAGATAAAGGGGTAAATGAATTTTTTGGAGAATACTCTAATGTTTGGAACCAATTATATGGTTACTGTAAACAACAAAAAAATTTCTCAAAATAATTTGATCTTTTAAAGATTTTGCCTTTTTAGAAAAAAATTATGGTTTTGGGTCTTTTAAGGGTTTTCAAATAAAGACACCTTAATGAACTCATTTCCGCACCAAAATTTCATGCAAACCTCAAAATAAAGGTAAATTACACCTATCTCAAAAAAATCAAATTTTGACAAAGAGCCAAAAAAATGACTGCTTTGCCCTCAAGCCCAAATTGGCAGCATTCTGCCTATTCAAATGATTTCATCTAAAGAAATGATGGTTTTAAACAATTTTCTTCAAATATAAATGATACATTGGGAACCAAACCTAGACATGTTTGCTAAATATCAAATTCATCAAAAATCTTTTTAAATCGAATCTAAATCAGGCCTCAAAAACTCGTCCGATTGAGGATAGTCCAACTCCGGGACCCTACATCCATTAAAGGGTTAAAGCAGTCTGACACCCTACACCCATTCAGGGTTAAAGTGGTTTCATACCCTAAACAATTCAAGGTTAAATTAATTTGATACCCTACACCCATTCAGGGTTAAAGTGGTTTGATACTCTACACCCTACAAAGGGCTAAAGTGGTTGAAATGGTAAAGACTAACTCAAGGGGCGAAAGCAGGTCGCCCATGCAAACAAACAAAATAGTTTTAAATAATCAAAAGAAATATTTGAAACCATGAACCTAAAATCAAGCGAAGGATTCAAATCCAATTAAAGGACGAAACTGCGAATCAAGGCTCAAGCAGGGACTGAGCTAAGGTGGACCCAAAGAAGGACTTCTGTGCACGTGGGCCAAGGGAAGACCGAAGGCATGAATTGAGTCAAGGCATGGCACTAATCTAGATGAAGACCTTCACCAACCTAACCTATTTGAACTTGATCAAAGCCTAGACCCAATTCACCTAGGCTAACCATGACCCGTGGTCTATCTCTAACTAAGTGGTCTTAACTAGATCGAATTTGACTCACCTTAGCCATCTCCCCCCTACACTTGTTGGCTAAACCACCATTAAAGTCACCTTGCCTAGCCTTGGCAGAACCTATCATGGCTGACCCATCTCTTCCACTGAACACAACCAGCCTATGCCTAGGCGATGGAATCAACACCATGGTGACTCCAGCCAAGACCTAACCGGCCCACTTGGATCTGAATTGGCTCGACCAACTTGACCTAGAGGGTCCACATGAAGCCCCCTCAAAGGCCACGTAAAGACCAAGCTTTATGGGTTGGACTTTGGGCCATGGAGCACCTGCTCCAAAGAACAATCTAGAGAAGGCCCCCCTTGGCCTATAAATAGAGGACAAGGGGGACGATTTCCAGCATTGGTGAGCATTGGGAGGGCATCCTTGGCTGGAGCATTTCATGAGGTTCATCTAGGAAAGAGTGGAGAGAGAGAGAGGGAGTATAGAAAAGGTAGGAAAGTGCTGCAAAATTAGAGAGTGAAAGTAAGAAAAGAAAGAAAAGAGAAGAGTGTAGGAAAGAGAGGTCGAGTGTTTCATTTGTAAGCCGTTTCTTGGAGGTAATCAAGTAAGTGTCTCTCATCAATTATGCATCTCTATTCTCTTTTTAACATTCAATTCAAAAGGGATTGTATTAATGAAGCCTTGTTTCCCCCCATGATGTAATAAGAAGTAGATGTGCTGCAATTTTTATTCTTATGCACTCTAATTGTTTGTGTTCTTCATTCTACCTCTCTATATATTATAAAAATTCTATAACTCCTAATCCCCTCTATGCTTAAGCTAATCTATATATTTCCATTCATTTCCCTTCAATAATTTACTTTGGGTTGCTGTGTTGATACAATTTAAATTCGGGTGAGCTTGCATCACGTATGTTATAAAAACTAGAAAAACTAATTTCAACATTTCTGTATATGTTGATTGCTTTATTTTTCATTTGTTCATATATGCTCCGATTGATCTTAAATTTTTCATACTTTATCTACACACACAAGCCCACTTGTAATAAAATTTTGAAAAATTTTAGGGCCGTGCAAACATATTAATAAAAGTGTGCAAGATCGGGAAAAACCATAACTATTTCTGTCAAAACTATTTTCCTGTAATAGAGCTTACGTAATCATCTCATAACTCTATCTGTAGTTGTCTAATTTCAATGAAACTTAGTTCATTGGAAAGCTGGCATCCATAACTTTCCAACAAGACCAATTGCATAAAAACTGAAGCTCTGTGTACTGAGATATAGACCTTTCTTTGGGTCTGTATATTTCTTTGACAGAACATTTCTAAGTGTCTGAACATAGACACTTTCCTAATTTAATTTTGGATCATCATAGCCCAAAAAAATAAAAAAATTAGTTTTGAAAGCTCCACATAGGTGTCTGATTACTGTTAAATTTTCATAATTTTTGGAAATTTGAAAGATACTGAAATAAAATCAGAAATCAAGGTCTCAACAAAACCAGTTTCTGTTTTTCAGAACTTGATGAAAAACTTATCTTCGAAAACACTTAGTGTACGAGTTGGTTCACATTTTCTCTGGTTTCTTTTAAAGTAAATTTGAAATATCACCTACAAATCCTCAAAGCGCTTAGGCTGACCCTTGAGCATCGATTTAAGAAGGTCTAAAGCAAAAAGATCTCGCTTAGCCACAATCGCCAAACAAGTCATATTTATAAACTTTGCTAATTTTTGGAAAACTAGCTGACACGCTTGAGCAAGCAAAATAGTTTTGAAAAGTTTACTTCAAGTCTCTACACAGGCTTGAAGTAAAATTTTCACATCTACAATTAGAAAAAGAAATATAGACAATGTCTTAGTGAGAGACAATGTGAAGATAATGAAGATTTCATATACCAATTTCTAAGAAGTCTTTGAGAAGAATTTGAATGGGTAAGATCATCTCTCATTCATAGAAAACCTTTTCCAATAAAAGAAGAGATTTTTATCGATCTTCAAATGACAAAAACAAGAATAAATAAAGTAAGACTTCAAAGAGATACTGCCTTGGCCACATCAAAACCTAGAGCAAATATGAAGGCTTATCGACCTCCTCATTTCAAAAGTGAAGAAGGAAGAAAAGACATTATTTGTCACCATTATAAAGAGACCGGACATATAAGGCCAAATTTCCCAAAGTTGAAAAGAAATGTGGCATTAGTAGAAGAACAAGCCTCATCCTCTATCGTTGCACTTGAAGAAAAGATAAAAAGACTTAAAGCTCAAATGAAAGACAAAGCAACAATATGTGCGGTTTGTTCTTCTTCAACTAACCAAGTTCAAGGTATGGTTTCTTGGATTCTTGATTCCGGTGCTTCATTTCATATGACTTGTAATGAAAATATTTTGAAATCATATGTTAAAAAACCCTTATCATGTGTTTATACTAGGGATGAAATACAATTAAATGTTGATAAAATTGGTGATTTGCAAAACAAAAATTTTCAAATCTCCAAAATTAGTGTTGTTCTAAAACTAAGTTTGAACTTACTCTCTGTATCTCAAATTTCAGATAAACATTGTGTTGTAACCTTTTCATTTACGAGATGTATTGTATAGGATCGCCTCTCGAAGAAGGTGATTGGTCGTGGCTATAGAGAGGACGAACTTTACATTGTGGACTATTTGCATAGTATAGGATATGTTAATATTTTGACAAATGATGCTCTTTTATGGCATGATAGACTAGGACATCTTAATGCCCAAAAATTGTGTCAATGTCCTCTTCGGATGAAATCTAAATATTTTTTTTCTTGTAAAGATTGTGTTCTTCATAAAATGCAACATCTTCCATTTCTAAACAAAACACATGTTACAACAAGACCCTTCAAAATAGTTCATTCGGATGTATGGGGTCCGACACCCATTTTGTCTAAAGGAGGTATTTCCTATTATGTCATTTTTATAGATAACTTTACTAGATATACATGGGTATATCTTTTAAAAACAAAATCTGATGTCTTTCAAAATTTTGTTATCTTTCATAATCTTGTAAAAAAATCAATTTGATTTCAAAATCAAGATTTTTAGATCCGATTGAGGAGGAGAGTTTATGTCAAAAGATTTTAAAAACCATCTCAATACGTTTGGAATTATACATCAAACTTCTTGCTCTAAGACTTATCAACAAAATGGTATTTCCGAATGTAAGCATAGACATATTTTGGAAACCATAAGAACTTTGCTTTTATCAAGTGGTGTTCCTAAAAATTTCTAGGTAGAAGCTATTATGACTGTAATCTATTTAATTAATCGGATGTCGTATTCAGTTTTACAAAATTTGTCTCCTATAGAAAAACTTTTTAAAGTTTCTTCCAACTATTCAAGATTACGTATTTTTGGATGTAAATGCTTTGTTTATATTGACAAAGATGATAAACTATCATCTCGGGCCATAAAATATGTCTTTCTAGGATATGTAATAACCAAAAAGGGGTATAGGTCTTATGATTATAAAAATGATAAGCTTTATATATCGCGAGATGTAAGTTGATCAACATTATACTAGGAGATCTGTGCCTGTTCCTAGAAGGTCAGACCGTGATTCTAGACCTCCAGAAAGATTTGTCTCATATAATAGTTTTTCACCAAGGCATAGAGTTTTAGTAACAAATATTTCAGCTATAAAGGAACCTAGAACCTTTAAGGAAGCCCAATTATCACAAGACTGGATTCATGCAATGAATGAAGAGTTGGATGCTTTATATAAAGCCCAAACTTGGGATATTGTCTCTAGACCATCAAACAAAAAGACTATAGGTTGTCAGTGGTCTATAAAATTAAGACTAATGGTAATGGTTCATTAGATCGCTATAAAGCTAGATTAGTTGCCAAAGGTTACTCTGAAGAATATGGAATTGATTATGAAGAGACCTTTGCTCCTAGATGACAATTGTTAGAACACTTATAGTTGTGTATGCAATTCATCATTGAAATATCTATTAGTTAGATGTTAAAAATGTTTTTTTGAATGGTTGGTTGAAGGAAGAAGTATATATGGAGCCTCCTCCTAGTCTCAATCTTCTTAGAAACCAAGTTTTAAAGCTCAGAAGAGCTTTATATGGTCTCAAAGAAGCTCCCAAAGCTTGGTTTGATAGAATGACTGTATTCATGACACTGCATGGTTTTACTATCTGTTATACTGACACAGCTTTGTTTATAAGAAAATCCTCTACAGGTATTGTTATTATTTTATCCTACGTCAATAATATGATTATTATAGGTAGTGATAATACAGGTATCTAGTAAATCAAGCAAGAACTTGACAATATGTTTGAAATGAAGGATCTTGATTAACTTTCTTATTTTCTTGGTATTTAGGTAACTCATGATGATAGAGGTTTCTTTTTATTACAAACTAAGTTTACTAATGATGTTATTCTTAGATTAGGTATTACAAATGACAAAGTTGTTGAGACACCTGAAGCAATCAACCAAAAGATGCATCTAGTTGATGGCGAACTTTTGAGTGATCCCACACCTAATAGACAGATGGTTGGAGCACTTAGCTACCTTACCATAACACGACCAGATATTACAGGTACACTACCACCTGCGCCTACAGCCACAATCTAGTTGATGTCGTTGATACTGTAAGTCAGTTTCAACATGCGCCTACCTCAGTGCATATGAGTTTTGTTATGAGGATTGTTTGTTATTTTCGACAAACCTCAACCAAGAGAGTGAATGACAGGTACACTACCACCTGCTACTACATATTCCTTGGCCACTCTCTCATCTCATGGAGATGCAAGAAACAACAAGAGATGTCTCTTTTTTCTACTAAAGAAATGCATCATCTTCATTATAGGGCCTTCCTTAAATGCAAAGGAAAAATGACTTAATAATGACCATTGTTGATAAGTTTTCTAAGATGACTCACTTTCTTCCTTGCCACAAGACAGATGATGTGGTATATATAGCTAATTTATTCTTTAAAGATATTGTATTGTTGCATGAAGTTCCAAAGAACATTGTGTCGGATAGAGACATCAAATTCCTTAGTTTCTTTTAGCACCACATGACACCCCCAAATGGATGGTCAAACTGAAGTGGTAAACCAAGCACTAGGTGCAGTGTTGCAGGCCATCATCCAAAAGAACCAAAAAGTGTGGGACGTATACTTAGCACAAGCTGAATTTGCATACAATTGTAGTGTGCATATTACTACCCATCTCTCTCCATTTGAAGATGCATATGGGTTCAACCGAATCACACCGCTTGATCTTACACCCCAACCATGTTCAGATAGACCACGGTAATAAAGAGGGCCTACACAAAGTTGAGTTTATCGAGAAATTTCAGGGTAAAATATGCCAACAAATTGAGGTAAAAATAAAACACCTTAAAAATACCATCAACCATGCAAGGAAGCAGATTCAATTCAAACGTAGCGATCTTGTTTGGCTACATCTCAACAAGGACAAGTTTCCTAAGAAAATGCAAAATAAACTATCTCCTCAAGATGATGGTTCCATTCAAAACTATAGCAAAAATCAATGACAATGCTTAACGTGTTGAATTACCAAGTGAATTTGGTGGATCAAGCACCTTCAATGTATGGGACTTAATGCCCTTTGTCGAAGATCTTCCTGCGGATTTGAGATCAAATCCTTCCTCATCCTGTGGGGATGCTGAGCCACGTGATTGTGAGTCATGTGAGGAAGCGATAACATTCCAAAGTAAGTCCAATTACTAGATGCAGGTCACAAGGATTGATCGATCCAACCCAAGATTTGGAATCGAGAGAAGGCCTCCTTATGGATCATGGGGCCCCAAGAAAGTTCATCTCATGTTAGCAACAAACTGAAGGAATTTAGCAGTAACCCAACCAACTAGATCTATTTTTTTGCATTAAAGAGTTAGTTGGAATTAACTCTTGTCGGCATGGGGCTCTATTCACAACAATAGGGACACCCCACCTATTTGTTGGTTGAACTATTTTAGTCTTAACTAGTTTTAGAAAATTTCAATAAAATTAAAAGCTAGTTAGCCATAGCTTATCACAAAGAGATGCTCTAGAATGATAGATTTCATTCCCTAGATCCCTCTCTATAATCATGTAACTTGAAAAACTATATGAGATAATTTTTGTATTATAACTTGTGCCATCTCAAAGGTTTGTTCTAAGCCTATTTATACTGAAGAGAAATGAATAGAAGTTAATGGTTTTGGCTTTTTCTCTGTAATTCTTAGCAAGAAGGCTTCTCACACATCTAGCTCATCTTGTATCACTTAGTTAGTGACACTTTTTACTCACACTCACCCCTCTTATCAATTAGAACTCCTTTTGATTGTGGTAAGCTCTTCATTTCTTCTCGTGCAAACTCCTAACATTGTGAGTTGAAAGCACATCAATAGGTATATATATGTGTGTGTGGTTGGGAGATGGTATAATGTCCATGTATATTAATTATATCAACATAATATATAGCTATATATGTAATGATTATTGTAAACACCCAAAAAAATTTGTCAATAAAATTTTCTAAATAGCAAAGATTTCTTAAATTTTGAAATTTGATTACAACCCTTGGATTTGAAAATTTGATCTTCGAAATAACTTCAAAAAGGAAATCTGAAAACTTATTCAAAGCTGAATCAATCAAGAGGTGAATTCCCTAGAAGTGGATAAAGAAAGAACCAAAAAGGCAAGCAAAGTAGACCCAGATCAGGCAAGGAATCAAGGCCAAGTCAAGCAAAGCTCAATTCGAGACCCAGTCAAGCAGGGCTCAATCAAATCTCAAGCCAAGTAGGATTTATCCCAAGCTAAGCAAGATTCAAAATGAGATCCAATTCAAAATTAGACTCAAGTAGATGCATCTAATTAATTCAAGGCAATGTCAAGGAACCAACATGACAAAGACGTGGGCTAGAATCAACCAAGGTCAAGGCCAAAGTTGCCCCTAAGAAGTCAAGGGTGCCACTTGACCAAGGCATAATACAAGGCTCGACCAAGACTTGGGCTCGATCAAGGTGAGTCAAAATCAAAGAACCTCACTTGAAACAAGTCAAGGCATGGATTGGGATAGACTAAGGCGAGTCAAAAGTGATACTAAGACCCACCTCAAGCCAATCAAACAACCACCCCAAGACGCCTAGACCGAGCCAACTATAAGGAGACGGGCTAGGGTGACTCGAGCCACTCTAGTCGTGAGCAAGGAAGGGATCAAGCCATGTGGGTTGCACCAAGCCCATATGGGTCAAGAGGGGACCAGTCTTCAGTCCCACATACACCCATGTGCAACTATGGACTAGAAGTTTCCTTGGATTAAATCAAAATTGGATTGAATACAAAGTCAAAACCCAAACCCGTGGAAGGTCCTACAGACCTTCCCCTGAAAACTATAAATAGGGGCATTGGGGGCATGCTTGAGAGAGGAAAATCAAAAAGAAAGTCCAGCAAAAGGAGAGAGAGAGAGAGAGAGAGAGAGAGAGAGAGAGAGAGAGAGAGAGAGAGAGGAAGAGGGAGTCGCCTCCTTCCCCAAGGAGCCGATCGACCATTTCAAGTCTTCAAGCATACATTTAAGGTCGATTCTCAACTTCTCCTTTCCTTCCTTTCTTTAGTTCTTTCAATTTCATTCAATGGGGTTGTAATCAAGGAACATTTGACTCCAAATCAATATAATACTTTGAGGGGAGGTGCTGCCAAAATCCATCCAAGTTTGTGAGTAAGAATCGTCTTTTATGTGTTTGATTTATAGTTTATTCCTACCCCAATATACATTGTAAATCTTATAGTCTCTAAGTCCCTCTATAGTTAAGCTATATACTTATTTCCTTTGATTATTGCACTTCCTCATTATTGAAATTGTTGTGTATGGTCATTTAATTTGGTAGAAATCAGTCGGATGCATCCATTAGTTTCTTAAAACCGAAAACTCTATTTTCTCTAAAACTTGATATACATAGGCCCATTTTCCATAAAATTTGGAAGAATTTTAGGAACGTTTAAGGACGTGAATAAAATTGGGCAAAATTGAACAGAATCAGAACAAAACTGCACATCCTGTAATAGAGGTTGGATAAAAGTCTCTTCAATTTGTCTATAGTGATCCAAATTTCTTCAAAATAGTCCCATTGGAAAGTTGGCTTTCATAGCTTTAAAACTTGGTTCATAAAAATCCAGTACCTATGTGCTAAGATACAGTCGCTTCTTTACCAGATGCTTGGAAGATCGCTTTAAAATCTGGGAAGTTTTCAAAACCAAGTTTCAATATGAACAAGTTTGCCAAAATCATGGGTTTATTCCATTGTCAAAAATCAACTTCAATTCTAAAGAATATAAAGTGATTTTGTTTTGAGGGTAGAATTTCTAATTTTTTTGGTAGTCCTTCGATCTCCAAAAAACTTCAAAATTTTATCTCAGATAAGCCTAAATGTGGAGATTACTAGACTATTTTTTTTGTATTTGGATATGTGGATGTGTATAATTAAATCAATAAATATTCAGACATTGAAACTCACTACAAGAAAGTGTACGGCGAAAAGAACTCACTAGGCTTTGGAATTAAATCCTTATCTATAGATTTGATACGCCTGGTGGGACTTGAGTTTTGAGAAGATCACTTCAATCCAATTTTTCAAAAGCCTTTCCTCTTTGAATCCCTTTGTTTAGGTTGATTTTCAACTTTCAATAATGTCAAGTTCAGAGGGTTCCTTCGAGGTGTCTAGTCGAGCATCTTCCTCTACAAGTCTAGTTTCAAAAGAAATTTTGAAAACAGCTTTACAAAATAATGAGGATAAGATTGCTCCCCTCAAAAGAGAACTAAGAGAATTGAGAATCGAGCAGGAAATCGCCGCATTGAGCCAAGAGACAGATGTAGTGGATTCTTGCTCATCACATGAAAATCAAGCAAGGGCTCACAAAAGAACTCATCACTCACAAAAACCCCAAGTGACCTCAAAATTTGAAGATGAAGAACCAATGCATGAATTCTTACAGTTAAGGATCAAAAGGCCCTTGTTAAAAGGCCAAACAAAAGAGAAAAGAGTATATTTCCTATATGAGTTTTTGCCTTTAGATTACCAAACTAATAGTGATGATGAAATAACAAGTTTTCATTGGTATGATAGAAATAGAGATCCTTGATCTCATCTCCAACTCTTTTGTAGGAGGGCCTATAAAAAGAAGAAGGATTCCTCTAAATGGATATATTGGTTTCCTCATTCTTTGAAGGAAAATGCTTCAAAACGGTTGGCTTCTTATGATTTAAGTCAATTCGCTACTTTTGAGGATCTAGCGAATTATTTTATGCAATATTTTTCTCATAATGTAGAAGTCACCCCAACTCTCAACACGTTAAGAGATATGAAGCAATCCCCTAACGAGGATGCACACGCATTCATCGTAAGATGGGGGCCGCTTCTACCTTAAAATCTGATTTCAAAGGACTTCTCTACCTTCATGAGACCAGTGATTTCCAAAAGCTAATTAAGAAAGCCTCCATTTTCAAAGCTAATTTGAAAAATGGAGTATATGAGGATGTTTGAAAAGAGAAATTTTTTCTAAAAAGTTTGAAAAACCTGGGACATACGGGTTAAATGCATCGAAAGGGGGAGTAAAAACTCACAAAGTGGCTCATGTAAGTGTAGAGCAAGGCTCATCTGGTCCTCAAAGCCCTTTGGACAAAAACAAAAGCCTTCCTTTTCAAAAACCCAAAAACTGAGAAAAGTTTGAAAAAAAAAAAAATACACCAACATAGGACAACCTCTTACAAAAGTCCTAGACATTCTTTTGGCACAAGACTTGGTTAGCCTTCTACCGATTCTCGAAGGGGCACCCACTAAGAGAAGATTTCTCAAAGAATTTTGTGAGTATTATAGGCTCAAAAGCCATTATACAAATAATTGTTTTTCCCTCAAAAATAAAATAGAGGAGCAAGGGAGGCTTCACGTCTCAAAAGAGTCGGAGCTCTCTCAAATGATCTTCAAAGAGCCCTTCTCGAACCATGCAAGCATAAGTAGGAAAGCTAAAGAGGTATGCTTCTCTCGAACTCGTGGGGTTGACATAATCATGCATTGCATATGGTTCACACTACTTGCCACACACTACTTTCTCTCATAATAAAAAAAGCAAAGCAAAAAGTGATATAGGGAGTGCTTAGAGTTTCGCCCCTAGCTGGAGCCTTTTTAGAAATTTGAGGTGCTCTGAAGCATCAAAGTAGAGTCAAGATAGGATTGAGCCTAAGAAAAAGTATAGAGGAGGTGACTATTTCTGGAAGGATCTATCAACCCCCACACTTAGCCAAACAAGCTAGCAAGGAGGTGGTCGTTTTGCTCGGGCCCCGAAAAGCATGCATCCCTAACTAATCTCATAGCATGGACAAGGGTAAAAACATTGTTTTAGCCCTCTATGATCTAGAACAACACTTGTCAAAGCTTCCCACAAACATGTCTATCTTAGAGTTGATACAAACATCACTTAAACATAGACAAGTCTTAGAGGGAATTCTAGAGAAATCAAGAGTTAATACTTTCATAACTCCTGAGTCCCTATCCTTTTTGGTCTCTCCCATTCTCACAAAAACTCTAATCATGTTCTCCAAGGATGAGTTGGATAGACCTATTACATCCTACAATCAAACTTTACATATAGAGGTGTTATTGAATCACCACACTCTTCAAAAATGCCTGCTTGATAGGGGAGGAGGTCTAAACATCCATCCTCTTCACATAGCCTTTCAAATCGGAGTACCTATGTCTAGGCTTCAATCATGTGCAATTGTCATCACTGGATATAATGACAATTCATCCCACCCCATAAGCTCCATCAAGTTGCCCATGGAAGTTGGTCCCATCTCCCATGTAGGGTTATTCCACGTGCTAGACAAAAACCCCACTACAATTTGTTGCTAGGGAGGCCTCGGATACACTCTCTCCGAGCCATCCCTTCAACCTTTCCATAAATGTCTAAACATTCCATGAAAAAACCAAGTTGTGATAGTCTTTGGAGAAGACAACCCATATCTTAAGGGAATTCAAACATTCCCTTGCCAATCAAGTGATCAAATAGGTGGTGTGGAAGAGGCCATTGAAGAGCCAAATCCACCTAAGTCATCCACCCCAAATCATCCAATCCCAAAGTTCTATACATACTAGCCACACCCAAAAAGCCCAAGGGACATGATCATACCATGGACGACACACTATTACAAGGCCATCCCCTTTACCAAAAATTTTCAATACTTAAAAAGCCTTGGAACGTGTTGTTGAACATGGGATATGCACCCTATTAAGGCTTCGGAGCCAAAAACTAAGAGAGGTTAGAGTCTCTCCTAACCTCACCAACCTTGGGTCGACATGGTTTAGGGTACCACCCATCCATACTGTCTAAGCTACCACCTAAGACAACCCGGGTCAAGGGTGCCCAAGATTCCAATAAAACTGAAACCTATGGCTTAGACTTCCTATTTGGAATCTAATTCATGGTGTTTTCTTTGTAGGCTTGGCGAAAGACCCCTCTTTTCAAAAAAGTTCAAAAAAGTATATATTTGGAGAAACCAAAAAAATCTAGAAAATTCCCAAAATCCAAAAACATTAGAAATTTTTGAAAAACCCCAAAAAAAGTCTTTTGTGTTTCTTCTTCTAGAATTTGCTTATAAAAAGCCAAAACAATTGAAAACGTGAAAAATTCAAAAAAACCACATTTTCAAAATCATGTACAAATCAAAAAATCGATTTACCAAAACTTGTGTATATTCTCAAACCCAAGTTGAACCTTTCTCTTGTAAGTAATCCTTCTCTTGTAAATAATCCTTCCCTATAAACCAAGTCACTTAAAAGTGATTAAAGCAAGGAGGAAGACCCCTTCATCCATGAGGATGATCAATCCTTCGAGCTTCCCAAGTTTTATAAAATACTTGACTTGGAAAAACTTTCTTTAAAAAGCATCACTCATTACATTCTTGAGGTCCATCTACGAAGTCAGTCTAACCCCAAGTGTATTGAAATAAGAACTTGTTTAAATGAGCATGAAAAAGCATCACTCATTACATTCTTGAAATCATACATGGATGTGTTTGTATGGATCGATGAAGACATGCCCGGTTTCGACCCTAGGATTTGTAGAGCACCGTTTGACTCTAGAACCAAATGTCAAATCCATAAAACAAAAGCTTAGAAAAATTCATCTCAATGTTCACTCCCAAGTCAAAGAGCGTTTAAAAGATCTTTTAAAGGTTGAATTTATAAAACCCATTGCTTATTTAGAATGACATTCAAATATTGTTGTAGTTCGAAAATCCAATGGAAAAATTTGTATTTGTATTGATTTAGAAACTTGAACAAAGTCACTCCAAAAGATAATTTTCCCCTACCCAATATTGATTTGATAGTGGATAGCACTACAAATCATGTAATGTTTTCTTTCATGGATGACTACTCGGGTTATAACCAAATCAAGTTAGCTTCAAAAGATTAAGCTAAAACTACTTTTACTACACCTTGAGGCACATACTGTTATACAATTATGTCTTTTGGTTTGAAAAATGCTGGTGCCACATACCAAAAAGCCATTACAACCATTTTTTATGATCAAATCTATGAGCTCTTAGAAGTATATGTGGATGATCTTTTGGTGAAATAAAAAACCTGATGCACAAACATAGAATATTTGCAAAAAGTTTTCGAAAGACTTAGACTTTATAAAGTGAAACTAAACCCTCAAAAGTGTGTGTTTGGAGTAGAATAAGGAAAACTCTTAGGGTTTATGGTTAGCCAAAGGAGCATAGAGATTGATCCCTCTAAGTGTCAAGCCATCATAGACATGCCTCCACCCTCTAACTTGACCCAGGTTTGTAGCCTCCAGGGTCGACTCCAAGGAATTAGGAAAATTAGCAAAAATAAAAAAAGAAAGGAAGAAAAACAAAACCGCCAATATAGAGGATCACTTCAAAAGAAAAGAAAAAGAAAAACCAAAGCTGAAAAAAAGCAATTTTCCATCAAAAGTCTCTTTGCCTCATACCAAGGGACACTTTGGAAGGGACTGTGGAAAACTCTTTCCCAAAATCCCCACATCTTATCCCAATGGAGAAAAAGTCTATCATTATAATCCTAGAATAGAAATAGGACCTACCCATCTGGATTTCATTTTGCTTTAGAATTAGACCTTGTTGTGTGGGAAATCGAATTTTAAAATGTTATTCAAAGTTTTTCAACCAAGCCTCTACTAAATAGTAGGTATTAAAACCCAAGTGAAGGGAAATATATGAAATTGGAAGTACCTTTTGATGAAAACCAAAGGGAGTTCTTTTTTGAAAATAAATTTTCAAAACCCGAAACATCAAATCAAACAACATTGGAATCTTCCTACTTGGGGCAACCGGCCTTCATGTGCTTCTTCCCAAGCTCCCAAATTAGATGAAAGGGTCTCTACAACCCACTTCACAGTCCACGCACACATGCATCCACAAAAAGGGTTATCCATGCATGTCATCACAGGACTAGGCATTCCCATTCATGTCAAGTATCCTTTGGCTAAAATCCACTCATTTTCAAATGAGATGAATCCAAGAAAAGAGATGCTATGGAACGAAGGAGAGATCCATACTCTCAAGAAAAACCTGGGAAGAAAATTCAAAAGAGTGTTTCTTCTTTGCCATTAATCAAATAAATTTGGATTAATGTTAAAGAGGAGCATATGTAAACACCCAAAAAAATTTGTAAATAAAATTTTCCAAATACGAAAGATTTCTTAAATTTCGAAATTTGATTACAACCCATGGATTTGAAAATTTGACCTTCGAAATAACTTCAAAAAGGAAATCTGGAAACTTATCCAAAGCTGGTTCAATCAAGGGGGCAAATTCCAAGGAAGAGGATAAGGAAAGAACCAAAAAGGCAAGCAAAGTGGACCTAAATCAGGCAAGGAATCAGGGTCAAGTCAAGCAAAGCTCAATTCAAGACCCAGTCAAGCAGGGCTCAATCAAATCTCAAGCCAAGTAGGATTTATCCCAAGCTAAGCAAGATTCAAAATTAGACTCAAGTAGCTACATCTAATTAATTCAAGGCAATGTCAAGGAACCAACATGACAAAGACGAGGGCTAGAATCATACAAGGTCAAGGCCAAAGCTGCCCCTAAGAAGTCAAGGGTGCCACTTGACCAAGGCATAATACAAGGCTCGACCAAGACTTGGGCTTGATCAAGGTGAGTCCAAATCAAATAACCTCGCTTGAAACAAGTCAAGGCATGGATTGGGATAGACTAAGGCGAGTCAAAAGTGATACTAAGACCCACCTCAAGCCAATCAAACAACCACCCCAAGACGCCTAGACCGAGCCAACTACAAGGAGATGGGCTAGGGTGACTCGAGCCACTCTAGTTGTGCCCAAGGAAGTGACCATGGGTTGCACCAAGCCCACATGGGTCTAGTGGTGACCACTCTCCTGCCCCACACTCACCCATGTGCAGCTAGACCAGAAGTTTCCTTGGATCAAATCAAAATTGGATTGAATACCAAGCCAAAACCCAAACCTGTGGAAGGTCCTAGAGACCTTCCCTTAAAATCTATAAATAGGGGGCATTGGGGGTTGGCTTGAGGGAGGAAAATCAAAGGGAAAGTCCAACAAAAGGAGAGAGAAAGGAAGAGAGAGAGAGAGAGAAGAGGAGAGAAAGAGAGAGTCGCCCCCTTCCCCAAGGAGTCGATCGACCATTTCAAGTTTTCAAGCATCTATTTAAGGTCGATTCTCAACTTCTCCTTTCCTTCCTTTCTTTAGTTCTTTGAATTTCTTTCAATGGGGTTATAATTAAGGAACATTTGACTCTAAATCAATATAATATTTTGAGGGGAGGTGCAACCAAAATCCAGCCAAGTTCATGGGTAAGAATCACCTCTTATGTGTTTGATTTATGGCTTGTTCCTACCCCAACATACATTGTAAATCTTATAATCTCTAACCCTCTCTATGCATAAACTATATACTTATTTCTTTTGATTATTGTACTTCCTGATTATTGAAATTGTTGTGGATGATCATTTAATTTGGTAGAAATCGGTTGCATCCATCCATTAGTTTCTTAAAACTGAAAACTCTGTTTTCCACATTCTATATATGCCTGATTGCCGAATTTTTCAATCTTTCTTTGCGATCGAACATGCTTAAACTTGGTACATAAATTCTCCACATATAGTTCGACTCTCCACAAAATTTGCAGGAATTTTAGGAACGTTTAAGGTCATGAATAAAATTGGGCAAAATCAAAATAAAACCTATCTACATTGCACATCCTAAAATAGAGGTTAGGTAAAAGTCTCTTCACTTTGTCTGCAGTGATCCAAATTTCTTGAAAATAATTCTATTAGAAAACTAACTTCCATAGCTTTCGAACTTAAATAGTTTCATAAAAAACAAGTACCTACGTGTTGAGATACAAAAACTTTTTTAAACCTCTATGTTTCTATCTCGAGTTTCAGGGATGAGATCTTTACTAATTTAATTATGCACATCTATAGATCCAAACACAAAAACAAAAATAGTCTAGTAATCTCCACATTTGGGCCTGGCTAAGATTTTGAAGATTTGTGGAGATACGAGTACCACAAAAAAAATAGAAACTTCTGCCCTGAATACATAACTAGTTTTTGTTTTTTAAGATTGAAGTTGATTTTTGACAAAGGAATAAACCCACGATTTTGGACAACTTGTTCATATTGAAACTTAGTTTTTAAAACTTCTCGGATTTTAAAGTGATATTCCAAGCCTCTAGGTTGACCCTTGAGCGTTGGTTCAAGAAAGCTTATGACAAAAGAACTCACTAGTCCACATTCGCCCAAGAATTCAAAAATCGAACTAAACTTTGCAAGTTTTAGAAAGCATGCTAGCACTCTCATGCACACATATTTGTGATTTGAATTTTGAGTCTCTCCATAGGCTTTGAAATTAAATTCTCATCTAGATATATATGGGATACATAATTGATTAATCAAACAAACGAGCAGCAACCAACAATTTGCAATTTTTTTATGCAAAAAGCTCAACAAGGAAGCACAATTCAAACAAATACCAAAAATTTCAGCTTCTTACTTCTTGTTTTTATAGTTTCCCTAAGTGACAAATGTTATACCAAGTTTTCTGTTTCAAAACATCTAAAAAAACTATACATAGGATGCTCCTTCTCATTGTAGGAGAGCAAAGAAAGAAGGAATAAGAATTCAAAATCTCTCTCCCTCTCTTTTCTCTTTTTGTTGTGGTGTGTGACCATTGTCGCCATCTACACCCAAGAGCTGGTTGACCCCTTGTTAGCCAACCTCGTAAGTTCCATCATTTAGTTTATTAATTTCTACTTTTTTATTAAACCTTCTTAGTTGCCCTAAGATTCCTTTTCACCTATATTCAAGCCTTAGTCATTTAACAAAAGCATCACATACCTACATCATCATAAGTCTTAGTTGATCCCTTTTTAATCATGTTGTATCTTTATTGTTTAGTTTTGTTCTTACATAGAGAGTTTAGTTCTTAGTTAGGTAAGGTTTATTTTGCACATTTGATTTAATTCTTGCATGTTCAAGATCCGATCCTTACACCCCTTTACATAAGTTTTTTAAAAACTTTCATGAACATTTGATTTTATAAAAATAATTATTTAAAATTCATCCACACAACAAATCAATATTTCATACAAATTAGGATCTTTTGTAAATTATGATTTTCTACTAATCAGGATCTTTTGTAAATGTGAATCTCCTATAAATGAGTGTAAACACCCCAAAAATTCCATGTTTTCAAAACTCCTAAACTTCAAAAGCCACCTCGAGGTCAAATCAAGAGAAAAAGGAAGGCCCAAGCCTGTTCAAAGGAAAGCCTGACAAAAGATCGGAACTGACATCCAGCTCAAAATCAAAGTCAGCTCTAAAATGCAAAAAGAAACAAAGACCCTGATAAAGCCGTCAGAAATCAAGCACCAGGCCTGTCAAAACGAAAATCAAAAGTTCGTTGGAAAATCCAAGATTGATCTCTTCCAAAACAATCCTGAGACAGGACCAAACGGATCAAAACCAAACGTCAAACAGTCCTGAAAGTGAGAAATTGGTCGGTCAAAAAGACCGAAAAAAACCCATCCCGAAATCGGGTCACCGAGGAACTGGGGCCCGCTAAAAAACCGTCTGTTTCGTGCACAAAAAAAGGACTCAAAACAAGAAAATTTGGATTGAATCTGGATAAAAAAAATCTAGATCCAAGTCCATTTAAAGTTTGGATTGGATTGTATCCTAGGATCCAAACCCAATCCAAAGTATCACCCTTGGCCTATAAATAGGGCCAAGGGGGTTCACGTATGGGATCTTGGGCAATTTTGAGAGCTTGGCAAAAGGAGGAGAGAGAGGGAGCCAAAGTCAACAAAAGGGGCTTGGGCTTGTGGGCTTGACCTAGACTAAGGTGGCTGCAACCAAGTTGGGTTTGACTAAAGAAGCTGGCTGCAAAAGGAGGGCTCGAGGTGGACCAAGGTGGCTGCAACATGGCTACAATTAGGTAAGCCTTGACCGAGCTTGGTGTGGGCTGGACCTCACGACTGAACATTAAACTGCTTTGAATTGACTCTCCTTGCTAAATTGAACCATGTAGTTGGCTGAACCTAGGACGTGAACCCAGTTGACCACCTTGTGGCGGGTTGGCTTTGACCGCACCTAGCTCTTGACCGAAGCACCTGGCCTTGAACTGGCTTTGACCGAAACCCAGCATGAACCAAAACCATTGACTGCACCATGGTTTTACTTGGGTTGAACCTGCCACAACTGAATCACATGGCTGGACTTTGACTTGGCTCTAACCGGACCAGCCCTAGTGCTGCACATTGACCTGCATGTGATGCACCCAGCTGGAACAAGGCACGGCTGAACCGCACCAACTAAACCTATAGGACTGAACCTACTTGAGCCTAGTTGAACCTTAAACAAGTCCAAGACAGGACCTGGCCGAGCAGGAGTGAACCGAACTGGAACCTGCCCATGTAGCCGACTGCACCTTGCTCCTGACCGAGGCCTTGCCACCTTTGACTCACCTGCAAAATCGAACCAAGGGCTGAATGCATCCTTGGCTGGCTTGACTTTGACCTGCACTTTGGGCTGAAACATGAACCAAGACCTCTTGGCTGAATCGACACTTGATCCACCTTGCTGCGCCTTGGCCAAGACCAACTCAACCGCACCCTAACCTGGCCGAACCATTTGGTGTGAACCACCATGTGGGTTGCATCACGAACCGGCAACTATCTTTGACTAGGGCAAACCACTTTGAACCGAACACCTGCTGACCTGCAAACTGAACCGGCTGCGCCACTCGGGTTGAACTCCCTCGGGTTGTATCTTGAACCTCGACTTGAACCCTTGGCCAATTGTACCAAATCCAACCGAACCACCATCTGGCTCGACACTTGGACTGAACCTGCTGGACTTGGGCTGCAACAAAGGTGGACCTACCTACCTTGGCTGCAACATCAACATGAAGATGCTTTGACCCAGGTTCGACACAAAGAAGGTGTACTTACCTCACGTCTGCAACGAAAGCGACTCGAGCGAACCCGACAAACGGAAACAAAAGGCAAAAACCGAACGAAAGACTTGTAAGTTTCTTTAACTTCAGTTTTAAATTACTTGTTTCACTTCAATTCAATTCAGAAATGGGGTTGTATTAATGGAGCGAAGTCTCTCCCCGGGTTGTAATATTCGTGCATGAACAGGATCACACCCATGAGCACTTGAGCCTTTCTGCTCTTATCTGGTGGATGAACACGAATACACCCACGAACATTCGGGCCTTTCCGCTCTTTACACTCACATGCACTCGAGCCTTTCCGCTCTTAAACTGCACACGAGTACACCCACGCACAGTCCAACCTTTCCACTCTTAAATTATACACGAGTACACCCACGCGCACTCGAGCCTTTCCACTCTTAGGATAAACATATATATATATATATATTTATTTAAATTCCTGTGGGTTTACTTTGTGAAAATCGAGTGAGTCGCACTTAAATTCGTGTGAGTTTACTTTTGTGAAAGTAGAGTCGCATTTCAATTCGCGTGAGTTTACTTTTTGTGAAAGTAGAGTTGCACTTTAATTTGTGTGAGTTTACTTTTGTGAAAGTATCGCATAACGTAGAAGTTACGCCAACTTTAAATACTTTGAGGGATACAAAACAAGCGGCCAATGAAGATGTACATGCATTCATCGGTAGACATGGAGACCCCTAAGGCATGCATCGACATCCTAGGAACTCATAACCCTACCATAAAAGAACCCACTTCTCCAAGCCTAGTCTTGTACCCTGAACCCAAGCCTACGACCTTGAACCAAAAAAATCCATTCCTAGGGGCACCACGAGTTGCATCTAGGGAGTAGGTCAAAACCCTCAAGGGACCAAGCATGGCTTCCCTTGAAAAATATATCTCCCAACCCAGGGTAGTGTGGAAGCCCAAGTCTTCCACCACCCCAAAATCCAAACTCCCATAGTCCAAAATTAAATGGGTATATACCCGTGATATGGACGATTCCATGTTCCAAGAGCATGAACTTTACAAAACATTTTCAAAAACCAAAAAGCCTTGGAACATGATCTTAAACATGGGATATAAACCCTACATGGGCCTAATTGCCAAAAATCAAGATAGGCTGGAAGCTGTCCTACCCAAAGCCAACCTAAATCGATATGGATTGGGCTACAGCCCACCCATACCCCCTGAGCCACCACCTAAGACCACCTGTGTCGAGGGTGCCCTTTAGAACCTCCTAAAATCAAAACCCATGACTTAGACCTATTGTTTAGAGTATGATTCATGAAGTTTTCTTTGTAGGTTCGATGGAAGATCTCTACTTTCCAAAAATCCAAAAACAAAATTAGATATTGCCAAAAACCAAAAAAAATTGAAAACCTTCAAAATCCCAGAAACATTTGAAAATCTGAAAATTCCAAAAAAAAATATTTCAAAAACTTTTCAAAAAGAAAGTCTTTATATTTGATCATTGAATTTGTATTTCGAAAAAGACAAAAAAATGGAAAATTTTCAAAAAACAATGGCCTTGTATAAAACCAAGTTTCAAAATACTTTCCAAAATTTGTATATACTCTCAAAACCCAAAAATCGTCCAAAGTTGGTCATGCATACCCCTTCTCTAGCCCAGAGCATCCTCAAGATTAAAATGCTTGAGAACCATCAAAGCAAGGAGGAAGATCACCTCCAAGCTTTCCTAAATTTCGTAAAATCTTTGACTTGAAAAATTTGGGGATTTTTATAGTGAGTTTAAACCATAGTATGTGTGCATGCATAAGCATCATGCATTACATTTTGAAATCATACATGTGCATAAACAATATCGGGTCTAGACATCATCTTAGAACTCGAGTTCAGGGTTTGTGTCAAGCCAAAGGGGCATGAGAGTCGACCCCCTAAGTATCGAGCCATCATAGGCATATCTCCATATGGATCAAATCCAAAACCTTCAAGGTTGATTTCAAAAAGGCCAAAAAGAGGCTAAAAACTCTCAAGGAGACTCTCGAAAAAAGGTTGACATTGGAAACAATAATTTACAAAAAGATTTTCAAAAAACGATTTTGATAAATCCTTCAAAATTTCAAAAACCTCTGAAGCATTACAATTCATGTGAATGCATTGGATGTTTTACTCGATCAATATGAAGATGATATCCATAAAAAGTGTGCCATTTATTACATTTCGAAAACTCTATTAGAATGTGAAAGAAATTATCAAGCCAATAGAGAAATCGTGCTTGGCCTTGGTGTAGACCTCCAAATTCAAGACATTATTTCCCATATCATGAAAAGGGAATAATGTTGGTTCATTCAAAGCACTTATTTGAAAAAACTATCTTGAACGGGTAGGCAAAATAAAGGACAACCCCTTTCAATGGAGTATGAGTTCATCCTCAAGACTCCATTAAGGGACAAGCCCTACATCGTGTGGCTGAAGTGCCTCTTCAAGACACATTCCCCATACTTGATCAAATGCCCCATGAAGGCATATTTTCCAAATAAATTTCAAAAAACATGCTTGGACAAATTATTTCAAAGAAAATCAAGCATGGGAAACATATTTCGATCAAGGGGCAGTTATCGAAATCATCTTCATATCTCCCGAGAAAGAAGAAAATCCCAATGGCCATTCGGCTAGATTTTGCATGTTCAAATGATGTTGCCGAGTATGAAGCACTCGTACAAGGCCTAAAAATTTCGAAAATCTAGGAACTCATACATTGAAGTCTTTGGAGAGGCTTTTTACAAACTAAGCTTTCGAAAAACTTGGCAAGACAAAAATGAAGTATTCATGAAGAATTGGCTATTAGAGTGGTCGGTTCTTTCAAAACATGCACAATTGGCACTCACAATTTGGATGGCTTGCCAAAATAACCAAAAATTTAAAATACCTTGGTTTCAAGACATTGAAAATTTTAAGAAAGGGAGGATTTCCCGAATTTGCTTATTCAAAAATATCAGGTTTTAAACAAATTTAACCCTACATATGACTTTGAAAAGAAAATTTTCAGCATCTTGTTGATATGAAAACCTTGATGAGGTTAGGATAAATACATGAGTCCCACGATGGAAAATGTGGAGACCATGCCAAATCAAATATGATGACCATGACGATCACTTACGGCTGGTTATGTTTTTCCATCCTTAAGCAAAAAGTGTCATGATCATATTAGAAATACCATAAAGGTCAAATGCATGGACATGTCATCCCATCGTCCACCCAAAATTTTCCTCGAAAAACCATGGCCCTTCACCATGTGGCTGTGTGAATCATTCATCTCCATCAAACTAGGGGCATTTAAAAATGCATCCCCTAGACACCTTCCATGGAGAATCAATTTCATGAAAATACGTATCTCCATCATATCATGTGAAATACATTTTATACTTTCATCATTCATAAAGCATGTATTTCCATTGAATCACATGGAATGCATATCATTCATCTCCATCAAACTAGGGGCATTTAAAAATGCATCCCCAACACACCATCCATGGAGAATCAATTTCATGAAAAATGTATCTCCATCATATCATGTGAAATACATCTCTTATTTTCATCATTCATAAAGCATGTATTTCCATTGAGTCACATGGAGTGCATATCATACATCACATACATATCATTCACCCAAAGAGGCCCAAAAAGGTGGCAGCCCGAGTAGGAATGTCCCCATGTCTTAAAAAGGGCAAAAAAAAAAATCGTTAATACATGTTGATATTATGGGTAGAAATTTAGCAGATCCCAAAAATGCCGAATACTCGAAAGGGTCTATGTTAAATTCTTTTGAATTTTTTTTTAAATCGAGCTCCTTTGAAACTTCTTGAAAAAGGATCAAGGTTGATTGTATGACCCCAAATGAAGGAATTTATGCTTTACGAAAAGTAGAGTCTTCAAAAACGAATTGGTGACATTTCAAAAATCCTTGGCTTACAAAATGGAGCTTTGTTCAAAATATCAAAATATTTTCAAATGGTAGATGCTATTAAGAAATGGGACGATCTCGGTTGAATCGAGTAACCAAAGGGATTAGCTTTCCCCCCATTTTACTTCTCTCTCCAAAAAGGAAAATTGACAATGTTCAAAAGAAAAAGAAAAAGACAAAGAGAATACAAAACTCCTCGAAAAAGAAGTCTTCCCCAAAAAAAGGGAATACAAAAAACTTCTTAAAAAGGAGTCTTCTCTTTGAAAGAAAAAAAAGGAAAAAGAAAAGAGAATGCAAAAATTCCTCGAAAAAGAAGTCTTCCCCGAAAAAAGGGGAATACAAAAACTTCTTCAAAAGAGGTCTTCTCTTGAAAAAGAAAAAAAGAAAAAAAAGTCAGCTCAAAAGAGCAATTTTCCGACTCTTTGCCTAAAACCACGGGACGCTTCAGAAGGGATCATGGTAACTCTTTCCCATATCCCTGCGGCTTATCACAAATGAAAAAAGGTTCAACTGTGAGAATCCTAAAGTAGAAATAGAATCTACTTATTTGGATTTCATTTTGTTTGAGAATTAGACTTTGTTTTGTGGGAAATGGAACTTTGAAATATTTTCCAAAATTTCCTACCAAAAAACCTCTACCAAGTAGTAGGTATCAAAACCTGAATAAAGGAAAGTATGAAAAATTGGAAGTCCTTTCGATAAAAGATAAAAGGAGTTCCTTTTGAGAAAGAAATTTTCAAAAGCCCAAAAATGTCAAAAAGACAAAGGGTAAAACCTACTTGTAGCAGACAGCCTCAAAAGGCTCTCTTTAGGCTCGAAAATCCAAGAATGTCAAAAGACATGGGATAAAGCCTGTTTGGAGTAGACAACCTCAAACTCTCTAGGCTCAAAAACCCAAGAATGTCAAAAGACATGGGATGAAACCTACTTGGAGCAGTCAGCCTCAAAAGGCTCTCTCCGGGCTAAAAGAAAACCCCAAAATAAACTCGCCCAAAAGCTCACCCCGTTCGCTCACTCATGCATGCATTCAAGATTCATTCATGCATGGTCATGCCCAGGAAAAGCAGCCCATCTAGGAAAAGTCCCTTTTTGGCAGGAAATCCCCTCCTGTGATCAAAGAAAACAGGGTTTTACGAAACAAAGGGTGATACGTTCTCAAGAAAATTTGGGAGAAAATCCAAGGGTATTTCTTCTTTGCCATTATCCAAAGGTATTTGGATAAATGACAAAGAGGGGCATTTATAAACACCCCAAAAATTACATATTTTCAAAACTCCCGAACTTCAAAAGCTAGCTCGAGGTCAAATCAAGAGAAAAAGGAAGGCCCAAGCCTCTTCACTTTGTCTGCAGTGATCCAAATTTCTTGAAAATGATTCTATTAGAAAACTAACTTTCATAGCTTTCGAACTTAAATAGTTTCATAAAAAACAAGTACCTACGTGTTGAGATACAATCACTTCTTTAAATCTATGTTTCTATCTCGAGTTTCAGGGATGAGATCTTTACTGATTTAATTATGCACATCTCTAGATCCAAACACAAAAACAAAAATAATCTAGTAATCTCCACATTTGGGCTTGGCTAAGATTTTGAAGATTTGTGGAGATACGAGTACCACAAAAAAATTAGAAACTTCTGCACTAAATACATAACTAGTTTTTGTTTTTTAAGATTGAAGTTGATTTTTGACAAAGGAATAAACCCATGATTTTGGACAACTTGTTCATATTGAAACTTAGTTTTTAAAACTTCTCAGATTTTAAAGTGATATTCCAAGCCTCTAGGTTGACCCTTGAGCGTTGGTTCAAGAAAGCTTATGACAAAAGAACTCACTAGTCCACATTCGCCCAAGAATTCAAAAATCGAACTAAACTTTGCAAGTTTTAGAAAACATGTTAGCACGCTCGTGCACACGTATTTGTGATTTGAATTTTGAGTCTCTCCATAGGCTTTGAAATTAAATTCTCATCTAGATATACATGGGATACATAATTGATTATTCAAACAAACGAGGAGCAACCAACAATTTGCAATTTTTTTACTTGTTATTTATAGCAACAAGCTCAACAAGGAAGCACAATTCAAACAAATACCAAAAATTTCAGCTTCATGCTTTTTGTTTTTATAGTTTCCCTAAGTGACAAATGTTATACCAAGTTTTCTGTTTCAAAGCATCCTAAAAATACTATACATAGGATGCTCCTTCTCATTGTAGGAGAGCAAAGAAAGAAGGAATAAGAATTCAAAATCTCTCTCCCTCTCTTTTCTCTTTTTGTTGTGGTGTGTGACCATTGTCGCCATCTACACCCAAGAGCTGGTTGACCCCTTGTTAGCCAACCTCGTAAGTTCCATCATTTAGTTTATTAATTTCTACTTTTTTATTAAACCTTCTTAGTTGCCCTAAGATTCCTTTTCACCGATATTCAAGCCTTAGTCATTTAACAAAAGCATCACATACCTACATCATCATAAGTCTTAGTTGATCCCTTTTTAATCATGTTGTATCTTTATTGTTTAGTTTTGTTCTTACATAGAGAGTTTAGTTCTTAGTTAGGTAAGGTTTATTTTGCACATTTGATTTAATTCTTGCATGTTCAAGATCCGATCCTTACACCCCTTCACATAAGTATTTTAAAAACTTTCATGCACATTTGATTTTATAAAAATAATTATTTAAAATTCATCCACAAAACAAATCAATATTTCATACAAATTAGGATCTTTTGTAAATTATGATTTTCTACTAGTCAGGATCTTTTGTAAATGTGGATCTCCTATAAATGAGTGTAAACACCCCAAAAATTCCATGTTTTCAAAACTCCCGAACTTCAAAAGCCAGCTCGAGGTCAAATCAAGAGAAAAAGGAAGGCCTAAGCCTGTTCAAAGGAAAGCCAGACAAAAGATCGGAACTGACATCCAGCTCAAAATCAAAGTCAGCTCTAAAATGCAAAAAGAAACAAAGACCCTGATAAAGCCGTCAGAAATCAAGCACCAGGCCTGTCAAAACGAAAATCAAAAGTTTGTTGGAAAATCCAAGATTGACCTCTTCCAAAACAATCCTGAGACAGGACCAGACAGATCAAAACCAAACATCAAACAGTCCTGAAAGTGAGAAATTGGTCGGTGAAAAAGACCGAAAAAAACCCATCTCGAAATCAGGTCACCGAGGAACCGGGGCCCGCTAAAAAACCGTCTGTTTCGTGCACAAAAAAAGGACTCAAAAAAAGAAAATTTGGATTGAATCTGGATAAAAAAAATCTAGATCCAAGTCCATTTAAAGTTTGGATTGGGTTGGATCCTAGGATCCAAACCCAATCCAAAGTATCACCCTTGGCCTATAAATAGGGCCAAGGGGGTTCACGTATGGGATCTTGGGCAATTTTGAGAGCTTGGCAAAAGGAGGAGAGAGAGGGAGCCAACGTCAACAAAAGGAGCTTGGGCTTGTGGGCCTGACCTAGACTAAGGTGGCTGCCACCAAGTTGGGTTTGACTAAAGAAGGTGGCTGCAACAGGAGGGCTCGAGGTGGACCAAGGTAGTTGCACCATGGCTGCAACACGACTGCAATGAGGTAAGTCTTGACCGAGCTTGGTGTGGGTTGGACCTTACGGCTGAACATTGAACTGCTTTGACTTGACCCTCCTTGCTAAAATCGACCTAACTAGGGCTGAACCGACCCACCTTGGGTCGACCCTTTAACCTTGACCGATCAGGACCTTGGTTGCAATCATGCCCCAAACTGAACCCACTTAGCTAGCCGAACTGAACCATGTTGCAGGCTGAACCTAGGACTTGAACCCAGTTGACCACCTTGTGGCGGGTTGGCTTTGACCGCACCTAGCTCTTGACCGAAGCACCCGGCCTTGAACTTGCTTTGACCGAAACCCAGCATGAACCAAAACCTTTGACTACACCATGGTTTTACTTGGGTTGAACCTGCCACAACTGAATCACATGGCTGGACTTTGACTTGGCTCTAACCGGACCAGCCCTAGTGCTGCACATTGACCTGCATGTGATGCACCCAGCTGGAACAAGGCACGGTTGAACCGCACCAACTAAACCTATAGGACTGAACCTACTTGAGCCTAGTTGAACCTTAAACAAGTCCAAGACAGGACCTGGCCGAGCAGGAGTGAACCGAACTGGAACCTGCCCATGTAGCCGACTGCACCTTGCTCCTGACCGAGGCCTTGCCACCTTTGACTCACCTGCAAAATCGAACCAAGGGCTGAATGCATCCTTGGCTGGCTTGACTTTGACCTGCACTTTGGGCTGAAACATGAACCAAGACCTCTTGGCTGAATCGACACTTGATCCACCTTGCTGCGCCTTGGCCAAGACCAACTCAACCGCACCCTAACCTGGCCGAACCATTTGGTGTGAACCACCATGTGGGTTGCATCACGAACCGGCAACTATCTTTGACTAGGGCAGACCACTTTGAACCGAACACCTGCTGACCTGCAAACTGAACCGGCTGCACCACTCAGGTTGAACCACCTCGGGTTGTATCTTGAACCCCGACTTGAACCCTTGGCCAACTATACCAAATCCAACCGAACCACCATCTGGCTCGACACTTGGACTGAACCTACTGGACTTGGGCTGCAACAAAGGTGGACCGACCTACCTCGACAGCAACATCAACATGAAGATGCTTTGACCCAGGTTCGACACAAAGAAGGTGGACTTACCTCACAACTGCAACGAAAGCAACTCGAGTGAACCCAACAAACGGAAACAAAAGGCAAAAACCGAACGAAAGACTTGTAAGTTTCTTTAACTTCGGTTTTAAATTACTTGTTTCAATTCAATTCAATTCGGAAACGGGGTTGTATTAATGGAGCGAAGTCTCTCCCCAGGTTGTAATATTCGTGCATGAACAGGATCACACCCATGAGTACTTGAGCCTTTCTGCTCTTATCTGGTGGATAAACACGAATACACCCACAAACATTCGGGCCTTTCCGCTCTTTACACTCACATGCACTTGAGCCTTTCTGCTCTTATCTATTTTCAGGACTTATTTACCGAATCTCTTTTAATACCTTAAAGACCTCCAAAAATCACCAACATTTTACAGAACTAAGCCTGAGATGCGGAGAGTGTAGGACAATTTTCAAATTTACATTTGGAGTTATGATGTTGCAGAATTAATTCAAAGAAGCGCCTCTGCTCAGACACCCAAAACTGTTCTCTCACAGAAATATAGAGACTCAAAGATGAGCTTGTATCTCGGTGCTAAGAGTTCTAAATTTAGTGAATTTAGTCTTGTTGAAAAGCTATGAATGTCATATTTCCAATGAACCAAGAATCACTAATTTTGAATGACTACAGACAGAGTTATGGCATGAATACCTATGCTTTATTGCTGGAAAATTGAATGAACAGACAATTTACAAAATTTTCCCTCATCTTGCACCATTTTAATTATGTTGTTGCACGACTCTAAAATTCTTCAAATTTTTATCAAGAGTGGGTATGTGCTATAGTGTGCAAAATTTTGGAGGGTTTAGAGCAGCGGTTATGAAATAAAAAATCAAACAATCAACATTTGCAATAATGCTGAAAATCAGTTTTCAGGTTTTAGAACATATGTGATGCAAACTCACGCGAATCAAAGTGCAACAACACAACATCCCAAAATCAAATGCTGAAGGAAAATGAATTAAAATGTATCTAATAACTTAAGCATATAGGGGATAAGAAGATATAGAGTGTTTATAACATATATTGGGGTAGAATCAAGAACTCAAGCACATAGAGTGTATAAGCAAGGGAAAGGGAAATTTTAGCATATCTACTTCTATTACATCATGAGGGGAGACAAAGCTCCATTAATACAACCCCTTTTCAATTGAATAACAAGAAGAGATGAGGATTTAATCAAGTTAGAACCATCACTTACCCGGATTCCCTTGGAGATGGCCTCCAAAAATAGTGTTCGACCCTCTTTTTTCTCACTTTTCACTCAATTCTCTCACTCAAACCTAAGAGCCTTGATCGTAACACCTTCTTCCCTCTCTAAGCCTCTCCCTAGCAGCCTATTCTCTCACTGAAGCAGCCCACAGTACAGCAATTTCTCAAAGAACTCCAAGATGAAGTACCCACTCCCTCAAAGAACTCCAAGATAAAGAACCCGCCCCCGCCCCCCCCCCCCCAGCCTGTATTTATAGGCCCTTCCTTGGGGCGGGCAACCCAAGATCCAATTTGATCCAATTCTTCATGGTCTTTACGTGAAAGAGAGACGAGAGTAGTCCCCTTTTCGTCATGAAAGAGAGAGGGATCTTCCATGAAACCTACAAAGAAAACACCATAAATTAGACTCTAAACAAGAGGTCTAAGCCATAGGTTTCAGTGTTGGGTTCTAGGGCACCCTTGACCCAAGTTGTCTTAGGTGGTGGCTCACGGGGGTATGGATAAGATGTAGCCCAATCCATGTCGATTTGGGTTAGGTAGTGGCAAGATGGGCTCTATCCTACCTTGGTTATGGTTTCCTAGACCTTGGTATGGTGTATATCCCATGTTCAACATCATATTCCAAGGCTTCTTAAGTTTGGAAAAGTTTTTGTAAAGTGGATGGCCTTGAAATATGGTGTCGTCCATATCATGGATGTGCACACAACTTGGTTTGGCTAAGAGTTGAGAGGCATGGGCTAGAGATGGTTTAGGCTTCCCTAGGAAACACACGATCCTAGAGGAAGCCTAGTGATTTGGGTTCCTCTAGGAGATGGATGACCTTGGCCAGGTGCGGCTCGGTATCTCCTAGTAGGTGGATGATAGGGGGATGGATCCTAGGTGCAACCAAGTGTGCCCCTAGGGGTTGATGGTTTGAGTTTATATGGGTGCAAAGGGAGAGCATGTTTGATCTCTTGTACAAAGGAGGAAAAACGATTCCAAGGGAAAACATGGTTGGTTTATTGTAAACACCCCAAAATCTCACGATTTTCTCAAATATGCGTGGTTTTACAAAAGCAGCCCCAAAGGGCTATTTTGAGTCTGGAAACCCAAGAGCCTTCCAGACAACCCTATACATATTTTGAACCTATATATACGTTTTAAAACTTTATACATATAGTTTTAGACTTTGAAAAGTGTTTTGAAACCCCGAAAGCCTCTTGGCCTAACAAAAGCAGGACCAAAAAGGCAAAGGAGAGCCCGGACCCGAGGCATACTTCAAGCCTGGCACATCAACTCTCGTATCAAAAGCATCCCCAAATTCTCAAACATCAAAGCCCCAAATATCAGAAAAATGGTCTAAATGAACTCCTGAAGGTGAGAAGAAGATCGGACGATAATGTTGGCGAAGACCCAACGTAAGACGGAGTACTAATGAAGTCAGGCCCCACATAAACCGTCCGTTTCGAAACGCCATAAAGGAATAAAAAAATCAGATTTGGGTCGGATCTGGATCATATATATCCAGATCCAAACCCAACATGTATTTGGATTTGGATCCCAAGGATCCAAATCTAATATCTGTATCCATGGCCCACATCACCTTCTCATAAATGGGGGTGAGGGGCCCATAATATTTCACGTGAAATACCTTGGAAGGCTTGGGTAGAGAGAGAAAGGGGGCCATAAAGTATGAGTTAGAAAGTTGGTAGGCTTGACTTTTTGGTCAAGAGTGGGTTAGCCTTATGGGTTTAGCCAAGAGTGTGGGTTTGAGCTTGTATGCACCTACACTTGACCTAGGGCTGCACCAACTTGGACATGGCTGCAACTAAGGCAATGGATCGGGCCAAAGTGATTCCTAAACCTAGCCCTAAGCTAGCTCACCTTACCTAGCCATTTTCCCTACAACCTAACCCAAACCTAACCTAAACCTAACCCTTCTCACCCAAAACCGCCTCAACCTCACCTAGCCGACCTCACCTAGCTAGACCACCTAGACCCTAACCAACTAAGCCTAAACTAAACCTAACTAAGTCCCTAACCACTATGTTCCAGCCCACCTAACTGACCTACCCCAAACCACTAACCAGCCCCCCCTAACCGACCTACCCCAAACCGTGTCCCAGCCCACCTAATTGAAAATATCTGGCCCACAACCCACCAACTGACCTAGCTCTCAATCCCAGCCTATATAAGCCCCCTCCTTCATGCGGGTTGGCTCTCTCTCCAGGCTCCTAGGACCCGGCTAGCTCTCTTGGATTTCCAACCCATCACCCTTGGGACCCGGCCAGCACCTCTCCACTCTAGCCGACTCCACCACCTTCCACCTTCGGCGAGGAACTCCACCCGGCCACCAGCACTTCCTTCTTCCATCCGACCACCAACACCACCTGCCGCCTCCTTCCTGGTTAGTACCCCATCTCAACCTCATCTAACTAGCACCTCCTTCATTCCCAGCCACACACTCCCATCCACCCGCCACCTTCCATCCACCTAGCCAGCACCTCTCTACTTCCGGTTGAGCCCTACCTGTCCCCAAAACCTATCCAAACTCCCAGCACCCCTACCTGCCGCAACCATCTATCCAAGGGACTCCCCTTTGCTGCCCAAGACGACTCATCAAGGCCAAGTCCATGCAAGTTGAACATGGACCAACTGCATGTAAGTGCCTAAACTCGGTCCATTATATGAACTTGCTTTATATTCAATTAAATTTTGACATGGGGTTATAATAATGGAGCATAGTCTCCCCCCAAGATGTAATAACGTGGTTTGACACACAAGCACCCACGTGCACTTGAGCCTTTCCGCTCTTAGCTGCACACCTTTTTGCACACACACGGGCCTTGACAACCCCTAAGGTATAATTGTATTTATATATATTCAGTTGCGTGGGTTTTCCTTTAAGTCGTGGGTGTTGTCTTTCAATTCCACACTCACACACATTGAGCTTTCGCTCTTACTCCCAAGACCCTAATAAGTGCCATATTGCACTTTAATTTGGGTGTTTCATTCAAGTTGTGTGCGTGGTCTTTCAATTCCACACACACACACATTGAGCTTTCGCTCTTACTCCCAAGACCCTAATAAGGGCCATATTGCAATTCTATTTGGATTTTACATTACAAGTCGTGTGAGTTGTCTTTATGTATACACACAACACCCACGCACACGTTGGCGACTTTCGAGCCCATATATATATAGTTGTATTTCCCTTCCGCTATGTCTTTAAGATTTGGGTTTTAAGGTTCAGTTGTGTGAGTAGTGTAGACGCGCGAAAATCCCCGCCCCTTCCGCCTTTTTTAGGGCTCGAAGCGGATCCTTTCGTGTGTCTAA
This sequence comes from Brasenia schreberi, assembly GCA_036023115.1. NCBI lineage: Eukaryota > Viridiplantae > Streptophyta > Magnoliopsida > Nymphaeales > Cabombaceae > Brasenia > Brasenia schreberi. Next base: position 14,485,799 of record JAYKKT010000061.1, read on the forward strand.
GGCCTATGTATGCAAACAGGGCGTGCCAGCTAGCTTACCTAAGCTAGCGAAGATATTTTTAACACTGACTTCTAAACGTGGCGACTGTGAGCAAGTAAGCTCTTATCGTCGCAGACCTTCTTGCACCGATGCGTAAGGGTCAGTCTGTATGCTTTGCAAAAATCGAGTTTTGGAGAGAAAGTCTACGAAGCGGTTCGAGGTGTCTATTTCGGGTCTTTAAAATGCGATTGCATGTTTTAGATCACGTGGATTTGCATGTGCCTAAGTCTTTTCTTTTATCCCTTTTTCGGGCCACCTAGTTTGTGTGTTATGAACACTCCACTACATGGGTGAATTCGAGCGGGGCTTGCTTTGATGCAAATATGCGTCCTACCTCGTGGTATGGCGTAGATGCAATGCAAACTCACGCTACTCCAAAGGGAAAACCCGAAATGTAAAGACAATACTGAAGGAAAATAATCGAAGGGAAATAACCGAAGGGAAATAACCGAAGGGAAATGACTTGAAATATAAATGCCGAAGGAAGATATGTATATAGAATATGTATATGAGCCCTTACTCGGGTCTTGCAAATAAGAGCGAAGGCTCAATGTGGGTGCGTGCTTGAATTGAAAGACTTACTCACACGACATGAAATTAAACCCAAATATAAATTGCAGTATGGCCTTGACTAAGGTCTTGGGAGTAAGAGTGAAGGCTCAATGTGTGTGAGTGCTTGAATTGAAGTACTACACACGACATAAATGAAACCCAAATATAACTGCAATAAGGCCTTTACTAAGGTCTTGGGAATAAGAGCGAAGGCTCAATGTGTGTGAAAGTGCTTGAATTGAAAGACTTACCCACACGACATGAAATGAAACCCAAATAGTATAGGTCGGCCCTTACTTGGGTCTTTCAAATAAGAGCGAAAGCTCAATGTGTGTGAAAGTGCTTGAATTGAAAGACTTACTCACACAACATGAAATGAAAACCCAAATAGTATAGGTCGGCCCTTACTTGGGTCTTTCAAATAAGAGCGAAAGCTCAATGTGTGTGAGTGCTTGAATTGAAAGACAACGCACCCAACTTAAACAAAATCCTTCGAAAATGAAAGCATATATATATATATATATATATATATATATATATATATGTATTAGGGGCTGATTAGGCCCGTGTGTGCTCAAAATCGTGCACAACTAAGAGGGTGCACGTGTGTGGGTGTGCCAAGCCACGTTATTACAAGCGGGGGGAGACTATGCTCCGTTATTACAACCCCGTATCAAATTGAATCTCAAGCAAGTATACAACTAAAGACCGAGTTTAGGCACTTACGAGTAGCTGGTCCGTAGAGGCCTTACTTGAGCGTGGGCTTGGCCTTTGCCTTGGGCTGCAAACGGGAGCTCCGCGAGGGTGGATGACAAAGGGTGTTGGCCGGCTGCAAGTGGGGTGCGGGATAGGCGCCTCGAAGGTGGCCGGCTGCAAATGGGTGTCGCCTTGATGTGGGCGATTAAAGGGCTGGGCCAAGTAAGTGTGTAGGGTCACTAGGAGAGTCTAGAGTATTGGGGAGTATGGACCTAAAGGGGGTTTAAGGGAAGGCCGAATGGGAGTCTAAGTGGAAAAGAGATGGCTGGCCGGGTGTAGTTAGGTAGTGGCCGATGGTTTAGGTTATGCTAGGTTCAGCTAAGGGAGAATGGTGGCAGCAAAGAGCTGATGTGCAGGTGAGATGATGGTATGGTGGGTGGCTAGGAATGGAGAGGGAGTAGAGAAGGATTTAGGTAGAGTTGGGGGGTGCTTACCGAATGGGGAGAAGGTGGTACTCGGCTGGGAGAAAGGTGGGCAAGCTGTGAAGCTCGGCTGGGAGGTGGTGGAGATGGCGGTGCGGGCTGTGGTGGGATGGTGGTGGTGCAGGGGGCGCAGGTGGAGCAGCTGGGCAGGTTCGGCTGAGCTGGAAAGTGGGGGAAAGAGAGGGCCCGACTGGGATTGGTGAAGGGTTCCAGCTTGAAAAACCCGCCCCAAAAGGGGGGTTTTAAATAGGGATGGGTAGGTCGGTTAGGGCTGGGTTTGGGGTAGTGGTTAGGTGGTTTAGGTAGGGTGGTATGTAGATAAGGTGGGCTGGAAAGGGTTGGGCCAGATATTTTGAAAACTAGTGGTTTGGGTAGATTGTGGGCTAGGGGTGGTTTAGGGGTTTAGGGCTAGGTTAGGTGGTTGGGTTTTAGGGTGAGGTTTAGTGAGCTAGGTTAGGTGATTAGGCTAGGTTTAGGCTAGGATTATGGAAATTAACCTAGGTTTAGGGAAGGATTAGGGAAGTGGGTTAGGTGATTAGGTTGGGATTAGGCCGGGATTAGGGAAGTGGGTTAGGTGATTAGGCTCAGATTAGGAGTGGATTAGGGGGGTAGGCTTGGATTAGGTGTTTTGGGTTAGGTTTAGGTGAAGGAGCTCCCTTTGCATGGCCCATAGACCTTAACCACCTCATGTTGGCGCAGCCCTAGGTTAGGTTTTGGCTAATTACAAGCTTAAACCCACTTAATTAGGCTAAACCACATGATTAAACCCAAACTTAACACACTAGTCAAGCTTAATTACAACACTCTTGATATTTTCCATCCCCACTCTCTCTCATGCCCATGATCCCACGTGAATTTCAAGTGGGCCCCACCTCCATTTATGAGAAGGTGATGTGGGCCATGGATATGGATATTGGATTGGATCTCTGGATCCAAATCCAAATCCAAGTCCACATATGGGTTTGGATTGGGATCTGGATATATATGGTCCAGATCCAATCCAAACTGAACTCTGACTCCTTCGAGCTGGGTTCGAAACGGACGATTCGTGCGGGGCCTGATAGCATCAGTACTCCGTCTGCGTTGGGTCTTCGCCAACATGGTCGTCCGCCTCCGTTTCTGCCTTCCGGAGATGACTTCAAATGATATTTTGATAAGAACAGGGTCTTGGATGTTCGAGATCCTGGGGGTGTGAATCAGATACAAGAGTTGCTGTGCCGGGCTTGACATGTGCTCCGGTTCCGGGCTCTTCTCGACATTGCTAGTCCTGTCTTGATTGGGCCAAGCCACTTCGGGATTTCAAAACATGTTTTAAAAAGGTTTTCAAAAGCTATATTATATATTTTTGAAATACAGAGTTTAAAACATATGTACAGGGTTGTTTGGAAGGCTCCTGGGTTTCCAGACTCAAAAATGGCCCTTTGGGGCTGCTTTTACAAAACCAGGTTTGTTTAAGAAATTCGTGGGATTTCGGGGTGTTTACAGATGCCCCTCTTTGGCCTTGTCCAAATAGATTTGGATAAGGGCAAAGATGACAAGCACCCCTTTTAGTGTCTCCCTAGATCTAGCCACGAAGAATATGGGATCGTCCCATTTTTAGCAAAATCTCAATTTACAAACTCTAGTAGGAGGAGATATCATGCCAAAGGGTTTTACTATGGAATCTGGTCCTAAATGGGATCATGTTCATGCAAGTACCATGCGTGGAATGCAAATGACATGGGTGTGGTGCCAAGAGTGGCGACCTCCCAGAGACCAGATGTGGTCGAACTCTACAGACTTACAAGGTCTATTGCTCCAAGTGAGCAAATCCTATGCTGTTCGATGTTCGGTTTTCAAAACTTATTTACAAAACTATTTACAAAAGGGACAACTGTCTTGAGCCTCGATCCTAAGGATCTCGAGCTCTTCGTGCTTGCCCTTGTTTGAGTCTTAACACTCGCTTATCTAGCGGAGGTTTTATAAGAAAACAAGCTTCATTTCAAATTCCTACGCCTTACTCGAAACGTCGAATTCTCAAACAAGATGAAATTCAAGTAAGTAAATCCTATTTTTACTTTAGGATTCCTCGAAATGAACCATGCTTTAGCTTGGGATAAGCCAGGGATGGGAAAGAGATACCACGGTCCCTTCTGAAGCGTCCCGTGGTTTGAGGCACAGAAGGCGGAAAACTGCTCTTTTTGAGCTTTTTGGCCTCTTTTTTTCTTTTTTTTCATAGAGGGTCTTCCTTTGGGAGTATTTTTTCTTTAATCCCTCTTTTTTATAAGAGAATCGATTTTTCTTTTAAATTCTGGTTTCTTTCTTTCGGAAAGAGACTTCGAATGGGAAATTCCCTTTTGTTTTGGGCCTTTGTTTTCCTTTTGGAAGGAGAAGAGAAGAGGGGAGGACTTATCCCAAGCATACACTCGATCCATTCCAGATCAGCCTATTTAGAAATAGCACGTACCACTTGCAAGTATCTTGCTATGTTGAACTAGGCCTTTCTTTGTAAGAAGAAGGATTTTGAAATGTAACCACGATTTTGAAAAATCCACTCTTTCACAAGTGCGAATTCTCTTCACTTTGGCCATACGAGTTCGCCTTTGCACCTTATTCACATGTCTCAGGGCAGCTATCCCCATAAAATTTTCGAAAAATGGAACTTAATCCAGATCCTACACATGATACTTCTTTAAGTATTGAATATTGATAGGATCTGCTAAGTTCCTACCTTGAATTGTTCGTAGTGGTTGCTCGTACAACATAGGGTCCATCCCAGTTGGGGCGCCACTTGCCTAGGGGGTGTGGGCCACGATGATGGATGGTTTTTAAGACCAGATCTCCCACTTCAAAGTGGCGAGGTCTCATGTGTTTGCTATAATGTCGGGCTATCCTTTGCCGGTATGCACGAGGATCCATGGCAAGGAGTCGCCTCTCATCTAGCAAATCTAGTTCGGCCATCCTAGCATGCTGAAGCGTCTCTAGGGGGAGGTCGAGTGCTATGGATGTATGGAATGAATGCAGTTGGGTATGAATGGGAAGAATGGCGTTTGTGCCATAGACCAACTCGAATGGTGTGGCATTCGTGGGAGTCCGGATGGAAGTCCTATAAGCCCATAAGGATTCATCCAGCTTCTCGTGCCACGTCCTACCCTTCTCTAAGGTTTTCTCAATAATACTAATGAGAGTCTTGTTTGTGGCTTCGGCTTGGCCGTTGCCTTGAGGGTAGTAGGGCGAGGAGAAGTGGTGAGTTATGCCATACGTGTTGCACAACTTAACCATCCGCTCGTTCTTGAATGGGGTACCATTATCAGACACAAGGTCTCGTGGAACCCCAAATCGAGCCAAGATATTCCTCCGGATGAAAGCCACCACCTGTTGCCCCATTACATTGGTTAGGGAAATGGCTTCCACCCACTTGGAGAAATACTCCGTGGTTGCTAAAATAAATCGATGCCCATTCGAGGCCTTTGGAAAGATTGGGCCTACGATGTCAAACGCCCACATGGTAAATGGCCAGGGGCTGACCACGGAATGCAATGCAGATGATGGGATATGAATGGCGTGCCCATGCACATGACACGGATGACACTTCCTAACATGATCGTGACAATCCTTTTTCAGGGTGGACCAAAAATAGCCCCCTCTAAGTATTTTCATCGCCATCATGTTGGCGTTAACATGACCTCCACATTCTCCATCGTGGAACTCATGCATCACTATCCTAGCCTCCTCTAGGTCGATACACCTAAGCAGAATGCCGGTAAAACTTTTTTTGTATAAGACCCCACCCAGAATGGTGTATCGGGTCGAAATCTTACGAATGAATGCCTTATCTTTGGATGTGGCATCCTCGGTAAATCCCCCATTTTCTAAAAATTGTTTTATGTCATAGAACCAGGGTTTTTCAATAGACTCTGGGTTGTTTTGGCAAATATCCAAGTCGTGTGTGGATGGGTGGGGCGCATGCCATATTTCCAAAGATCTGGTCCCTGAAATGGGATTGACCTTCAGGGCTGAACCCAAGGAGGAGAGGGCGTCGGCGATGCCATTGTCCTCTCTTCCTACATGTGTGAGTTTACACGACTGGAAGGATTGGACCAATCGAGTGGCCAACTCGTGATATGTGTTGACGCGCGAAAATCCCCGCCTCTTTGCCTTTTTCAAGGCTTGGAGCGGATCCTCTCGTGTGTCTAAGGCCTATGTATGCAAACAGGGCGTGCCAGCTAGCTTACCTAAGCTAGCGAAGATATTTTTAACACTGACTTCTAAACGTGGCGACTGTGAGCAAGTAAGCTCTTGTCGTCGCAGACCTTCGTGCACCGATGCGCAAGGGTCAGTCTGTACACTTTGCAAAAATCGAGTTTTTGGAGAGAAAGTCTACGAAGCGGTTCGAGGTGTCTATTTCGGGTCTTTAAAATGCGATTGCATGTTTTAGATCACGTGGATTTGCACGTGCCTAAGTCTTTTCTTTTATCCCTTTTTCGGGCCACCTAGTTTGTGTGTTATGAACACTCCACTACATGGGCGAATTCGAGCGGGGCTTGCTTTGATGCAATATGCGTCCTACCTCGTGGTATGGCGTAGATGCAATGCAAACTCACGCTACTCCAAAGGGAAAACCCGAAATGTAAAGACAATACTGAAGGAAAATAACTGAAGGGAAATAACCGAAGGGAAATAACCGAAGGGAGATATGTATATAGATTATGTATATGAGCCCTTACTCGGGTCTTGCAAATAAGAGCGAAGGCTCAATGTGGGTGCATGCTGGAATTGAAAGACTTACACACACGACATGAAATTAAACCCAAATAGAAATTGCAGTATGGCCTTGACTAAGGTCTTGGGAGTAAGAGCGAAGGCTCAATGTGTGTGAAAGTGCTTGAATTGAAGTACTACACACACGACATAAATGAAACCCAAATAGTATAGGTCGGCCCTTACTTGGGTCTTTCAAATAAGAGCGAAAGCTCAATGTGTGTGAGAGTGCTTGAATTGAAAGACTTACTCACACGACATGAAATGAAACCCAAATAGTATAGGTCAGCCCTTACTTGGGTCTTTCAAATAAGAGCGAAAGCTCAATGTGTGTGAAAGTGCTTGAATTGAAAGACTTACCCACACGACATGAAATGAAAACCCAAATAGTATAGGTCGGCCCTTACTTGGGTCTTTCAAATAAGAGCGAAATCTCAATGTGTGTGAAAGTGCTTGAATTGAAAGACTTACCCACACGACATGAAATGAAAACCCAAATAGTATAGGTCGGCCCTTACTTGGGTCTTTCAAATAAGAGCGAAAGCTCAATGTGTGTGAGTGCTTGAATTGAAAGACAACGCACCCAACTTAAACAAAACCCTTCGAAAATGAAAGTATATATATACACTTATGTATTAGGGGCTGATTAGGCCCGTGTGTGTTCAAAATCGTGCACGACTAAGAGAGTGCACGTGTGTGGTTGTGCCAAGCCACGTTATTACAAGCGGGGGGAGACTATGCTCCGTTATTACTACCCCGTATCAAATTGAATCTCAAGCAAGTATACAACTAAAGACCGAGTTTAGGCACTTACGAGTAGCTGGTCCGTAGAGGCCTTGCTTGAGCGTGGGCTTGGCCTTCGCCTTGGGCTGCAAACGGGAGCTCCGCGAGGATGGGTGACCAAGGGTGCTGGCCGGCTGCAAGTGGGGCGCGGGGTAGGTGCCTCGAAGGTGGCCGGCTGTAAATGGGTGTCGCCTCGATGTGGGGGATTAAAGGGGCTGGACCAAGTGAGTGTTTAGGGTCACTAGGAGAGTCGAGTGTTTAGGGAATGTGGACCTAAGGGGAGTTTAAGGGAAGGCCGAATGGGAGTCTTAGGGGGAAAGAGATGGCTGGCCGGGTGTAGTTAGGGTAGTTAGGTAGTGGCCGGTAGTTTAGGTTGGGCTAGGTTCGGCTAAGTGAAAAGGGTGGTGACAAAGGGCTGAGATGATGATAGGGTGGGTGGCTAGGAGTGGAGAGGGAGTAGAGAAGGATTTAGGTAGAGTTGGGGAATGCTTACCGAATGGGGAGAGGCGGTGGATGGAAGAGAGAAGCCGGGTGGTTGGGATGGAGAGCAAGCGGTGGCGTCCGGCTGGGAGATGGTGGTGTGAGCTGTGGTGGGGTGGAGGGATGGTGGTGGTGCAGGCGGGCAGGTTCGGCTGGGTGAGGAAATGGGGAAGAGAGGGCCCGGCTGAGGTTGGTGAGGATCCTTCTAGCTAGGAAAGCCCGCCCCCAAGGGGGGGGTTTAAATAGGGATGGGTAGGTCGGTTAGGGCTGGGCTTGGGGTAGTGGTTAGGTGGTTTAGGTAGGGTGGTATGTAGACAAGGTGGGATGGAAAGGGTTGGGCCAGATATTTTGAAAACTAGGGATTTGGGTAGATTGTGGGCTAGGGGTGGTTTAGGGGTTTAGGGCTAGGTTAGGTGGTTGGGTTTTAGGGTGAGGTTTAGTGAGCTAGGTTAGGTGATTAGGCTAGGTTTAGGCTAGGATTATGGAAATTAATCTAGGTTTAGGGAAGGATTAGGGAAGTGGGTTAGGTGATTAGGTTGGGATTAGGCCGGGATTAGGGAAGTGGGTTAGGTGATTAGGCTCAGATTAGGGGTGGATTAGGGGAATAGGCTTGGATTAGGCGTTTTGGGTTAGGTTTAGGTGAAGGAGCTCCCTTTGCATGGCCCATAGACCTTAACCACCTCATGTTGGTGCAACCCTAGGTTAGGTTTTGGCTAATTACAAGCTTAAACCCACTCAATTAGGCTAACCCACATGATTAAACCCAAACTTGACACACAAGTCAAGCTTAATTACAACCCTCTTGATATTTTCCATCCCCCCTCTCTCTCATGCCCAATATCCCACGTGAATTTCAAGTGGGCCCCACCTCCATTTATGAGAAGGTGATGTGGGCCATGGATATGGATATTGGATTGGATCTCTAGATCCAAATCCAAATCCAAGTCCACATATGGGTTTGGATTGGGATCTGGATATATATGGTCCAGATCCAATCCAAACTGAACTCTGACTCCTTCGAGCTGGGTTCGAAACGGACGATTCGTGTGGGGCCTGACAGCATCAGTACTCCGTCTGCGTTGGGTCTTCGCCAACATGGTCGTCCGCCTCCGTTTCTGCCTTCCGGAGATGACTTCAAATGATATTTTGATAAGAACAGGGTCTTGGATGTTCGAGATCTTGGGGGTGTGAATCAGATACAAGAGTTGCTGTGCCGGGCTTGACATGTGCTCCGGTTCCGGGCTCTTCTTAGCTCTCCTGATCCTGTCTTGATCGGGCCAAGCTGCTTCGGGGTTTCAAAAACGTATTTAAAAGGTTTTCAAAAGCCATATTATATGTTTTTGAAAATAGGAAGTTTAAAACGTATATACAGGGTTGTCTGGAAGGCTCCTGGGTTTCCAGACTCAAAATGGCCCTTTGGGGCTGCTTGTATAAAACCAGATGGATTTTGAAAATTCGTGGGATTTCGGGGTGTTTACAATATGGAAGTAGTTTCTCATTACGTACTTGCCAAATTTTTAAAACCTGGTTTATGATAAGGAGCGAATCTCCAAAGACCTCGATGCATGATGCCCCTAGAGTTTTCGAAATCCTTAAGCCTTGTATGAGTGCTTCATACTCAGCTACGTTGTTGGAATATTCGAAATCTAAACGGACTGCTATGGGAATCTCGCCCTTTTCAGGGGAGATTAGGATGATCCCAGCACCAGCCCCTCGTTGGTTTCGTGCCCCATCGAAGTGCATCTTCCACACTTGGTTTTCGAAAGAATTTTCCAAAATGTGGTTTTGAAAATGGTTTTGCAATATGCCTTCATCAGGCATTTCGATAAGAGTGGGATATGCGTCCTCTAAGGGGAATTCAGCCACGTAATCTGCTAGGGCTTGCCCCTTAATGGAGATCTGGTGATGGTATTTCAGATCATACTCCATTAGAAGGAGCTGCCATTTGCCCAATCTACCCGTGAGAATGGGTTTTTCGAACAAGTGCTTGATTGGATCAAGCTTGGACACTATCCAGATCTCATGATCTAGGAAATAGTGTCTGAACTTCTGGCAGGCCCAGACCAGGGCCAAGCATGTCTTCTCCATGGCTTGATAATTTCGTTCATAAGCCAAGAGAGTTTTCGAAATGTAGTAGATGGCATACTCCTTATGGGTGTCATCCTCGTATTGAGCCAACAGGGCTCCTAAAGCATTTACATGCACGGAGATGTATAATAAAAGCGGTTTTCCTTGCTTTGGAGGATTCAAAACAGGGGGATTAACCAAGTATGCCTTCAGTCTCTCGAAGGACTTTTGGCATTCGTCATCCCATAAGAATTTCGTACCCTTCCTCAACAGTTTGTTGAAGGGTTCGCATCTAGTTGCCAGATTCGATATGAATCGGCTAACAGATTGTAATCGACCCTGGAGGCTACGGATTTGGGTGAGATTGGAGGGTGGAGCCATGTCTATGATGGCTCGACACTTAGAGGGGTCGACTTCTATTCCCCTTTGGCTCACCATAAAGCCTAGAAGCTTCCCTGATTCTACCCCGAACACACATTTTTGAGGGTTTAGCTTTACTTTGTAAAGCCTAAGCCTTTCGAAAATCTTTTGTAAACATTCGATATGGGTGCATCGAGTTTTGGATTTTGCCAAGAGATCATCTACATACACTTCTACAAGCTCATGAATTTGATCATGGAAGATCGTGTTCATGGCTCGTTGGTATGTTGCGCCGGCATTTTTCAAACCAAAGGGCATGACTGTATAGCAGTACGTGCCCCATGGGGTTGTGAAGGCGGTCTTACCCTGATCTCGTGGACTTAGTTTGATTTGATTATAGCCTGAATAGCCGTCCATGAATGAAAACATTTCATGATTTGCAGTACTATCGACTATCAAATCTATGTTTGGTAAAGGATAATTATCCTTTGGAGTGGCTTTATTCAGGTTTCTGAAATCGATGCATATTCGAATTTTCCCATTGGTTTTTCGAACCACAATGATATTTGACAACCAATCAAAATACGCAATGGGTTTTATAAATCCGTCTTTTAGCAGATCTTCTAAACCCTCTTTGACTTGCGTGTGTACATTCGGGTGTATTTTCCTAAGCTTCTGCTTTATGGGTTTTACACCTGCATCTAAGGGAAGACGATGCTCGACAATGCTGGGATCTATGCCCGGCATGTCTTCATACGTCCATGCAAACACATCTAAATAGGTTCGTAGAAATGCAATGAATGCTAACTTTTCAGTCTCATGCAAGCATGCGCCTATTTTGATGGTTTTGGGATTGGAATCATCCCCTAGGTTCACCTCTATGAAATCTCCTCCTACTGACTGGGAAGGTCTTTCAAAATCGAGAATTCTATGAAATTCTGGGAGCTCAGAAGTGGGATCCTCCTCAAGGGGATCCACTTCTGGGCTTTGATCATTCTCGTGGGCTATAGACCCGAGGGAACTTGATGCGTGGTTTTCAAAATGACCTGGTTTTGTACTTAGATTTTCAAGTGATTTCGAAATTTTTGGTCTGGCTATGTAGACGACGTTTCTTTCGAAATCCTTTTCTTTTGCCAAAGTCCTACCAGGAGCAGCTATGTACAAAATCTTTTTGGTATTTTCCAAATTTTTGATTTTTTTGGGTTTTTGTAAAACAAGAACCTTGGGAACTATACAAAGCACTCTTTTTTCGAGTTTTTGTTTTTCCATTGTTTTTGGTTTTTCTTGTTTTTCGATTTTTTTGATTTTAAGTTTTTCAAATGTTTTTGGTATTTTTAGAAAAGGGATCTTCCGTCATACCTATAAAGGGAGAACACTATGGGTTAGACTCGGAATAGGAGATCTAAATCGTAGGTCTCTTCTAAGACAGGCTCCGGGGCACCCTTGACCCAGGTGGTCACAGGGGGTGGCTCCGGTGGTATTCGGGGAGTATAGCCGATCCCATATCGGCTTGGGTTTGCCCTAGGAAGGATGGGCTCTAGGAGACCCTGGTTCTGCGCCCCTAGACTCTTGTAAGGCGTGTAGCCCATGTTCAACAACATGTTCCACAACTTTTTGTTTTTTGAAAAAGTAGGATACAAGTCGTGGTCCTGGAACATGCTATCGTCCATATTAGGCTCATATGGCCTCTTGTCCAGGGGCTTTGGAAATAGGGAACGCTTGGGTTTTCCTAGGAGGATTAAAGTCGGGAGGGGGCCTGTTTTGGGCAGCCTCTTCACACATACAACCTTCCTAGGGTTGTTCAATACGAGCCGAGGTGGCTCAACCATAATTTGCCCCAGGTTAGCCTCATGGGCCTGGGAGCTTGATAAACAAGGGGAGTTTATGATCCCCTGAAGCTGTGGGTGACTCTCACCTAGGATCACTACGACCTGGTCCCTAAAAGGGATCTTGACACACCTGTGGAAGGTGGATGGCACAGCGCACAAACTGTGTATCCAGGGCCTTCCCAGCAACAGGTTATAATGGGGGTGGATGTCCAAGACATGGAACACCCCCGTGTGTTCAATCCCTCCCGTTTTCATTGGGAGTTCGATGGATCCTAAAGGTCTAGACGCATTCCCATCGTATCCAGTGATAACGATGGGGCTTGGGTTCACTGAAGTCAAGGTGACTCCGATTTTGTACGCCACATGAAGTGGAAGGATGTTGAGCCCTCCTCCACCATCGACTAGGCACCTGTCCAGAGAGTGGCAGTGGGAAAGGAAAGGAGGTATGTACCCTCACCATTTCCAAGGAACTAGCGCAAAAGCCAGAACCTGGTTGACCTACTTGTGCGCCCATCCTTGTACTATACAAGAAGCCCGCCCAAGTCGTCATTCGGGGACCACCAAAAGTGGAAACCCCGGTAAAACTAGTTTTGAAAATCTAAGGTTCTCCTCAGCTCATCCTTAGAGCTAAGTCTAGCGCGAACCCTAGGTTGGTCGTGGGGGAAGTCACTAGATCCGGGAGGATCTATCAACCCCCGCACCTTCAAGGTGCTCAAAAGGTGGTCAATGTGCCTGGCCCCTCAAAAGCATGTATCCCTAGTGGTCTGCCAAGAGCAGATAAGGACAAAGTCATCCTAAATCCTTATGATTTCGAAAACCACCTTTCAAAGATTCCTATTCACATGTCTATCCTAGAGCTTATAAAAACCTCGCCTAGGCATAGACTTGTATTAGAGAAAATTCTAGAAAGGGCCAAGGTTGATTCGAACATAAGTCCGGAATCCTTGTCTGCCCAAGTGGCTTTATTAGGAGCAAAATCGCCCATCACCTTTTCGAAAGATGATGTAGATAGACCCTACGAAACCCATAACCAGGCCCTGCATATCGAGGTGGTTCTAAACAACCACTCTCTAGACAGGTGCCTAGTCGATGGTGGAGGAGGGCTCAACATCCTTCCACTTCATGTGGCGTACAAAATCGGAGTCACCTTGACTTCAGTGAACCCAAGCCCCATCGTTATCACTGGATACGATGGGAATGCGTCTAGACCTTTAGGATCCATCGAACTCCCAATGAAAACGGGAGGGATTGAACACACGGGGGTGTTCCATGTCTTGGACATCCACCCCCATTATAACCTGTTGCTGGGAAGGCCCTGGATACACAGTTTGTGCGCTGTGCCATCCACCTTCCACAGGTGTGTCAAGATCCCTTTTAGGGACCAGGTCGTAGTGATCCTAGGTGAGAGTCACCCACAGCTTCAGGGGATCATAAACTCCCCTTGTTTATCAAGCTCCCAGGCCCATGAGGCTAACCTGGGGCAAATTATGGTTGAGCCACCTCGGCTCGTATTGAACAACCCTAGGAAGGTTGTATGTGTGAAGAGGCCGCCCAAAACAGGCCCCCTCCCGACTTTAATCCTCTTAGGAAAACCCAAGCGTTCCCTATTTCCAAAGCCCCTGGACAAGAGGCCATATGAGCCTAATATGGACGATAGCATGTTCCAGGACCACGACTTGTATCCTACTTTTTCAAAAAACAAAAAGTTGTGGAACATGTTGTTGAACATGGGCTACACGCCTTACAAGAGTCTAGGGGCGCAGAACCAGGGTCTCCTAGAGCCCATCCTTCCTAGGGCAAACCCAAGCCGATATGGGATCGGCTATACTCCCCGAATACCACCGGAGCCACCCCCTGTGACCACCTGGGTCAAGGGTGCCCCGGAGCCTGTCTTAGAAGAGACCTACGATTTAGATCTCCTATTCCGAGTCTAACCCATAGTGTTCTCCCTTTATAGGTATGACGGAAGATCCCTTTTCTAAAAATACCAAAAACATTTGAAAAACTTAAAATCAAAAAAATCGAAAAATAAGAAAAACCAAAAACAATGGAAAAAGAAAAACTCGAAAAAAGAGTGCTTTGTATAGTTCCCAAAGTTCTTGTTTTACAAAAACCCCAAAAAATCGAAAACTTGGAAAATACCAAAAAGATTTTGTACATAGCTGCTCCTGGTAGGACTTTGGCAAAAGAAAAGGATTTCGAAAGAAACGTCGTCTGCATAGCCAGACCAAAAATTTCGAAATCACTTGAAAATCCAAGTACAAAACCAGGTCATTTTGAAAACCACGCATCAAGTTCCCTCGAGTCTATAGCCCACGAGAATGATCAAAGCCCAGAAGAAGATCCCCTTAAGGAAGATCCCACTTCTGAGCTCCCAGAATTTCATAGAATTCTCGATTTTGAAAGACCTTCCCAATCAGCAGGAGGCCAGACAACCCTGTATATATGTTTTAAACTTTATCTTTCAAAAACCTATGATATGGCTTTTGAAAACCTTTTAAAACATGTTTTGAAACCCCGAAGTGGCTTGGCCCGATCAAGACAGGACCAGGAGAGCTAAGAAGAGCCCGGAACCGAAGCACACGTCGAGCCCGACACAGCAACTCTTGTATCTGATTCACACCCCCAGGATCTTGAACGTCCTAGACCCTGTTTTTATCAAAATAGCATTTGAAGTCATCTCCGGAAGGCAGAAACGGAGGCGGACGACTATGTTGGCGAAGACCCAACGCAGACGGAGTACTGATGCTGTCAGGCCCCGCACGAATCGTCCGTTTCGAACCCAGCTCGAAGGAGTCAGAGTTCAGTTTGGATTGGATCTGAACCATATATTTCCAGATCCCAATCCAAACCCATATGTGGACTTGGATTTGGATTTGGATCCAGAAATCCAATCCAATATCCATATCCATGTTCCACATCACCTTCTCATAAATGGAGGTGGGGCCCACTTGAAATTCATGTGGGATATTGGGCATGAGAGAGAGTGGGGATGGAAAATATCAAGAGTGTTGTATTAAGCTTGACTTGTGTGTCAAGTTTGGGGTTAATCATGTGGGTTAGCCTAATTGAGTGGGTTTAAGCTTGTAATTAGCTAAGACCTAACCTAGGGCTGCACCAACATGAGGTGGCTAAGGTCTATGGGCCATGCTAAGGGAGCTCCTTCACCTAAACCTAACCCAAAACGCCTAATCCTAGCCTAAACCCCTAATCCACCCCTAATCTGAACCTAATCACCTAACCCACTTCCCTAATCCTGTCCTAATCCCAACCTAATCACCTAACCCACTTCCCTAATCCTTCCCTAAACCTAGATTAATTTCCCTAATCCTAGCCTAAACCTAGCCTAATCACCTAACCTAGCTCACTAAACCTCACCCTAAAACCCAACCACCTAACCTAGCCCTAAACCCCTAAACCACCCCTAGCCCACAATCTACCCAAACCCCTAGTTTCCAAAATATCTGGCCCAACCCTTTCCAGCCCACCTTATCTATATACCACCCTACCTAAACCACCTAACCACTACCCCAAGCCCAGCCCTAACCGACCTACCCATCCCCTATTTAACCCCCCCCCCCCTTGGGGGCGGGTTTGGCAAGTTAGAGCCCTCACCTCACCCAGCCGAGACCATCCCTTTCCAGCCCAGCTGGGACCACTCTCCACCTGCCCGCCTGCTCCACTCTCCACCTGCTCCACCAGCTCTACCTGCATCGCCACCTTCCCTCTTCCATCCACCACCATCCCCCAGCCGGACGCCACCACCTTCACCCAACCGAACCAGCCAAGCTCCCACATCCGGCTGCTTCTCTTTGCCTTCCACCGCCTCTCCCCATTCGGTAAGTACCCTGCACTTTACCTAGCTTCTTCTCTACTCCCTCTCCACTCCCAACCACCCACCATACCATCACCTTACCTACACAACAGCCCCTCGCCGCCACCACTCCCACTCGGCCAAACCTTAGCCGCCCCAGCCATTTGCCCCTACCTAACTCCCCTCAACTACACCCGACCACCCTATTAGATTTCCTAAGACCTGCCCATAACACTCCCTTACACCTACTATCCCCACTATCACCTAGCCCCATCACCTAACTAGCTACCTTTCCACACTCCAACCTTAGTCATCCTAACAGCCCGCCACCACTACATCTTCCTAGTCGGCCACTCCAACCGACTATTCCTTCATTCGGCCAGTCATCACCATTCCCCTAGGTGTCCCATTCGGCCTTCCCATAAACTCCCCTTTAGGTCCAGTTTCCCTAAACACTCGACTATCCTAGTGACCCTAAGCACTCACTTGGTCCAGCCCCTTTAACCCCCCCCACATCGAGGCTACACCCACCTTCGAGGCGCCTATCCCGCGCCCCACTTGCAGCCGGCCAGCACCTTTGGTCACCTATCCTCGCGGAGCTCCCGTTTGCAGCCCAAGGCGAAGGCCAAGCCCACGCTCAAGCAAGACCTCTACGGACCAGCTACTCGTAAGTGTCTAAACTCGGTCTTTAGTTGTATACTTGCTTGAGATTCAATTTGATACGGGGTTGTAATAACAGAGCATAGTCTCCCCCCGCTTGTAATAACGTGGCTTGGCACAACCACACACGTGCACTCTCTTAGTCGTGCACGATTTTGAACACACACGGGCCTAATCAGCCCCTAATACATAAGTGTGTATATATACTTTCATTTTCGAAGGGTTTTTGTTTAAGTTGGGTGCGTTGTCTTTCAATTCAAGCACTCACACACATTGAGCTTTTGCTCTTAGTTGAAAGACCCAAGTAAGGGCCAACCTATACTATTTGGGTTTTATTTCATGTCGTGTGAGTAAGTCTTTCAATTCAAGCACTCTCACACACATTGAGCTTTCGCTCTTATTTGAAAGACCCAAGTAAGGGCCGACCTAATACTATTTGGGTTTCATTTCATGTCGTGTGAGTAAGTCTTTCAATTCAAGCACTTTCACACACATTGAGCCTTCGCTCTTACTCCCAAGACCTTAGTAAAGGCCTTATTGCAGTTATATTTGGGTTTCATTCATGTCGTGTGTGTAGTACTTCAATTCAAGCACTTTCACACACATTGAGCCTTCGCTCTTACTCCCAAGACCTTAGTCAAGGCCATACTGCAATTTATATTTGGGTTTAATTTCATGTCGTGTGTGTAAGTCTTTCAATTCAAGCACGCACCCACATTGAGCCTTCGCTCTTATTTGTAAAGACCCGAGTAAGGGCTCATATACATAACCTATATACATATCTCCCTTCGGTTATTTCCCTTCGGTTATTTTCCTTCAGTCATTTCCCTTCAGTATTGTCTTTACATTTCGGGTTTTCCCTTTGGAGTAGCGTGAGTTTGCATTGTATCTACACCATACCACGAGGTAGGACGCATATTGCATCGAAGCAAGCCCCGCTCGAATTCGCCCATGTAGTGGAGTGTTCATAACACACAAACTAGGTGGCCCGAAAAGGGATAAAAGAAAAGACTTAGGCACGTGCAAATCCACGTGATCTAAAATATGCAATCGCATTTTAAAGACCCGAAATAGACACCTCGAACCGCTTCGTAGACTTTTCTCTCCAAAAACTCGATTTTTGCAAAGCGTACAGACTGACCCTTGCGCATCGGTGCAAGAAGGTCTGCGACGACAAGAGCTTACTTGCTCACAGTCGCCACGTTTAGAAGTCAGTGTTAAAAATATCTTCGCTAGCTTAAGTAAGCTAGCTGGCACGCCCTATTTGCATACATAGGCCTTAGACACACGAGAGGATCCGCTCCAAGCCCTGAAAAAGGCGAAGAGGCGGGGATTTTCGCGCGTCTACAGGCCCTTACTCGGGTCTTGCAAATAAGAGCGAAGGCTCAATGTGGGTGCGTGCTTGAATTGAAAGACTTACACACACAACATGAAATAAAACCCAAATATAACTTGCAATACGGCCTTGATTAAGGTCTTGGGAATAAGAGCGAAAGCTCAATGTGTGTGAGTGCTTAAATGGAAGTACTACGCACACAACATGAAATTAAACCCAAACAGTATAACACGGCCCTTACTTGGGTCTTTCAAATAAGAGCGATGGCTCAATGTGTGTGAGTGCTTGAATTGAAAAGACTTACACACACGACATGAAATGAAACCCAAATAGTATAGCACGGCCCTTACTTGGGTCTTTCAAATAAGAGCGAAGGCTCAATGTGTGTGAGTGCTTGAATTGAAAAGACTTACACACACGACATAAAATGAAACCCAAATAGTATAGCACGGCCCTTACTTGGGTCTTTCAAATAAGAGCGAAAGCTCAATGTGTGTGAGTGCTTGAATTGAAAAGACTTACACACACGACATAAAATGAAACCCAAATAGTATAGCATGGCCCTTACTTGGGTCTTTTGTAGACGCGCGAAAATCCCCGCCTCTTCGCCTCTTCCGGGGCTTGGAGTGGATCTTCTCGTGTGTCTAAGGCCTATGTATACAAATAGGGCATGCCAGCTAGCTTACTTAAGCTAGCGAAGATATTTTTATCACTGACTTCTAAACGTGGCGACTGTGAGCAAGTAAGCTCTTGTCGTCGCAGACCTTCTTGCACCGATGCGCAAGGGTCAGTCTGTACGCTTTTGCAAAAATCGAGTTTTAGAGAGAAAGTCTACGAAGCGGTTCGAGGTGTCTATTTCGGGTCTTTAAGATGCGATTGCATGTTTTAGATCACGTGGATTTGCACGTGCCTAAGTCTTTTCTTTTATCCCTTTTCGGGCCACCTAGTTTGTGTGTTATGAACACTCCACTACATGGGCGAATTCGAGCGGGGCTTGTTTCGATGCAATATGCGTCCTACCTCGTGGTATGGCGTAGATGCAATGCAAACTCACGCTACTCCAAAGGGAAAACCCGAAATGTAAAGACAATACTAAAGGGAAATAACAGAAGGGAAATAACCGAAGGGAAATAACCGAAGGGAAATAACCGAAGGGAGATATGTATATATCTTATGTATATGAGCCCTTACTCGGGTCTTGCAAATAAGAGCGAAGGCTCAATGTGGGTGCGTGCTTGAATTGAAAGACTTACACACACGACATGAAATTAAACCCAAATATAAATTGCAGTATGGCCTTGACTAAGGTCTTGGGAGTAAGAGCGAAGGCTCAATGTGTGTGAGAGTGCTTGAATTGAAAGACTACCCACACGACATAAATGAAACCCAAATATAACTGCAATAAGGCCTTTACTAAGGTCTTGGGAGTAAGAGGAAAGGCTCAATGTGTGTGAGAGTGCTTGAATTGAAAGACTACCCACACGACATAAATGAAACCCAAATATAACTGCAATAAGGCCTTTACTAAGGTCTTGGGAGTAAGAGCGAAGGCTCAATGTGTGTGAGAGTGCTTGAATTGAAAGACTACCCACACGACATAAATGAAACCCAAATATAACTGCAATAAGGCCTTTACTAAGGTCTTGGGAGTAAGAGCGAAGGCTCAATGTGTGTGAGAGTGCTTGAATTGAAAGACTACCCACACGACATAAATGAAACCCAAATATAACTGCAATAAGGCCTTTACTAAGGTCTTGGGAGTAAGAGCGAAGGCTCAATGTGTGTGAGAGTGCTTGAATTGAAAGACTTACTCACACGACAAGAAATGAAACCCAAATAGTATAGGTCGGCCCTTACTTGGGTCTTTCAAATAAGAGCGAAAGCTCAATGTGTGTGAGTGCTTGAATTGAAAGACAACGCACCCAACTTAAACAAAACCCTTCGAAAATGAAAGTATATATGTACACTTATATATTAGGGGCTGATTAGGCCCGTGTGTGCTAAAAATCGTGCACGACTAAGAGAGTGCACGTGTGTGGTTGTGCCAAGCCACGTTGGGGCGAATTTGAGCGGGAGTACGGGGTTTTGCTTCGATGCAATATGCGTCCTACCTCGTGGTATGGCATAGATGCAATGCAAACTCATGCTACTCCAAAGGGAAAACCCGAATGTAAAGACAATGCCGAAGGGAAATAACCGAAGGAAAATAACTAAAGGGAAATAACCGAAGGGAAATGACTTGTAATGTAAATGTCGAAGGGAGATATGTATATAAGGTATATATGGGCCCTTACTCGGGTCTTGCAAATAAGAGCGAAGGCTCAATGTGGGTGCGTGCTTGAATTGAAAGACTACACACACGACATGAAATGAAACCCAAATATAAATTGCAGTATGGCCTTAACTAAGGTCTTGGGAGTAAGAGTGAAAGCTCAATGTGTGTAAGTGTAGAATTGAAGTACTACGCACACGACATAAATGAAGCCCAAATATAACTGCAATAGGCCTTGACTAAGGTCTTGGGAGTAAGAGCGAAAGCTCAATGTGTGTGCGTGTGGAAAATGGAAAGACAACACACACGACTTAATTAAAAACCCCCACGACTTAAAATATATAAATACAACTATATCTTAGGGGCTGGTTAGGCCCGTGTGTGTATGCAAAAGTGTGCAACTAAGAGCGGAAAGGCTCAAGTGCACGTGTGTGTGGGTGTGTCAAACCACGTTATTACAATCGGGGGTAGACGAAGCTCCTTTACTACAACCCCGTATCAAAATTTAATTGAATATAAAGCAAGTTAATGTAATAGACCAAGTTTAGACACTTACAAATAGCTGGTCCATGTTCAACTTGCTTGCACGTGGGTTCACGGTTCACCTTGGGCAGCCAAGAGGGGGTTATCCTAGGTGGCTTTGAGAGAGGTTCTATAGGCACGGTTAGGGTCTTAGGGGAACTAAGGTTTGGCCAAGACGGGGGCTGTGTAGGGTCTGTCCTAGGGTCTGTCCTAAGGTGCAGGTCACGGCCAGGGTGTAGGTCAGGTCAGTAGGGGGGTGGACAGGTCGGCAGGGAGGCTGTCGGGTCAGCAGGGAGGCATCGGGCGCTTGGCGCAACAGACGGGCGCCTGGCGAGGTTGTAGTGGCGCGGGGCACGCTGTGGCGCGTGGCGCGGCAGGCAACAGAGGGGCGCGACAGTGTCAGGTGAGGCGCGCGGCAGGACTCAGGGGGGGCGCAGCAACGTCAGGGCTGCGCGGCAGGATGCAGGGCGCGCAGTAGGCACCCGGGGGTTTCGGTTCGTGGTTTGTGGGATATCTTGAGGCGGTTGGGGTTAGGTTAGGTCTAGTTAGGGTTCAGTTAGGGTTAGGTTGGTTCAGTTAGGGTTAGGTTCAGTTGGGGGTTAGGTAGGTTCGAACCTAGGCTAGGTTGGGGGTTAGGTTTACCTCTTGGAGCCGGTCCTTCATGGCTTGAGCCCACGTCTCCATGGTTGCAGCCTCTTGGTCCAGCCCACCTTGGTTGCAACCCCTTGGTCTAGACCCACATGGCTTGAACCCACCTCACCCAATGAGCCCACATGGCTAGGTCTATCACTCCTTCTCTCTCCTCCCAAATATTTGCATGAACCCTTTACATGGACCCCCTCACCTCTATTTATAGACATTTGAGGTGGGTCTTGGATTTGGGTTTGGGTTTGGGGTTTGGATCCAAACCCAAATCCAAACACTATTTGGATCTGGATATTGGATCTCGAATATTTTGAGATCCGTATCCGATCCAAACCCAACATTTTTATGGATATGGATCTAGATATTTTGATCCATATCCGATCCAATCCAAACACTATTTGAATCCAATCCAAATCCAAACACTATTTGGATCGACCCAAACACTATTTGGATTGGCCCAAATCCAAACACTATTCATTACATGGATTTGGATCTGGATATATATGGTCCAGATCCAAATCAAAATTTCTTCGGACAGTCCTTCTTGGCTTCTCGAGGCGAACGATCTGTGCGGGCATTGGCTTCATCAGCGCTCCGTCTGGTGCTGGGTTTTCCCCAACTTTGTCGTCCAGACTCCGTCTCGCCGTTATGGAGTTCGTTGAGCTTTTCATCAAACGGGCTCTACTTTCTTTTATTTTTTTATCAAGGAGTGGCTTCTGAAGCTTTGGGCTTAAATCCTCTTCGGGCCTAGGGTCTTCTTTTGCCTTCTGTACCTGCTTTCACATTTTAAAACAGGTTGTCATTCTGGCTCAAATGAGCTTTTTGGTGTTTTTTTTAGAGTTTTTGAAATATAGAATATTTGGGGTGTTTACAACGGTTCAAGGTGGGTTCGGCCTACAAGGGTCAAGATGCTTACCTCTCAAGGTAGGTCGGTCCACCTTTTGTTGCAGCTCAAGTCCAAGTCGAGCCAACCTTTTGTTGACTTGGAATTCACATGAACTTGTTTGGGCTCCAAGCTCCTCTTGATTCAAACCCTAGCCACCTTTTTTGACTTTCCCCCCTTTCTCTCTCCTCCTTTGCCCACGCTCGAAGTTTGCAAAATTTTCCAAGCCACTTACGTGAACCCCCTTGGACCTATTTATATGCCAAGGGTGGTTCTTTGGATTGGGTTTGGATCCTAGGATCCAACCCAATACAATCTTCAAATGGACCTAGATCTGGATTTTCTTTTTCCAGATCCAATTGAAATTTTCTTTTTCGAGTCCTTCTTTGGTGCACGAAACAAATGGTTTTTGAGTGGGCTCCGGTTCCTCGGTGACCCGTTTTTAGCCTGGGTTTTTCCTAGCTTCTTTAACCGGCCGATGTCTTGCTTTTTAGGACTTTTTGAAATTTGGAGCTGAATTTGATTTTGAGTTGGATGACAGTTTCGATCTTCTGTCTGGCTTTTCTTCGAACGGGCTTGGGCCTTCCTTTTTCTCTTGATTTGACCTTGAGCTGGCTTTTTAAAATTTAGGAGTTTTGAAAATATGGAAAACTTTGGGTGTTTACACCCACCATGTGGGCATTTGATATCATTGGATCAATCTCACGTACTCAATCAAATGGACATAGGTTTATTTTAGGAGCCATCGAATATTTTTTTAAATGGGTTGAAGCTACCTCCTTGACTAATGTCCAGGGACAACATGTAGTGGCATTCATTAAGAAAAATATCTTGGCTCAATTTGGAGTTCCAAGAGACCTAGTGTCGGATAATGGCACCCCATTCAACAATAGAAAGGTGTAAAAGTTATGTAATACCTATGGCATTACTCAACACTTCTCATCGCCTTACTATCCTCAAGACAACGGCCAAGCTGAAGCCGCAAACAAAACCCTCATAAGCATCATTGAGAAAACTTTAGAGAAGGGTAGGGCATGGCATGAGAAGTTAGATGAAGCCTTATGGGCTTATAGGACTTCCATCCGTACACCCATAAATGCCACACCATTCGAGTTGGTCTATGGTACAAATGTCATAATCCTCATTCATACCAAATTACATTCATTTCATTCATCTCTTGCACTCGATTTACCTATAAAGACCCTACAACAAGCTAGGATGGTTGAGCTTGATTTACTTGATAAAAAGAGACTCCTTGACATGGATCATGCACATGCATACTAGCAAAGAATAGCCCAGCATTATGAAAAGCATATGAAGGCTCGCCGCCTCAAAGTGAGAGACCTTGCCTTGAAAACCATCCACCATCATGGTCCACATCCACTTGGTAAGTGTCGGCCCAAGTGGGATGGTCCCTATGTTGTGAGAGGGACAATCACAAATAATGCATATTGATTGATTGATGTTGAGGAAAAAAATTTAGCAGACCCTATAAATGCCCAATACTTGAAAAAAATATTATGTATGGGGCCTACTTTAAAATTCTTTTGAAAAGATTTTAAAATGGGTCTCCTTTTGAAGTTTTTGAAAGAAGGATCAAAATGGATTACGTGACCCTAAATGAGGGAATTGATGCTTTATGAAAAGTAGAGTTTTCAAAATCATTTAGTAACATTTCAAAAATCTTTGGCTTACAAAATGAGGCCTAGTTCAAAATAGCAAAATATTTTCAAATGATAGGTGCTATTAGGAAATGGGATGTACTTGAATGAATCAAGTATCTAAAGGGATGAGTTGTATTCCCCCAGTTAATTTCTCTGCAAAAAAAAGGAAAATCAGAAAAATCAAAAGAAATGAAAGAAAAACAAAACCTCTCTACATGTGAAAATTTCACTCTAAGCCTATGTAGAGACTTAAAGCAATCATTTCAATTCTACTTCGCGCGCGAGCGTGCCAGCTAGTTTCTAAAAACTACCAAAAATGTGAATCTGACTTGGCGATTGTCGCTAAGCGGGCTCTTTTTACTTTAGGCTTTCTTAAACTGATGCTCAAGAGTCAGCCTAAGGGATTTAAATATTCCAAATAAGCTGGTTATGTTTCAAATTCATGTGAAGATAGGGTGTTGAAAATGATAAACTAGTGCACTTGGTTTTCAAGTTCAAAATTCACAAGTTCTGAAAAATAGAAACTGGTTATGTTTTCAATACTTATTTCCTGAATTATTTTGGGTGCCTTAAAGACCTCCAAAATTCACCAAAACTTTATAGTACTGAGCCTGAAATGTGGAGATTCTAGAACACCTTTTGGTTTTGAATTCGGGATTGAGATGTTGCAGAATTAATTCAACAAAGTGCCTCTACTTAGTCACACAGAATTGTTCTGTTATAGAAATACAAAGACCCAAAGATGGTCCTGTATCTCAGTACTCAGAGTTCTAATTTTAGTTTACTTAGTTTTGTTGGAAATCTATGGATGTTATCTTTCCAACGAATCAAGAATCACCGATTTTGGATGCCTACAGATAGAGTTATGGGATGAATACCCAGGCTCTATTGTAGGGAAAACAGAGTTGACAGACAGTTTTTAGAAATTATTCTGATATTCCCCAACTTTAATTACGTAGTTGCACGACCCTAAAATTCTTGAAAATTTTATTATGAGTGGGCCTATGTATGTATATATAGTGTACAAAATTTAGCAGGGATTAGAGTAGGAGTTCGGTAAAGAAAA
This sequence comes from Brasenia schreberi, assembly GCA_036023115.1. Classification (NCBI taxonomy): domain Eukaryota; kingdom Viridiplantae; phylum Streptophyta; class Magnoliopsida; order Nymphaeales; family Cabombaceae; genus Brasenia; species Brasenia schreberi. The sequence goes on from JAYKKT010000061.1 coordinate 14,510,689, forward strand.
ATCAAACAATCAACGTATGCAGTGATACTAAAAATCAAATTTCACGTTTTTAGAACATACATGATGCAAAACTCACATGAATTAAAGTGCAACAACACAACATCCCAAATTAAATTGCTGAAGGAAAATGAATTGAAATATATCTAATAGCTTAAGCATAGAGGAGATTAGAAGATATAAAGTGTTTATAACATATAGAGAGGTAGAATAAAAAACACAAACACATAGAGTGCATAAGCAAAGGAAAGGGAAATTTCAGTACATCTACTTCTATTACATCATGGGGGGAGACAAAGCTTCATTAATACAACCCCTTTTGAATTGAATATGAAGAATATATGGGGATGAATCAAGTTAGAGCCACACTTACATGGATTCCCAAGAAGATCATCCTCCAAAGGTAGTGCACGACCCTCACCTTCCCTCTTTTCACTCTTGATTTCTCACTTAAGGTCGCACTAGCACTTGGCCTAGATCCTACACTCTCTTTCCTCTCTAAACTCTTCCCTAATAGCCCTCAATCTCTCACAAGCAGCCCAAGGTGCAACACTCTTCATAATTACTCCAATATGCCCATCTCCAAGATGATGCAGCCCCCCCCCTCCTTGGCCTCTATTTATAGGCCAACGGGGGGCTCCTCTAGGCCCTTACTTGGGGTGAGCGATCCAAGATCCAAACCCAGCCCCAAGGGTCTTCATGTTCATGTGGATGAGTGGTTCTCCTTGCTCAAATATGGAATAGCACCATGTGGATTGGTTGTTGGTTCAAACCATATACACCTAGCCATGGTTGGCTAGGTCCTAGACGTCTCCAAGTTTAATCGGTTGCCTTCAACTTGATGTGGCTCGTCCCATGTTGGCTTGTCCCATTTGTTCAAGGCTAGGTAGGGTTTTCAATTGTTGTTTAGCCAAAGGAGGTAGAGTGGACATGGCTAAGCTAACTCCAACATTCGTCGAATTAAGGCATTTGATTCAGACTAGGTCATATTTCATGTTTAGCTCACTTGAATCAAGTCTAGGACTTAGTCAAGTTCAACTAGTCTTAGGTTGGCGAGGCTATCCACTTGACTTGATCTTTGATGAAGAAGTGCGTTGACTCGACATGGTCCACTTCCTTGTCCCACGGCCTGGCTTTCGCGAACTCGATCCCGGTTTGAAGTGGGCTCTAACCGTCGCCTTGATCTTTGCCTGATTTACTCAAATCTTCTAGGCATTAACCTTTTAGCTTTAATTTGAACCTATTCGTCTTTAAAATCTCTATTTTAAAGATTTAAAATTCTTATTTTAAAGCGAAGGTTTTAAAACAAGCCAGTTTTTGAAATTGAGTGTTTTGAGAAGATTTTTTTTTAGGGTATTTACAACCTCCCATATAGAGGTCTTCCAAAAAGAAAAGAAAAAACAAAAACCTCCAAAATAGAGGTTACCTTTGAAAGAAAAAAAGCTCAAAAGAGAAATTTTCCATCAAAAATTTCTTTGCCATATACCATGGGACGCTTCAGAAGGTACCGTGGGGAATTCTTTCCATATCCCCCACAACTTATCCCAACAAAAAAAGTTTTCCATTAAAATCCCAGAGTAGGAATAGGACTTATTTATTTGGATCTCATTTTGTTTGAGAGTTAGACTTTGTTGTATGGGAAATTGAATTTTGAAATGCTATTCAAAATTTCTTACAAAACCTCTGCTTAGTAGTGGGTATTAAAACCCGAATGAGGGGAAGTGTAAGATATTGGAAATCCTTTTGATAGAAACTGTAAACAACCCAAAATAAGATTATTTTCAAACAAACACCTGATTTTCAAAAACCATTTTAAAACCAATTTTGAACTTTTAAAAACCCGGAGTTGCAAAGTTTTAAACCTGTGTCTGAAAATTCTTCAAAATAAAGGTTCTTAGACCAGGGCCAAAACCAAATTTTGTAAAGCAGCCGAATCAAGCAATTGAAGCCTGATCGAAAAGCAGCTCCAAAACAGGTCAAAAAGCAAAAGTTTCAGCTCAGCCGGATGAAAATAGGGCCGAAAAGCAAAAGAAGCATCTAGGCCAGAAGCAGACTTCAGCCCTAGAATGTGAAATACAAAGCCAAAGCACCGATGAAATCATCAAAAATCCAACCCCAAGCTTGAAAAATCAGAAATCAAACAAAACGAAGTTCGGAAGGTGAGAAGATGGTCGGACAAGAAGGCTGGGAAAAACCCAGCCCAAAATGGAGCACTGAGAAAGCCAAGGTCCGTGAAAAACCGCCCGTCTCAAAACAACAAGAAGGACTGAAGAAAGAAGATTTTGGATTAGATCTGGACATAAATATCTAGATCCAGACCCAAATAGTATTTGGATCAGATTTGGATCTCAAAACCCAAATCCAAGATCCAAACCCAAGATCCACCCCTTGGCCTATAAATAAGACCAAGTGGGGGTGAAAAAGTTCACGTGAACTTGCTTGGGAGCCTTGGGAAGAGAGAGAGTGAGTGGGTGCAAAAGTCAACATTGGTGGGCTATATAACCATGTGGGCTAACCAAGGGTGAGGTGGGTTCAAGCCTTGTTTATCAAGACCTAGCTTGGGGCTGCAACAACACGGCTGCAAATGGCGTGGACATGGGCTGCACAAGGTGGACTCAGCTCCAAGAGGTCCCTAAACCTAACCCTAACCTAACCACTCAACCTAACCCAAACCTAGCCTAGACTTAGCCCACTTCACCTAAACCGACCAAACCCATCTATCATTAGACCTAGCCCACTTGCCCCAACTGACTCCATTAAAACCCACCCTAACTGCCTCACTTCACCCAACCGACTCCACCCATAACCCCTCAACCGACTCCACTCAGCCATCACCGACTCCACCTAAATCACCCTAAACCGACCTCACCATACCACTGACTTAGACTCAGCAGCGCCCTAGCCGTGCCTCACTCCCAACCGCACCTTTGTTGCGCTCCTTATTGCAACCCTGCTGCGCACCCTAGCCTGCACACCCGGCCGGCCACCTTGCTGCGCACCCCACCCGGCCTACTGCGCCCCAACCAGCCGCACCCCTGCCTCACCGGCGCCCCGGTCTGCGCCTCAGCAGCACCCTGGCAGCGCCTCACTCCCAATTGCACCCTTATTGTGCTCCTTACTACGCTCTTTGCCGTGCCCCTGCTACATCCCAGCTGCACCTTTGCTGTGCCCCACCTAAGTCCCGCCCCTAAACCAACCGTTACATTACTCGCTTAAATTAAGTTCAATTCGGAACGGGGTTTTAATAATGGTGCGAAGTCTCCCCCAAAATGTAATATTTGTGTATGATGCACAATCACACACGTGCACTTGAGCCTTCTCGCTCTTAACTACACACAAAGGACACCCACGTGCACTTGAGCCTTCCGGCTCTTATATTGCACACGATGAGGTATTTGCTCTTATTACTCATCTTCATACTATTAGGTTAGTTATTTTACAAGCCACTCAAAATGGATGGAAAATTTTAAGATAAATGTGAAATATGCATTTTTGAATGATTATCTAGAAGAGGAAGTTGATATTGAACAAGGTTTGGGTTATATTGAGAAAGGGTATGAAAATAATGTGCATAGATCAAAGAAAGGTCTTTATGGATTGAGACAAGCTCCATGAGCTTGGAATAGTAGAATTGATAAGTATCACGTTGATGTAGGTTTTCTAAAATATTCACATTAGCATGCACCCTACTAAAACACTTGTAAATATGACATTTTATTTGTAATGATATACATAGATGATTTGATTTTTAACGATAACAGTCATTTGAACATTTTAAGAAGAATATGGTTCAAGAGTTTGATAGGATGGATGATAGCCTCATGTCTTAATTTCTTATGTTAAAGTAGGACAAATGAAAGATGAAATCTTTATTTCACAAGAACGTTAGCAAAGTATCTATTTAAAAAGTGTAAGATGAATTATTACAATCTGGTTCACATGTCGATTACTTTATCTGATTTGTAGTGATGGAGAATTAGTGAAATCAATTTATTTATGAGTCTTGTTGGAAGCCTTCCTTACTTGTCATAGCCCACCCAACTTGTTCTTTATATCCTTTGGTCTCCACACGAATCTTATCTTTCAATTTTACTATTTGCATCCTTCTTCACTTATCTTTCAAATTTACTATTTGCATTCTTCTTTACCTAATAAATCCAGCAAACAAAACTCATCAGCGGGCACACCTACTTTGGGCCATAATGGTGTAATCAGTTCTCTCACATCCATACGAATAAGTTATAGAGGTTCTCATGTTTTTCATGGTGACTCCTTAGGAAAGAGCCATGACATTGAATGCCATGCACACATCCATCACATATTTGATTTGGATGCTTTATGCATCCTTGTATCATATTGCTTATGTAAATATCTTTAAGACTTTGAAAGCCATTGTATTCATACATCAAATGTCAAAGTCACAAACCTTCTTTAGCACAAGACACCAAAAATTTAATACATCAGTTCTAAGCTTCAAAGGGCTGATCATTGAGGCTTTAGCTCATACATGGTATACCGATGCAAATGGGAGAAACCAACCCGCCGACCTTCGAAGTATATCCTGATTAAATTCAAGTAAATGGGAATACCGATTAATCCTAGGGTAAATCTACTAGAGGGAGATAGAGTGAGAGCAACTCTGTTGGGAGGAGCAACGGTGGGAGAGAGAGAGAGCAACTCTGCAGGCAGGTGGTACGGCGGGAATAGAATTCTACAGAGAGAGAGAGGGAAGAAGAGGAGAGGCTGGAGAGCGAATATAGGAGCGAGAAAAGAAAGGGCACTATTGAAACTTAAGACGCATGTTGCACTTAACCTATTTCGACTTATACAAGATATAAGACACAAAGGGTATTATTAAAATAGATTCTAAAACAAGACAAAATAAAGAGATAGGTATTTGTCAATCTTTACGCACACAAAAGCAACAATCAAATGAGCCAATGACGACAGTAAATTAAAAGTTAGATAAAATCTAGTCATAATGTATAATATGTCAACTCTTTCTATATTTATTAGTAACTGATTGCAGTGCACTTCGGGTTTTGATTCAAATGGTACCAAAATCTAAACATCAGTAAAAGGTCAATAAATTTTCGAAGGGCTCACGAAATTAATTGGGTCGACTAGTTATTAGAAGTATTGATTTTCGTGTTCCTTCAAACTTATACCTCGATTGATATTTCCCAAGATACATAAGAGTTGAGTATAGTTTGTTGGATATTAATATTAACATTTATAACTACAAAATCGTTTAGAAAGATCTTAACTGCTGAAACAAGAACGCATTCTACCCGGTGAGGTGTCGGACCATGCATATATGCGGGTTTTCAAGTGAACATGCACATGTGCGCTGAAGGTATGCAATAGCAATCGACGTTCAAAAACAATACAAGCAGTAAAAATAACTGAACGAAAAAAAGAAAAAAGGATCTATTACTGAAAGTTGAATAAGACGCTTATCAGGGGTAAACAAGGCAGATGATGGAAAGCAAGTAAAGTCCAATTTTCTTGCTGAATCCAACAATTTTAGTATGAAACCGTAAGCAAAACTTTTCACAGCATCATCTCTTGACGGAGGAATAAAAGATTTACCATGTATATGCCTCTTAGAGAAACCATAGCGACATCAAACCTTTTGGCTCTAGATTTCATCTCCCAAGTATATCACCCGCGTCTTTAAGACCAATGCATGCGATTTATGCACGGTGCATTCCAATGCAAAGCAAGGCTCCTTAAAGGAAGCTCCCTCCCGATTTGGTCAGGCTCATCTTTTTCCTCTTAAACCCTAAATTCTAAAGGCTTTACTTCCTGGAAGCTCACACACAATTTACACACGCATTTCAGAAGTTTCGTGGACAGTTCGTGGAATTTTCCGTCCACCACACCCACAAGAGAGAGATAGAGAGGGAAAAAGAGTAAGGCTTCCTGTCTTGAAAACCTAAGATCTTTCACAGAACCTGGAGTGTAATCAACAAATCCTACATCTGTTTTTTCTGCAGAACATGGAATTTGAAGCCATGGGACCTGACGATGTAAACGGGACTCAGGCAATCAATTCCATTACTTCGTTGTGTTCTTCCCCTGATCTTCCAATCAGGAATTGACGTAATTCCTTTTCGTTATCGGTTATGCTTTCACAAGATTCTTTCTCCTGTGTAGGTATCATCTGATCCAGTGGGAGAAACCAACTCGCCGACCTTCGAAAAGATTGGACAAGTAACTAAAGAATTTATGATAGAAAGTTCCCCAAAAAGTTTCCCGGCGCTAAATTTTCCCTCGAACTTGTCTGATCTGGTAGAGAACATGCTTAGATATAACACAACAAGCACACGCACACGCAGAAATATAGATATTATATATAGAGAGAGAAGGAGAGAGTTTCGTACGATGTCTTCCAAAGTTTTCTACTTTTTCTGTTCTATTTATTGATCGTTTGCTACTGTTTAAGCAGCCAAAAGAAGAGAACATGAGCGTCATTCAGATACCCTCATCCGATGCTCCTCTACAGCCTACTACACGGCGCTTTCTAGGGGATCTCTTTCAATTTAATTGGCATGATATGGTAATCAACTGCATACTGCAAAACTACATATTGTGAGTGCGTGTGGGTGAGAATGAGAGAAAAGTTTGAAAAAGTATGTAAATGAAAGATTTAGAAAGTGAAGATGTTTATAATGCTTCAAAAAGGCCCCTTAAATATGTCCTCCATATATATATATATATATATATATATATATATATATATATATATATATATATATATAAGCATACATGTGAGGGTCTTTTTAACCTATTTAACTACTAAAATTGATGACTTTAGAAGTTTTATTTTTCACACAAATTTGACTAACCTAGTTTGGACTTGCTCAAATTTGTTCTTAAGTCCATACATACTTATGATGTATAGGTAATTGTAATGTTTTATTCCACACATATTTACCATGTATTGATAGACCTAAGATTTGACTTATAATAAGTTCGCTCACATCCATATGAATAAGTTATAGAGGTTCTCTTGTTTTTCATGGTGACTCCTTAGGAAAGAGCTTTGACATTATATGCCATCCACACATCTATCACATATTTGATTTGGATGCTTTATGCAAGGTAAGCCTATTATCATATTACTTGTATAAATATCAGTAAGACTTTGAAAGTCAATATGTTCATACCTCAAATGCAAAAGTGACAAACCTTCTTTAGCACAAGACACCAAACACTTTAATACATTGGTTCTAAGATTTGAAAAACACCTTCAGTTTTTTATCATCTCCACTTTGCAAACTAACTTTTCTTTCATATCTCGCATAAAAAGACTATTATCCTAGAGTAGATTTGTAGCCTTTCCTTGAGAGTTGTCTCAAGCTTATGATATTGCACTTCATTTTCAACATATAACAATCATTATTGATGCCTTGGCGACTCGTATTCTTACTTAATTAAGATGTCACATTTTTCCTTCATGAATATTTTATATGAATCTTCAAAAGTAATTTCCTCTTTTGATAATTCATCTAGCTTTACAGAGAGCTCCTTCCTCTCACTCATATGGTTGCTAGCATTGGTTTCAAGATACCCATCTCATTTCTTGTATTTTTATCATATTTGTATGCTAATAAAAGCATAAGTTCCACTTCGTTGTTTTCTTCAACATAGTTAGCCTTCTCTTTGTAATCTTTATAGGTATGAGTCCCACATTCACTTATATAATGACCATACTTTTACACTTTACACTTAAATCATTGAATTTGATTTTTATTATGATGGACACCTCCTCAGGCAAAATCTTATTTTTCTCATCCTCGATTTGAACTTGAAGCCTTCTTCTTTTGCTTTTGATTGTAAATGCCTCTTTCTCATCTTCAACCTCAACCATGTCCTCGACTTCTACCTTATTCTTATCTTCCATATTCTTCTTGTGGATCTCCTAAAGAGACATTTGCTGTAATAGTTTGATCTCTTGAGCAATCTTTGGTCATTGGCTTGAAAGGATCCCATACTATAATATAATCATACTTTAAATCAATTAACTTTAATATCTTTTGCACCACATGATTGTCTTCAACTCCTTCACTGTACCTCTGTAGTTGGTTTATTATGATCAATACTCTAATGAGGTACTACTACATGAACTCATTATTCTTCATTTGTAAGGATTCAAACTCTTGTATAGTCTCATATCAATCCCTTGATAGATAAGAAAAAGAGTCTTCTTATTCATCTTTCTTCAGTCTTGTATAGCCTCTTTTTATCGATCATTCATCGGTTCTTACACCAATGGGTTATAGTATTCCCTTTTGACTACTTCCCTAGCATCTTGACATCCAAGAAGTGCTTTCATTTAAATATTAATCTCTCGTACCATTCTTTGGTGATACAAGGAACTTAAATTTGTGTCATGCTGGAAGTCATGTTAGTTCCTAATATTAATTTTATTGAGAAAAGCTAAGTATGTGAGGCTGAAGACTAAAAAACAGTCCAATAGAGAATTTGGGCTATAGAGAAGATGCCTGTATTGCTTCAAAAAGGACCACATCCCATTGCGTATGACTTTGATATGTAGGCATACATGTGAGGGGTTTTTCTAAGCTATTAATTACTGAAATTGATGACTATACATTTTCCACACAAATTTAACCAACCTAGCTTGGAACTTGTAAAATTTTATTGGTAATTCCAATTCTTAACTCCATACATTTTTTTCATGCATATGCAATTGTCATGTTTAATTACATACATATTTTTCATTGATTGGAAGCCCCAAGATTTAAAATGCAATAACCTAACCCATATTTCTTAGGTAGATATAATAGAAGGCACCTCAAAATAAGTTTATCTCTCAATGAAAGAGAGGTAGGACACTCATTGTTTGTAACCTGATTATAGGAAAAGCGGAGATTGATCATTGACAATATAAGTGGTAACATTATTTTTTTGTCATTTTCGTACTTGACTTTTGTGGACTCACCAATAAATGCTCAATGGAGCATGTTAAAAAAATTGTTCTTATACGATCCTTTGGCCTATATTCCTCAAAATCACGTTTCACATGATTTTTTTCGAGTGGTTGGATTTTACAAGCATTTAGAAAGTAAACATGTCAGCATTTTTTGGGCTTGTTCTCTCATCAATGCATTTAAAATTATGCATTTTACATGTTAGCATCTTTCTTCATACATATCAAATAGGTTTTGCTTAAAACTGCAAGAAAAACTATTTCAGAACTTGGCATACATTCTTGTGCATTATGAAGTTCATATCCTCAACATAGTCATTTTATTCACACATTATTTTGGTCAAAGGTTGATAGTTGCATGATTATGTTTGATAAAATTACAAACTGGATATGTTTCTTGATATTTCTCTTTATTCTTTTATAGTTTTTCTTACTTTTTTCATATTGAAGTATTTTCACACCCTCTATAAATATTAACCTACTACCCACTTCTATAGAAGTTCAATCATGCAAACATAGAGTAAAGAATAGCTAAATTTAAAAGATAAATTCACCTAGATCTGCAGCCTTCACCCTCTTTTTCATGCCTTGGTTTGTAGTGAGATGGAGTTACCTTGGCTTTTTTCAATTGGGAAAATCAAAGAAGGGTTGTTTCCTTTAAGAGAGAAAAGTGGTTTACTAGCAATGCTTTCAACATGCTTCTTACCTTTTAAATTATACTTCAGGTCCTACAACTTCTTGCTGCTTTCAAGTTGATCATCGTTGCATGCTCGACTCTAGAAAGACCCTGCAGCAAATTGCTACAAATAATACTCAAGACACCACCAGAAGAGAAATTGTTTATGATAGCAGGGTTACAAATATCTTGCTTTGGCTTGTTTATGCTCATATCACCCTCTTGGCTAGGCATGCATATAGCTGGAGTGATGGTTATTTACTTCTCCATGGCAGCAATGTTCATCTATAAAGAACATCCAAGCATCGCTAGAGTATGCCTTTGGACTTCTAACATTGCAATCATGTTTGTTGTAGCCTCATTTGCACTAGGTAAACAAGAAATTATGACCAACATTCCTTGCTCGGGGAAAAAAGGGCTTCGTCATCAAGTCTAACATGCTAGCTGACTTGAGCTTTATCCTCTTCATTGTATGTTTTCTTGTTATGTACTCAAAGATAAGCATATTGTATGAATGAAAACATCTTCATTTCTTTCGTCTTTGCTTATTTAAAATTAGTTGTTTGAAATTCTTCTTGATGGTGTTTAGTGATCCTACACACTTAGCAATGAGTATGGTTTCCTCCATTAAATGACATCTTAGGCAGTAATCCTCCAATATCTTAGTAAAGTGACATGCTATACAATATTCAATAAACGATTCCATGGATCATATGTTTCCACAAGTTTGTTCTTTTAAAAGTCTGTAAGTGCTTTACCAATTAGCTATTTTTATACATCATATCTTACACTACAATGCATTCTAGGGAAAAGTAAAAAGAAAAAGAGAAAATAGAATTAATTTTTTCCTTCTAAACCAACAATGCGCCCTTTTGCAAGGAAATTCTATTTTCTCAAGAGGTGTTCATGGTGACATATGCCATATAACATTAATAGCCTTTGGTGGGACAAATACTAATATAGATCGACTAATTTTGTTGGTCCTTGAATATAAGATGACATAAATGCATTGTGGCTTGTCTTTATTGTTATCTTTCAAGGGATTCATAGTGTTTTTTCTATTACGTTGGTCCATACAAAACCATAGAGAATTTTGCCGTGGATAATGACAATGATTAATCAATATCAAAGTAAAAATAGATCTATTAATCAACACGTAGACTTGAAAGCATTATAGCCAGCATGCCTTCCTCAAGAAATTAAGCTAGGAAATATCGCCAAGGAAGGAAATTGGTAGTAGTCGAAAATACTCCTCCAGAACCAGATTTGCATTTCCATATAAATGATCACCTCTTATCCGATTATTTCAAATCATGTTCCAGTTTATTTTCTTTCTTTCTTAGTTTAAGTTTGCTTTTTGTTTTTCTCAATATACTTTTTTTTAATGGATTGCTACCCCTTCAGTTTTTATCCTTTCAATTTTTGTTTTTTAATTCCTTTTATAGTTTAGATTTAAAGGATAGTGTAGTAGACATACAACGATATGTGACCAAATCATGAAGTTGAAATTAGTGTTAGGAGCAGAGACTTTGAATATAGTTTGTACTTATGCACCCCAAGTAAGACTAGAAGATAGTATAAAGACAGTTTTTGGGGAAGAGTTAGATAAGGTGATTCAAAGGATTCCACAAAGGGAGATGATTTGTTTAGGAGGAGACTTAAATCGACATGTCGGTAAAGTGGCATTAAGATATCAAGATATTCATGGAAACTTTGGTTTTGGGGATATAAATGAGGAAGGTAGGGAGATTTTAAATTTTGCTATGGCATTTGGTGTCTTTATAGTCAATACAATCTTCAAAAAATGAGATGAATATTTAATTACTTATAAGAGTGACATATCACAAAGACAAATTGATTACTTTATTTGTATAAAAAAGATAGAGCATGTTGCAAAGATTGCAAGGTAATTCCAGGAGAAAGCTTAACCACCTACCATCGACTTTTTCTTATGGATTTACAAATCAAAAAATGGACAAAGAAGAAAAGAGTGCGCCGAGATATTAGGACTAAATGGTTGAACTTCAAAAGCGAGAAAGAAGATATATTTAAACAGAAAGTCCTTCAAGGAGATGTTTAGAATTATGTTGGTACACCATGTGATATGTGGAATAATATGGCTATACATATTAGGAAAGTGGCAAAAGATGTGTTAGGTGTATCTAAGGGAGGTGTACCGGCACAAAAGGAAGCTTGGTAGTGGAGTGAAGTATTGCAAAAGAAAATCAAGGCAAAGAGGGCATGTTCAAATTACATTATTTTAGGAAAACTAATGAAACTTTAGAGGCTTATAAGAAAGCAAAAAAGGAAGCGAAAAAGGCCGTCAGTGAACTAAAAGCTAAAATTTGAAAGGATTCATATAAAAAACTCAAATCAAAAGAGGGTGAAAGAGATATTTTTAGGATAGCTAGGGCTAGAGATAAGAAAACTAAAGATCTTAATTATGTTAGATGTATCAAAGACGAGGATAAAAAAATTCTAGTGGCAAATGATGATATAAGAAAAATCTACTATTGAAGTGATTCACCTTTTGAGATGTTTTATAGAATATTTTAGAGGAAAGAAAAAGACCTTCACATGATATTTATTGATATAGAAAAAGATTATGATAGGGTACCGATGAAGGTTCTTTGGAGAACCTTGGAAAAAAGCGGTATCCCATTGACATACACTAACCTTATAAGAGATATGTACGATGGTGCAAAAACATGTGTGAGGACTCATGATGGAATGACAAACTTCTTTGAAGATAATATTGGGTTACATCTAGGATTAACTTTAAGTCCATACTTATTTATAATGGTGATTGATAGTTAACAAAACATATTCAAGATGAAGTACCTTGGTGTATGTTATTTGCAAATGACATTGTGTTAGTGGAGGAGTCTAAGGAAAAAGTTAATAGAAAATTAGAACTATGGAGAGAAACATTAGAAAACGAAGGCCTCCGACTTACTAGAATAAAGACAAAATATATGAAATATAAGTTTGATCATTTGGTTACTTTAAAGGACGTAGGAATTAAAATTGGCACATATTGCATCCCCCAAAAGAAAAGTTTTAAATACCTAGGGTCAATTTTTTAGAGTGATAAAAGAATTGATGGAGATGTTACGCATAGAATTAATGCTGGTTGGTTAGAATGGAAAGGAGCATCAGGTGTTCTTTGTGATAAGAAGATACTATTAAAGTTAAAAGGTATAGAGCAACAATTAGACCTACCATGTTTTATGGTTCTAAGTGTTGGCAGTTAATCATCAACATATACAAAAGATGTTTGTGACAGAAATGAAGATGTTGAGATGGATGGTCATACAAGAAAAGACCAGATACATAATGAGGTTATTAGAAACAAATTAGGAGTGACACCAATAAAGGATAAAATGAGAGAATATCGTTTAAGATGGTTTGAACATATAAAAAGAAGATCAAAAGAAGAACCAGTAAGAAGGTATGAAAAACTAAATTTGGAAAGTATTAAAAGAGGTAGAGGACAACTACAAAAGTGTTGGAAAGAAATAATAAAGAATGATTTAGCTTATTGTACGTTAACTACTAACATGACACATGATAGGGCTATGCGGAAACAAAGAATCCATGTAGCCAACCCCGTCTAGTATGGGAAAAGGTTTAGTTGTTGTTGTTGTAGTTGTTGTTTGTATTTCCTTTTATAGTTTTTCAACCCTCATATCATGAGGATGACTTTCTCTCTCGAGGGAGTCTACTCGAGCACTTGGCTGGTGATTCTTTAGGATACATAGAATTGCCTAAACATTATAAAAAGAACTCTCAGAATGAAGTTCAAACTCCTTTAGTACATGGACACACTACCTACCACGCCTCTTAGAAGATATCTAAGTGAGCATTGGTACTAGATTGAGTGTACTTGTTAATTCTTAGTAGAACACACTTATCACAAACTAGGTGGAAATGTCCTTTTTCCCCATATGAAGTTACAGTCAACACATCTTATCTAGTGGTGTATGCCAACCCAAATAGATAGGGAACATCAATCCATCAAACACTTCAAATGTTTGGAGTGTTGAGAATCGAATGATTCATTGCATCCAAACTTTGATTATGGATAACCAAACTAGACAAGCATTTGTGTTGAATTCTTGATAGGTGCAGTATAAGCGAGGGTTGGTTGTTTCTCAATTGCTTTATAGTAAGGCATTTGGTTTGGAGCAATTCTATTCCCTTAAGACTTGCCCACTTCCATGTTAGAGGGGAACTTGTCTTCCCACCAACTCATGGTGGAGGTGATGCAAGTGATGGTAGATAACCGTCTAGCCATTGTGTGACAATAGGAATGGTTGTGTGAGTGAAGAAGCAAGGTGGTGAAGGTCGCGTTGGCTTTTTCTCAACCATAGAGCTTTCCAACCTGAATCCGAACATCAAAGAACTTTATGATGATTCTAGCAACCCTAAGTTCGGCTTCTAATGATTTGATTATAAAAAAGACACACTAAAGGCCATCATCAAGTGGCATAATAAGATTAAGCCTCATCCAACCCCCAATGACTTGATTAACTAATGATAAAAGGCCAATGCATCAACATAGGCTTTCTTTGAGAGGTTCGTTGATATAATCATGTATTGTTTAAATGGAATTCATTGATACCTAACATGTTTTATTGGGAAAGAACTGCCTTTTACTAAAATAAACAAAAGGCAAGCATGCTATTATCATCCAAGCCTCGTCCAGTTAGAGAATTGAGCTGCTGCTAAGATTAAGTACGTCATGAATGTTTCCTATGGCTTAAATACAAGGCAAGAGTACATATTCATAAGACTCCAATGATAGTCCACAAAATTCTATATTATATAGATTATACAAGAAAGCTTATGAAAATCTTAAATCTTATCATGTCAAAACTTCTAAGGTAACTGAAGAACTTAAGATCTCCCTAAAGAGAGGAGAAGGCTTTGACAAGTAAGGCCCTTTCCTTTTTCACATATAAAACATTGATCAAATCATTAATATTCTTCTTAAGGAGTAACTGATAAATTTGTTGGAGGATATGTTATTCATGATATGAAGGAAATTAACAAAATACCAAGCTATTGCAAATTGCACAACACATATTCTTAGAGCAAAAATCCATGTATTAGTTCAATAATATGATCTAGAAAGCAATCAAGTATGGTCACCGAAAGCTAGCTGATAAAAAACTTAGCACTAAAGTCAACCCTTTTTCATAGTTTTGTGCATCACACAATTCAATAGACAATCAACTATCATAGGCTATCGACTATAGGCCTTGGTAATACAAAAGTTAGAGGACAAAGATAGAGCAATGACACGTTATAACCAAAATGGTTGAGCAGAAGCATCATAAACTTGCCAACATTCAATGAAAAAGATATTCTTGTAGGTATGAGGCACATGAGATTTTTCATAAAGGAAAGGACCAAATGATGCCACACCAAACAAGTGCATATAGAGTCACTACCAAAAAGTGTAATCCCAAAGAGTCATGAATTAGTACTAAACTACAAACTATCAACAATTTCATCTTAGATCCTTGGGATGACCTGATCATCAGTTACTTGAAAACACAATGATTGTTTTTAACAACCTATATTTGGAAAACAAAGAAATCATTGTCGAAGAAACTAATGGATAGCGATTTATATTTCATGATAGGTTTGACACTTCAACGGAGGAAGTCGCTCCATCATAGCGACACATGTTAATGTTTTGAAAGAGCCCAAATTTTCAATATTCAAATAAATTGTAGGTCATGATTAAAGAAAAGAATGAGCAATCTCGCCATTTCTCTCGTTTCCGCGTTTTGGTCCCATCTCCTCCGGAATAGGTGGATATCCACAAACTCCTCCATTGGTGGTTACATTTAGCTTTCGTTCATTGAATATCATATTTAAGGACAAATGAGGTGGAGCAACCAACACACAGTATCTAATCGAAACAATTTACCCCATGAGTGTACGAAAGTCTCAAGGAAGGTGGGTTGCAAATCGTTGTTCAAATTGCTGATATATTGATATTCTTCTTAGGAAGTCGTTGATAAATTGCTAGAAGGACATTATTTATGATAGGAAGGAAATTAATCAATGCCAAATATTGCAAATTACACAACATATAGACTTATAATGCAAATCAATGTATCCGTTCAATAATATGATCAAGAAAGCAATAAAGGATGGTCACCATGAGTTAGTTGATAAGAAACCTAGCACTAAAGTGAATCCTTATTCATAGTTTCTTGCACTCACACAATCCAATAGACAACCGACTATTGTAGGCTATTGGCTGCAAACCTTGGTATACAAAAGTCTAGAGACCAAAGGTAGAAGGCGTCAACAACTTGCCAACATTCAACAAAAAAGACATTATGAAGTTATTCAATCTCATAGTAATAATAAAATGGACATCTCATAGGTATGAGGCACATGAGATTTATCATGAAGAGAAGGCCCAAATGATGCCACACCAAACAGGTGCATATTGACCCCTACCACAAAGTGCAATCCCAAAGAGTCATCAATACCACTAAACTACAAGCTATCAACAATTGTGTCATAGATCCTTTGGAGGACCTGATGGTTAGTTTCCTAAAGATACAATGATTGTTTTTAACAGGCTATTTGGAGAACATAGAAATCACTAACGAAGAAACTAGCAGACAATGAGTTATATTCAATGATGGCATCAACACCCTGAAGATATAAATGGAGGATATCCCTCCATCATAGTCACATGCTAATGCCTCTGGCAAATATGTAGGTCCATTAATGACTCAAGAATTTAGCTTCAATTCAGAATGACCCATTTCAACTCTCTCACATCTTTTGACTCAAAAGAGGTGCTTACAGAGGAAAAGTATGCATAGGAGGCTCATAGATAATGCAATGCTACATGTAGAACTATTACCTTTCTCATGAAATTTATTTACTCTACAAAACAAAGATAATTCTCAACAAACCTAGAAAAACAAGTCAAATCTAAAAGAACTAGCACAAATAATGGTGAATGAGGATGGTTACTCAGGGGATGAGTTTGATATGCCCTATATCTATCCTGAGAGACATATATCCCTCCACATTCCCATACCATCCTACATAGAGTACCCAAAACCAGTTTGAGACAACCGCAAAGCAATCGCTTCAAATTCTACAGATAAAATTCCTCTCATTAGAGCTATAAAGCCACTCTGTCTTTCAATGTTGGTGAGACCAACTCGAGAAAAGAGAGAGCTAGTTACTTCTCAACATTTGAGAGCGATAGCTAGTAATGGAAAAAGCTAAGAAGACCTAATGGGTAACTTGAATCCTTAGACATTTGCATTTCAATTTAGAGAAACACTCTTGAGTACAATTTCAACAATGTCAATTTAGATAAGTTTAATTTTGAATTCATTTAGTATGTAACAAGATATAGTTGGCATATTGTTGCCAAGTTTGACTGCAACCCATTTCTCATGCTTTGAATTTGAAGATGGCATGACGCAAATGATATAGATTGAGCAACACCCGTTAGGAAAATTGATTTGCCTATAGTATTTTAAAAATTTAGGATATAGATACATGTTATATTAGGCTACTATACATGAACAAATAACTCAAGAGATGGATGTTTGTCGATGAAGGGGTTGTATTGAATGTTATGCCCATGGGTACTCTTCACAAGATTGGGAGGACGATGACTAATTCAATATTTACTAACCCTAAAATATCACTCTCAAGGAGAGACCTATGTTACATTAGGATCCATTGCCATTGAATTGAAAGGTTGCTCAAAGATTTCCAACATTTCGGTCCTTTATTGTAGAGGTCAAGCCATGTTGTTCCTTGCTCCTTAACAACGAATTGATCGAGGCAAATACTAATATGCTCCCTTGATCTTTCACCAAAATCTCATATTCTAGACTTGAGATAAAGTCAAGATTATTGAGGTAGGTAGATCCTTTCCTAGTCGAGGCACACGCAATAGAGACAATCTTCTCTCTCTATAGGTAAACCCTATTCTTGTAGTCAATAGTTTCATGTGGAAGTTTCTATTGATGATGTAGTCATAAGGTGAGTAAAATTTGGTCAACATCTAGTTGAACTTATGCAAGCTTCTAAGAAAACTCAACTTTGGATGCTCCTTGTGCTAATGTGAGGTTCCCTGTAACTCAAGATTTGCGCAGATCAGGTAATGAGTACCTCACTTGAACCAAAGTTGGCACTTAATCATTTACCTGGTAATGCGAGTGCATGTAAAGCTAGTTGGTCAAGAGTTCATGAAATTAGGACATTGTAAAGCCACAAATTCTTTCCTAAATGTAGTCAAAGATGAAGAAAATATGAAAGTTTTTCAAGTTGTCCTTAGAGGAAGTAGGAGGAGGTAGTATTCATGGGATCATGGAAGTGGGAGAATTCATGATAGAAACGTAGAGGAAGAGAAAATGAGAAATCCGCAAAGCAAAGATTTGATCTCCTTTTATAAAGCAATCATTGAGCACCTAAACAATAAAATAGTCTTCTAAAGAGATAGCGCTTGGAAGTTGTGCAACATTTTGGGATTGAAATCAATATGTTAGAGGTTGCCACTTATCAATACATTAGAAACCCAACAGGGCCATGAAAATAGAAGGATTAATGAAAAGGACAAGTAATGAGGTGATCATATCCACGACTAATCCATTAGAAGAGGAAGTTTTGGGCATAAAAGAAATTACGCGACGAAAATGATAGAAATCGAGAGGACTACTTGAGGATGGCGTTCATAGCTCTATATAAAGGAGGCCAAGGCACATCATACCAAATTATATTCTAGCCTTCCTTTTCTTACTCATTCTTTCTTAGTTTAGTCTTGCCTTTCTCTATTGTATCTATTATATCTTCTCATATTTCCTTTTATTAATAGATCACCTCTTTCCATTTTCTTTCGGTCTCTATTTGTTTCGCTTTCTATAGCTTCTTGATCCTTACATCCTAAATGAGAACCGCTCTCTTTGGAAATTGGTTCATTCATCGTACCTACAACAAAGCTTTCAAGAAAACCTAATGTTGAAGATTCTCAAGACCCACAACCTTATAAATAGCCATCTTACGATGGAGGACAATGTCCTCTAGCATTCACACAAACCACCTACCGTACCACTAAAAATATAATTGAGTGGCTTCCATTCTAGATTTGAGTGTTCTTATCAATTCTGAGTACAACACTTCCACTAGTGGTTGACCTTAGGTCTAAAGCAGACACAACTGGCAAATCAATTGACCGTTTGGATGGCTTTAGGTGTAGCAATACCAGCCCCATACAAGGATCTCATGTTTTAGCTTGTATATTAGGGAAAATAAGGATTGGGTATTTTTTCTTAGTGGGTACAGGTACCTCATTGTCTAAGAAAAAAGTTAATAGAATATTAGAACTATGGAGAGAAACATTAGAAAGCAAAGGCTCTGACTTAGTAAAAGAAAGACAGAATATATGAAATGTAAGTTTGATCATTTAATTACTTTAGAGGACATAAAAATTAAAATTGGGACACATTGCATCCCCCAAAAGGAAAGTTTTAAATACCTAGGGTCAATTTTTTAGAGTGATGGAAGAATTCATGGAGATGTTACGCATAGAATTAATGTTGGTTGGTTAAAATGGTGAGGAGCATCATGTATTTTTTGTGATAAGAAGATACCATTAAAGTTAAAAGGTAAATATTATAGAGCAACAATTTGACTTGCCATGTTTTGTGGTTCTGAGTGTTGTGCAGTTAATCATCAACATGTACAAAAGATGTCTGTGACAGAAATGAAGATGTTGAGATGGATGAGTGGTCATTCAAGAGAAGACCGTATACATAATGAGGTTATCATAAACAAGTTAGCAGTGACACCAATAGAGGATAAAATGAGAGAATATCGTTTAAGATGGTTTGAACATATAGAAAAAAAATCAAAAGAGGAACGTGTAAGAAGGTATGAAAAACTAAAATTTGAAAGTATTAAAAGAGGTAGAGGATGACCATAAAAGTGTTGGAAAGAAATACATATATGTAATCCCACATGGAAAGAGGAAAACACTAATTTTGTCAGCAAGAGCGTACTACATATATAAAGTTCGGTATGGGCCAGGTGCTTATGTCATCTAATTCAAGTTCGGTATGGACCGAATCAAACAATGTACTAGCTGCCCAATTCAAATATGTTGGTTCACGGCCCTAGGGATCGAGCCAATATTCCCATCCCTATTTATGACAGTCAGTGAGGAAGCAGAATGCTTATTTGTTATACGCAAAATGGGCTTTGAAAATATCTTTTCTCCCTCAAATGTTGAAAATAATATTCATTCCCTAAGAAAGGTAGCATGCAGTTCTTGACGATGTGTAAACACCAAAAAATGTTTTTAAAATAAAAAAATTTCACCTTTTAGAAATTTTGTTATTTTTGGGAGCTCTGGCTTTTAAGATAAAAATACATCAAATGAACTCATTTTGGCATCAAAATTTTCTAGCAACCTCAAAATGATGGTATATTGCTCCCCTCTTAAAAAAAATTCAATTTGGACAAAATTGCACAAAAATAACTATTTTGCCATCATGACCAAATTGGCAGGATTCTCCTTTTTAAATGATTGCTTTCTAAGGAAGGATGATTCAAACAATTTTTTTTAAACAAATGAAAAAGAGAAAATTGGGAATCAAACCCAAAAATGTTTGTAAATTGATAAATTTATGAAATTCCAAAGCCCCTCATATTTAAAAACAAATTAAATTCAAATCAAACCTCATAAATTTGCCCGATTGAGAATAGTCTCATTTCGAGACCTGATACCTAAGGGTTAAAGTAGTTTGATACCATACACCCGTTAAAGTGGTTAAAGTGGTTCAATACCCTACACCCATTGAAGTGGTTAAAGTGATTCGATACCCTAAACCAGTTGAAGTGGTTAAAGTGGTTTGATACCCTACACCCATGAAAAGGGTTAAATGGTGAAGGTGGTTATAGATTAACTCACGGAGCAAAAGTAGGTCACCCTTGCAAACAAAAATTGGGAATGATACCCAGTGCTTTTTCAAAATAATATTTGAAGATTTCATTAAATTTGATGTTTTCAAATATAAAATGTTTTTTTTATATAAAGTGTTTGAAACCTCTCATATATAAAACTTGGACCGGAAAGAGGCAAATTTCCCGGAAAGAGGAGATGGCATGAATCAAAAAGGTAATGACCGAGTACCTACCAATTTTGATGTTGATTTTAGTTTCAAGTATTAGAAATGAAAGTCGGCATTAAAGAAGGAAAGTCAATGTTCAAGAAGGAAAGTCGGTGCCCTCAAAGGAAAGTCGACGTTTAAGAAGAAAAGTTGGCGCTCAGAACGGAAAGTCGACATCATCCACGCAAAAGGAAAGTGATGCTCGATATGGCAAGCTATAATGCTCGAGTTGGCAAGTGGTGATGTTTAATTTGGTAAGCCAATAAGAGGAAACTTACCAGTTTCAGAGTTTAACATCAAAGAATTAAGCAACTTACCTTATCAAGCTTCATCAAATGAGCAACTCCACTTACCTTATCCAAGGGAGTAGTTTTTGGTAAGAAGGGTCAATACTTCACTTACCTTATCAGGGGAGGAGCTTTTGGCCCATTTCCCCAAAAGTCATAAAGCTACTTGTTTAAGTGACGAGTTGCAAAATGTTCCGTTTTTTAGTTCAAATAATTTGCTTAAAGATCACACAAGGTGGCACAACTCTCCTTGCTAGGGTCAACTCCAAAGGATCTTCAAGTTGAGACGAGTCCGGACATTCATATGAGCCTAGAGACATAAGCATCTGATGTGGACAGGGCCTAACGAACCTTACCAATCTCACAACCCAAATAAAAAATTTATTGGAAGAGCCGTATCGAGGGATGAGACTCATTTTTCTACCATGTAATAAGGTTTAATTAAGGTTGTAGGACGTAGTAAAGACGGAATTTTCAGCAGAAGGATTTTGAAAGAGCCCGAATTCTCAATATTCAAATTAGTAGTACGTCATGATTGAAGAAAAGAATGAGCGACTTCGCCATTTCTCTCATTTCCGTGCTCTGGTCCTATCTCCGCCGGAATGGGTGGACAGCAAAGAGTTGAATGGTCCTATTTAAGATAGAAATGGCCACATCCACAAAGTTCTCCATCGGTGGTTAAGTTTAGCTTTCGGTCATTGAATATCGTATTTAAGGACAAATGAGGTGGGGCAACCTACACACGGTATCTTCTCGGTACAATTTACCCATGAGAAGGTATCAATGAAGGTGGGTTCCAAACCGTTGTTTAAAATCGAAGAATGACAATTTGACATCTTTAATATGCAAGGTGTTTGCACAGAAGTACCTCGATGGGCACTCTCATGTCACTTGGGCTTTAGAAGACAATGCCATGCCAGAAGGCCCTAGGAAGTCTCGCACTTGATCACTAAACTGGGTTACGCAAGGCGAGGCAATGACATCCATCCGCTTCGAGCTGATGGGTCCATTGTATCCTTTGAAACTGTAGCCCGATAGAGAGACTCGAGTCCAGCTGGATCTGATCTCAAGCAATTCAGTTATAATTGTTTCTTATTTCATGCAAGATCTGGACCAGAATCCGGAATGTCCGGGAAATGAAACTAATTAAAAAAGTATTGCTCCATGAAAAAAGTCCAGCCCGATAGAGAGACTCGTCGAATCCTTTCGTTCCGCTTTGCTAGTAGACATGAAATTAGAGGGCTGCTTTTTCTTAATTACAGCACGTTCCATATTATGCATCCTATTGTGTAACTAGATGAGCTTTAGGTTGCCTGCTTAGAAGCATGAGCTAGATCGATCTATCCCCTTTTTCTAGAAAGCAAAATAGTGCTAAACCGCATAAAGGGACGACGAATTTACATTTTGGTGCCAAACTTGAAAATAGTGGTTGATTCTTGAAACTCTGGAAACCTATCAAGATGACAAGCAGTGACGGATCTACATCGAGGTGGGAGTATAGTATTAAGTAATTAAATATAACACCACCACTTGAAACAAACAGCATTGTGTACAACACACTATTGCAGATGGAAGATTTCTCCACGGTTCTGCTTCAAGTCCAGGCTATAAGGAAACCGTTCGCAATACATTTTATTCTACTAGGGAGGGAACGCTTTTCAATTAGCAAGAACCAGATGTGAAAACACAAAAGTTCGCATGTTCGACTCCCAAGTGTGCACACACGCAGTTGAGATCTCCCTAACCCTAACTTTCCAATATTGAGAAAAGATATTAAGAAAGAGCCACAGACATGCAGAAAGCGTTGTGCCAAAAGTTTCATGCTTACAAGCACCAGATTGACGATATGGAAGTGGTGAAGCTGAGAATTAAAACATTTGCGTACCTTTTGCATAAGCTTTTAGTGAAGGTTATCCACCGTACCCAAAGATATGTTTGCTTTCCTAATCTTGGGGTTACAAAGCTTTATCGCCACCCCTTCAATGGACCATGCGAAAACAAGCCTCTTGTATTTTCGCGAAAGAAGAAGGCAGGTGGTGAAACCTCCATGAACATGCATCAGTATGAGGAAGAAAAAGATTGAACCTAACGAAGACCTACTTTTCCATGGAAAAAGAAAAAATCATTCAGATTGTCCTTGAACTTTCGACTTCAACTTTGATAATTGATGCCGTAGACCTGGTCACGGCCACTTGGGTGGAAGATACGTCGTGAGAGGCAGACCACAAAACTGTTGGATGGAAAAATTTTCTTTGAAGATTGATGTGTACCTGATGCATGTGTTATGGTTGAATCTAAGGTGTCAAGGCGATTTGAACATGGGGAGCTACTCGCAGTAGAAACACGTGGCAAGTTCGCTTCATATGTCCGGTTGCACGTTTGTGCCCATGTGCTGCTAGATTTTTGGCCTCTTCTTGTAGGAAAAAAAAACAAAAACACTCTGTTTCAAGAGTTGGGGTGAAATAATACGTAGGGACGTGTTAGAAAACTTTGATCATTGTTATAACGGAAAAGTGAGTGGACAAGATTTCCACCAATAAAATCAGTTTTAAAAAATTCGACTGTGCGTGTGGTGGTTGCTAATAAGAGTTACGTTGGAAGGTAGAGTATTAGGTTGAAGCTATGTAATTGTTACTCTTAGGAAAGATAACGAGAAAAGCAATGTAATTATATGATTGATTTTTCGATGCTTTCTTCTTTGCTTCTAAGTGGTATTTATAAACTTTCACTCAAAAAGGAGAATATGTGTTGATCTTCTTGAAAGTGATTCTAAGTAATAATCCACTTCTTTGTTTTGGCAACCCTTTTTGCTGTCATAATGATTGGAATGTATCAACCGACTTCCTTATCCATACTTTAAGATTGGTTCTATATAAACACATTTGAGATCCCGACCCTTTTGAGAGAATGGTGGGCCTCCATTTTCAAAACTCTTGACCTTATGTCACATACCTTCCTGTATTTTTTTATTTTAATACATACCCCTATGACTCCATATCCATAGTCATCGAGTGTAATAGTTGTATCCAACTTAATTTCATATAAAAAAAAGACCGATACTTTGCTTCCTGAGCATGATTATTGGGATTTTGTTGATTCACAACTATGGTTTATAAAGGCAACAACACTTTTTTGTACTTTCATGATTCTACATGCTTCTTCAAAAAACCTCTTTCTCGAGTTCCCAGCCTTCCTACTTCCGTAGCTTATTCTTTGGATATTGTCACACCTCCAATCACATAATCAACTTTGAGTCTCACCGGTTTTCATATTGAGGAGTTGCCCTTAACTTGGGAAGTCATTGTGATGTCGTTTTGCCCAAACTTTATTCATCCTTGGCCCACAACCAATCAACCATATGTTGACTCAATAGATAGGATAAAGAACCAGAAATATCATGTTATCTTTATAACATGACCTTATCATGTTGTCCTATTTGACCATACAATTTGATGACAATGCTTCTTAATTTTTTATCTTTTTGGATTTCTTGATACAACTGCTAACAATTCCCTTTTCGATTGATGTCTCTCACTATTGTTGATGTTGTACCAATCACGAGTTTCCTCATCAATGGTGTTGACCCTTCCTTTTCTTTTTCTATTTCTTCTTTCTTTCAAAGAATCTTTCTTACAAAGGATTCTTAGAGGTCAAAGTGTGTTACTTAAGAATGTGACTTAAGATGAACATACTAGCTTTCTTCTATTCTAGCTATACAAGTCCATTGTGTGCTCCAATAGCATTGCAATCGCAAAGGAGTATCGTGTCATTGTTGAGTCTTTAGTATTTGACTGCTATTTTGGTTTTTCTTTATTTTTTCAAAGTACTTTTTCTAAGGTATACACGCTTTCCTCTTCAAGCTCTAGAACAGAAAAACCCCTACCACTATCTCTACTCCATGATGGTTTACTAGTGTTGGATATACCTATTTATCCTTTGAGTCGTGAAAATTTTGTTACTCGATAGTTATCGAAATACTATCTAGTTCCATTTGCATCTCTCCCTTGGAATGGAAAGGATTTTCCTCCTCTTTGGATTTGCTGAATAGGGTTGGTGTTCCATCGTCTTCCAACAATCGAATAATGGCCGAGTGGTATTTTACAAATTGTATAGCCTATCAATTCAAGCCTGTCCAAGAAATCCTTGACCCCATCTATCTGACAAAAGTATTAGCAGAAGACATAGCAACATCAAATTTGGCAACGGTTGTGATGGCTAAAGGCAGCATGCAACTCATTGAGAAGTTTCCTTTTGGTATCTTCACAACTAATATAGAAAATACTATTGAATATGAAAACTAGTGCTCTTAGGCCGTTTATGTCATCTTTGATAAAGAACTCGTGTATTTTCTACACAATCAATACATTAAGTATTTCTACATATTAGAAAATCATTGCATAGGGGATACACATCAATCTTTCATAATCATGCACATTAGGTACCTTTGCACAATCCATTTGCATGATCCATTAAAAATCTGCATCCTAGTAAAATCTGCTTGTTAGGTAAAATTTTCATGTTAATTAAATTTTCTGCATATTGATTGCATCAATTCCTTCAATATTTAATCCTCGCACACTAGCTAAACTTATTCCATGTAGCAAATTCTTTTGAATAAAATTTCTTATATCGATCTTCATGATTCCTATTCGTATTAACTACATCTATGTCCATATTTATTTCATTAGGGTTCCATACATATTAACTAAGTTGCCATTGCATAATTCATTTGCATCAGATTTTATTAGTCTCTTTACTCATTAAAATTATATACTAGTTCAATCATCCCCATTAATATTAAGTTAAAACCTTATCCTAGCCTAACCCCTTAGAACCCAAACATATTAGCTTGTTGTCCCATCTAACCAATTTAACTCCTAAGTCAAAACTGCACCTTGAACCCATAGAAGATAGGAATTCCCCTTTATATTCACCTATCCTCTCAAGTGTGCAAAAATATTAGTTTAATTGGCCAAGTAGATTGTTAGCTAAGAGGACGACCCTTCATTGATGGAGTAAGAACCCCACAATGCAAAATGGGATGGCTAAAGGTGAATTTGATGGACATAAGTTTAATTTCTTCTGTTTTTTTAAGTAGGTTGCATTTATAAGTTGACTTCCCACATAACCAAAATTTTGCATACCTGACAACCTATGTTGTCCAAGATCCTAGCAACCCCCCCTAGTTCATCAAGTCCAACACTTTTGGTTTACAAGGCAATGATATTCGAATATAACATAAGCAATGCCATACTTTTACATAATTAAGTTCAAAAATCCATGTCGCACGTATACAACCACCTAGCGCCATCTCCCAAGCCCAATGTATCCCTTTAGGGCTACCTTCGAGGCTTTATACCTCCATATCAATCAATATTATATGCTCATTGTAAATATGAAGATCACAAACCCAAATCCATCGTCAAACCAACTTTATTTTAAAACAATTTATTACTCTCATTGGTTTACCACGTTAACTACATAGCAAACTATGAAAATCAGACTTAATTGGCGATTATGGTTAAGCGGGCTCTTTTCACTTTAGGCCTTCTTGAACCGATACTCAAGGGTCAACCTAAGCGCTTAGGGGTTTTGAATACATAGGTGATGTTTTCCAATTTATGTGAAAACAAGGTGTTTTGCTAAGAAACAATGGGTGTACTTGGTTTCAGTTTGAAAATCAACAAGTTCTGAAAAATAGAAACTGGTCTTGTTTTAAGAACTTGTTCACAAAATTTTCTTGGTAGCCTAAGGATCTCCAAAATTCATAAATGTTTTACAGGCTATAGCTGAAGTGTTGGGATCC
Source organism: Brasenia schreberi (assembly GCA_036023115.1). Lineage (NCBI taxonomy): Eukaryota > Viridiplantae > Streptophyta > Magnoliopsida > Nymphaeales > Cabombaceae > Brasenia > Brasenia schreberi. The sequence goes on from JAYKKT010000061.1 coordinate 14,537,579, forward strand.
TAAATCACTTTTTACTTTGAATTTAGGATAGTAAATTTGCATAATTAAATTGGAGACTGGCTCAACTCAACAGTTTCAAGACGTTCTATGACAGAAATACAAAGGCTCAAAGAATCCTCTGTATCTCGGTGTACCAAACTCCAAATGTTATAATTTTAGTCTTTTCGGAAAGCTATGGATGTAAGCTTTCCGATTAGATTAATTTTATCAAATTTGGTTTCCTACAGACAGAGATATAGGAGTTTTACCCAATCCCTACTACAGGAAAACTGACTGTACAGAAAACAGAACTAAGTTTATCCGATTTTGCCTAATTTTATTTACGTGGTTGGATGATCCTAAAATTCTTACAAATTTTATTTCTAATGTTTTTGTGCATGTAGTGTTGTGCCTAAAATTTCAAAGCATTTGGATTATAGATTAGAAAATTAAAATTACGGCAATCAAGGTATGCAAATATTCGAAAACCAGAATTTTATTTTAGAAGATACATGAATGCAAACTCACCCGAATTTAAATTGCAATAACCCAACAACACAAACCAAATTGCTGAAGGGAAATGAATGTAAATACATATCTTAGCTTAAGCATAGAGGGGATGAGAGAATATAGAGTATTTTATAGAATATATCAGGGTAGAATCACAAAATCAAACACATAGAGTGCGTAAGTAAGAATAGAAAATTCACAGCACATCTACTTCTTATTATATCATGGGGGGAGACAAAGCTCCATTAATACAACCCCTTTAAAATTGAATAGGAAGAAGAGATATGGAAGAATCAGGGATCAGAAATACTTACAATGATCTCCCCAAGAATCGTCTCCAAAGGATGAAGCTCGGCCCACATTCTCCCCTCTTATCTTTCTTCTTTTCTCACTCACGATTTCCCTCAAATATTTGTAGCACTTAGCCTAGGATCTACCCTCTTTTCCCCTCTCTCCACTCTTTCCTAGCAGTCCACGAATTTTCTAGGTGCAACTCCTTTGTCTTGCTAAGCACCCAAGACTCCTTGATGCTGACCTTCTTTCATGCCCCTCCTTGAATGAATCTCACGCCCCCCCTTGCCCTCTATTTATAGGCTAAGGGGGGCCTCTTCTAGGCCATTCCTTGGGGCGAGTGACCTAAGGTCCAAACCCAGCCCCAAGGCCTTCCCATTCACATGGCCTTGGTGGTCCCTTGTGGTCAAATGTGGACCAGCCCCATGTGGGCTGGTTTAGTCTTGAGTCCCATGCCTTGGTCCTAGTTGATTGGACTTGAAGGCACTCGGCTAGGATTAATCAACTTCTTGTGTGGCTTGTCTTGACTTTATCCGATTTTAATTTGACATATGGGTTGGATAAAACTTTGATAAACCTTTTGAATCAGCACCCCCTCGAAATCCAATCTATTTCATCTTGTAAAATAGGCTAGTCTTAGCCTTTGATTCAAACAAATGGTGGATCGACTTTTACTTGATAAGATAAACACTCAAACTGCCTTGAGAGCTGACTCATTTGATTTGATTTGTTGAAGATATGGTTTTGACGTGGTCATTCCCTTGCTTCTGAGCTTTATCCTTTGTGAGCTTGATCCGGGATTGAAGTGGGCCCCACCTGTTCGCCTGATTTGCTCCAATCATTTGAGCTTTTTAACTTTAATTTAAACCTTTGATTTGAAACATTTTTAAAAGATTTTAAACTTTTCATTTAAAACAAAAGATTTAAATCATTTGGATTTTTGAAAAGGTTTTAAATCATTTGATTTTTCGAAATTGGTAGTGTTTAGAAAGATTTTTGATTTAGGGTATTTAGAGATGCCCCTCTTTGGTATTAATCCAAATTTATTTGGATAATGCAAAGAAGAAAAACACCCTTTTTGATTTACTTCCTGAATTGTTCTTGAGAATATAAATCATCCTTCATTTCATAAGATCCTTTTCTTGGATCATGGAGGAGGGGATTTTAGCCAAAGGCGACTTGACCTATCCTAGGTGCTAGTCCTAAACATGATTATGCATGAATGACTTTGAATGTATGCATGCATGGTGTGGGTGATGCAAATGGAGTGTGAGATTTTAGAGACTCCGTTAATAAATGAATGAACTTAGGGAGAGCCTATGAAGGTCGGTTGCCCCAAGTAAGATAATCCCGTGTCATTTGATACTTCGGGTTTTCAAAATTCATTTTCAAAGGAAATACCTTTTAGTTTCTATCAAAAGGATTTCGAATTTTTTATATTTCCCCTCATTTGGGTTTTAATACCTATTACTGAGCAGAGGTTTTGTAGGAAATTTTGGAAAATATTTCAAAATTCCATTTCCCACACAACAAAATCTAATTCTCAAACAAAATGAAATTCAAATAAGTAGATTATATTCTTACTTTAGGATTTGGGAAAGAGTTACCATAGTCCCTTCTGAAGCATCCCGTGGTTTAAGGTAAAGAGATGGAAAATTGCTCTTTTTTGAGATTTTCCTTTTTCTTTTCTATCTTTCTTTCTTTTTCTCATTTAAAGGGAAGACCTCTTTCAGAGGAGTTTTTGTATTCCTTGTTTCTATCAGAAGGGAAGACCTCTTTTTGAAAGAGTTTTTGCATTATCTTTTTCTTCTTCTTTTTTTCTTTCAAAGAGAAGACCTTTTTCGGAGAATTTTTTATATTCTCTCTTTCTATTCAAAAGGAAGACCTCTTTATGGAGGAGTTTTTGTATTCTCTTTTTCTTTTGAATTTTGTCAATTTTTCTTTTGGAGAGAGAAGTAAAATAGGGGGAAAACTTATCCCTTTGGCTACTCGATTCAACCAAGATCATCCCATTTCTTAATAGCATCTACCATTTGAAAATATTTTGCTATTTTGAACAAGGCTTCATTTTGTAAGCCAAGGATTTTTGAAATGTTACCAACTAATTTTGAAAACTCTACTTTTCATAAAGCATCAATTCTCTCATTCAGGGCTATACAATCAATCGTGATCCTTCTTTCAAAAAGTTCAAAGGAGATCCATTTTAAAATCTTTTTGAAAGAATTTAACATAGACCCTATACATAATATTTTTTTCAAGTATTGGGCATTTATAGGGTTTACTAAATTTCTGCCCTCAACATCAATCAATCAATATGCATTATCGATTTTTTTTTTGTCAATTTTATGACATGGGGACATTCCCACTTGGGCTGCCTCCTTTTTGGGCCTCTTTGGGTAAATGATGTGCAAGTGATGCATGACATGTGAAAATGTATTCCATATGATATGATGGAGATACATGCTTTATGAGATGATGAATATATTTAGTCTTCACGAAAGGTGTTTAGGAAATGCATTCTACATGCTCCTAGTTTGGTCGAGATGGTTCCTATGATATCAAATGCCCACAAGGTGAAGGGCCGTGGCTCACAATGGAATGCAAGGTGGATGACGGGATATGAATGGCATGTCCTTGCACTTGACATTGATGACATTTCCTATCATGATCATGACAATCTTGCTTAAGGGTGGACCAAAAATAACCGGCCCTAAGTATCTTCATGGCCATCATATTTGCATTTATATGGCCTCCACATTCTCCATCGTTGAACTCATGCATTATAATCCTAGCCTCATCAAGGTCTATAATCTCAACAAGATGCCAGTAAAACTCTTTATAAAGAATCCCTCCCAAAATCACGTATCGGGTTGAAATTTTTCGAATCAAAGCTTTATTCTTGGAAGAAGCAAATTCGGGAAATCATCCATTTTCTAAAAAGTTTTTAATGTCTTGAAACCAAGGTTTTTCAATTGAATTTTGGTCATTTTGGTAAATCTCCAAATCATGGGTGGATGGAGTGGGTGAGTGCTAAATTTCTAAGAATCGGGTTCACATGGTAGGGTCGACCCTTAGAGATGAGTCTAGAGATGAGAGGGCACCTGCATGGTGTTGTCCTCTCTACCTATGTGGGTGAGTGTGCATGACTTGAAGGAATCGACCAATTGAGTGGCCAATTCATGGTATGGCATGAGTTTTTCATTTTTGACTTTCCAAATTTTTGAAACTTGGTTTATAACAAGCATAGAATCTCCAAATACTTCAATACATGATACCCTTAGATTTTTCAAACTTTTTAGGCCTTATATGAGTGCTTCATATTTAGCCACATTATTTGATCATGCAAAATCTAGTCGAATGGCAATCGGGATTTCTCATTTCTCAGAGTGTAAGCACAAAAATTCTCACTCCTGGTTTTGAAGTAGGGAATGAACCTTTTCGAGTTTACGTTGCTTTTAGGGGCATGCCAGCTAGCTTGCTCAAGCTAGCAAAGTTTTTTTGAAATATTTGATGTTTTGAAAGACGGTTGTGAGCAAGCGGGATCTTTTCGCTTGAAACCTTCTTGAACCGGTGCTCAAGGGTTGGTTTAAGTGCTTAGAAAACCTTTGATTTTTCAAACAAATGTATACTTTTGAAAGAAAAGTAAATTGTTTCGATGTATTCTTAAATTGCAGTTTTTATTACGGGGGTTGCACGTTTTCAAGTCTCTCGAGTTTTAGCTATTTTAGGCTAGATGTGTGTGCTTCAAGTGGCCTAAGTTTAGCGAGTTTGAGCGTAGTTTCAGGGTTTCCTCTTTGAAAATACGTGAATGCAAGGATGCATGAATACTTTTCGGGTTTGATATGATGTGAGCTACGCTCGAATTGAAAGCAACAAACACATAACTTAAAATAAATACCCTTATGAAAGTGCAACTCACGCAGCTGAAGGGAAATACCAGAACTTTGAAAGCAACTCACACGACTTGAATGTAAATTGCGGAATTGAAATATACTTATATATTTAAGAGTGGAAAGGCTCAATGCATGTGTGTGTAGTGTAGAATTTAAATGACAAACTCACACGACTTGAATTGAACTTTTCGAAATTGAAATATAAGTATATAAGAGCGGAAAGGCTCAATGTGAGTGAGTGCTCTTAGTGTGTAAATGGAAAGACAACTCACACAACTGAAATTGAACCACCCAGAAATGTAAGTGCGTACACAACTTGGAATGTAAAACTCACGCAGCTGGAAAATATATAGATACACTATATCTTATGAGCAACAAAGGCCCAAAATGTGCGTGAGAGTGTAGAGCAAGTGCTGGAGTGCTCTTGTGTGCAAGTGTGGAAGCTTAAATGACAAACTCACACGACTTGAATGTAAAACCCACGCAGCTGAAAAATATAGAAATATACTATATCTTATGAGCAACAAAGACTCAAAATGTGCGTGAGGGTATGGAGCAAGTGCTCGAGTACTTGTGTGTGTATGTGTGGAAGCTTAAATGACAAACTCACACAACTTGAATGTAACAACCCAAATTAAATTGCAACTCACACGGCTTTTACTAAAGTCTTTAGAGTAAGAGCGAAAGCTCAATGTGTATGCAATAGTGTGCAATTAAGAGCGGAAAGGCTCAAGTGCATGTGGGTGTCTTGTGTACGTTTAAGAGCAAAGAGGCTCAAGTGTGCATGTGTGGCTTGTGTATCAAGCACCAATATTACATTTTGGGGGAGACTACGCTCCATTATTACAACCCCATATCAAATTGAATTGAATTTAAAGGAGTAAGGTAAAAACCGAATTTAAACACGTACAAGTGGACGACTTTTCCTCTCACTCGTGCTTGGGCTTTTGTCCATCTTGGCAGCCAAGAGATGGGTCTCCCTAGGGGGTTTATTGACGTGAGTTTGAGCTTGGGGAAGTCTTGAATGTTTAGAGCTTGGAGAGGCCTAGGTTCGGCCGGATGTAGGGCTGGTTAGGGTGAGTGTCTTAGGCACGAGCTGGCTAAGGCAAGTCACGGCCTAAGGTGTGGGCTTGTTCTAGTCGGCCTAAAGGGGAAGGCTGCAGTTGGGTGGTCTCGGCTGAGATAGGTCACCACAGTGCTAGGTCGGTGCTAGGGAGTGGGGCGCTACGGTAGCCGGGTATTAGCAAGAGGGTAGCGCAAGGCGCTGGGGGCCCTGGAGCTAGGCGAGTGTGGCAGGCGTCGGGAGGTTGGCGCTAGGCACACGGGTGTGGGACAATTGGGTATTGGGGGACGACAGTGGGGTGATGGGAGGTTAGGTCGGTGATGTAAAGGGATTGGTGGTGTGTGCTAGGTAAGTGCGACAGATAGCTGATGGTATGGTTGGGAAGGTGAGGGACGTGCAGGAAATGGGAGCTAGGTGATGGCGCGTAGGACGCGACAGTGGTGCACGGGGGTGTTGCGCGGGAGTGGCGCGCGGGATGGCCGGGGGAGTTATGGTGGCAGGTGGAGAGATAGGAGCTGGGTGCTAGGGAAGTTTTAGGTTGGTTTAGTTGAGAGGGCTAGGTTTAGGCTAGTTTGGGGTTAGGTTTAGAGAGGTGGGTTAGGTGGTTTAGGCTAGGTTAGGGTGGGGTTGAGAGGCCTACCTCTTGGAGCCGGTCCACCGTGCTTCACCCATGCTTCCACGCCCTTTTGCAGCTCTTGTGCAACCCCTCTTCACGTTGGTGCAACCCCTTGGTTTGAGCCTAGGTTCATACAAGGTTTGAACCTTTTCCCTTGATCAAGCCCACTATTTCTCTCACCTACTTTATGCACTCTCTCTCCAAACCTTCTTGAAATTCACGTGAACCTTTTTGGGACCCCCTCACCTCTATTTATAGGCAAATGAGGTGAGTCTTGGGTATGGATCTTGGATTTGGGTCTTGGAATTTGGATCCGCTCCAAACACTATTTGGGTTTGGATCTCGGATCTCGGATATTTGGGATCCAAATCCGACCCAAATATTTAGTTGGGTTTGGATCTCGGATCTCAGATATTTGGGATCTAGATCCAGTCCAAACACTATTTGCATTTGGATCTGGATATTTTGGTCCAGATCCAATCCAAATTTCTGTTTCTTCAGTCCTTCTTGGCGTTTCGACACAGATGGTTTGTGCGGGCCTTAACTTCATCAGTGCTCCATCTTGTGCTGGGTTTTTCCCAACTTTGTCGTTCGAACTCCTTCTTACCTTTCTAGACTTCGTTTTGCATGGTTTTTGATATTTACGGCTTGGATTTCTATTGATTTGGTGGATGCTCTTGGCTTGATGTTTGACGCTTTGGGCTTGAAGTCTGCTCCTAGCCCGGGCTCTCCTTTCACCTTTTGATCCTGCTTTCTATCAGGCTGGGTTGACTTCGGGGCTTTGAACCTGCTTTTGAGGCTGCTTTTGGCCAAGTTTCACCTGTTAGCTTTTGGCTTTTTGCAAAAATGGGACTTGGCCCGTGTTTGAGAAATTTTCAATTCGAATGGGGTTTAAACAAAATTTTAAAGCTTTTACAACTCCTAGATTTTTGAAAACTCCAAAATCTGGTTTTGAAATAAATTTTCAAACAAGGTGTTTGTTTTTGAAATTTATTTGATTTTGGGGTGTTTATAGATGCCCCTCTTTAGCATTATCCAAATTTATTTGGATAATGGCGAAGAAGACAACACCCCTATTTAATTTTTCCCTGGATTCGTCCTCGAGAATATGGGATCATCCCAGTTTGAGAAAATGTTTCCTTTGTGCCCAGTAAGAGGGGATCTTCGCCAAAGGGGACTTTACCTAAGATGGTGCTAGTCCTGAATGGGATTGCGTGAGCGTCCATGCGTGCACATATGAATGAATGGCATGGAATGACATGCTATGAAGTATGGTTTCCTAGAGAGTTAATGAAAAATGGTCGAACTTGGGAGTCTTATGAAGACCTGCTGCACCAAGTGAGCTGGTCTCATGTTTGCTCGATGTTCGAGATTTTCTAAATTCATTTTTGAAAGAGGAAAACTCCTTTTAGCTTCAATCCTAAGGATTTCCAGTTTTTCGTGTTTCCCTTTACTTAAGTCTTAACACTCGCTAATCTAGCGGAGGTTTTATAAGAAAATCAAGCAATATTTCAAAGTTCCCACGCCTTACTTAAAACGTCTAATTCTCAAACAAGATGAGATTCAAGTAAGCAAGTCCTATTTTTACTTTAGGATTACTTGAAATGAACCTTTTTTCACTTGGGATAAGTCACAAGGATGGGGAAGGAGTTACCACGGTCCCTTCTGGAGTCTCCCGTGGTTTGAGGCAAAGAGGTGGAAAAATGTTCTTTTTGAGCTTTTGACTATTTTTTTTCTTTTTTCATAGAGGGTCTCTCTTTGGGAGTATTTTTTCTTTGTTTCCTCTTTTCCATAGAAGAAATGATTTTTCTTTTTGGGATTCAGCTTTCTTTTGGAAAGAGATTTTTGTAGGGATTTCCCTTTTTGTTTTTCGCCAAGTTTTCCTTTTGGGGAAGAGAAAAGAAGAGAGGAAGGACTTATCCCAATGATCTACTCGATTCATCTCAGATTAGCCTATTTAGAAATAGCACGTACTACTTGCAAGTATCTTGCTATTTTGAACCAGGCCTTCCTTTGTAAGAAGAAGAATTTTGAAATGAAACCCGTTTGTTTTTGAAAACTCCGCTTTTTCAGAAGCATCGATTCTTTCATTCAGGGTTGCACAATCTACCTTGATCCTCACTCACGAAGTTTCAAAGGAGATTTTTCTCGAAATATTTTTGCAATAGGACTTAGCTTAGGCCCTATACATGGTATTTCTTTAAATATTGGGTATTCATAGGGTTAGCTAAATTCCTACCCTCAACATCGACTAACCAATATGCATTATTCCTGGTGGTTCCACGTACAATATAAGGACCATCCCACTTGGGCCGCCACTTTCCAAGTGGATGTAGGCCATGATGTTGGATGATTTTTAGCACAAGGTCTCCCACTTTGAAGTGGCGAGGCTTCATATGCTTTTCATAATGTTGGGCTACCCTTTGCCGGTATGCATGTGCATGATCCATGGCAATGAGCCTTCTTTCATCTAATAAATCAAGCTCGGCCATTCTAGCATGTTGTAGCGTCTCTAGGGGAAGGTTGAGTGCAAGTGATGTATGAAATGAATGCAGTTTGGTATGAATGGGGAGAATGGCATTTGTGTCATAGACCAAGTCAAATGGCGTGGCATTTGTGGGAGTTCGGTTGGAAGTCCTATAAGCCCATAAGGCTTCATCCAACTTCTCATGCCACGTCCTACCCTTCTCTAGAGTTTTCTCAATAATGCTTATGAGAGTCTTATTGGTGGCTTCGGCTTGGCCGTTGCCTTGAGGGTAGTAGGGCGATCAGAAGTGGTGAGTTATGCCATACGTGTTACATAACTTTACCATCCTCTCGTTTTTGAAGGGGATGCCATTGTCAGATACTAGGTCTTTTGGAACTCCAAATCGAGCCAAAATATTTTTCCTTATGAACGCCACTACATGTTGCCCCTGGACATTAGTCAGGGAGGTAGCTTCAACCCATTTGGAAAAGTATTCAATGGCTGCTAGGATAAACCTATGCCCGTTTGATGCATTTGGAAAAATTGGTCCCATGATGTCAAATGCCCACATGGTGAACGACCATGGGCTGACCACGGAATGCAGGGTGGATGACAGGATATGAATGGCGTGTCCATGCACTTGGCATGGGTGACATTTCCTAACATGGTCGTGGCAATCCTGCTTTAGAGTGGACCAAAAGTAACCAGCTCTAAGTATTTTCATTGCCATCATGTTGGCATTTACATGCCCTCCACATTCTCCATCGTGGAATTCATGCATTATCATCCTAGCCTCCTCAAGGTCGACACACCTCAGTAAGATGCTAGTAAAACTCTTTATATAAAGAATCCATCCCAAAATCATGTATCGGGTTTAAATCTTTTGAATGAAAGCTTTGTTTTTAGAAGAAGCGAATTCTGAAAATCCTCTATTTTCTAAGAAATCTTTAATGTCTTGAATCTAGGGTTTTTCAGTAGAAATTGGGTTGTTTTGGCAAATCTCCAAATCGTTGGTGGATGGAGTGGGTGAGTGCCATATTTCTAAGGATCGAGTTCCCAAGGTGGGATCGACCCTTAGGGTTGAGCCTAAGGATGAGAGGGCATCGGCTACGCCATTATCCTCTCTTCCTACGTGTCTGAGTGTACATGATTTGAACGACTCGACCAACTTGGTGGCCAATTCGTGGTACAGAAGAAGTTTTTCATTTTTGACTTGCCAAATTTTTAACACTTGATTTATGACAAGTAAAGAATCTCCAAAGACTTCAATGCATGATGCCCCTAGAGTTTTTAAAATTTTTAAGCCTTGTATGAGTGCTTCATACTCGGCTGTATTGTTGGAACATTCGAAATCTATGCGAATGGCGATGGGGATTTCTCCCTTTTCAGGGGATATGAGGATGATTCCTGCCCCATCTTTGGTTTCGTGCCCCATCAAAGTGCATTTTTCACACTTGGTTTTCACTTAAGCAGTTTGATAAAATATGGTTTTGAAAGATGCCTTCGTCGGGCATTTTATCAAGTGTGGGATATGAATCCTCTAAAGTGAAGTGTAAACACCCCAAAATCCCATGACTTTCTAAAACCAATTCCTGGTTTGCAAATCAGCCCTAAAAGGCCATTTTGAGTTCTGAAAACCCAGGAGCCTTCAGAACCCTATACATATTGTTTTAAAACCTGTAAATATTGCTTTAAGCCTAAAAATAGTGTTTTGAAAGCCCTGTATCTAAATACAAGTTTTTAAACCTGGGCTAAGCCCCATTTTGCCAAAAGGCCAAAGACGAACAGGTGGAGCATGCAAAGACGACACTTGATCCAAAAACAACCCAGCAAGTGGCTCCTAAAGGCCAAATCCAGAAGCAACTTCAAAAACTTATTTTGAAGCCCAAAAGAGCATCTTGGCTTGATAAAAGCCAGGTTCGAAAGGCGAATGGAAGGCCTAGGCACGAAGCAGGTTGCAAGCCAGGAGCACCAGAAAGCCAGATCGACCATTCTCATCCAAGCCTCAAGATTTATGAACCAGAAAAGCCATGAATGAGCAAAATCAGAGTCCGAAAAGGCAAAAAAGGAGTCCGGACGACAAAGATTGGGAAAACCCAACACTAGACGGAGCGCTGATGAAGCCAAGGCCCGCACAGATCGTCCGCCTCGAGAAGCCAAGAAGGATCATCTAGAGAAAATTTAGATTGGATCTAGACCATAAATATCCAAATCCAAATCCAAATAGTGAATAGTGTTTGGATTTGGGCTGATCCAAATAGTGTTTGGATTTGGATTGGATCCAAATAGTATTTGGATTGGATCGGATCTGAACCAAAATATCTAGATCCATACCCATAAAAATGTTGGATTTAGATCGGATACGAATCTCAAAATATCCGAGATCCAAGATCTAGATCCAAATAGTGTTTGGATTTGGATTTGGATCTAGATCTCAAACCCAAACCCAAATCCAAGACCCACCTCAAATGCCTATAAATAGAGGTGAGGGGTCCCAAATAGGGGGTTCACGTGAATTCAAGGGAGGGCTTGGAGGAGAGAGAAGGTCATTAAGATGAGTGCTTAGTGCTTTCTTTGTTTTAGGGTTTGCTAATTGTGGGTTAGGATAGGATTAGTAAAGGGTTGCCCCACCCTAATTGAAGGGCTGAAGTTGCTTGAACAAGGAGGCTTAAGGGGCTGATTGGAGCTTGAGCACACCCTAAACCGCCATTAAGAGGTAAGCCCTACTAAACACCCTAAACCACTCTTCCTAACCCCTCTAAACCACCTAAACCGACTTCACCTAACCCTAATCAAACCCCACCTAATTACCCCACAGCACCCTTAAGCCTAAGCTAAACCCATCTAAACCCTAATCAACCCCAACCTCAAACTCCCGAGCACCCCTAGTCCTACCTGCTCCCACGCCGCGCACCCCGCAAGCGCCACACGTGCCCTGCACGCACCCCGTGCCCTGCGTAGCCTGCCACTCCCACGCACCCTGCACGCGCCCTGTCACCCCGTGACCCGCTTGGTGCCGACCTTCTCAGCCGACCTACCTACCAACCGACCTAACACCGCCGCCTCAATTGACCTACTACCATCAACCACACCACTACCTGCCACCGTCACCTAGCCTAGCACCCACCGCCTTACACTCCACCCCCTTACACTCCTTAACCGACCTTCACCTCACCACACCACCGCCTCACATCCCACCTAAGAATCCAACCGACCCCAACCGACTTCATCCTAGCCTAAACCGCCACCTATCACCGCCATACCCTCACATGCCACCACCACTACCTATCCTAACCGACCCACCCCCTGTCCCAACCAAACCCATCCTAGCTAGACACTCCCTTGCCTTGGCCATAACCCCACATAAACCCGTAGCATCCCATACCACCTATCCCACACATCTCACACCACCCCACCTACTTAGTCCCGTGACCACCTTGCCTAGAACCCCCAACTCCCGTCCACCGCCGTAGCATCCCATACCTTCCTATCCCATACCCACACCAAACCCGCACCCCCTTAGTGCCGTGAACCTCATAAACCCTCAAGCTCAAAGGCTCCATTCAGCCATCTTTCACTTCAAGCTTCAAGGAAGACTCATTCGTGGGTGCGAAGCCAAGCAAGTCCGTGTAGATTAGAGTGGACAAACATCCGAATCACGTAAGTGTTTCAAATTCGGTATTTCATATCTCCTTCTACACTTAATTCAATTTGATATGGGGTTATAATAATGGAGCGTAGTCTCCCCCCAAGATGTAATATTGGTGTATGACACACAAGCACATACGTGCACTTGAGCCTTTCCGCTCTTAGTTGCAAACTTTTGCACACACATGGGCCTTGGCCACCCCTAAGATATAGTCTTATTTATATAAATTCAGCTGCGTGGGTTTTATTTTCAAGTTGTGTGCGTTGTCTTTCAATTCCACACTCACACACATTGAGCTTTCGCTCTTACTCCCAAGACTCTAATAAGAGTCGTATTGCAATTCAATTTGGGGTTTTATTTTCAAGTTGTGTGTGTTGTCTTTCAATTCCACACTCACACATATTGAGCTTTCACTCTTACTCCCAAGACTCTAATAAGAGCCGTATTGCAATTCAATTTGGGGTTTTATTTTCAAGTTGTGTGCGTTGTCTTTCAATTCCACACTCACACACATTGAGCTTTCGCTCTTACTCCCAAGACTCTAATAAGAGCCATACTGCAATTCAATTTGGGTTTTACATTCCAAGTCGTGTGAGTTGTCTTTACATATACACACAACACCCACGCACACGTTGGCGACCTTCGGGCCCATATATATATAGTTGTATTTTCCTTCCGCTATGTCTTTAAATTTCGGGTTTTAAGGTTCAGTTGTGTGAGTTGCATTTCAATTTATACATGGTATACACTTACACAATTGAGCCTTTTCGCTCTTAAGATATAGCTATAATTCCCTTTTGCAATTTCCCTTCGGCTATGTCTTTCAATTCCGGGTTTTCCCGTTCAGTTGTGTGAGTTTGCATTACATATCTGCCATACCACGAGATAGGGTGCATATTGCATCAAAGTAACCTCGAACTACCTGTGCAAAACTCGCCAAATTGAGCATTGGATGCACACAACTACACGCCTAAATTGGCTAAAACCCAAGACATAGGAAACGTGCAAATCCCACGTTGATAAAATCTGCAACAAGACAAACTAAACCAAATCAAACACTTTGCATATTTTCAAAAAGGTCATGTTTGCTTAAAATCGAGTTTTCTAAAGCGTACAGACTGACCCTTGAGCATCGGTTCAAGAAGGTCTGCGACGAAAAGAGCCCACTTGTCCACAGTCGCCCCATAAGTCAGATATTTTCAAAACTTACTTCGCTAGCTTGAGTAAGCTAGCTGGCACGCCCTTTAAGCGACTTAGACATACGAAAAGGTTCACATCAGGCCCAAGAACCTAGAGTGAAAATTTCCGCGTGTCTACAGGAAGTCAGTCACATAGTCAGCTAGGGCTTGCCCCTTGATGGAGGTTTGATGGTGGAATTTTAGGTCATACTCCATCAAGAGGAGCTGCCATTTACCCAGCCTACCCGTGAGGATAGGTTTTTCAAATAAGTGCTTCATTGGATCAAGCCTAGACACTATCCAGATCTCATGATCTAGGAAATAATGTCAGAATTTTTGGCAGGCCCATACCAAGGCCAAGCACGTCTTCTCCATGGCTTGATAATTTCGTTCATAAGCTAATAGAGTTTTCGAAATATAGTAGATGGCATACTCTTTATGGGTATCATCCTCATATTGAGCTAATAAGGCACCCAAAGCATTTGCATGCATAGAAATATAAAGTAAAAGAGATTTTCCTTGCTTTGGATGGTTTAAAACTGGAGGATTAACCAAATACGCTTTTAATCTTTCGAAAGCTTTTTGGCAATCGTCGTCCCACACAAATTTCACTCCTTTTCTCAAAAGTTTGTTAAAAGGTTCGCATCTTGTAGCGAGGTTTAAAATAAACCTTCTGATTGATTGGAGGCGACCTTGGAGGCTTCGGATTTGAGTTAAATTGAAGGATGGAGGCATATCTATGATGGCTTGATACTTAGAGGGGTCGACTTCAATGCCCCTTTGGCTTACCACAAATCCTAAAAGCTTGCCTGATTCTACTCCAAAGATGCACTTTTGAGGGTTTAGTTTCACTTTGTAAAGCCTCAATCTTTCGAAAACTTTTTGCAAAGATTCGATGTGTGTATCTCGGGTTTTTTATTTTACCAAGAGATCATCCATATACACCTCTAAGAGCTCATGAATTTGATCATGAAAGATCATAGTCATGGCTCTTTGGTATGTGGCACCGACATTTTTCAAACTAAAGGGCATGACTGTATAGTAGTACGTACCCCAGGGTGAGGTAAAAGTAGTTTTAGCCTGGTCTCTTGGGGCTAATTTGATTTGATTATAACTCGAGTAGCCATCGATAAAGGAAAACATTTCATGATTTGTAGTGCTATCGACTATCAAATCAATGTTTGGCAAAGGGAAGTTATGCTTTGGCGTGGCTTTGTTCAAATTTCTGAAATCAATGCAAATTCAAATTTTCTCATTGGTTTTTCGAACTACAACAATGTTTGAAAGTCAATCCGAATACGCAATGGGTTTTATAAAACCAACTTTAAGCAGATCTTCTAAACCCTCCTTCACTTGCGAGTGTACGTTTGGGTGAATCTTTCTAAGCTTTTGTTTTATGGGTTTTGAATCTAGATCTAGGGGAAGACAATGCTCTACCACTTTTGGGTCTATACCCGGTATGTCTTCGTATGTCCATGCAAACACATCGATATAGTTTTTCAAGAATGCAGTGAATGATGCTTTTTCATGCTCATGCAAACATGCACCTATCTTAATGTGTTTGAGTTTTGACTCATTCCCTAAGTTGATTTCTATGAAATCCCCTCCTACAGAATTCGAAGGTTTTTCTAAATCAAGGATTTTGTTAAACTTGAGAAGCTCAGAGGTTTGATCCTCATAAGGGAGAAGGGGATCCTCCTCCGTGCTATGATCATTCTCGAGAATTCTAAATCCTAGGGAATTTGGAGTTGATGCATGATTTTTGCAAACACCTGGTTTTGGTTTTAGAATTTCTACAGGTTTTGATGACTTGGGTCCTTTTATGAAAATGGTTTTTCCTTTGAAAGCCTTGGTTTTTTCCAAATTTTTACCAAGAGCTGCTATATACACGATTTTGTTTTTGGAATTTTCCAAATTTTTGATTTTTTTGGATTTTTGCAAAGAAAAGATATTGGGAGAAACATAAACTATATTTTTTTTCAAATTTTCCACACTTTTCCAATGTTTTTGGTTTTTGAGATTTTCAAATTGTTTTTGTATTTTGAGAATTTGTAATTTTTTTAAATTTTGGTTGAAGGAGGGATCTTCCATCATACTTACAAAGGAAAATGCCACAAATTAGACTCTAAATAAGAGGTCTAAATCATAGGTTTCTGCTTTAATAGGTTCCCGGGCATCCTTGACCCAAGTGGTCACAGGTGGAGTTTCTGGGGGTATGGTGGGGATATATCCTATCCCATTCCTACTTGGGTTTGCATTGGGTATTATGGGCTCGAGGCAACCTTGGTTTTGGGTCCCTAGACTTTGGTAGGACATGTAACCCATGTTTAATAGCATGTTCCAAGGCTTTTTCTTTTTCGCAAATTCTTTATACAAGGGATGGCCTTGGAACTTGCTATCATCCATATCATGCTTAAACGGTTTCTTATCTAGGGGTTTTGGAAATAGTCGACACTTGGTTTTTCCTAGGATGGTTATGGTTTTGGGTGGGCAAGCCTTGGGCTGCCCTTTGATACACACGACCTTTCTAGGCTTTTGGAGGACGAGCTTGGGTGTCTCGACCAAGGGCTTTCCAAGGTTGTCCTCATAGGCTTGGTGACCTGATAAGCAAGGGAAATTTTGGATTCCCTGAAGCTGAGGATGGTTTTCACCTAGAATTACCACAATCTGGTCTTCGTAGGGGATTTTTACACACTTATGGAAGGTGGATGGCACAGCTTGAAGGCTATGTATCTAGGGTCTTCCAAGCATTAGGTTGTAATGGGGTGCATGTCTAAGACATGGAACACCCCCATGTGGGCTATGCCCCCCGTTTCCATGGGTAACTCTATGGCTCCCAGTGATCTAGATGCATTCCCATCGTATCCAATGATTACGATGGGGCTTTGGTTCACGAAGGTCGAGGTTACTCCGATTTGATACGCCACGTGGAGCGGAAGGATGTTAAGACATCCTCCCCCATCAACTAAGCATTTGTCGAGAGGTACCTCGATATGCAAAGCTTAGTTGTGGGTTTCATACAGTCTTTCTATCTCGTCTTCCAAGAACATGATGGGCGTTTTTGCACAGATAGGCGCCACTTGAATTGACAAGGACTCAGGGGTTATACTTGAGTTAACCTTGGCTCTCTCTAAGATTTTTTCTAAAACTAGTCTATGCCTAGGTGAGGTTTGTATTAGCTTTAGGATGGACATGTTTATTGGGATCTTAGAAAGATGATTTTCAAAATCATATGTGGTTAAAACAATTTGACCTTTGTCTATATTTTGCGAAACCTTAGGAATGCATGCTTTTGATGGGCCAGGGACACTGACCATTTTTTTAGTAGTTTTTTCTAAGTGTTGAGGTTGATAGATCCTCCCAGACCTGGTCACTTCCCCTACACTTTGCCTAAGGTTCGTTCCTATTGTGGCTCTTTTTGAGTGCTTTGGAGCACCTCGAATTTCTAGAATGGCTCTAATCGGGGGCGGGACTCTAAGCGCTCCCCGGATTACTACTTTACCATTTTTCTTACAAAGGATGAGAGATGATGCACAAGTAGTAAAACCAGAATGTGATGGATGCACTAGACTTTTTGAAGTCGAGAAAGCACATACCTCTTTTCCCTTCCCACTAGTGCTTGTGTGATTGGGGAAGGGTTCTTTGAATATAGTTTGGGCAGGCTCTTGTTCCTCAATGACTTGGAGTCGGTCCTGCGCTATCAAGTTCTCAATTTTGTTTAAAAGGGAATAACATCTGTTAGTATCATGACCTTTCAATCGATGATACTTGCAAAATTTGTTTAAATATTTCCCTTTTGGGGGTGTCCCTCTAGAATTTCTGGGAGTGTGATCATTTCTTGGGCATGTAGGAGGTCCAAGATCTCCGAGACAGGCTACCCTAATGGCATGTACTCCCTTTCCTCAAAACTTTTTTAAAATTTTACATTTTTTTTGTCTGTTTTCTTTGAAGTGCCGGCCGGGACTATTTCCACTCGAACATTTGCAATTTTTAGGGATTTTGCCCCTTTGTCCGTTGTGGGCAACCCGTAAGTTCTAGGTTTTTCCAAACGTGACTTTTGCAAAATGTTCCCTTTCCACAAGTGATCGTAGACTCTCTTTTTTAGATTTGTTTCAAAGAGGGAGGCTTTCTTGATCAACTTATGGAAAGTCGATATTTCGTGCAAAGAGAGAAGAGTTTTCAATTCATTTTTGAAATTGTCAAGGATGAGCATTACTGCACATCCTTCGAAAATCGACTCTCTTACTTGCCCCAGGAGGGACCTCCAATGAACGATGAATGCGTGTACATCCTCGTTCGCCGCTTGCTTTGTATCCCTCAAAGTGTTTAAAGTTGGCTTTACTTCTACATTATGCGAGAATCTTTGCATAAAGCAGTTCGCTAACTCTTCAAAAGTCATGAACTGGCTTAAATCGTATGAAGCAAGCCATTTTGAAGCAGTACCTTTGAGGGAAAGGGGAAACCAATATATCCATTTTGTCGAGTCTTTCTTCTTTTTATGGGCTCGAGGGGAAAAGAGTTGCAGGTGGGATCTAGGATCCCCCATGCCATCGTACCGATGAAAGTTCGATATCTCGTCATCACTATCTGTTTCATAATCTAAAGGAAGGAAATCAGACAGGGCGTATGTTCTCTTTTCTTTATTTTGCCCTTTTAGCAACTGCTGTAGGGCTTTTCGATCCTTGTGAGTGAAGGGCTCGTGATATTGGTTTCCCTCCATTGCAGAGGTTTCCTTGGGCTTTCTAGAGTTGTCAAATTTTTTCTTAGCTTTTGTCGGTTTGCCATGAGACGAACAGGAATTAGCTGCCTCTGCCTCTTGGCTAAGTGTAGCGATTTTTGCTTCGAAATCCTTTCGCAAGTCCTCTATCTCTTCTCTCCTATTTTTGAAATTGGTTTTCAAAAGTTTTTTTCGAGTGAGAACTTGATGTGCGCGAGACATGGCGGGACACTTCATTGGAGTCTGAACTCAACATGACTCCGATGCTTTGTTTTGAAAACCAAGTATGAAATGCAAAAAGGCAAAGAGTTAAATACTTTTCTTTGAAAATTTTTCAAGAGTTTTGTTTGTTTGCTCAAGGTTTTCTTAAGACCCGGGTCTCACCGGGCGTGCCAAATCTGTAAGCACAAAAATTCTCACTCCTGGTTTTGAAGTCGGGAATGAACTTTTTCGAGTTTACGTTGCTTTTAGGGGCGTGCCAGCTAGCTTGCTCAAGTTAGCGAAGTTTTTTCGAAATATCTGATGTTTTGAAAGACGGTTGTGAGCAAGCGGGATCTTTTCGCTTGAAACCTTCTTGAACCGGTGCTCAAGGGTTGGTTTAAGCGCTTAGAAAACCTTTGATTTTTCAAACAAACGTATACTTTTGAAAGAAAAGTAAATTGTTTCGATGTATGCCTAAATTGCAGTTTTTATTATGGGGATTGCACGTTTTCAAGTCTCTCGAGTTTTAGCTATTTTAGGCCGGATGTGTGTGCTTCAAGTGGCCTAAGTTTAGCGAGTTTGAGCGTAGTTTCAGGGTTTCCTCTTTGAAAATACGTGAATGCAAGGATGCGTGAATACTTTTCGGGTTTGATATGATGTGAGCTACGCTCGAATTGAAAGCAACAAACACACAACTTAAAATAAATACCCTTATGAAAGTGCAACTCACGCAGCTGAAGGGAAATACCAGAACTTTGAAAGCAACTCACACGACTTGAATGTAAATTGCTGAATTGAAATATACTTTTATATTTAAGAGTAGAAAGGCTCAATGCATGTGTGTGTAGTGTAGAATTTAAATGACAAACTCACACGACTTGAATTGAACTTTTCGAAATTGAAATATAAGTATATAAGAGCGGAAAGGCTCAATGTGAGTGAGTGCTCTTGGTGTATAAATGGAAAGACAACTCACACAACTGAAATTGAACCACCCGAAAATGTAAGTGCGTACACAACTTGGAATGTAAAACTCACGCAGCTGGAAAATATATAGATACACTATATCTTATGAGCAACAAAGGCCCAAAATGTGCGTGAGAGTGTAGAGCAAGTGCTGGAGTGCTCTTGTGTGCAAGTGTGGAAGCTTAAATGACAAACTCACACGACTTGAATGTAAAACCCACGCAGCTGGAAAATATAGAAATATGCTATATCTTATGAGCAACAAAGACTCAAAATGTGCGTGAGGGTGTGGAGCAAGTGCTCGAGTACTTGTGTGTGTATGTGTGGAAGCTTAAATGACAAACTCACACAACTTGAATGTAACAACCCAAATTAAATTGCAACTCACACGGCTTTTACTAAAGTCTTTGGAGTAAGAACGAAAGCTCAATGTGTGTGCAATAGTGTGCAATTAAGAGCGGAAAGGTTCAAGTGCACGTGGGTGTCTTGTGTACGTTTAAGAGCAAAGAGGCTCAAGTGTGCGTGTGTGGCTTGTGTATCAAGCACCAATATTACATTTCGGGGGGAGACTACGCTCTATTATTACAACCACATATCAAATTGAATTGAATTTAAAGGAGTAAGGTATAAACCAAATTTAAACACTTACAAGTGGATGACTTTTCCTCTCACTCATGCTTGGGCTTTTGTCCACCTTGGCAGCCAAGAGATGGGTCTCCTTAAGGGGTTTATTGACGTGAGTTTGAGCTTGGGGAAGTCTGGGATGTTTAGAGCTTGGTGGGGCCTAGGTTCAGCCGGATGTAGGGCTGGTTAGGGTGAGTGTCTTAGGCGCGGGCTGGCTAAGGCAAGTCACAGCCTAAGGTGTGGGCTGGTTCTAGTCGGACTAAAGGGGAAGGCTGCAGCTGGGGGGGTCTCGGCTGAGATATGTCACCAGCAGCCTAAGTTGGTGCTAGGGTTGGAGTGCTAGGTCGGTGCTAGGGAGTGGGGCACTACGGTGGCCGGGTATTAGCAGGAGGGTAGCACTAGGCGCTGGGGGCACTGGAGCTAGGCGAGTGTGGGACGCGGGCGCTAGGGAGTGTGCCAGGCATCGGGAGGTTGGCGCTAGGCGCACGGGTGTGGGACAACCGGGTGTTGGGGGACGGTAGTGGGGTGATGGGAGGTTAGGTCGGTGATGTAAAGGGATTGGTGGTGTGTGCTAGGTAAGTGCGACAGATAGCTGATGGTATGGCTGGGAAGGTGAGGGAGGTGCAGGAAATGGGAGCTAGGTGCTGGCGCGTAGGATGCGACAGTGGCGCGCGGGATGGCCGGGGGTGTTATAGTGGCAGGTGGAGAGATGGGAGTTGGGTGCTAGGGATGTTTTAGGTTGGTTTAGTTGAGATGGCTAGGTTTAGGCTAGTTTGGGGTTAGGTTTAGAGAGGTGGGTTAGGTGGTTTAGGCTAGGTTATGGTGGGGTTGAGAGGCCTACCTCTTGGAGTCGGTCCACCGTGCTTCACCCATGCTTCCACGCCCTTTTGCAGCTCTTGTGCAGCCCCTCTTCACGTTGGTGTAGCCCCTTGGTTTGAGCCTAGGTTCATACAAGGTTCGAACCCTTGCCCTTGATCAAGCCCACAAGGCTAGCCCACTATTTCTTTCACCTACTTTATGCACTCTCTCTCCAAGCCTTCTTGAAATTCACATGAACCTTTTTGGGACACCCTCACCTCTATTTATAGGCAAATGAGGTGGGTCTTAGGTATGGATCTTGGATTTGGGTCTTGGAATCTGGATCCGCTCCAAACACTATTTGGGTTTGGATCTCGGATCTCGGATATTTGGGATCTAGATCCAATCCAAACACTATTTGGATTTGGATATGGATATTTGGGTCCAAATCCAATCCAAATTTCTGTTTCTTCAGTCCTTCTTGGCGTTTCGAGACGGACGGTTTGTGTGGGCCCTAGCTTCATCAGCGCTCTGTCTTGTGTTGGGTTTTCCCCAAATTTGTCGTCCGAACTCCTTCTCACCTTTTTGGACTTCGTTTTGCATGGTTTTTGATATTTATGGCTTAGATTTCTGCTGATTTGGTGGATGCTCTTGGCTTGATGTTTAATGCTCTGGGCTTGAAGTCTGCTCCTGGCCCGGGCTCTCCTTTCGCCTTTTGATCCTGCTTTCTATTAGGCTGGGCTGACTTTCGGGCTTTAAACCTGCTTTTGAGGCTGCTTTTGGCCAGGCTTCACCTGTTGGCTTTTGGCTTTTTGCAAAAATGGGACTTGGCCCGTGTTTGAGAAATTTTTAATTCGAACAGGGTTTAAACAAAATTTTAAAGCTTTTACAACTCCTGGGTTTTTGAAAACTCCAGAATCTGGTTTTGAAATAAATTTTCAAACCATGTGTTTGTTTTTGAAATTTGTTTGATTTTGGGGTGTTTACAAGGAGATATGAGGATGATTCCCACACCTGCCCCTTGTTGATTCTTTATCCCACCAAAATACATTCTCCATACTTGATCTTCATTAAAACAATTTGCTAAAACATGGTTTTGAAATTCATTTGCAAAGATGCCTTCATCGGGCATTTCATCAAGTATGTGATATGTATCCTCAAGAGGCAATTCGGCCGCATGAAGGGCTAGGGCTTGTCCCTTAATGGAGGTTTAATGACGAAACTTTAAATCATACTCCATTAAGAGGAGTTACCATTTACCTAGCCTACCCGTTAGGATAGGTTTTTCAAACAAGTGCTTGATTGGATTAGGCTTAGACACTATCCAAATTTCATGATCTAGGAAATAATGTCTAAACTTTTGGCAAGCCCATACCAAAGCCAAGCACGTTTTCTCCATGGATTGATAATTTCTTTCATATGCCAATAGAGTTTTTGAAATGTAGTAAATAGCATACTTCTTGAGGCTATCATCCTCATATTGAGCAAGTAAAGCACTCAATGCACTCTTATGAATGGAAATATAAAGCAATAAAGGTTTTTCTTGCTTTGAAGGTTTTAAAATCGGAGGATTTATCAAATAAGTTTTCAATCTTTCAAAAGCTTTTTGGCAATCGGAATCCCATTCAAATTTAACCCCTTTTCTTAAAAGCCTACTGAAAGGTTCGCATCTTGTTGCTAAATTGGAGATAAATCTCCTAATTGCTTGTAGTCGACCTTGGAGGCTTCGGATTTGGATGGTGGAGGCATGTCTATGATGGCTCAATACTTAGAGGTGTCGACTTTAATACCCCTTTGGCTTACCATGAACCATTTCCTAAGCTTTTGCTTAATGGGTTTCACATTGGGTTCTAAAGGTAGATAATATTCTACAATTCTAGGGTCTAAACCCGGCATGTCTTTATAGGTCCATGCAAATATAGGATTTCAAAACTGTAATGAATGATGCTCTTTCATCTTCATGCAAACATGCACCTATTTTTACACATCTTAACTTAGACTCACTCCCTAAAACTCCCCTCCTACGGAATTTAAAGGTTATTCCAAATCAAGGGTTCTATGAAATTGGGGAAGCTCGGAGGCTTGATCTTCCTCATGTATGATGGGATCTTCCTCCTTACTTTGATCATTCTCAAGCACTTTAATTTCTAGGAAAGTGTTAGGCAAGAGAGGGGGTCGTGAATGATAATCTTGGATGATTTTGGTTTGAGAATATACACAATCTTGAAAAAAAAATAGAAATGAGCTTTGTACATGGCGAAGATTTTTGGAGTTTTCAAATTTTTCATTTTTTTTGTTCTTTTCAAAACAAATGCTACAGGATGAATGTAAAAGAATTTCTTTTTGAGATTTTCAGATTTTTCAATGTTTTTGGATTTTAAAAGTTTCCCAATTTTTTTTGTTTTTTCCAAATATATAATTTTTTTTGGATTTTTTTCTAAAAAGGTATCTTCCATCAAACTTACAAAGAAAACACAATGAATTAGACTCTGAACAAGAGGTCTAAGCCATAGGTTTCGGTGTTAGTGGGTTCTAGGGCACCCTTGACCCAAGTGGTCTTAGGTAGTGGCTCAGGGGGTATAGATGGGATGTAGCCTAATCCATGTCAACTTGGGTTAGGACTAGGTAGGATGGGCTCTAACCTACCTTGATTTTGGGTTCCTAGACCTTGATAAGGTGTGTACCCCATATTCAACATCATGTTCCAAGGCTTCTTGAGGTTTGAAATTTTTTTGTAAAGTGGATGGACTTGAAACATGGTATCGTCAATATCATGGATATACACATGACTTATTTTGGGTAGGAGCTAGGAGGTATGGATGGTAGAAGACTTGGGCTTCCATGTGACCCTAGGAGTGAGTGGCTTGAGAGGTTTTGGCTTAGGCTCTCCCAAGAGGTGGACAGTTTTGGCATGGTCCCTAGGTGCAACCCAATGTGCCCCAAGGGGTGGACGATTTGGGTTTATTTGGGCTTAAAGGGAAAATATGCTTGATCCCTTGCAATTTATGAGGGTATGGATTCCAAGGAAAACCATAGTTGGTCCCTTGGTGGGTTTAGAGATGTTGGGAAAAATCATGGCCATAGGTTTTGGTTCATGATACAAACCTAGGCTCAAGGAGACTTGTTTATAAATGGTAGGGTTAGGTGTACCTAGGACGTTGATGCATGCCTTAGGAATAATCATGTCTATCATATTTTAAACTTTATTTTGATCGTGTTTTTCTTTTTGAAATTCCTTTTCTTGGTGCGGGACATTTGGCGCACCTTGAAAATCCATATTCTTGGCATCATTGAGCGGGTATGTGGGTGCATGAGTGTGATTCGATACATCTAATATATATGAATGATCTATCGATCCTACACTAAGAAGGGGAGGATCGAATAGGGAGTTTATGGGAGAATGAGTTTCGGACATACCTTTTTCAAGCTTGTCTACCTTTTCATGGTGAGAGCTAGCATCCTTACAAGCGTCCTGAGGTTGCTCTAGCTCATGCATGGTTTCGAGCTCCCGTTGCTTTGCGAGGTCTTTGATTTCATCCTCCAAGCCTACATGTGTGCAACTTTCATTCTCCCATGAAACATGTGAAGTATGTGAGGTGATGCTCAAGGGATTAGAACCCATTGGAGTGAATGTTTGTGAAACATTTGGAGTGAAGTGAATCTCATGCCCCACTCTTCGTGTGCTTGAAAATATGGATTTCACTTTCAATTTTTGGAATTTCAAAATTTTGATTTTTAAGTTTTTTTTATTTTTCGATAGAAAATGGGGTGCTTGGACAATGGGCATGGTTAGACGTTTCAATCTCAACACTTACTGCACTTTTAGCCTCATTTCCTTCATTAGATTTTGGGTTCAATTTGGTTTTTTGGGTATGCTTTTTCTCTCTATGTACCCGAGATGAATTTTCATGGGATCGACGTGTCTTGGCCTTTTGGCTTAGGGCATCAATTTTTTTCATACTTTTCTCATTATTTTCCTTAGGGAGGCAAGCTCTTCATCTCAGGTTTTAGAGGATTTGGAAAACCGTTTTGAGAAATACGATGAGAATTTCCTTGGCTTGTTTTCCAAAGAATCATCTAAACTTAACATTGTTTCAAAATCATCTTATGCACAAGAGAGGTATTAACACCACGATTTTAAAAGATTGGAATTGGAAAAGTTCACCTAAAGCTTGGAATCCCATAAGACTAGAGTCTCATCGGGCGTGCCAATTCTGTAAACGTGAAATTTTCACTCCAAGCCTATGTAGAGACTTGAAATAAGAATTTTAGTTCCACTTCTTGCGCGAGCGTGCCAGCTAGTTTCCAAAAACTAGCAAAGTGTATGAAAATCTGACTTAATTGGTGATTGTGGCTAGGCGGACTCTTTTCACTTTAGGCCTTCTTGAACCGATGCTCAAGGGTCAGCCTAAGCACTTAGGGATTTCAAATACATAGGTGATGTTTTCCAATTCACGTGAAACCAAGGTGTTTTGCTAAGAAACAATGGGTGCACTTGGTTTTAACTTTGAAAATCAATAAGTTCTGAAAAACATAAACTGATCTTATTTTCAAAACTTGTTCCCAAAATTTTCTTGGTAGATCTCCAAAATTCATAAAAATTTTATAGGCTAGCCTAAAGTGTTGAGATCCTAAACCACTTTTTACTTTGAATTTTGGGATATACATAATTAAATCGGAGACTGGACTCAACTCAACAGTTTCAGAACGTTCTGTGATAGAAATACAGCTGCTCAAAGAATCCTCTATATCTCGGTATACAAAACTCCAAATGTTATGATTTTAGTCTTTTCGGAAAGCTATGGATGTCAGCTTTTCGATGAGACTAATTTTATCAAATTTGGTTTCTATAGACAGAGATATAAGACTTTTACCCAATCCCTATTGCAGGAAAATTGACTGTACAGAAAACAGAACTGAGTTTATCCAATTTTGCCTAATTTTATTTATGTAGTTGGATGATCCTAAAATTCTTGCAAATTTTATTTCTAATGTGTTTGTGCATGTAGGTATTGTGCCTAAAATTTTAAAGCATTTGAATTACAGATTAGAAAATTAAAATTACGGCAATCAAGGTATACAAATGTTGGAAAACCAGAATTTTGTTTTTAGAAGATACATGAATGCAAACTCACCCGAATTTAAATTACAACAACCCAACAACACAAACCAAATTGCTGAAGGAAAATGAATATAAATACATATCTTATCTTAAGCATAGAGGAGATGAGAGAATATAGAGTGTTTTATAGAATATATCAGGATAGAATCACAAAATCAAACACATAGAGTGCGTAAGTAAGAATAAAAAATTCACAACACATCTACTTCTTATTATATCATGGGGGGAGACAAAGCTCCATTAATACAACTCCTTTAAAATTGAATAGGAAGAAGAGATATGGAAGAATCAGGGATCAGAAATACTTACAATGATCTCCCCAAGAATCGGCTCCAAAGGATGAAGCTCGGCCCACACTCTCCCCTCTTATCTTTCTTCTTTTCTCACTCACGATTTTCCTCAAATGTTTGCAGCACTTAGCCTAGGATCTACCCTCTTTTCCCCTCTCTCCACTCTTCCCTAGCAACCCATGGATTTCCTAGGTCCAGCTCCTTTGCCTTGCTAAGCACCCAAGACTCCTTGATGCAGCCCTTCTTTCATGCCCCTCCTTGAATGAATCTCATGCCCCCCTCCCTTGGCCTCTATTTATAGGCCAAGGGGTCCTCTTCTAGGCCATTCCTTGGGGCAGGTGACCCAAGGTCCAAACCCAGCCCCAAGGCATTCCCATTCACGTGGCCTTGGTGGTCCCTTGTGGTCAAATGTGGACCAACCCCATGTGGGCTGTTTTAGTCTTGAGTCCTATGCCTTTGTCCTAACCGATTGGACTTGAAGGCACTCGGCTAGGCTTGGTCAACTTCTTGTGTGGCTTGTGTTGACTTTGCCTGATTTTAATTTGACATATGGGTTGGATAAAACTTTGATAAACCTTTTCAATCAGCACCCCTCCCAAATCCAATCTATTTCATCTTGTAAAACCAACTAGTCTTGGCCCTTAATTCAAACAAATGGTAGATCGACTTTTACTTGATAACATAAACACTCAAACTATCTTGAGAGCTGACTCATTTGATTTGATTTGTTGATGAAGATATGGTTTTGACGTGGTCATTCCCTTTTTTCTGAGCTTTATCCTTTGTGAGCTTGATCCGAGATTTAATTGGGCCCCACCTGTTCGCCTGATTTGCTCGAATCATTTGAGCTTTTTAACTTCAATTTAAAACCTTTGATTTGAAATATTTTTAAAGATTTTAAACTTTTCATTTAAAACAAAAGGTTTAAATCATTTGGATTTTTGAAAAGGTTTTAAATCATTTGATTTTCCGAAATTGGGAGTGTTTAGAAAGATTTTTTATTTAGGGTGTTTACAACACTATCGTTAATAGTATGAGTCGTATCCAACTCTTTCTCGAACTCTTCTTCGAAAATCCTCTTTCTAGAGTTCCTAGTATTCCTAGTTTCATGGCTTCTCCTTTGGATATTGTCATTCTTTCAATCACATAATCAACTCTTAGTCTCACCAATTTTTATATTGGAGAGTTTCCCTTGACTCAAGAAGTCTTTGTGATGTCTTCTTGCCCAAACTTTATCCATCTTTAGCCCAAGACCAATTAATTATATGTTTACTAGGTAGATAGGGTTAGCAACTACAAAAGCCACCTCTGTATCCATGACCTTATCATGTTATCTTGTATGACCATACAATTTGAGTATAATATTCTCTAATTTCTTGTCTTTTTGGATTTCTCAACAGAACCCCTTCCAAATGATGCCTCCCACCATTGTGCATGTTCTAGCAATCACTAGTGTATCGATCAATGGTGTCAACCCTTGCTCATTAGATTCTTCCTCTAGACATGACTCAAGACGAAAAGTTAGTTTTCTTTTATTCTAGCTATGCATGTCTATTATCTTCTCCAATAGAATTGTGCTCGCCAAGGAGAATCACATCATTATTAAGGCTTTATTTTTTTACTATCCTTAAGTTTTTTTTCTTTTCTTGAAGTACTTTTTTCTAGGTATACACACTTTCCTCTCTCAATTCTCAAAAAGGAAAACCCCTAATTCTCTCTACTCCATGGTGATTTCTCTATTATGGGATTTACATGTACTTTTTTTGTTTGAACCCTCTTTTCCTCCATGGTCAAACTAACCTTAAAAGTAAAAATTCTTTTTAGGTAGAGTTTTATTAAAACTCTAATCTCAAACAAGGGACACTATTTATATGCCTCAATAAACTGCTCTATTTGGAGTTTGATAATAATTATGACTTTAATCCATTGAGTCATGATTTTTTTTTAAATCAGTAGATGCAAAAAAGACTATCCAGTTCCATTCGCATATCTTCCTCAAAGTGATAATGATTCTCATGCTCTCAAGATTTGCGGATGTGGCTGGTGCACCATCCTCCTCCACCAATCAAACAATCACCGAAACTATTTTTCAAAATATCTAACCATGAATTTGGGCTTGTCCAAGAAATCCCTTACCCCATTTATCTGACCGAGATATTAGTAGGCGATATAGTAACATCAAATTTGGCAGTGGTTGTGGTGACTAATGTTAACCTACAACTAATCAAGAAGCTTCCTCGCTTCACACCTAATCCAGGAAACACTATTGAGTATGAGGAGTGATGGTGTTCGACAATTTGTCTTTCTTAATAAATGACTGAAGGATTTTATATGTACTTTACTAGTTTGACGCCTATTGAGCCATGTTCCAAACACGTACGAACCAATCAAAACATGTTACCACAAAGACATCCTTATTCTGACCTTTCTACCGCCACTCATTGTGTACATATTCTCCTTTCTTTATGTTGTCCACCTATATACAGAATTATGATCATGATTCTTAAAAAGGTAAGCTTTCTTAGTAGTTGATCCTTCTATTATCTCTCCTTTTGATATCCCATTGATTGTAGGTAATTATTCCTGAAGCTCCAAAGCGGTTCTAGATTTCAAAAAGAAGTCACTTTTTAATGACTTCTGGTTTGACCAAGATGGTTGGTGAAGCAAAGCCCAAGGCCTCTACTTCGACTATGAGAATTACCATACTTTTTTAAGGGGTGGACTACGTCTCTAATCTAACCACAACTATCGGTGCACCCTATTAGGGTTCTTCTTCATCTCTATTAACTGAGGAAACTCTTGATTTGGAAACTCAAGTCAAAGTTGTTGTAACTTCAATCTTGACAATCATAACTGACACAACTCCTAACAAGTATACTTAAGTTGAGCCTTTGTGGTCCCAAGATTCGAGAGGGCTCTTGTTCATGTTTCTATCACTCACTCGCTTGTATAATGGGTAGCAACCACAACGCCTTGGCTAGAATTTGCTCTTAGAGTGGTGTTGTTGTAGAGGCTTCTCGAGAGGAGACTCCAATCAATATGGTTATTTTGAACGATGATGTTGTTGTGCTAATAGAAGAAGTCATGCCTCCTCCACTCCTAAGAATCAATATTGATATAGAGTTCATTCAAACTATACTCAATAAGGATTTTGAGGAAGGGGTAAGTCTTTAAGTCACTCTTTGTTCTACCCCTTACAAACATGGTATAAATCTATGTGTACATCTCCGTGTTTGACAAGTTTGCTTTGATCTACAAAGGAGCATCAATTATCAATTGCCCATGACCTCTATGAACCATCAATGTTTGTGAGATCAATGCTTTAGGTTGGATTGTCTTGCTCAATAATAAGCTGTATCAAGGATGTCTCATGATAGATTTCAATCTTATGCTTCCAATTTACGAGATAACATAGACCGATGTCAAGAAGCTCATGAGCAAATTAACCTCCTCGAATACAACTTTCTCTCTTTTGAGAAGTTGCTTCCCTTACTACACAATTTACTTCCCTTAATGACCGCTTGGCCCTATAGTACTAATAGCTAAGAGAACCTATTGGAGCTTATAAAGAGGAACAACAAGAACTATGGGATATAGAGGAGACCTATTTGAATTCCCTCTCAAGAAACCAAGTGCCGAAAGAATGGCTAATGACCGAGAATCACGTAGCTCTCAAACTGGATTATGAGGAGTGTCAAATAGGCATCGTCCAACACAAACTGACATGATTGGTAGCTTCTTCTGCCTTTAATAAGGTTTCTACTTCACGATAGCTGTTTTTTCTTAAAGATAGACAATCATCCAATGCTTATAATAGTTTTATAATTCTTTTGAGAATTAAATATACACCCATTTTTTTATTCATCAAATTCATTAAATAAACTATCATTTCAACATTGAAGGATAATACTTAGTTCAAGTATTTCTTAATTATGCTCATCGAATGTTCTTCTGAGTCAATCTTTTCTAACCTGTAAGCTCTCCTTGGTACTACCTTCGATACTATGTATAATCCATGTCAATTGTTAGACCACTTTGGAAAATGTTGATCTTTGAGGACTATCGATAAGATAGGATTCCAAAATAAATCCCTTTCTCTATATCGTTTTAATCAAATATTATATATGAGATTTAAGCTATTTGACTCATGCATCCATGTTTTGGTCTTTGATGATAAGGGATCAGTATGAAAGTGTGTGATTTAAGCAACATTTTTTAAAATAATATTACAGTTTTGACCACCGTTTTCTTATGTAATGACAGCGATGCAAACAATCGTAATTTTTGGTGCCGGTAGTTGTAGTATAAGATGGCCGCTTCAAGACAACCAATGGATGACTACAATGGCTATTGTAGCTGTCTAAAATAACTGCAATGTTGTGATAAATACGAGTCCAAACACCATAATGCACAGTACTATTGTGCACAAATATTTGGTCTTTTTTTCTACCCTGTTTATGTGATAATCTTGAATATAAGCGTTCATAAAGTAATTTTAGTTATTATGACATATTTCTAAGACATCATACAATTAAATGTGTCAAACAATTATATTTTGCACAAGTTCCCAAAGGCTTCGAACTTAGAGTACAATTTACGTTTCATATAACTTAAACATCAAAAAGATTATGAATGTAGGTCAACAATTATAGGTTAATGCAATAATAGAAAAAACAAAATCACACGTTAACATTTTTCGTAAATCTGCACTCTGAGGAACAAAATTCATCGTTACACCCTCTTCACACAATCAACCTTTGTGTGAGTCATTTATGTTCACATGGGATTCTTCTTGACCTAAATCTCTCACCAACTCCACAACTACAAGCATTGACAGCTCTCTCAAGCCACGTTGCACTCAATGCTCTAGACCCTCTTGTAGCTTGGTCCAGCAGATACATAGGCAAGAGCGAGTTATTAACATCAAAGCGGCAACATAACATATTTATAATATTTTAGGGTCAAATTCAACCACGCACACGTGCATGCTTACGATGCCTACGATGCAAGAAGCTATGCATGTCCCGATTCAACATATTCCACTAGCAACCACCACGATTTACGGTTGAACAACTATCTCAACATGGGCCATTGATTCAGGATCACAATGCGGCTAAGCACGCTCTTGTCCTCTATAACTTCACGTAGTATATTGCATCTGTCCTGAAGATCCTGAAGTTCATTAACTAACTAAATACTATTATTAATTGTATATGGTTGAGTGCATACATTAATTTGTGAAGTATGACTAGACCTACCCAACCTTCATGTTTGAACCTTGATGAGTTCCTCATTATCTTCTCCCTTCTGTTCAGCTTTATCGTTTACTTTTTCTTGACCGCACTATAGGAAGTCCGTCCCGGCCAGTGTACGTAGTCCCCTTCCAGTCACACGATTTTCTACATGGACCTATGAGATAAGCAGCTCGACATCAGTCCCAAGTAAAATACATAGTATTGCCGATGGTTTTGTAGATCACACAGTATTACGTAAAATATAGTACTATCACTACGTATAGCACTCTATTGTAGACGGGAGATTTCTCCACGGTTTTGATGCATTTCCAGGCTATAAAGAAGAACGTCTGTAACTATGTTGCATGGATATGGGTATGGTAGCCATGGTACCCAATTTAAAAAAATATAAGGTATGGGTACACCACTATTAAAAAATATAATAAATAAATAAATTTACATAAATAAATATATACAATTATATATAGAGCATTCTATATTTTAAAGAGCGGAAATAAATATCAAATTCAATCACCAATTTATAATAGAATAACTACATTTGAAAGAGTTGATGTTCCAAATGGAAATCATATATGAAATTTTATCCTACAACCAATAAAATACAAGAAAATGATAGCATATTAATAGGAAAAATGCAAGACCGAATGAGGAAATTCAAAAGTGAAACAGTTTCATGTTTGCTTCCAGCAAACAAGATTGAATGGAAGAAGGAAATAAACCATATCTTTACCTCTTTAGGATCGTTTACCATCAAATCAAAGACATCACACACCTGCCAATCAAAGAACTAAACCGTATCTAAATCAAGGAACTAAACAAAATATTTAACTTCCAAATAGAAATCTTTCACGGCAAGCTGTAACAAATCCATGCATAAATGACTCGGTGAAAAAAAGATTTAAAGCACTAAAAAGAGTTGGAGGAAGATGCAACCCCAAAAGGCTAAATTCCCGAGTAAGGCATGCCTTGGCACGGATCTCATAACCATAGTTCGGTATCATGGAAGTTCATCAGGCTATGTTTGGTAGTTCTAAAAGAGAAAAAATGTAATCTAATGCTAAGGCATGCTAGAGTCATAAGATCATGGCATAATATCAAGAAACAAATGACCCCACTGATCATCTCAATTTACCAGCCTTACATTTAATTCATACTCTTTTGTGCTTAGTTTTTTCTCTTGAATATAATGAACCTAAACTTGCCTACATCACTTTAAAACTCGCAATTCCACAAACACAAAGTTGGAAGAGAATCAACTAAAAATATGGTCATAGTCACATGAATGCCATGAAACAAGTGTTTTCAAATTCGTCAAGGTCTGAAGCATTAAGAAAATTTAGCAAAAGGTTAACATTTATAGGTGTGCTCTCCGTTGTCTGAATTAAACAAAGTTATTGGAAAAGGTAACAACTGTATATTTGATGCTCTTTGATGTAGTGAGAAGCTTATAGATTACCTCCAAATTCATACTTAAGACCACCCTTTTGATTTCATAGCTTGTCCTAGCAATTCACTTACCTCATTTGTTCAAGAAAAGATCATACCATTATTCTAAAGGGAAAAAAGCTAAGTGTAAGATTGGTAAGGCTGAGGTGATCCAGGTGGACAAGGAGGTCGTATATCTTCACTCAATTATGCCAAGAATGGCATCGGTATGATGAGACTCGCAATTGCTTCCCATCATTGCATCAGTGATATCACACACAAACACACACACCATAATGTGCAATCGATAACCAAATTCATGCATACACATACATCCATGTGCAAAAATACGAACTCCATTAGATTTCTTAAAATCTTCTCAAACATTAACATGCTAACAACAACAATGTAAATGCTTAAAGCAAGTTAAAGTTTTGTATTATTTTGCACATGCTAAAAGATATAAAGAAAAATGTATCGCTAAGAGGAATTGTCAAGCAGAACTTTGTTTTGAGATTTGTGTCAAGCATAGACTATACATTAATGGATCATATGATGTATAGAATGGGATATGCTAAATACCAAACTGAATGCAGAAAAGGAGTACCCAGTAATAAATAGGCAAGACATAGTTACGTAGGCCAAATAAAAGTACCAAGGTCCACTAAATCTCTTTAAGATGCACAAATATGGGATTCTTCAATTTATAATGACACAAGGTCCTAATGAGTTTTTATAATTAGATAACTGATAGTGAAATGAATAATGCTTACAATTAAATGGGGTGTGGCACCTCTCATACATAAGATGGCATCATGAGGAAAAAGATGCATGGTCCTTATTGGGTAGACACGATAAACACCCAAAAAGTTTTCAAAACAAAAAAAAAATTGATCTTTTACCATTTTTATCTTTTTCAAATAAAATGTACAGTTTTGGGTCTTTTAAGGAT
Organism: Brasenia schreberi; assembly: GCA_036023115.1. Classification (NCBI taxonomy): domain Eukaryota; kingdom Viridiplantae; phylum Streptophyta; class Magnoliopsida; order Nymphaeales; family Cabombaceae; genus Brasenia; species Brasenia schreberi. Next base: position 14,571,575 of record JAYKKT010000061.1, read on the forward strand.
TTTTCAAATAAAAATACCCTAAACGAACTCATTGCCGCACCAAAATTTTGTAGCAACCACAAAATAAGGGTGTATATTGTATCCCTTTGAAAAAAATCTAATTTTGATAAAATCTCAAAAAAGTGACTAGTTTGCCCTCATGACCAAATTGTCAGGATTTTGCTATTTCAAATGATTGCCTTCAAAGAAAGAATGATTTTAAACAATTTTTCTCAAAGAAATAAATAAAAATGAGACATTGCGAACCAAACCCAAAAATGTTTGCAAATTGATAAATTTACCAAATTACAAAACTCTAAAATTCTAAAACAAATCAAATCCAAGTCAGACCTTAAAAATTCGCCCAATCAAGAATAGTCTCATTCCGAGACCCTATACCCAAGGGTTAAAGTGGTTTAAGACCCTACACCTATGAAAAGGGTTAAAGTGGTTTGATACCCTATACCCATCAAAAGGGTTAAAGTGGTTCGATACACTATACCCATCAAAAGGGTTAACGTGGTTTCACACCTGTAAACACCCCAAAATCAAACGAATTTAAAAAACAAACACCTGGTTTGAAAATCCATTTCAAAACTAGATTCTGGAGTTTTCGAAAACCTAGGAGCTGCAAAAGCTTTAAACTTTTGTTTCAAACCCGGTTCAAATTGAAAATTTCTCAAACTCGGGCCAAGTCCCAATTTTGTAAAAGCCCAAATCCAACAGGTGGAACCTGATCAAAAGCAGCCTCATAAGCAGGTTCAAAAGCCTAGAAAGCACCCTGGCCGGATAAAAGCAGGATCAAACGGCGAAAGGAAAGCCTAGGCTAGAAGCAGACTTCAAACCCAGAGCATCAAATGTCAAGCCAAGAACATTCACCAAAATAGCAGAAATCCAAGCCTGAAACAACAAAAATCAAGTAAAACGGAGTCCAGAAAGGTGAGAAGGAGTTCGGACGACAAAGTTGGGGAAAACCAACACAAGACGGAGCATTGATGAAGCCAGGGCCCGCACAAACCGTACGTCTCGAAACGCCAAGAAGGATTGAAGAAACAAAAATTTGGATTGGATCTGGACCCAAATATCCAAATCCAGACCCAAATAGTATTTGGATCGAATGTGGATCTCAAAATCCAAATCCAAGATCCATATCCAAGACACACCTCATTTGCCTATAAATAGAGGTGAGGGGGTGCCCACAAGTTCACGTGAAATCCAAGAGGGCTTGGAGAGAGATTGCATAAAGTAGGTGAGAGAAAATTGGTGTGCTAGATATTTTCAAGTGGGCTACACTTGTGGGCTTGATCAAGGACATGGGTTCAAGCCTTGTATGAACCTAGGCTCAAACCAAATGGCTGCACCAACTTGAAGAGGGGTTGCACAAGGGCGTGGAAGCATGGGCAAGGCGTGGTGGACCGGCTCCAAGAGGTAGGTCTCTCAACCTCACCCTAACCTAGCCTAAACCACCTAACCCACCTCACTAAACATAACCCTAAACTAGCCTAGACCTAGCCCCTCGCATCTAAACCGACCTAAAACTCTCCTAACCCACCTAAACCTAAGCCCAACCGAGTGCAGCTGCACTCGGTTTTGATCCCCTTTCCATACCACCCTATCACCGCCCTACCTAGCGCCCAGCTCCAGCCCATCTCACCCTCCTGCCGCACCTTCCCATCCAACGTCCCTGCATCGGCTCCCATCACCCCACCGCCACCTTAACACCCCACTAACTCCAGCACCCGGCTACCTTCCCTACCGCACCCGCGCCTGCCATCACAACACCCGGCACCCTCACCGCACTCCATGCGCCTGCCGTGACCCAGCGCCTAGCGCCTGTCTCCCTGCCACGTCCGGCGTGCTACTGCCGCAACACCCCAATACCCGCTGCGTTGCGTCCCAGCGCCGAACTCCCGCACCCCCTACCATCTCACTGCCTAACCACCCAAACACCATCACTCCCTAGCGCCCCCAACACCCGGTTGCCTGTGACTTACCTTAGCCTAGTTCCCAACTGCAGCCTTCCCCTTAGGGTCGACTAGAACTAGCCCCACTTAGGCCATGACTTGCCTTAGCCAGCCTGCACCTAAGACACACCATTTAGGCCGTGACTTGCCTTAGCCAACCCGCACCTAAGACCCACACTTAGGCTGTGACTCGCCTTAGCCAGCCCGCACCTAAGACACTCACCCTAACTGTCACCTACCTCCAGCCGAACCTAGGTCCTTCCTAAGTCTAAACACCCAAGCCTCTCCCAACTCAAACTCACATCAATAACCCCACCTAGGGAGATCCGTCTCTTGGCTGCCAAGGTGGACAAAAGCCCAAGCACGAGTGAGAGGAAAAGTTGTCCACTTGTAAGTGTTTAAATTCAGTTTTTACCTTACTCCTTTTAAAATTCAATTCAATTCGATATGGGGTTGTAATAATGGAGCGTAGTCTCCCCCCGAAATGTAATATTGGTGCTTGATACACGAAGCACACACGTACACTTGAGTCATATTGCTCTTAAACGTACACAATACACCCACGTGCACTTGAGCCTTTCCGCTCTTAATTGCACACTATTGCACACACATTGAGCCTTCGCTCTTAAGCTAAAGACTTTAGTGAAAGCCGTGTGAGTCACAATTCAATTTGGGTTGTTACATTCATGTCGTATGAGTTTGTCATTTAAATTTCATACTCGCACCCAAGAAGTACTTGAGCACTTGCTCTACACCTCCACGCATATTTTGGGCCTTTGTTGCTCATAAGATATAGCATATCTATATACTTTCCAAGTTGTGTGGGTTGTTACATTCATATCATGTGAGTTTGTCATTTAAATTTCACACTCGCACCCAAGAAGTATTTGAGCACTTGCTCCACACTCTCACGCACATGTTGAGCCTTTGTTGCTCATAAGATATAGCAAACTTCTATATTTTCCAGCTACGTGAGTTTTACATTCAAGTCGTGTATGCACTTACATTTCCGAGTGGTTCAATTCCAGTTGTGTGAGTTGTCTTTCCATTTACACACCAAGAGCACTCACTCACAATTGAGCCTTTCCGCTCTTACTATATACTTATATTTCAATTTTGGCAAGTTCAATTCAAGTCGTGTGAGTTTGTCATTTAAATTCTACACTACACACTTGCATGCATTGAGCCTTTCCGCTCTTAAATATATAAGTATATTTCAATTATGCAATTTACATTCAAGTCGTGTGAGTTGCTTTCAAGTTCGGGTATTTCCCTTCAGCTGCGTGAGTTGCTTTCAAGTTCGGGTATTTCCCTTCAGCTGCGTGAGTTGCACTTTCATTCGGGTATTTACATTAAGTTGTGTGTGTGAGTTGCTTTCAATTCGAGCTTAGCTCACCTCATCATATCAAACCCGAAAAGTATTCGTGCATCCTTGCATTCGCGCCTTTTCAAAGAGGAAACCCCGAATCTACGCTCAAAACTCACTGAATTTAGGCCACTTGATGCACACACATCCGGCCTAAATAGCTTAAAAGCTCAAAGACTTGAAATCGTCAACCCCCGTAATAAAAACTGCAATTTAGGCATACAATCATCGAAACATTTACTTTTTCTTTCAAAAGTATACGTTTGTTTAGATCAAAGGTTTTCTAAGCGCTTAAACTGACCCTTGAGCATCGGTTTAAGAAGGTTTCAAGCGAAAAGATCCCGCTTGCTCACAATCTCCTTTCAAAACGTCAGATATTTCAAAAAACTTCGCTAGCTTGAGCAAGCTAGCTGGCACGCCCCTAAAAGCGACGTAAACTCGAAAAGGTTCACTTCTGGTCTCAAGAACCAGGAGTGAGAATTTTCGTGCTTACAAAATTTGCACCCCCGGTAGGACTCAGGTCTTGAGAAAACATAGATCAAACAAACAAAACTCTTAAAAAAATTTCCAAGAAAAGTATTTAACTCTTTGCCTTTTGCATTTTATAGTTGATTTTAAAAAACAAAGGATCGGAGTCATGTCGAGTTTAGACTCCAATGAAGTGTCTAGCCGTATCTCGCACTCATCAAGTTCCCATTCCAAAAAACTTTCAAAAAATTTCAGAAACAAAAGAGAAGAGATTGAAGACTTATGAAAAGATTTCGAAGCAAAGATCTCTCCACTTAGCCAAGAGGTAGAGGCAGCTGATTCCTGTTCATCTCATGGCGAACCGGCAAAAGCTAAGAAAAAATTCGATAAGTCTAAAAAGCCCAAGGAAACCTCCGCAATGGAGAGAAACCAATATCACGAGTCCTTTACTCACAAGGACCGAAAAGCCCAGCAGCAGCTGCTAAGAGGGCAAAATAAACAAAAGAGAACGTACGCCCTGTCTGATTTCCTTCCTTTGGATTACGAAACAGACAGTGACGACGAGATACCGAACTTTCATCGATACGATGGCACGGGGGATCCTAGATCCCACCTGCAACTCTTTTCCCGTCAAGCCCACAAAAAGAAAAAGGACTTGACAAAGTGGATATATTGGTTTCCCCTTTCCCTCAAAGGCACTGCTTCAAAATGACTTGCTTCATACGATTTAAGCCAGTTCGCGACTTTTGAAGAGTTAGCGAACTACTTTATGCAAAGATTTTCGCATAATGTAGAAGTAATGCCAACTTTAAACACTTTGAGGGATACAAAGCAAGCTTCGAACAAGGATGTACACGCATTCATCGTTCGTTGGAGGTCCCTCCTCGGGCAAGTAAGAGAGTCGATTTTTGAGGGATGCGCAGTAATGCTCATCCTCGATAATTTCAAAATGAATTGAAGACTCTTCTCTCTTTGCACGAAATCTCGACTTTCCATAAGTTGATCAAGAAAGCTTCCCTCTTTGAAACAAATCTGAAAAAGGGAGTCTACGATCACCTATGGAAAGGAAATATTTTGCCAAAATCACAATTGGAAAAACCTGGAACTTACGGGTTACCCACTATGGACAAAGGGGAAAAACCCCAAAAAGTTGCAAACGTCCGAGTAGGTCCAATCCAGGCAAGCACTTCAAAAAAGTTTGAATCAAAAAATGAAAAAAAGTTACAAAAAACTTTTGAAAAACGGGAGTATACCCCACTAGGGCAACCTGTCTCAGAGGTCCTTGACCTCCTTCTCACCCAAGGGTTTATCACACTCCCCGAAATTCCCGAGGGAACCCCTCCAAAGGGAGGTTTTTAAATCGTTTTTGCAAGTATCATCGCCTCAAAGGCCATGATACAAACCAATGTTTCTCCCTTCTCAATAAAATTGAGAACTTGATAGCGTAGGGTCGGCTCCAGGTCACTGAAGAACTAGATCCTTCCCAAGCTATATTCAAAGAACCCTTCCCCAATCACGCAAGCACTAGTGGGAAGGGAAAAGAGGTATATGCTTTCTCGACTTCGAAAAGTCTAGTGCATCCATCACATTCTGGTTTTACTACTTGTGCATCATCTCTCATCATTTGCAAGAAAAACGCCTAAGTAGTAATCCGGGGAGCGCTTAGAGTCCCACCCCCGGTTAGAGCCATTTTGGAAATTCAAGGTGCTCCAAAGCACTCAAATAGAGCCACAATAGGAATGAGCCTTAGGCAAAGTGTAGGGGACGTGACCAGGTCCGGGAGGATCCATCAACCCCAACACTTAGAAAAAATTGCTAAAAAAGTGGTCAGTATCCCTGGTCCTTCAAAAGCATGCATTCCTAAGGTTTCACAAAAAACGGACAAAGGTAAAAATGTTTTAACCTTATATGATTTTGAAAATCATCTTTCTAAGATCCCAATAAACATGTCCATCCTAGAGCTAATACAAACCTCACCTAGGCATAGGCTTGTTTTAGAAAAAATCTTAGAGAGAGCCAAGGTTAACTCAAATATAACTCCCGAGTCCTTGTCATTCCAAGTGGCACCTATCTGTGCAAAGACGCCAATCGTGTTTTCGAAAGACGAGATAGAAAGACTGTATGAAACCCACAACCAAGCCTTGCATATCGAGATAGTATTTAATCACTATCCTCTCGACAAGTGCTTAGTTGATGGGGGAGGAGGTCTCAACATCCTTCCGCTCCATGTGGCATGTCAAATCGGAGTCACCTTGACTTCCATGAACCCAAGTCCCATCGTAATCACTGGATACGATGGAAATGTATCTAGACCTTTGGGAGTCGTAGAGTTACCCATGGAAATAGGGGGCATAGCCCACGCAAGGGTGTTCCATGTCTTAGACATACACCCCCATTACAACCTACTGCTTGGAAGACCATGGATACATAGCCTACGAGCTGTGCCATCCACCTTTCATAGGTGCGTGAAAATCCCCTATGAAAACAATATTGTGGTAATTCTAGGTGAAAACCATCCTCAGCTTCAGGGAATATAAAACTTCCCTTGCTTATCAGGTGTTCAAGCCTCTAAGGACAACCTTGGGAAACCTTTGGTCGAAACGCCCAAGATCGTCCTCCAAAAACCTAGGAAGATCTTACATATCAAGGGGCAGCCCAAAGCTTACCCGCCCAAAACCATAATCATCCTAGGAAAGACCAAGGGCCAACTATTTCCAAAATCCCTAAGTAAAAAGCCATTCAAGCATGACATGGATGATAGCAAGTTCCAAGGCCACTCTTTATACAAAGAATTTGCAAAACTAAAAAAGCCTTGGAACATGCTATTGAACATGTGTTACTACCAAAGCCTAGGGACCCAAAAAAGGTTGCCTCGAGCCCATAATGCCAAATGCCAACCCAAGTAGGTATGGGATAGGATATATCCCCAAAATTCTCCCAGAACCACCACCTGTGACCACTTGGGTCAAGGGTGCCCTAGAACCTATTAAAGCAGAAACCTATGATTTAGACCTCTTATTTAGAGTCTAATTTGTGGCATTTTTCCTTTGTAGGTATGATGGAAGATCCCTCCTTAAACAAAAATCCAAAAAAATTATAAAATTTCAAAATCCAAAAACAAATAGAAAAATCTCAAAATCCAAAAACATTAGAAATTTGTGAAAAATCCAAAAAAGTTGTAGTTTGTATTTCTCCAAATATCCTTTCTTTGCAAAAAACCAAAAAAATCAAAAATTTGGAAAATTTCAAAAACAAAATCATGTATATACCAACTCCAAGTAAAAATTTGGAAAAAACCAAGGATTTTGAAGAAAAAATCGTCTTCATAAAAGGACCAAAGTCTTCAAAACCTGTAGAAATTCTAAAACCAAAACCAGGTGTTTGCAAAAACAATGCATCAAATCCAAATTCCCTAGGATTTAGAATTCTCGAGAATGATCAAAGCATGGAGGAGGATCCCCTTCTCCTTGAGGAGGATCCAACCTCTAAGCTTCTTGAGTTTCATAGAATCCTTGACATGGAGGAACCTTCGAGTTCCGTAGGAGGGGATTTCATAGAAATCAACTTAGGGAGTGAGTCAAAACCTAAACACATTAAGATAGGCACATGTTTGCACGAGCATGAAAAAGCATCATTCATTACATTCTTGAGAACCTATATCGATGTGTTTGCATGGACTTATGAAGACATGCTAGGTATAGACCCGAAAGTGGTAGAGCATTGTCTTCTCCTAAATTCATATTCGAAACCCATAAAACAAAAGCTTAGAAAGATTCATTCGAATGTCCATTCTCAAGTAAAAGAGGGTTTAGAAGATCTGCTTAAAGCTGGTTTTATAAAACCCATTGCGTATTCTGATTGGCTTTCCAACATTGTTGTAGTTCGAAAATCCAATGAGAAAATTCGAATTTGCATTGATTTCAGAAATTTGAACAAAGCCACGCCAAATGACAACTTCCCTTTGCCAAATATTGATTTGATAGTCGATAGTACTGTAAATTATGAAATGTTTTCCTTTATGGATTGCTACTCGGGTTATAATCAAATCAAGTTAGCCCCAAGAGACCAGGCTAAAACTGTTTTTACCACACCCTGGGGCACGTACTACTACACAGTCATGCCCTTTGGTTTGAAAAACGCCAATGCCACATACCAAAGAGCCATGACCATGATCTTTCATGATCAAATTCATGAGCTCTTAGAAGTATATGTGGATGATATCTTGGTGAAGTCAAAAACCCGAGATACACATATCGAATCTTTGCAAAAAGTTTTCGAAAGATTAAGGCTTTATAAGGTGAAACTAAACCCTCAAAAGTGCATCTTCGGAGTAGAATCCGGCAAGCTTTTAGGTTTTATGGTAAGCCAAAGGGGCATTGAAGTCGACCCCTCTAAGTGTCGAGCCATCATAGATATGCCTCCACCCTCCAATTTAACTCAAATTTGAAGCCTCCAAGGTCGCCTCCAATCAATTAGAAGGTTTATTTCAAACCTCGCTACAAGATGCGAACCTTTCAACAAACTTTTGAGAGAAGGGGTGAAATTTGTGTGGGACGACAATTGCCAAAAAGCTTTCAAAAGATTAAAAGCGTATTTGGTTAATCCTCCTATTTTAAACCCTCGAAAGCAAGGAAAACCTCTTTTACTTTACATTTCTGTGCATGTGAATGCTTTGGGTGCCTTATTAGCTCAATACGAGGATGATACCTATAAAGAGTATGCCATTTACTATATTTCGAAAACTCTATTGGCTTAGGAAAGAAACAATCAAGCCATGGAGAAGACGTGCTTGGCCTTGGTATGGACCTGCCAGAAATTTTGACATTATTTCCTAGATCATGAGATCTGGATAGTGTCTAGGCTTGATCCAATCAAGCATTTGTTCGAAAAACCTATCCTTATGGGTAGGCTGGGTAAATGGAAGCTCCTCTTGATGGAGTATGACCTGAAATTCCACCATCAAACCTCCATCAAGGGGCGAGCCCTAGCTGACTATGTGGTTGACTTCCCTTTAGAGGATTCATATCCCACACTTGATAAAATGCCCGACGAAGGCATCTTTCAAAATCAATTTCAAAACCATATTTTATCAAACTGCTTAAGTGAAAACCAAGTATGGAAGATGCACTTCGATGGGGCAGGAAACCAAAGAGGGGCTGGGGCAGGAATCATCCTCATATCCCCTGAAAAGGGAGAAATTCCCATCGCCATTTACCTAGATTTCGAATGTTCCAACAATATAGCTGAGTATGAAGCACTCATACAAGGCTTGAAAATTTTGAAAACTCTAGGGGCATCATGCATCGAAGTCTTTAGAGACTCTTTACTTGTCATAAACCAGGTGTTAAAAATTTGGCAAGTCAAAAATAAAAACTTCTTCCATACCACGAATTGGCCACCAAGCTGGTCGAATCGTTCCAATCGTGCACACTCACACACGTAGGAAGAGAGGACAATGGCGTAACCGATGCCCTCTCATCCTTGGGCTCAGCCCTAAGGGTCGATCCCATCTCAAGAACTTGATCCTTAGAAATATGACACTCACCCACTCCATCAACTCACGATTTGGAGATTTGCCAAAACAACCCAACTTCTACTGAAAAACCCTGCTTTCAAGACATGAAAGATTTCTTAGAAAATGGAGGATTTTCAGAATTCGCTTCATCTAAAGACAAAGTTTTTATTCGAAAGATTTCAACCTGATATATGATTTTGGGAGGGATTTTTTATAAAAAGAGTTTCACTGGCATCTTACTGAGGTGTGTCGACCTTGAGGAGGCTAGGATGGTAATGCATGAATTCCACGATGGAGAATGTGGAGGGCATGTAAATGCCAATATGATGGCAATGAAAATACTTAGAGCTGGTTACTTTTGGTCCACTCTAAAGCAGGATTGTCACGACCATGTTAGGAAGTGTCACCCATGTCAAGTTCATGGACACGCCATTCATATCCCGTCATCCACCCTGCATTCCGTGGTCAGCCCATGGCCATTCACCATGTGGGCGTTTGACATCATAGAACCAATATTTCCAAGTGCTTCAAACGGGCATAGGTTTATCCTAGCAGCCACTGAATACTTTTCCAAATGGGTTGAAGCTACCTCCCTGACCAATGTTCAGGGGCAACATGTAGTGGCATTCATTAGGAAAAATATCTTGGCTCGATTTGGAGTTCCAAGAGACCTAGTGTCTGATAATGGCACCCCCTTTAAGAACGAGAGGATGGTAAAGTTATGTAACACGTATGGCATAACTCACCACTTCTTATCGCCCTACTACGCGCAAGGCAACAGCCAAGCCGAAGCCACCAATAAGACTCTCATAAGCATTATTGAGAAAACCTTAGAGAAGGGTAGGACGTGAAATGAGAAGTTGGATGAAGCCTTATGGGCTTATAGGACTTCCATCTGAACTCCCACGAATGCCATGCCATTTGAGTTTGTCTATGGCACAAACGCCATTCTCCCCATTCACACCAAACTGCATTCATTTCATACATCACTTGCACTCGACCTTCCCCTAGAGAGGCTACAGCATGCTAGAATGGCCGAGCTTAATTTATTAGATCAAAGAAGGCTCCTTGCCATGGATCATGCACATGCATACCGGCAAAGGGTAGCCCAACATTATGAGAAGCATATGAAGCCTCGCCACTTCAAAGTGGGAGTCCTTGTGCTAAAAATCATCCAACATCGTGGCCCACATCCACTTGAAAAGTGGCAGCCCAAGTGGGATGGTCCTTATGTTGTATGTGGAACCACCACAAACAATGCATACTGGTTAGTTGATGTTGAGGGTAGGAACTTAGCAGACCCTATGAATGCCCAATATTTGAAAAAATACCATGTGTAGGGTCTAAGCTAAATCCTATTACGAAAAGATTTTGAGGAAAATCTCCTTTGAAACTTCGTAAGTGAGGATCAAGGTAGATCGTGCAACCCTGAATACGAGAATCGATGCTTATGAAAAAGCGGAGTTTTCAAAAACAAATGGGTTACATTTCAAAATTCTTCTTCTTTCAAAGGAAGGCCTGGTTCAAAATAGCAAGATACTTACAAGTAGTACGTGCTATTTCTAAATAGGTTGATCTAGGATGAATCGAGTAAGATCCTTGGGATAAGTCCTTCCCCTCTTCTCTTCTCTTCCCCAAAAGGAAAACTTGGCAAAAAGCAAAAAGGGAAATCCCTACAAAAATCTCTTTCCCAAAAGAAAGTTGAATCCCAAAAAGAAAAATGGTTTATTCCATGGAAAAGAGGGAACAAAGAAAAAATACTCCCAAAGGGAGACCCTCTATGAAAGAAAAGAAAAAAGTAGCCAAAAGCTCAAAAAGAGTAGTTTTCTGCCTCTTTGCCTCAAACCACAGGACACTCCAGAAGGGACCGTGGTGATTCTTTTCCCATCCCTGCGACTTATCCCAAGTGAAGAAAGGTTCATTTCAAAGAATCCTAAAGTAAAAATAGGATTTGCTTACTTGAATCTCATTTTGTTTGAGAATTAGATGTCTGAGTAAGGCGTAGGAATTTTGAAATATTGCTTGATTTTCATATAAAACCTCCGCTAGATTAGCAAGTGTCAAGACTCAAGTGAAGGGAAACACGAAAAGCTGAAAATCCTTAAGATTGGAGCTAAAAGGAGTTTTTCTCTTTCAAAAACAAATTTAGAAAAACCTCGAACATCAAGCAACTTAAGACCTGCTCACTTGGTGCAACAGATCTTCATAAGACTCCCAAGTTCAACCATTCCATTAAGTCTCTAGGAAACCCTACTTCCTAGCATATCATTCCATGCCATTCATTCATATGTACACGCATGGACACTTACACAATCCCATTTAGGACTAGCACCACATTAGGTAAAGTCCCCTTTGGCAAAATCCCCTCTTATTGGGCACAAAGAAAAAGTTTTTTTCAAAAACTGGGACGATCCCATATTCTCGAGGATGAATCCAGGGAGAAATCAAACAGGGGTGTTGTCTTCTTCTCCATTATCCAAATAAATTTGGATAATACCAAAGAGGGGCATCTGTAAACACCCCAAAATCAAACGAATTTCAAAAACAAACATCTGGTTTGAAAATCCATTTCAAAACCAGATTCTGGAGTTTTCGAAAACTCATGAGCTGCAAAAGCTTTAAACTTTTGTTTCAAACCCCGTTCAAATTGAAAATTTCTCAAACTCGAGCCAAGTCCCAATTTTGTAAAAGCCCAAATCCAACAAGTGGAGCCTGATCAAAAGCAGCCTCAGAAGCAGGTTCAAAAGCCTAGAAAGCACCCTAGCTTGATAAAAGCAGGATCAAAGGGCGAAAAGAAAGCCCAAGATAGAAGCAGACTTCAAGCCCAGAGCATCAAATGCCAAGCCAAGAACATTCACCAAAATAGCAGAAATCCAAGCTTGAAACAACAATAATCAAGTGAAACGGAGTCCAGAAAGGTGAGAAGGAGTTCGGACGACAAAGCTGGGGAAAACCAGCACAAGACGAAGCATTGATGAAGCTAGGGCCCACACAAACCGTCTGTCTCGAAACGCCAAGAAGGACTGAAGAAACAAAAATTTGGATTGGATCTAGACCCAAATATCCAGATCCAGACCCAAATAGTATTTAGATCGGATTTGGATCTCAAAATCCAAATCCAAGATCCATATCCAAGACCCACCTCATTTGCCTATAAATAAAAGTGAAGGGGTGCCCACAAGATCACGTGAAATCTAAGAGGGCTTGGAGAGAGATTGCATAAAGTAGGTGAGAGAAAATTGGTGTGCTAGATATTTTCAAGTGGGCTAGCCTTGTGGGCTTGATCAAGGACATGGGTTCAAGCCTTGTATGAACCTAGGCTCAAATCAAAGTTCACGTGAAATCCAAGAGTGCTTGGAGAGAGATTGCATAAAGTAGGTGAGAGAAAATTGGTGTGCTAGATATTTTCAAGTGGGTTAGCCTTGTGGGCTTGATCAAGGACATGGGTTCAAGCCTTGTATGAACCTAGGCTCAAACCAAAGGGCTGCATCAACTTGAAGAGGGGTTGCACAAGGGTTGCACAAGGGCGTGGAAGCACGGGCTAGGCGTGGTGGACCGACTCCAAGAGGTAGGTCTCTCAACCTCACCCTAACCTAGCCTAAACCACCTAACCCACCTCACTAAACCTAACCCTAAACTAGCCTAGACCTAGCCCCTCTCATCTAAACCGACCTAAAACTCCCCTAACCCACCTAAACCTAAGCCCAACCGAGTGCAACTGCACTCGGTTTTGATCCCCTTTCCATACCACCCCATCACACCCTATCACCGCCCTACCTAGCGCCCAGCTCCAACCCATCTCACCCTCCTGCTGCACCTTCCCATCCAACCTCCCTGCACCGGCTCCCATCACACCACCGCCACCTTAGCACCCCACTAACTCCAGCACTCGACTACCTTCCCTACCGCACTCGCGCCTGCCATCACAACACCCGGCACCGACACCACACTCCATGCGCCTATCGTGACCCAGCGCCTAGCACCTGTCTCCCTGCCACATCCCACGCGCTACTGCCGCAACACCCCAATACCCGCCGCGCTGCATCCCAGTGCCAAACTCCCACACCCCCTACCATCTCATTGCCTTACCACCCAAACACCATCACTCCCTAGCGCCCCCAACACCCGGTTGCTTGTGACTTACCTTAGCCTAGTTCCCAACTGCAGCCTTCCCCTTAGGGCCGACTAGAACCAGTCCCACTTAGGCCGTGACTTGGCTTAGCCAGCCCGCACCTAAGACCCACACTTAGGCCGTGACTCGCCTTAGCCAGCCCGCACCTAAGACACTCACCCTAACCGTGACCTACCTCCAGCCGAACCTAGGTCCTTCCTAAGTCTAAACACCCAAGCCTCTCCCAAGCTCAAACTCACGTCAATAACCCCACCTAGGGAGATCCGTCTCTTGGCTGCCAAGGTGGACAAAAGCCCAAGCACGAGTGAGAGGAAAAGTCATCCACTTGTAAGTGTTTAAATTCGGTTTTTACCTTACTCCTTTTAAAATTCAATTCAATTCGATACGGGGTTGTAATAATGGAGCGTAGTCTCCCCCTGAAATGTAATATTGGTGCTTGATACACGAAGCACACACGTACACTTGAGCCATATTGCTCATAAACGTACACAACACACCCACATGCACTTGAGCCTTTCCGCTCTTAATTGCACACTATTGCACACACATTGAGCCTTCACTCTTAAGCTAAAGACTTTAGTGAAAGCTGTGAGTTGCAATTCAATTTAGGTTGTTACATTCATGTCGTGTGAGTTTGTCATTTAAATTTCACACTCGTACCCAAGAAGTACTCGAGCACTTGCTCTACACCTCCACGCATATTTTGGGCCTTTGTTGCTCATAAGATATAGCATATCTATATACTTTCCAGTTGCGTGGGTTGTTACATTCATGTCATGTGAGTTTGTCATTTAAATTTCACACTTGCACCCAAGAATTACTTGAGCACTTGCTCCACACTCTCACGCACACGTTGAGCCTTTGTTGCTCATAAGATATAGCATACTTCTATATTTTCCAGTTGTGTGAGTTTTACATTCAAGTTGTGTACGCACTTACATTTTCGGGTGGTTCAATTCCAGTTGTGTGAGTTGGCTTTCCATTTACACACCAAGAGCACTCACTCACAATTGAGCCTTCCCGCTCTTACTATATACTTATATTTCAATTTCGGCAAGTTCAATTCAAGTCATGTGAGTTTGTCATTTAAATTCTACACTACACACTTGCATGCATTGAGCCTTTCCGCTCTTAAATATATAAGTATATTTCAATTATGCAATTTACATTCAAGTCGTGTGAGTTGCTTTCAAGTTCGGGTATTTCCCTTCAGCTGCGTGAGTTGCACTTTCATTCGGGTATTTACATTAAGTTGTGTGTGTGAGTTGCTTTCAATTCGAGCTTAGATGACCTCATCATATCAAACCCGAAAAGTATTTGTGCATCCTTGCATTCGCGCCTTTTCAAAGAGGAAACCCCGAATCTACGCTCAAAACTCGCTGAATTTAGGCCACTTGACGCACACACATCCGTTCTAAATAGCTTAAAAGCTCAAAGACTTGAAATCGTCAACCCCCGTAATAAAAACTGCAATTTAGGTATACAATCATCGAAACATTTACTTTTTCTTTCAAAAGTATACATTTGTTTAGATCAAAGGTTTTCTAAGTGCTTAAACTGACCCTTGAGCACCAGTTCAAGAAGGTTTCAAGCGAAAAGATCCCACTTACTCACAATCGCCTTTGAAAACGTTAGATATTTCGAAAAACTTTGCTAGCTTGAGCAAGCTAGTTGGCACGACTCTAAAAGTGACGTAAACTCGAAAAGGTTCACTTCCGATCTCAAGAACCAGGAGTGAGAATTTTTGTGCTTACAATACCCTACACCAAAAGGTTAAAGTGGTTGAAACGGTAAAGTCTAACTCGCATAGCAAAATCAGGTCACCCATGCAAATAAAAACTAGGAATGAAACTCAGTATTTTTCAAAAACAATATTTTAAGATTTCATTAAGCTTGATGTTTTCAAATATAAAAGAAATAGTTTTAAAGAAAATGTTTGAAACCATACCTGTCATATATTAAACTCAAATTAGAAAGAGGCAAAATTCCCCGCAAAGAAGAGATGGTAAGAACCAAAAGGGTAACGACCAAGCACCTGCCCATTTTGGCATTGTTGGATAAGGTAACCTGGCATTTTAAATCCTGGTATTAAGCAAGTAGTCTAAGGTGGCTGTGAAGAGAAAGGAAGGTCAGCATGCAAGAAGGATGGTTGACATCTAAGAAGGAAAGTCGGCATCCAAGAGAAAGGAAAGTTGGTGTTCAAGAAAGAAAAGTCAGCATCTAAGAGGAAGAAAAGTCGGGGTTCGAGAAAGGAAAGTCGGCATCCAAGAGAAAGGAAAGTTGCCTAACTGGGCAAGATATGAGCAACTATTGGCTTGCTAATTTCAACATTATTGGACCAACCTACTTACCATACACAACCATTAGTGCTCGATTTGGTAAGTCATCAAGCCATAGTCTGGCTGATTTCACCATAAGAAGGCATGATGACTTGCGATGGGTTGCATCAATGCTCAATTTGGTAAGTCATCAAGTGATGGGTTGGTCGGTTTCAACATGACAACAGAAGTCTACTTATCAGTGCAAAGTCTTGCCGAATTTAGCAAGATTAAACAAAAGAACTTACCATCCCAAGCCTTGTCGACTTCAACATGGAAGGAACAAGATTTGGTAACTCACCATGTCATGGGCTCGACGATTTCAGCATGACAGCAATAAGGCAGCCTTGGTGCCCAATTTGGTAAGTCATCTAGCCACAAGCCTGGCCGATTTCAGCAAGGTGGAAGTGTACAACTTACCATCCTAAGTCCAACCATGAGATGAGCTATGGTATGGCCGAATTCAATAATATGGAACTGGCCCAACCAATTTCAGCAATATTAGGCCACTTACCATTTCAAGTCCTGGCCGGTTTCACCATGACCTGATTTGGCAGCCATAAAGAGGCAACTTGCTACATACCAAACCTAAACGATTTCAGCCCAATTTAGCAGCTTACCATACCAAGTCTCACCGAATTTAGCAAGTGGACAGGAGCAACATGGATACCTGATTTGGTAGGCCATTAAACTCAAGCCTGGCCGGTTTCACCATGACCTGATTTGGCAGCCATAAAGAGGCAACTTGCTACATACCAAACCTAAACGATTTCAGCCCAATTTAGCAGCTTACCATACCAAGTCTCACCGAATTTAGCAAGTGGACAGGAGCAACATGGATGCCTGATTTGGTAGGCCATTAGACACTCAAGCCTGGCTGGTTTTAATAGGTTTTGAATAAGGCAACTTACCATATTGCATTGGGTAAGTTGACTTACAAGGAGCAGTAGCAAAAGAGCATTTAACTATAAAAGGGCCCTTGAAGGGGGTTGATAGGGCATCGACCAACACCGAATTCCATAAACCAAGAATCAATCTCACAATCATCCAGCAATCGATCTCACATTGATCTCATGATCATCCAAGATCTCACGATCATCCAAAATCAACTGATATATCAACCAACAACATCAAGCATCAATCCTTCAATTCATGATCCAAGGAGGAATTTGTGAGCAGCAAGAGGGAGAGAATGGGAGGGAGAGAATGAGAGAGAGAGGAAGAGCGAAAGAGAGAAAGAAGGAGGAGGAGGAGGCTCTCAACTACTGGCCACATTCATGGATTACATGCTATGTGTTTGATTTTCAATCCTTTCTATTCCGATATAAAATATAAGATCGTATACCTCCTAATCTCCTTTATGTTTATTATATAATTATAATTTCATTCATTTTAAGTTGCTGTGAAAAGTGAAAATCCGTTTTCTACACTCTACACTCATCTAAAAACTGAAAATCATATCCTATGATGAAACCTTAGTGATTCTTGCAACCTTTCAAACCCATTTTACTTGATACAATATGGTTCATCTTGGCCGTGTATATGTACTTGAATTGCCTCTTTTGATTTGAACTGATTCATCACGAGGTTGACCCCATCTTATCCATGCATTTGAATTTAAATGAACCATCTGGTGAAGCTTGATTTAATCCACAATTCTAATTCAATCCACCCGTGATCTTTATCTGTTTCTGATAGGCTTCAATATGGATAGGCTTCTGACTTGGTCTCTCCTTCACTTTTTGGAATTGGTCTCGATTCGGATTGGGATTGGGTCTCACCTGTTTGTCTGATTTGTTTCGAAATCCATGGGCTTTTTAATTTGAATTTAAAACCTTTATTTTGACATGTTTCTAAAAGATTTGAACTTTTAAAAAGTTTTAAATTGTGGGGCTTTTTGAAATTAGGAGTTTAGAAAAATTTTAAATTTTGGGTGTTTACAGATGCCTCTCTTTGGCATTAATCCAAATTTATTTGGATAATGGCAAAGAAGAAAACACCCTTTATAGATTTACTTCTCAAATTATTCTTGAGAATATAAACCATCCTTCATTTCATAAACTACCTTTTCCATGAATTATAGAGGAGGGATTTCAGCCAAAGGGGACTTGACCTACATGGGGTATGTCCTAAACATGATCATGCATGAACGACTTTGAATGTGCCCGGTCTGATTTCTTTCCCTTAGATTACGAAACAGATAGTGACAATGAGATACCGAACTTTCATCGGTATGATGGCATGGGGGATCCTAGATCCCACCTGCAACTCTTTTCCCGTCAAGCCCACAAAAAGAAGAAGGACTCGACAAAGTGGATATATTGGTTTCCTCTTTCCCTCAAAGGTACTGCTTCAAAATGGCTTGCTTCCTACGATTTAAGCCAGTTTGCAACTTTCGAAGAGTTAGCGAATTGTTTTATGCAAAGGTTTGCACATAACATGGAAGTAACGCCGACTTTAAACACTTTGATGGATACCAAACAGGCATCGAATGAGGATGTGGACACATTCATCATTCGATGGAGGTCCCTTCTGGGGCAAGTAAGAGAGTCAATTTCAGAAGAATATACAGTAATCCTCATCCTTATAATTTCAAAGCTGAATTGAAAACTCTTCTCTCTTTATATAAAATATCGACTTTCTATAAGTTGATCAAGAAAGCCTCCCTCTTTGAAACAAATCTGAAAAAGGGAGTCTACGATCACCTATGGAAAGGAAATATTATGCAAAAGTCATGTTTGGAAAAACCCAGAACTTACGAGTTACCCACAATGGACAAAGGGGTAAAACCCCAAAAAGTTGCAAACGTCCGAGTGGATCCAAGCCCGGCGAGAACTTCCAAAAATTTTGAAAAAAAAAAAAAAGTTCCAAAAAACTTTTGAAAAATGGGAGTATACCCCACTGGGGTAACCTGTTTCAGAGGTCCTTAACCTCTTACTTGCCTAAGAAATGATCATACTCCCTGAAATTCCTGAGGGAACCACTTCCAAAGGTAGGTTTTTAAATCGTTTTTGCAAGTATCATCGGCTCAAAGGCCATGATACAAACCAATGTTTCTCCCTTCTCAATAAAATCGAGAACTTGATAGCGTAGGATCGGCTCCAGGTCACTGAAGAACCAGAGCCTTCCCAAGCTATATTCAAAGAACCCTTCCCCAATCACGCAAGCACTAGTGGGAAGGAAAAAGAGGTATGTGCTTTCTCGACTTCGAAAAGTCTAGTGCATCCATCACATTCTGGTTTTACTACTTGTGCATCATCTCTCATCATTTATAAGAATAATGCCCAAGTAGTAATCCAGGGAGCGCTTAGAGTCCCGCCCCCAGTTAGAACCATTTTAGAAATTCGAGGTGCTCCAAGGCACTCAAATAGAGCCACAATAGGCACGAGCCTTAGGCAAAGTGTAGGGGAAGTGACCAGGTCCGGGAGGATCTATCAACCCCAACACTTAGAAAAAATGGCTAAAAAAGTGGTCAGTATCCTTGGCCCTTCAAAAGCACGCATTCCTAAGGTCTCGCCAAAAATGGACAAAGGTCAAATTGTTTTAACAACATATGATTTCAAAAATCATCTTTCTAAGATCCCAATAAACATGTCCATCCTAGAGCTGATACAAACCTCATATAGGCATAGGCTTGTTTTAGAAAAAATCTTAGAGAGAGCCAAGGTTAACTCAAGTATAACCCCTGAGTCCTTGTCAATTCAAGTGGCGTCTATAGGTACAAAAATGCCCATCGTGTTCTCGGAAGATGAGATAGAAAGACCGTATGAAACCCACAACCAGGATTTGCATATCGAGGTAGTTTTGAATCACTATCCTCTCGACAAATGCTTAGTTGATGGGGGAGGAGGTCTCAACATCCTTCCACTCCACGTGGCATATCAAATCGGAGTCACCTTGACTTCCGTAAACCCAAGCTCCATCGTAATCATTGGATAAGATGGGAATGCATCTAGACCGTTGGGAGCCGTAGAGTTACCCATAGAAACGGGGGGTATAGCCCACATGGGGGTGTTCCATGTCTTAGACATACACCCCCATTACAGCCTATTGCTTGGAAGACCCTGGATACATAGCCTTCGTGCTGTGCCATCCACCTTCCAGAGGTGTGTGAAAATCCCCTACGAAGACCAGATTGTGGTAATTCTAGGTGAAAACCATCCTCAACTTCAGGGAATTCAAAATTTCCCTTTCTTGTCAGGACACTAAGCCTATGAGGACAACCTTGGAAAGCCCTTGGTCGAGACACCAAAGCTCGTCCTCCAAAAACCTAAGAAGGTCGTGTATATCAAAGGGCAGCCCAAGGCTTGCCCGCCCAAAACCATAACCATCCTAGGGAAGACCAAGTGTCGACTATTTTCAAAACCCTAGATAAGAAACCATTCATGCATGACATGGACGATAGCAAGTTCCAAATATATCAAAACCTTTCAAAAAACAAAAAATCGTAGAACATGCTATTGAACATGGGGTACATGCCATATCAAAGTCTAGGGACCCAAAACCAAGGTTGCCTCGAGCCCATAGTGCTAATTGCAAACCCAAGCCAATATGGGATAGGCTACATTCCAAAAATACTACTAGAACCACCACCTATGACCACCTAGGTCAAGGGTGCCATGGAACCTATGAAAGCCGAAACCTATGATTTAGACCTCTTATTTAGAGTCTAATTTGTGGCATTTTCCATTGTAGGTATGATGTAAGATCCCTCCTTAAACCAAAAACCAAAAAAATTGCAAATTCTCAAAATACAAAAACAATTTGAAAAATCTCAAAAACCAAAAACATTAGAAATTTGTGAAAAATCCAAAAAAGTTATAGTTTGTATAGCTCCAAGTATCTTTTCTTTGCAAAAGACCAAAAAAATCGAAAAATTAGAAAATTGCAAAAACAAAACCTTGTGTATACCAGCTCCTGGTAAAAATTTGGAAAAAACCAAGGATTTTGAAGAAATCGTCTTCATAAAAGGACCCAAGTCTTCAAAACCAGGTATTTGCAAAAATCATGCATCCACTCCAAATTCCCTAGGATTTAGGATTCTCGAGAATGATCAAAGCCCGAAAGAGGATCCCCTTCTCCCTGAGGAGGATCCCACTTTCGAGCTTCCCGAGTTTAACAAAATCCTTGATTTTGAAAAACCTTTGAATTCTGTAGGAGGAGATTTCATAGAAATCAACTTAGAGAATGAAACAAAACCCAAACACATTAAGATAGGCACATGCTTGCATGAGCATGAAAAAGCATCATTCATTGCATTCTTGAAAACCTATATCGATATGTTTGCATGGACTTACGAAGACATGCTAGGAATAGACCCAAAAGTGATAGAGCATTGTCTTCCCCTAGATCTAGAATCAAAACCCATAAAACAAAAGCTTAGGAAGATTCACCCGAATGTCCATTCGCAAGTAAAGGAGGGTTTAGAAGATCTGCTTAAAGCTGGTTTTATAAAACCCATTGCGTATTCTGATTGGCTTTTCAACATTGTTGTAGTTCGAAAATCCAATGAGAAAATACGAATTTGCATAGATTTCAGAAATTTGAACAAAGCCACGCCAAAGGATAACTTTCCTTTGCCAAATATTGATTTGATAGTCGATAGTATTGCAAATCATGAAATATTTTCTTTTATGGATGGCTACTCGGGTTATAATCAAATCAAATTAGCCCCAAGAGACCAGGCTAAAATTGCTTTTACCACACCCTGGGGCACGTACTGCTATACAATCATGCCCTTTGATTTGAAAAACGCTGGTGCCACATACCAAAGAGCCATGACCATGATCTTTCATGATTCATGAGCTCTTAGAGGTGTATGTGGATGATCTCTTGGTGAAGTCAAAAACCCGAGATACACATATCGAATCTTTGCAAAACGTTTTTGAAAGATTAAGGCTTTATAAGGTGAAACTAAACCCTCAAAAGTGCATCTTCGAAGTAGAATCTGACATACTTTTAGGTTTTATGGTAAGCCAAAGGGGCATTGAAGTCGACCCCTCTAAGTGTCGAGCCATGATAGATATGCCTCCACCCTCCAATTTAACTCAAATTCGAAGCCTCCAAGGTCGCCTCCAATCAATTAGAAGGTTTATTTCGAACCTCGCTACAAGATGTGAACCTTTCAACAAACTTTTAAGAAAAGGAGTGAAATTTGTGTGGGACGATGATTGCCAAAAAGCTTTCGAAAGATTAAAGGCGTATTTGGTTAATCCTCTTGTTTTAAACCCTCCAAAGCAAGGAAAACCTCTTTTGCTTTATATTTCTGTGCATGCGAATGCATTGGGTGCCTTATTAGCTCAATATGAGGATGATACCCATAAAGAGTATGCCATCTACTATATTTCGAAAACTCTATTGGCTTATGAACGAAATTATCAAGCCATGGAGAAGACGTGCTTGGCCTTGGTATGGGCCTACCAGAAATTCCGACACTATTTCTTGGATCATGAGATCTGGATAGTGTCTAGGCTTGATCCAATCAAGCATCTGTTTGAAAAACCTATCCTCACGGGTAGGCTAGGTAAATGGCAGCTCCTCTTGATGGAGTATGACCTGAAATTCCACCATCAAACCTCCATCAAGGGGCAAGCCCTAGCCGACTATGTGGCTGAATTCCCTTTAGAGGATTCGTATCCCACACTTGACAAAATGCCCGATGAAGGCATCTTTCAAAACCAATTTCAAAATCATATCTTATCAAATTGCTTAAGTAAAAACCAAGTGTGGAAGCTGCACTTCGATGGGGCACGAAACCAAAGAGGGGTTGGGGCAAGAATCATCCTCATATCCCCTAAAAAGGGAGAAATACCCATCGTCATTCGCCTAGATTTTGAATGTTCCAACAATACAGCTGAGTATGAATCCCTCATACAAGGCTTGAAAATTGCGAAAACTCTAGGGGCATTATGCATTGAAGTCTTTGGAGATTCTTTACTTATCATACACCAAGTGTTAAAAATTTGACAAGTCAAAAATGAAAAACTTCTTCCATACCACGATTTGGCCACCAAGCTGGTCGAGTCATTCAAATCGTGTACACTCACACACGTGGGAAGAGAGGATAATGGCATAGCTGATGCCCTCTCATCCTTGGGCTCAGCCCTAAGGGTCGATCCCACTGTGGGAACCTATTCCTTAGAAATATGGCACTCGCCCGCTCCATCCACACACGATCTAGAGATTTGCCAAAACAACACAACTTCCACTGAAAACCCTGGTTTCAAGACATTAAAGAGTTCTTAAAAAATGGAGGATTTTCAGAATATGCTTCATCCAAAGACAAAGCTTTTATTCGAAGGATTTTAACCTAATATCTGATTTTGAGAGGGATTCTTTACAAAAAGAGTTTCATTGGCATCTTACTGAGGTGTGTCGACCTTAAGGAGGCTAGGATAGTAATGCATGAATTCCACGATGGAGAATGTGGAGGGCATGTAAATGCCAATATGATGGCAATGAAAATACTTAGAGCAGGTTATTTTTGGTCCACTCTAAAGCTGGATCGCCATGACCATGTTAGGAAGTGTCACCCATGTCAAGTGCATGGACACGCCATTCATATCCCGTCTTCCACCTTGCATTCCATGGTCAGCCCATGGCCATTCATCATGTGGGCGTTTGACATCATAGAACCAATATTTCTAAGTGCTTCAAACGGGCATAGGTTTATCCTAGCAGCCACTGAATACTTTTCCAAATGGGTTGAAGCTACCTCCCTGACCAATGTTCAGGGGCAACATGTAGTGATATTCATTAAGAAAAATATCTTGGCTCGATTTGGGGTTCCAAAAGGTCTAGTGTCTGATAATGGCACCTCCTTCAAAAACGAGAGGATGGTAAAGTTATGTAACATGTATGGCATAACTCACCACTTCTCATCGCCCTACTACCCTCAAGGCAACGGCCAAGCCAAAGCCACCAATAAGACTCTCATAAGCATTATTGAGAAAACTTTAGAGAAGGGTATGACATGGCATGAGAAGTTGGATGAAGCCTTATGGGCTTATAAGACTTCCATCTGAACTCCCACAAATGCCATGCCATTTGAGTTGGTCTATGGCACAAACGTCATTCTTCCCATTCATACTAAACTTCATTCATTTCATACATCAATTGCACTCGACCTTCCCCTAGAGACGCTACAGCATGCTAGAATGGCCGAGCGTGACTTATTAGATGAGAGAAGGCTCCTTACCATGGATCATGCACATGCATACCGGCAAAGGGTAGCCCAACACTATGAGAAGCATATGAGACCTCGCCACTTCGAAGTGGGAGACCTTGTGCTCAAAATCATCCAACATCGTGGCCCACATCCACTTGGAAAGTGGCGGCCCAAGTGTGATGGTCTTTATGTTGTACGTGGAACTACGACAAACAACGCCTACTGGTTAGTCGATGTTGAGGGTAGGAACTTAGCCGACCCTATGAATGCCCTATATTTGAAAAAATACCATGTGTAGGGTCTAAGCTAAGTCCTATTTCGAAAATATTTTGAGGAAAATCTCCTTTGAAACTTCGTGAGTGAGTATCAAAGTAGATCGTGCAAAACCCTGAATGAGAGACTCGATGCTTGTGAAAAAGCGGAGTTTTCAAAACCAATGGGTTACATTTCAAAATCCTTCTTCTTACAAAAGAGGGTCTGGTTCGAAATAGCAAGATACTTGCAAGTAGTACGTGCTATTTCTAAATAGGTTGATCTAGGATGAATCGAGTAGATCCTTGGGATAAGTCCTTCCCCTCTTCTCTTCTCTTCCCAAAAAGGAAAACTTGGCAAAAAGCAGAAAGGGAAATCCCTACAAAAATCTCATTCCCAAAAGAAAGCTGAATCCAAAAAGAAAAATCGTTATTCTATGGAAAAGAGGGAACAAAGAAAAAATACTCCCAAAGGGAGACCCTCTATGAAAAACAGAAAAAATAGCCAAAAGCTCAAAAAGAGTAGTTTTCTGCCTCTTTGCCTCAAACCACGGGACACTCTAGAAAGGACCGTGGTAACTCTTTCCCATCCCTGCGACTTATGCCAAGTGAAGAAAGGTTCATTCTGAGGAATCCTAAAGTAAAAATAGGATTTGCTTACTTGAATCTCATTTTGTTTGAGAATTGGACGTTTTAAGTAAGGCGTAGGAATTTGAAATATGGCTCGATTTTCTTATAAAACCTCCGCTAGATTAGCGAGTGCTAAGAATCAAGTAAAGGGAAACATGAAAAGATTAAATCCTTAGGTTTGAAGCTAAAAGGAAGCTTTCCTCTTTCAAAAACGAATTTAGAAAATCCTCGAACATCGAGCAACATAAGACCAGCTCACTTGGTGCAGCAGGTCTTCATAAAACTCCCAAGTTCGACCATTCCATTGAGTCTCTAGGGAACCATACTTCCTTGCATGTCATTTCACGCCATTTATTCATATAGGCATGCGTGAACACTTACACAATCCCATTCAAGACTAGCACCACTTTAGGAAAAGTCCCCTTTGGCGAAAATTCCCTCTTACTGGGCACAAAGCAAACGTTTTTCTCAAAACTGGGACGATCCCATATTCTCGAGGACGAATCCAGGGAGAAATTAAACAAGGGTGTTGTCTTCTTCGCCATTATCCAAATAAATTTGGATAATGCCAAAGAGGGGCATCTGTAAACACCCCAAAAATAAAACGAATTTCAAAAACAAACACCTGGTTTGAAAATTCATTTCAAAACCAGATTCTTGAGTTTTCGAAAACCCATGAGTTGCGAAAGCCTTAAATTTTGTTTAAACCCCGTTCAAATTGAATTTCTCAAGTATGGGCCAAGTCCCAATTTTGCAAAAGCCCAAAATTCTACTGGTGAAGCCTGAAGCAAAAGCAGCCTCCGAAGCAGGTTCAAAAGCCCAAAGAAAGCACCATGGCCTGATAAAAGCCAGGATCAAAAGGCAAAAGGAAGGCCTAGGCCTAAAGCAGACTGCAAGCTCAAAGCACCAAAAGCCAAGCCAAGACCATCCACCCAAGCAGCAGAAATCCAAGCCAGAAATGACAAAAATGAATAGAGACGAAGTCTAGAAAGGTGAGAAGGAGTTCGGACGACAAAGTTGGGGAAAACCTAGCACAAGATGGAGTGTTGATGAAAACAAGGCCCGCACAAACCGTTCGTCTCGAAAAATGCCAAGAAGGACTGAAATTTGGACTGGATCTATACCCAAATATCCTGATCCAAATCCAAATAGTGTTTGGATTGGATCTGGATCCCAAATATCCAAGATTTGAGATCCAAAACCAACTAAATATTTGGGTCAGATCTGGATTCCAAAATATCCGAGATCCAAACCCAAATAGTTTGGATCGGATCTGGATTCCAAGACCCAAATCCAAAACCCATATCCAAGACCCACCTCATTTGCCTATAAATAGAGGTGAGAGGGTCCCCAAATGGTTTACACGTGAAATGCTTGGGAGGAGAGAGAGTGAGAGAGACCTAGCCATGTGGGCTCAAGGGTGAGATGGGTTCAAGCCATGTTGGCTAAGTGGGTCTAGACAAGGGTTGCAACCAAGGTGGGCTCGACCAAGGAAGGCTGCAACGAAGGCGTGGACATGGGCTCGACCAAGAAGGACCGGCTCGAAGAGGTAGGCCTCCTAACCCCACCCTAAACCTAGCCTAATCACCTAACCTACCTCCCTAAACCTAACCCCAAACCACCTTAAACCTAGCCTAATCACCTAACCTACCCCACTAAACCCAAACAAGAACCGAAACCAACCCCAAAGCCACCCTAGACACTACCCGACCCACTGTGCCCTAGCGCTGCCTTGACGTGCCCTACGCGCCCCTGCCATGCCAACTCCGCCCTGCGTGCCTTCTCGCGCGCCCTACTAAAGCCCCGAATGCCCTATGCCCTGTTGCGCGCCCCGCGCCCTACTGAAGCCCAGACGCCCTAGCGCCGACCTGCCACGTCTCGCGCGCTCTACAACCACTCCACCCGTGACCTGCTGCTTGCCTTACCTTAGGACTAGCCCATACCTTAGGCTGCAACTTGTTCCTTTAGGCCGACTAGAGCCAACCACGACCACACCCTAACCGTGCCCCATCTAGGCCGTGACTCACCCTTAGCTAGCCCACGCCTAAGACACCCTTTTGCCATGAGCTCTCTTGTAAGCCCTAACTAGGCCTAAGCATCCGGTGTGTCCCTAAGCACACCCGAAACAACACTCTCTCAAGCCCACCTAGGGAGACCCCTCTTGGCTGCCAAGGTGGACCACAAGCCCAAGCACGAGCAAGGAAAAGTCGTCCACTTGTAAGTGTTTAAATTCGGTTTTTACCTTACTCCTCTTAAATTCAATTCAATTTTGATACAGGGTTGTAATAATGGAGCGTGGTCTCCCCCCAAGATGTAATATTGGTGCTTGATACACAAGCACACACGTACACTTGAGCCTTAGCTCTTATCTCGTACACAAGACACCCACATGCACTTAGCATTTCTGCTCTTAGTTGCACACTATTGCACACACATTGAGCTTTCGCTCTTACTCAAAAGACTTTAGTGAAAGCCGTGCAATTTCAATTCCGGGTTGTTACATTCTTGTCGTGTGAGTTTGTCATTTAAATTTCACACTCGCACCCAAGAAGTACGTGAGCACTTGCTCCACACTCTCACGCACCTTTTGAGCCTTTGTTGCTCATAAGATATAACATATTTCTATATTTTCCAGCTGCGTGGGATTTACATTCAAGTCGTGAGAGTTTGTCATTTAAGCTTCCACACTTGCACACAAGAGCACTCGAGCACTTGCTCTACACTCTCACGCACATTTTGGGCCTTCGTTGCTCATAAGATATAGAGTATCTATATACTTTCGAGCTGCGTGAGTTTTACATTCAAGTTGTGTACGTATTTACATTTCGGGTGGTTCAATTCAAGTCGTGTGAGTTGTCTTTCCATTTATACACACACACGAACACATTGAGCCTTTCCGCTCTTATATACTTATATTTCAATTTCGACAAGTTCAATTCAAGTCGTGTGAGTTTGTCAATTAAATTCTACACTACACACACACATGCATTGAGCCTTTCCGCTCTTATATATATAAGTATATTTCATTTATGCAATTTACATTCAAGTCGTGTGAGTTGCTTTCAAGTTCGGGTATTTCCCTTCAGCTGCGTGAGTTGCACTTTCATTTGGGTATTTACTTAAGTTGTGTGTGTGAGTTACTTTCAATTTGAGCCTAGCTCATATCATATCAAACCCGAAGAGAGTTCGTGCATCCTTGCATTCACGTATTTTCAAAGAGGAAACTACGCTCAAATTCGCTCAATTTAGGCCACTTGAAACACACACATCCGGCCTGAATAGCTTAAAAGATCAAAGACTTGGATATGAACAACCCCGTAATAAAAGCTGCAATTTAGTCAAACAATCGTCGAAATACTTGCTTTTTCTCAAAAAGGTTCATGTTTGTTTGAAATCGAAGTTTTCTAAGCGCTGGAACTGACCCTTGAGCACCGGTTCAAGAAGGTTTCAAGCGAAAAGATCTCGCTTGTCTACAGTCGCCAAAAAGTCAGATATTTCCAAAAATCTTCACTAGTTTGAGTAAGCTAGCTGGCACGCCCTTAAAAGTGACGTAAACTCGAAAAGGCTCGTTTTTGGTCTTGTAAACTAGGGGTGAAGAATTTTCGTGCTTACACTGGCGCTAGGGTATGTCAAGGCAGCAAGGTGTGTTGCGGGTATGGTAGGGGGTTGGTGCAGTGCTAGGGTTGGCAGGTGCTAGGCTGAAGAGGCTACGGCAGGGGGCTACGGTGTGGCTGGGGGCGGGATGTTGGCGTTGGGGTATGTCAAGGCAGTGAGGTGTGCTGCAGGAGCATGGCAAGGCAGGCTGGCGGGTTATGTTAGGGTGCTGGCCGGGTGTTGGCGCTGCATAAGGTGCAGGCCGGGTGGCAGGTGGGGTGGTTTTGGGGAGTCGGTTTGGAGTGGGGCGGTTTTAGGGAGTCGGTTTGGGATGTGGGGTGGATTGAATGAAGTCAGCTGGGATATGGCTGGATCAAGTGGGGAGCTAGGTGGTATGGGTTAGGTTTTGGTGGTATGGCTAGGTGGTGGGTTAGGTCTTAGGTCGAGTGCAACTAGGTTGTAGCAAAAGGGGTGAGGGTTCGGTTTAGGTGGGGTGTCTAGGGTGAGGTGGTGAAGGTTAGGTCGGCTAGGCGGAAATGGGTTAGGTTTTGGTGGGTCGGCTAGGTGGAGATGGGCTAGGTTAGGTGGATCGGCTAGGTGGAGATGGGCTAGGTTAGGTGGGTCGGCTAGGTGGAGATGGGCTAGGTTAAGGTTAGGTTTAGGCACCTACCTCTTGGAGTCGGTCCACCCATTTGTAGCTTCAAATCCACGCCATTTGCATGTTGGTGCTGTAAACACCCCAAAATCCCACGATTTTCTCAAATTACCTGGTTTTGCAAAAGCAGCTCCAAAGGGCTATTTTGAGTCTAGAAACCCAGGAGCCTTCTAGGCAACCCTGTACATATGTTTAAATCATATATATTTTAAAAATATGTGTTATACAGTTTTAAAACCTTTAAAAAGGTATTTTGAAACCCCGAAAAGCAACTTGGCCTGATGAAAGCAAGACCGAAGAAGCAAAAGAGAGCCTGTACCCGGAGCATATTTCAAGCCTGGCACATCAACTCTCGTATCAAAATCTCGGACATCCAAGCCCCTATTATCAACAAATTTATCAAAATGATCTCCGAAAGGTGAAAAGAAGAGCGGACGACAATGTTGGTGAAGACCCAACGCAAGACGGAATACTGATGCTGTCAGGCCCCGCACAAACCGTACGTTTCGAAATACCATGAAGGAGTCAGAAAATCAGATTTGGATTGGATCTGGACCATATATATCCAGATCCAGACCCAAACATGCATTTGGATTTGGATTTGGATCCAAAGATCCAATCCAATATCCACATTCATGGCCCACATCACCTTCTCATAAATGGAGGTGGGGCCCACAAAGAATTCACGTGAAAAGCTTGGGTAGAGAGAGAGTGGGGGATAAAGTATGAGTGAGAAAGTTGGTGGGCTTGACTTTTGTGTCAAGTTTTGGGTTAATCATGTGGGTTTAGCCTAAGAGTGTGGGTTTAAACTTGTATGCACCTACACCTAACCTGGGACTGCACCAACATGAACCTGGCTGCAACTAGGTCTATGGATTAAGGCCAAGGGGATGCTGTTAAAACCTAGCCCTGAACTAACCCACCTCACCTAGCCATTCCCCCCTAAACCTGACCCAATTCTAGCCACCCTCACCCAAAACCACCCTAACCATACCTAGCCGACCTCACCTAGCTCACCCCACCTAACTAGACCACCTAGACCCTAGCTAGACTAAACCTAACCCCACCTTAACCCACCTAATTAGGCCCTAACCTTTAAATCCCAGCCACCCTAACCGACCTACCCTAAACCACCTTACCACCCTTCCTAGCTGACCTACCCAAACCACCCCACCACCAGCCCACAACATCCTAAATATCTACCCCAAAACCACCCCAACCGACCCCAGCCCATGCCTATAAAAACCCCCCTTTTGGGGCGGGTTTTGGGCTATCTTGGGCAGCTCTCTCACCCCTCTCTCTCCTCTCTCACCTGCCCTCCATTCCACCCCACTTCACTCCCGTACCCCCCAACTGAACCGCTTCCACCGCCATTCCACCCGGCTGCATCTTCCACCTCCACCTCCACTCCACCCGACTGCACTCTTCACCTGGCTGCCACCTTCTTCCAACTCCATTCGACTACCACCTCTTGCCACCACCACAGCAACCACACCCGGTTAGTACCCCCATCTCAGCCCCATGTAACCTGTCTTTCTCTTCCCTTCTTACCCAACCATACCTTCCATCACCCGCCACTGCTGCACCCTAGCCATCTCCCTTACACCCGGCCACTTCACACCCCACATCACCACCTTCCCTCAGCCATCCATCTCAGCCCCCTAGCTACACCTTCACCCTCCAACCTGCAACCACCTAGCTAGCACCCGAACCTGCCCCAACTCACTCAACATCCCCCTTTGTTGCGCCTACCACCCGGCCATCCTCAAGTCTTCATTCGGCTAAGACCCTACTTGGCGCCCACCCGCATCCAAGGAGCTCCCCTTCGGCTGTCCAAGGCGACTCATTAGGCCAAAGCCAAAGCAAGTTACACCCGGACTAGCTACACGTAAGTGCCTAACTCGGTCCTTATTATGAACTTGCTTACATTTAATTGAATTTGATACGGGGTTGTAATAATGGAGCGTTGTCTCCCCCCGCTTGTAATAATGTGGTTTGGCACACCCACACACACGTGCACTTGAGCCATTTTGCTCTTAGCTACACACGATTTTGGCACACACACGGGCCTAATCAGCCCTTAAGATATAGTTATAATTATGTATATTAAGTTGCGTGGGGTTTAATTTAAGTTGTGTGCGTGGTCTTTCAATTTCCACACTCACACACATTGAGCTTTCGCTCTTATTCCCAAGACCCTAGTAAGGGCCGTATTGCAATTTCCCTTGGGTGTTTTAATTCAAGTTGTGTGAGTGGTCTTTCAATTTTCACACTCACACACATTGAGCTTTCGCTCTTACTCCCAAGACCTTAGTAAAGGCCATATTGCAATTTCGTTTTGGGTGTTTAAATTTAAGTCGTGTGCGTAGCATTTCAATTCTACACTCACACACATTGAGCTTTCGCTCTTACTCCCAAGACCTTAGTCAAGGCCATATTGCAATTATATTTAGGTTTTATTACAAGTCGTGTGAGTTGTCTTTCAATATACACACAACACCCACGCACACATTGGCGACCTTCGGGCCCATATATATTATAAGTATTTCCCTTCGGCTATGTCTTTAAGATTTGGGTTTTAAGGTTCAGCTGTGTGCATAGTCTTTTCATATATACACGACACACACTTGCACAATTGAGCCTTTCCGCTCTTAAGATATGCCGTATTTCCCTTTTGCAATTTCCCTTTTGCAATTTACATTAAGTCATTTCCCTTCCGCATAGTCTTTCAATTCGGGTTTTCCCTTTGGAGTTGTGTGAGTTTGCATTGCATATATGCCATACCACGAGTTAGGACGCATATTGCATCAAAGCAAGCCCCACACTCCCGTGCAAAAATCACCCAACTTAGGTCACTTGCGCACACACCTAGTTGGCCTTAAAAAGCTTAAAAAGAAAGACATAGGCACGTGCAAATCCCACGTGAAATAAAACTTGTAATCGTACAAACAAAGCCCAAACATTTCGGATATTTTTCAAAGAGATTTGATTTAAAGGACTTTGCCAAGCGTACAGACTGACCCTTGCGCATCGGTGCAAGAAGGTCTGCGACGAAAAGAGCTCACTTGCTCATAGTCGCCCCGATAGAAGTCAGATTTCAAAAACTTTCTTCGCTAGCTTAAGCAAGCTAGCTGGCATGCCCTTTTGTTAAATACGACTTAGACACATGAAAAGGTTTACTTCAGGCCTAAGAACCAGAAGTGGGAATTTTCCGTGTCTACAGGTGCAACCCTTTGGTTAGGTCTAGGTCCATACATGGCTTGAACCCACACCCTTTATCAAGCCCACATGGCTAGCCTACTTGAAAATATCAAGCCCACCATTTCTCTCTCCTACTTTATGCACTCTCTCAAGCTCCCTAAATGGATTTCACGTGAGTTTATGGCACCCCCTTAGCTCTATTTATAGGCAAATGAGGTGGGTCTTGGGTATGGATCTTGGATTTGGATTTTGAGATCCAAATCCAATCCAAACACTATTTGGGTATGGATCTAGATATTTGGGTCCAAATCCAATCCAAATTTTCATTTCTTCAGTCCTTCTTGGCGTTTCGAGACAGGTAGTTTCTGCGGGCCCTGGTTTCATCAATGCTTCGTCTTGGGCTGGATCTTCCCCAACCTTTTCGTTTGAACTCCTTCTCACCTTCTGGACTTCGCTTTATCTGAATCTTGGGATTCCGAGCTTGGTCTTGGATTTTTGATACCTTGCATTTCATACCCTAGGGTTGAAATCTGCTTCTGGCCTGGGCTTTACTTTTTGGTCCCGAATAATGGCTTTGACCCTCTGTCGGGCTTTTCTTCGAACGGGCTTCAACTTTCCTTTTCTTTCTTGCTTTGGCCTTGAGATGGCTTTTTAAGTTTGAGAATTTCAAAATATGGCATTTTTGGGGTGTTTACAGACTTACACTTTTCCTAACTCGAGTTCGGGATTTAGCTAGGTCAAGTCCACCCCAACCCCAATGTGGTTCGGCTAGGTGCAGCTCTTAGTGCAGCCCACGTCCAAGGGAGATCGGCCCAAGTCAATGCCACCCAAGTGGTGTAGCCGAGGTGATGCAGCCAAGGTAGGTTCGAGAGGTGCAGCTCCAAAGTTGGTTCAAGTGAAGGTTTGTAAACACCCTAAAAATTACATGTTTTTCAAAACTCCCAAAACTTCAAAAGCCAGCTCAAGGCCAAAAACCCAAATTTTGTAAAGCAACTGAAACAAACAGGTGAAACCTGATAAAAAAGAACCTCAAGAATGGGTCAAAATGCAAAGGTTCAGCCCGTTCGGTTGAAAACAAGGCCGAAAAGCGAAACGAGCATCTAGGCCAGAATTAGACTTCAGCCCTAAAACATGAAAGACGAAGCCAAAGCCCCGATAAAGTTGTCAGAGATAAAACCCCAAGCCTGTGAAATAAAAAATCAGATGAAACAAAGTTCAGAAAGTGAGAAGCAGGTCGGACAAGAAGGCTGGGAAAAACCCATCCTAAACGGGTCACCGAGGAACCGGAGCCCGTTCAAAACCACCCGACTCAAACACCAAAGGACGACAAAAGAAAGAAATTTTTTGAATTTGATATGGACAAAAATATCCAGATCCAAATCCAGATCCAAATAGTAATTGGATCGGATGTGGATCTCAAAATCCAGATCCAAGACCCACCCCTTGGCCTATAAATAAGACCAAGGGGGGGGAGAAAAAGTTCACGTGAAATCAAAAGGAGGCTTGGGGAGGGCTTGTAAAGTAGGAGAGAGAAATGGTGGGCTTGACTTTTGGGGGTGGGCTAATGGGTTCAAGCCATGTTGAACCTTGACCTAGCTTAGGGTTGCAACAACAAGGTGGAGTGGACCTAGCTTGGGCTGCAAACACGGATGAAAATGGTGGACTCGACTACAAGAGGTAAGTCCCTAAACCTAGCCTAGACCTAGCCATTACTTGACCCAACCACCTAACCGAACCCTTACCTTGAGCCACTACACTTAACCTAGCCACTACCTAACCCACCTTGTCCTAGGCTACCTATTCCCACAAAACCCAGTTACAAAACCGAGTGCACCTGGCACTCGGCCTGCCTTGGTTGGCCTATCTCCCCACCAAACCGAGCCTTGGTTCAACCCTCACCAACACATCACCCACCAAGAACCGAGTGCACCTTGCACTCGGTCTGACCCACATCACACACCCTCTTCGGCCAGGTCTTGTTGGCCTGCACCCTAACCCAGTCGAGTGCACCTTGCACTCGGCCAAATCTTGTTGGCCTGGACCCTGACCCAACCGAGTGCATCTAGCACTCGGCCAAGCCTTGCTGGTTTGCACACACTTACCACACCCTAAAACCCAGCACAAAACCACACCTAACCCAGCCACCAAAACCGAGTGCACCTTGCACTTGGCTTGAACCACATCAACCTACCAAAACCGAGTGCACCTAGCACTTGGTTTGACCCACAAAAACCACCGCTCGGCTGGCCCTTTGCTGGCTTATCTCCCCACTTGACCAACCCACAGCACACAAACCGAGTGCACCTGGCACTCGGTCTGCACCCATCCAGCACCCACAAACCGAGTGCACTTAGCACTCGGTCTGCACCTAGCCAGCACCCACAAACCGAGTGCACTTGGCACTCGATCTGCACCTAGCCAGCACCCACAAACCGAGTGCACTTGAAACTCGGTCTGCACCCAACCAACACCCATAAACCGAGTGCACTTGGCACTCGGTCTGCACCCAGCCACCAGGCCTTGTTGGCCTGCACCTCACCCACCAAGAAAGAGTGCATAAGTGCACTTGGTCTTACCCACATCACCCAGTCACTAGGCCTTGTTGGCCTGCACCTCACCTAGCCGAGTGCATCACTCGGCCAGGTCTAGTTGGCCTACACTAAGCCACGACACCCCACCAAGCCTACCCCTTTGTTGGCCTATCTCCTGTCCAAAACCGAGCTCTTGGCTCGACCCAAAATCAGGCCAAGACACCACTCGGCCTACCCCCTTTGCTGGCCTATCTCCTGTCCAAAACAGAGCCAAACCGTGCCCCCTGTGCTGCCCCCAAAAACAAAACCTTGGTCGGCTAAGCCTGGCCGCACCTTGGCCACAACGAGCCCTTGGCTCGACCTGCCCCCAAAACTTGAACCAAGCTAGGTGCGAACTGCACCTAGGTCACCCCTCCAAACCCAAACTAGCTAGGTGTTGGCTACACCTAGCTCGTTCCCTTGGAACTAAAACCTAAACCAATTCGGCTAGGTGCTGGCTGCACCTAGCTTATCCCCTTGAACTCAACTAACCCCTAGCTCACACCTAGACAAAACCCAACCTTGTCTGCACCTCTTTCCTAAACCAAACCAAACCAAAACCCACTTACCCCCTAACTGAAACTGAACCTCATGCTGGCCTAGCTCAACCGAACCTTGCTAAGCCCTTGACTCGTCAGCTTGTTGCGCCACCTGCAACTAAAAACCAGTTCAGCTGAACCAAGTCATGAACTGAACCCCATCCTTGACCCACTTGACTAGCCACACCTCCAACCTGGCCGGCTGCACCCTTGGCCAGCCTTGTCGCCCCACTCCCAACTTGACTTACCTCTTGGATGCACATTACCGAGGCTCGCCACTAGAAGGGGCTTACCCCTTGGTTGCGACATGAAGATGCTTTGACCCGGGTTCAACACAAAGAAGGTAGATTCAACCTTGCTAAATCCCGAACTCAAGTTAGGAAAAGTGTAAGTCTTTCAAAATGTATTTCAAGTCGCTTTTCCTATTCAATTCAATTCGGAACGGGGTTGTAGTAATGGAGTGAAGTCTCCCCCCAAGATGTAATATTTGTGGATGAAACACAACCACACACGTGCACTTGAGCCTTCTCGCCCTTAACTGCACACAAAGATACCCACGTGCACTTGAGTCTTTTCGCTCTTATATTGCACACGATTGCACACACATTGAGCCTTTCCGCTCTTAAGCTAAACGTATATACTTCAATTTGGGTATTTACTTTGGTGAAAGCTGTGTGAGTTGCACTTATATTCCGGGTGGATTTACTTTCAAGTTGTGTGAGTTGCAATTTCAATTTCACACAAGATCACCCACGACCACTCGAGCCTTTCCGCTCTTCACACTCACACACATTGAGCCTTTTCGCTCTTAAGCAAAACGTATATACTTCAATTTGGGTATTTACTTTCGTGAAAGCTATGTGAGTTGCACTTACGTTCCGAGTATTTACTTTGGGAAAGTCGTGTGAGTTGCACTTACATTCCGGGTATTTACTTTGGTAAAGTCGTGTGAGTTGCACTTACATTTCGGGTATTTACTTTTGTGAAAGTAGTGTGAGTTGCAATTACATTTCGGGTGGATTTACTTTTAAGTTGTATGAGTTGCAATTTCAATTTCACATGAGAAGCACCCACGAGCACTCGAGCCTTTCCGCTCTTTACACTCACACACATTGAGCCTTTTCGCTCTTAGGATAAAGCATATATATATTTTCAAGTCGTGTGAGTTTACTTTAGTGGAAGTAGAGTTGCATTTCCCTTTGTGTGGGTTTACTTAAAGTCGAGTGAGTTGCAAATTCAATTTGGGTGAGTTCGCATCATTGCTCTCAAAAAGCCCAAAAAGAATTTCTGCATCCCTGCATTCACTCGCTTTCAAAAGCTCTTGGATCCTCGCTCAAACCATGTTGAAAATAAGCCACACATTCACACACATATCAGGCCTAAATAGATAAAACTCATAAAGAGTTAGGGTCGTCTAGCCTTCGTAATAAAAACTACAAAAATGCACAAAATCAAATCCTTTCAAAAACACTTATTGTTCAAGTAAGTTTGAAGTTGAAATTGTTTGAAAATTGAAGTTTCTAAGTGCTTAAACTTACCCTTGAGCGTCGGTTCAAGAAGGTTTAAGCGAAAAGATTCCGCTTTCCCACAATCGCCAAGAAGTCATAAAAATCCTTTCAAAAATCTTTGCTAGTTTGAGTATGCTAGCTGGCACGCTTGCAAAATTACATAGGCACGAAAAGGTTCATTTCTGGTCTCACAAACTAGGAGTGAAAATTTTCATGTTTACAAGGTTCAACCAGCAATGAATGAGCTAGACGAGTGCATCCCAAGCTCGGTTCAGTCGGGTTTGGTCAAGTTGGGCGTGGGATGATGCAAGGCAAGTGGGGCGCAGCTAGGTTAGGTTCAGTTTAAGTCGGTTTATGTGGGGGGCTGAGCTAGGTCAGTTTAAGGGCAGGTTAGGGTGGTGCAAATGGGGCCAAGGTTGGTTCAAGGCCAGCAAGTGGCGGTTCAAATGGGTTAGGTTCCTGCGGTTCAAGTGGGTTAGGTTCTTGGGTAGGTCAAAAGGCAAGGGCTCGACCAAGTTTTGTTGGGCTTTGGTTGTAAATGGGGTAGGTTAAGCCACAAGGTCGGTTTAGAGCTGAGCTAGGTCGGTTTAAGGTGAGGTTCAGTTGGATCCGGTGGGTTTGGTTTGGGTAGGCTTAGGTCGGTTAGGCCTTGGTTCAAGTCAAGGCAAGCCAAGGTCAGTTAGGGCAGCAAGGTAGGTCAGTTTAGATGGGCGTGGGATGGTGGCAACCCAAAACTAGGTCGGTTAGGGGCTGGTTTAGTGGGTTTAGGGCAGGTCGAGCCAAGGCTCAATCAACCTTGGTTCGGCCAAGGTGCAAGGTGGCTCGAGGTGGGTTTTTAGGGCAGGTTGCAGCAAAGGGTATTAGGTGGGTGCAGGTTTGGTTTGGGGCAGGTCAAAACCGAGTTTGGTCAAGTCAGTTTAGATGGGTTGTGGGTTTCGTCAAGGCTTAATCAACCTTGGTTTGGCCAAGGTGGGTGCAACCCACATCTAGGGCAGGTTTTAGGTGAAGGTCAAGGGGTGTAGCCGTGAGGTTCAAGGGATGGCTAGGTTAGGTTGGTTGGGTTCAAGGCCATGGTTCGGCCAGGTGCAAGGTGAGGGTGGCGGTTCAGTTGTGGGGTTCGGTTAGGGTAGTGAATGAGCATGGTCGGTTTAGGGTGTAGGCTCAAGGTCGGCGGGTTAGCTAGGTGGTTCGGCCAGCAAGGAGGGCAGTTGGGTTAGATTTAGGCCATGTCGGTTTAGGTGGTGAGTCAAAGAGGTTAGGTTCAAGGGTCAAGTTGGCTTACCTCTTGGTGCAGCCCACGTCCACCACTTGGTGAAGCCACCTTGATCAACCTCGAACCTTGATGCAGTCGTGGTCCTCTTTGTTGCAGCCCAAGCTA
This sequence comes from Brasenia schreberi, assembly GCA_036023115.1. NCBI lineage: Eukaryota > Viridiplantae > Streptophyta > Magnoliopsida > Nymphaeales > Cabombaceae > Brasenia > Brasenia schreberi. Next base: position 14,609,810 of record JAYKKT010000061.1, read on the forward strand.
GGTCAAGTCTACATGGTTTAAGCCCACTTAGCCCTAGGTCAAGCCAACATGGTTTAAGCCCACTATTGTTGACTTTTCACACACTCTCTCTCTTACTTTTCCCAAGCTCCCCAAATGCCCAAGAGTGAATTCACGTGAACTCCCCCCCCCCTTTGGCCTTATTTATAAGCCAAGGGTGGGTCCTAGTTTTGGGTTTGGATCTTAGGATCCAACCCAATACAAATTCCAAATGGATCTGGATCTGGATTTTTTTGTCCAGATCCAATCCAAAAACTCTTTTTGTGTCCTTCTTTGGTGCTTGAAAAGAGCGGGTTTTTAGCGAGCTCTGGTTCCTCGGCGATCCATTTTAGGCTGGTTTTTTTGCAGTCCTTTTATGCAACCCATTTCTCACTTTCCAAACTTTTTGACATTCAGTTTTGATCCGTCTGGTCCCGTTTGAAGTTTCCATTTGACGAGGTCCATCTTGGATTTTCCCATGAACATCTGATTTTCATTTTTACAGGCTTGGGGCTTGATCTCTGACGGCTTCATCAGGGGTTTGGCTTATGTTTCCTTTTTAGAGCTGAAATTGATTTTGACCCGAATTCTAGTTTTGACCTTCTGTTTGGCTTTTCTCTGAATGGACTTCAACTTTCCTTCTTTCTCTTATTTTAGCCTCGAACTGGCTTTTGAAGTTCGGGAGTTTTGAAAATATGGAAATTTTTGGGTGTTTACAATTATGAAAAGCATATGAAGGCTCACCACTTCAAAGTGAGAAATCTTATCGTGAAAATCATCCACCATCGTCACCCACATCCACTTGGTAAGTGGCGGCCCAAGTGGGATAGTCCCTATGTTGTGAGGGAACAACTACAAATAATGCATATTGGTTGATTGACGTTGAGGGTAGAAATTTAGTAGACCCTATAAATGCCCAATACTTGAAAAAATATTATGTATAGGGTCTATGTTAAATTCTTTCGAAAAGATTTTAAATGGGTCTCCTTTGAACTTCTTGAAAGAATAATCAAGATGGATTGTATGGCCCAAAATGAGGGAATCGATGGTTTAGCAAAAGTAGAGTTTTCAAAATTATTTGGTAACATTTCAAAAATCTTTGGCTTACAAAATGAAGCTTAGTTCAAAATAGTAAAATATTTTCAAATGGTAAATGCTATTAGAAAATGGGATGTTCTTGATTGAATAGAGTAGCCAAAGGGATAAGTGTTCCCCCCATTTTGCTTCTCCCTAAAAAGGAAAATTGGTAAAAAAATCAAAAGAAAGAGAATACAAAAACTCCTCCAAAAAGAGGTTTTCTCTTTTAAAGAAAAAGAAAAAGGAAATACAAAAACTCCTCTGAAAGAGGTCTTCTCTTTAAAACGAAAAAGAAAAACAGAATTCAAAAACTCTTCCAAAAAGAGGTCTTCTCTTTGAAAGAAAAAGAAAAAAGAAATACAAAAACTCCTCCAAAAGAAAAAGAGGTCATCCCTTTGAAAGAAAAGAAAAGTCAAAGCTCAAAAAGAGCAAATTTCCATCTCTATGCCTTAAACCATGAGACGCTTAAGAAGGGACTGTGGTAACTCTTTTCTAAATCCCCACAACTTATCCCAATGGAGAAAGGTTTGTCCATGAGAATCCTAAAGTAGGAATAAAATCTACTTATTTGGATTTCGTTTTGTTTGAGAATTAGACTTTGTTATATAGGAAATGGAATTTTGAAATGTCTTCCAAAATTTCCTAAAATGGGGTATTGAAACCCAAATGAGGGGAAATATGAAAAATTGGAAATCTTTTTAATAAAAACTAAAAGGAGTTTCCTTTGAAAAAGAATTTTGAAAACCCGAAATGTCAAAACATACGTAGGATTGTCTCACTTGGAGTAGCCGGCCTTCATAGGCTTCTCCTTAAGCTCATACATCTCATAGATAAGTCTCTAAGCATCACATTACACTTCATTTGCATCACACACCATGCATGCATATAGCCATCGAAAGGTCAGCCATGCATGATCATGTTTAGGACTAGTACCCAGTGTAAGTCATTTTCCCATTGCCTAAAATCCCCTCCTCCATAATCCAAGGAAATGATACTATGAAATGAATGAAAGTTTATATTCTCAAGTCAATTTGGGAAGTAAAATAAAAATGGGTGTTTTCTTCTTTGCTATTATGCAAATAAATTTGGATTAATGCTAAAGAGAGGCATTTGTAAACACCCTAAATAAATTTTGCAAAAACCTGATTCAGCATACTCTCGAAAATTAGCTTATTTTGAAACCTGTGTTTAAATTAAAAATTTTTGCAAGACCCTTAAAACAGAGATTTTAAAGTTAAATATTTTCAAATCAAAGTAAGGTAATATGCCTATGATGGCTCGATACTTAGGGGTCGACTCTCATGCCCCTTTTGGCTTGATATAAACTCGAGTTCTAAGATGATGTCTAGACTCGATGTTGTTCATACAAACATATGATTTTCAAAATGTAATGCATGATGCTTATGTATGCATGCACACACACTATGATGCTTATGATGTTGTTCATCCAGTTAAGGATTTTACGAAATTTAGGAAAGCTCGGAGGTGATCTTTCTCTTTGCTTTGATGGTTCTCAAGCATTTTAAATTTGAGGAAGTTTTGGGCAAGAGAGAGGTATACATGACCAGCATTGGACGATTTTGGGTTTAGGGATATATGCAATTTTGGAAACTATTTTGAAACTTGGCTTTGTACATGGCATTGTTTTTGAAATGTTTGAAATTTTTGAATTTTTTTTATCTTTTTTGAAATACAAATTTAAGGATCAATATAAAGGCTTTCCTTTTGAAACTTATTGAAACAAATTTCTTTCTGGAATTTTCAGATTTTCAAATGTTTTTTGGGATGTTGAAGGTTTTCAATTTTTTTGGTTTTTGGCAATATCTAATTTTTTTGAATTTTTGAAAAGTAGGGATCTTCCATCAAAGTTACAAAGAAAACTTCATGAATTAAACTTTAATCTATAGGTCTAAGTCATGGGTTTCGGTTTTAGTGGTTCTAAAGGGCACCCTTGACCCAAGTGGTCTTAGGTGGTGGCTCAGGGGGTATGGGTGGGCTTTAGCCCAATCCATATTGATTTGGGTTGGCTTTGGGTAGGATAGGTTCTAGCCTACATTGATTTTTGGCTCATAATCCCTTGTAGAGTTTATATCCCATGTTTAAGATCATGTTCCAAGGCTTTTTGATTTTTGAAAAGTTTTTATACAGTTTATGCCATTGGAACATGGAATCGTCTATATCATGGGTATATACCCGTTTTATTTTGGACTTTGGGAGTTTGGATTTTGGGGTGGTGGAAGACTTGGACTTCCACACGACCCTGGGTTGGGAGCTATGTTTTTCAAGGGAAACCATGCTCGGTCCCTTGAGGGTTTTTGGATGTTTTGGGGAAATTGGTTCATTTATGGTAGGGATTCCTAGGATGTTGATGCATGCCTCAGGATCTATCATATTTCGAACCTTTTTTTGTTTTTGTTTTTGAAATTCTTTTTTGTGGTGCGGGATATTTGGCGCACCTTGAAAATCCTCTTTTCTAGGCACATTTTGTGGGTTTGTGTCTACATGGGTGTGATCCAATGCATCTGATGACCCTATTTTGAGAGAAGAGTTTAGAGGAGGATGGGTTTCAGGCATACCTCTTTCTGGCTCGTCCACTTTTTGTGGTGAGAGCAGGCCTTATCCTTGAGTGACTCTATTTTGAGTTCCCATTGCTTTTCGAGGCATTCATTTTCGAATCCTACCTTTTTGTGACTCTCGTCCTGTTGTGGGTGTAGATTTTGTGTCCCACTTTGTTTGTGTACCCTGAATCAGGGATTTAATTTGTAGCTTTCAAAATTTTAAAGTTTTGTTTTTCAATTTTTTTGTCTTTTTAGAAATTTTCCAGATTTTTTGGTTTTTTAAAATAGGAAAATCTTTTTTTGGTTTTTCTTTGGAGGTTGGAGAGCTTGGAGGCTTGGAAATGGATGTTTTGATCTGCCTTTGGGTTTCATCTTTAACCTCATATCCTTCATCGAGTTTAAGATCGGCTTTCCTTTCGTGATCTCTATGTGCCCGAGATGAGCTGCTATGTGATTTATGTGCTTTAAGCTCATGACTTAAAGCATCCATTTTTTTTAAAATTTCTTTGATAGCAGTTAGCTCTTCTCGGACTTTAAATGATTGGAAAAACTACTTTGAGCTACTCAACGAGGATTTCCTTGGCTTTTCATCCATTGTTTGCAAATTTTGATGCACAAGTTTTGAAAACACGCTTTTTGAAAGTTTTGAAGTTTTACTTGTTTGTTTTTAAAGTTCACTAAAGACCCGAGACCCACCGGACGTGCCATTATGTCAACATGAAAGTTTCCACTCCAAGGTTATAAGACTCGAAGTGAACCTTTTCGTGCCTACCCTTTGCACGAGCATGCCAGCTAGCTTACTCAAACTAGCGAAGGTTTTTTAAATGTTTTTCTGACTTTTTGGTGATTGTAGGCAAGCGGAGTCTTTTCGCTTTAAACCTTCTTGAACCGATGCTCAAGGGTCAATTTAAGTGCTTAGGAACTTTGATTTTTCAAACAAGTTTTTACTTCAAATGAACTTTGAACGACAAGTGTTTTTGGAAGAATTTGGCTCGTGCACTCTTTGCAAATTTTATTATGGGGCTGGACGACCCTAGGAATTTAAATTGCAACTCACTCTACTTTCACAAAAGTAAACTCACGCGAATTGAAATATATATAATTAGCTTAAGAGTGAAAAGGCTCGAGTGCACGTGAGTGTAAAGAGCGGAAAGGCTCAAGTGCTCGTGGGTGTACTCATGTTCAAGTGCAACTCTACTTTCACGAAAATAAACTCACACGAATTTAAGTGCAACTCTACTTTCACGAAAGTAAACTCACACGAATTTAAGTGCAACTCTACTTTCATGAAAGTACACTCACACAAATTTAAGTACAACTCACTCGACTTTCACGAAGTAAACCCACACGAATTTAAATTACAACTCACTCGACTTTCACAAAAGTAAACTCACGCGAATTGAAATATATATATTTAGCTTAAGAGCGAAAAGGCTCGAGTGCACGTGAGTGTAAAGAGTGGAAAGGGTCGAGTGCATGTGGGTGTACTCGTGTTTAACCCAATAATTTAAGAGCGGAACAGCTCAAGTGCTCGTGGGTGTAAAGAGCGAAAAGGCTCGAGTGCACGTGTGTGTGATCGTGTTCATCCACCAATTTAAGAGCGGAAAGGCTCAAGTGCTCGTGGGTGCGATCGTGTTCATGCACAAATATTACAACCCGGGGAGAGACTTTGCTCCATTAATACAACCCCATTCCGAATTGAATTGAATGAAACAAGTGGTTTAAGACAGAAGTTAAAGAAACTTACAAGTCTTTCCGTTCGGTTCTAGCCTCTTGATTCATCTTGCTGGATTCGCTCGAGTCCACTTCGTCGCAGCCGTGAGCTAGGTCAAGATGTAGTCGCTTGGTATCGAGCCTTGATCCACCACGAACTAGGTTAGGTCCACCTTCTTTCTTGCATTTTGGCTAAGTCAAAACCAGTTCGGTTGGCCTTGGTTCAGTCCAAGATAGGTCAGCCCCAAATATTCGGTGCTTGGTTGCAGCTTGGTAGGTGCAGCTGGTCCAAGTGATGCATTCAGCCCGAGTAGGTTCAGTAAAAGTCGAGCCAAGTGGTGCAGCCGGTCAAAGGTGTTCGGCCAACTCAAACTAGATTCGGCCAGCTTGTTGCGGCTCGATTCAGTTAGGTTCAAGGTGCAGTCAACATGGCTCATTTCAAGGCAAGGTTCCAAGAGTGAGCTGGGCCAGGTTTGGTTTAAGAGTTCGGCCAGGTGCAACACAAGATCAAGGCCGGGTGCAGTCAAGATGTTCAGTTGGTGCAGGCCGGTTCAATTTGCAAGTCAAACTTGATTCGGTCAAGGCTTGTGGGTCTTGTAGGTGCCGGTTCAATTTGGTTCAGTCCAACACAAGATGTTTTAAGATGCAGCCAGCTCAAGGTTAGTTCAGCTGGCCATGGCTGGATTCGGCTAAGATGGGTAAGGCCAATGGATTTGGTTCGGTCCACACCAAGTCAAACCGTGGTTCAGTTGGACGTGGTTTGGCTCTCGGTTTAGGTGATGCAAGGCAGCCAATGGATTTGGTTTTGTCCACACCAAGTCAAACCGTGGTTCAGCTGGACATGGTTTGGCTCTCGGTTTAGGTGATGCAGGGCAACCAATGGATTTGGTTCAGTCATGGTTCAATTGGGGCTTGGTCAAAGGATGTAGTCAACCCAAGTGCAAGTCGGCCTTCAGCTGGGTTCAGCCAACAGGTGCTCAGTTCAAAGTGGTCAGCTCAATGCAAGATGGTTCAGTTTGTAGGTAAGCCAGCTAGGTGGCTTGGTGCGGTTAGGTGCAGCCGAGTAGGTTTAGGTCGGGTGCAGCTGGCCAAGACGGTTTAGTTGGGTCAAGAGTAAGGCTTCGGCCTACAAGGGCAGTAAGGTTCAAGTTGCTTACCTCGGTTGCAGCCCAAGTCCAAGTCCTCTACATTTGTTGACTTGGATTTCACATGAAGATCTTGCTTGGCCTCAAAGTCTTGGTCAAGTTGCTCTCGTTAAGGCTTGCTTGGGCTCCCTCTCTCTCCTCCTTTGCCTTCCAAGCCTTTTTCAAAAATAACCAAGGCTTTCACGTGGACCCTCTTGGGCCTATTTATAGGGCAGGGGGGATTTAGATCTGGATTTGGATCCTTAGATCCAAATCTGATCCAATTTCCTATTGGATATGGCTCTAGATCTTTTGGTCCAAATCCAATCAAACTTTTTTCTTCTTTGTTGAGCCCTTTCTGGTGCATGCAACGGACAGTTTTTTAGCGGGTTCCGGTTCTTCGGTGACCCGATTTCAGCTTGGTTTTTTTCCAAGTTCTTTTTATGGCCGATGTTTTGCTTTTCAAGATGTTTTGAAGTTTGATTTGGTCCATCTGTTCTCATTTTTGGCTTGTTTTTTATGAAGTTGATCTCAGATTTTCTCATGGACTCTGTTCTTCATTTTAACAGGTCGGGTCCTTGATTTATGTCGGCTTCATCAGGGTCTTGTCTTCTTTTTGCATTTTGGGGCTGAACTTGATTTTGACACGGATGCCAGTTCCGATCTTTTGTCTGGCTTTCCTTTGAACAGGTTTGGGCCTTCGTTTTTCTCTTGATTTGACTTCGAGCTGGCTTTTTGAAATTCAGGAGTTTTGAAAATATGAAATTTTTTTGTGTTTACACTTACCAAATGAGGCATGGTTCAAAATAGCAAGATATTTTCAAATGCTAGGTGCTATTAGGAAATAGGATGTTCTTGGCTGAATTGAGTATCTAAAGGGGTGAGTTACATTTCCCACTTCGTTTCTCTCCAAAAAGGAAAATTGGAAAAAATCAAAAGAAAAGGAAGGAAATAAAACCTCCAATATAGAGGTCTTCCAAAAAGAAAAAGAAAAGAAAAGGAGAAACAAAAACCTCCAATATAGAGGTACCCTTTGAAGAAAGAAAAGAAAAAGAAAGCCAAAAGCTCAAAAGAGCAATTTTCCATCAAAAATTTCTTTGCCTTAAACCCCGGGATGCTTTAGAAGGGACCGCGGGTAATTCTTTCCCAAAATCCCCCACAGCTCATCCCAATGGAGAAAAGGCTCGTCAAGAAAGTCCTAAAGTAGGAATAGAACCTATTTATTTGGATTTCATTTTGTTTGAGAATTAGACTTTGTTGGGTAAGAAATTGAACTTTGAAATGTTATTCAAAGTCTTCTATAAAACCTCTACTCATTAGTGGGTATTAAAACCCTAGTGAAGGGAAATGTAAGAAATTGTAAGTCCTTTTTTATAGAAACCAAAAAGGAGTTCTCTTTTTGAAAAAGAAATTTTGAAAAACCCTAAACGTCAAAAAAAAATATAGGGACCATCTTGCCTGGCGACCTTCATAGGCTCCTTGTCAAGCTCACAAATCAAAGGTATGGGTCTCTAAACATACACATTTCATTCACCTCACATTTCCTATATATACATGCATTCATAAAGTGGTCATCCATGTATGATTACCCTAGGACTAAGTGTTCTTATCAAATCCTATTTGGCTAATATTCCCTCCTTTACAAAAATAAATCTAAAGAAATAGATGTTATGGAATGAAGGAAAATTTCATACTCTCAAGATACATCTGGGAAGAAAAATCAAATGGGTGTTTTCTTCTTTGCCATTATCCAAATAAATTTGGATTAATGCCAAAGAGGGACATCTATAAACACCCAAAAAATTTTAAATAAAAAAATTTTACTTTTTAGAAAATTTTCTATTTTTGGCAACTTTGGATTTTTAAATAAAAATGCATCAAATGAGCTCATTTTGGTATCAAAATTTTATAGCAACCTCAAAATTACGGACTATTGCATCCCTCTTAGAAAAATTTGAATTTGGACAAAATTTTCAAACAATGACGATTTTACCCTCAAGACCAAATTGGCAGGATTTTGTCTTTTTAAGTGATAGGCTTCAAAGAAAGGATGATTTCAAACAATTCCTTTTATATAAACAAATGAAAAAGGTAACATTGGGAATCAAACCCAAAATGTTTGCAAATTATAAATTTATGAAATTTCAAAACCCCTGATATTCAAAAATAAATTAAATCAAACCAGACCTCCAAAATTCACCCAATTGAGAAGGGTCTCATTCTAAGACCTGATACCCAGGGTTAAAGTGGTTAAATGGTCAAGGTGGTTATAGACTGACTCACAGAGCAAAAGTATGTCCCCTTTGCAAACAAAAACTGGGAATGAAACCCAGTGTCTTTCCAAAATAATATTTAAAGATTTTATTAAATTTGATGTTTTCAAATATAAAATGTTTTTTATAAAGTGTTTGAAACCTGCCATATATAAATTAAGACTGGAAGGAGGCAAATACCCATGAAAGAGGAGACGGCATAAAAAGGCAACGACCGAGCACCTACCAATTTCAGCATTGTTGAGCAAGGTAACTTGTCATTTTTAGTTTTAGGTACAAAAAAGGAAGGTCGGCATCAAGAAAGGGAAGCTGACATTCAGAAGGAAAGTCAACATCAAGAAAGGAAGGTCGACGTCAAAAAAGGAAGGTCGGCATCAAGAAAACGAAAGTCGATATTCAAGAAAGGAAAGTCGTTCAAGAAGGAAAGTCGGCGCCTAGAAAGGAAAGTCGATGTTCAAGAAGTAAAGTTGATGCCCAAAATGGAAGGTTGGCGTCCAAAAAGGAAAGTCGAAGTCATTTAATGCTTGATTTGGAAAGTCACTACGTTATATGCCAGATTATTTCAACATGACAACAAGAAGGTAACCATTAAATGCTCGATTTGGCAAGTGTAAACACCCTAAAAATGGTGATGTTTTACCAAAACTCCTAAAGTTTCAAAATCTAGCTTAAAGTCTTCTAAAACCTTTAAAAACCCAAAATTTTAAAGCTTAAACATTTTGAGAAATATTTTAAAATCAAGGTTTTAAATTCAAGCTAAAAGCTCATGGATTTCAAAGCAGATCAAAACGGACAAGTGAAACCCGATCCAAAAAGCCAGCTCGAGGTCAAGTCAAAAAGTGAAGGATGGGCCAAGCCTGTCTGGATGAAAGCCAGATTGAAGATCGAACCCTGTGTTCATATCGAAGCAATTTCAACTGCAAAAAGGCGAAATGAAACCAAGACCCTGATAAAGTCATCAAAAATCAAGAACCGAGCCTATCAAAACATAAATTAGTGTCCGCTTCAAAATTTGGGATTGACTTCATCAAAAACAAGCTCGAGACTGGGCCAAACAGATCAAATCAAGCATCAAATGAAAGGTCCTGAAAGCAGACATTGGTCGGTCAAAGAGTCTGGGAAAACTCAGACTAAAATTGGGTCACCAAGGAATCGGAGTCTGCTCAAAAACAGTCCATTTCATGCACCAAAGGAGGACTCAAAAGAAAAAAATTTGATTGGATGTAGACCAAAAGATCCAAATCCATACCCCACAAGAAAACAAAAAAAAATGGATTAGATCTAGACCAAAGGATCCAGATTCATGTCCCATTGAAAATTGGATCGAGTTGGATGCAAGGATCTAAACCCGATCCAAAGATCCACCACTGGCCTATAAATAGGACCAAGGGGGTTCACTCGAAGGGGTTGGAGGCTTGAAAGTGAGGAGAGAAGGTGGATCTCACGTGAAGAGCTTAGGGCACTACTCTAGAGGGGGCGATGCTCGGCACAAGGGAGGGCACTAAACCAAGGGGGCGTTGCTCTATACCAGGGGGGGCGCTGCTCTGCACCAGGGGGGCACCGCTCTTCACTAGGGGGGCGTTGCTCGGCACAAGGGGGCATTGCACCAAGGGGGCGCCGCACCAAGGGGGGGCGCTGCACCAAAGGGGGGGTGCCACACCAAGTGGGGGGCGCTGCACCAAGGACCCGACTACACCAACTGAACCGTGGACTGCACCTGCACCTTTTGTTGGTCGAACTGCATCAAAGGGGTTGCATTGGACCAAATCACGGGTGAAGACGAGTGAAACTCGACCAAGTGAAGCGAAGGGGATGCATCAAAAGAGCAAAAGCGAACGGGAAAATTTGTAAGTGCTTTAAACTATATTTTTAAGCTATTTTCTCTATTAAATTCAATTCAAAAAGGGGTTATATTAATGAAGCAAAGCCTCCCCCATGTTGTAATATTGGTGCATGAACACGATCACACCCACATGCACTCGAGCATTTTTGCTCTTTACACTCACAAGCACTTGAGCCTTTTCACTCTTAACTTGGTGGATTGAACACAATCACACCCACGAGCACTCGAACCTTTCCGCTCTTTACACTCATTTGCACTGGAGCCTTTTCGCTCTCTTAATTTAAATATATATATTTCAATTCGTGTGAGTTTTACTTTCATGAATGTAGAGTGGTTGTACTTTCAATTCGCATGAGTTTTACTTTCGTGAAAGTACAGTGAAAGCACTTTCAATTCGCTTGAGTTTTACTTTCGTGAAAGTAGAGTGAATGCACTTTAAATTCATGTGAGTTTTACTTTTGTGAAAGTAGAGTGAATGCACTTTAAATTCGCATGAGTTTTACTTCGGATGTAGAGTGGGTGCAATTTCAATTCGGGTGAGTTCGCATCATCATTCTCAAAAACCCAAAACAGAATTTATAGCATCTCTACATCTGCTCATTGCGGCGAATCGCTTGAACACTTGCTCAAATCACACTGAAACTAGGCCACACATTCCACACACACATCAGGCCTAAACAAAATAAAACTTGCAAGAGACTTAGGGTCATTCAAACCGGTAATAAAATTGGTCAAGAGTGCACGAACCGAATTCGTCAAAATACTTGTCATTTTGAAGTAAAACTTGTTTGAAAATCGAAGTTCCTAAGCGCTTAAACCAACCCTTGAGCATCGGTTCAAGAAGGTTTAAAGCGAAAAGGGTCCGCTTGCCTACAATCGCCAAAAGTCAGAAAAACATTTAAAAGGATTTTGCTAGTTTGTATAAGCTAGCTGGCACGCTCGCACAAGTGTAGACATGAAAAAGTTCACTTCGAGTTTTCTAACTTGGGAGTGGAAATTTTCATATTTACAAAATTGGCACCCCCGGTGGGACTCGGGTCTTAAGCGAACTTAAAATCAAACAAATAAAACTTCAAGACTTTCAAAAAATGTGTTTTCAAAATTGTGCACCAAAAATTTTGTATGTAATGGATGAAAAGCTCAGGAAATCCTCGTCGAGTAGTTCAAAGTGGTTTTCCAAATCATCTAAAGCCTAAGAAGAGCTAGCTACTATCAAAGAAATTTTTAGAAAGATGGAAGCCTTAAGCCATGAGATTAAGGCACATCGATCACATAGCAACTCATCTCGGGCACATAGAGATCATGAAAGGAAAACAAATCCTAAACTCGATGAAGGATATGAGGCTAAAGATGAAGCCCGAAGGCAGATCAAATCATCCATTCCCAAGCCTCTAAGCACTCCAACCTCAAAAGAAAAACCAAAAAAAGATTTTCATATTTCAAAAACTCAAAAAAATCTGAAAAATTCTCAGAAACACAAAAAAAATTGAAAAACAAAACTTTGAAGTTCTAGGAGCTAGAAATAAAATCCCTGATTCAAGGCACACAAACAAAGTGAGACACGAAATCCACACCCCACAAAAGGACGAGAGTCACAAAAATGTAGGATTTGAAAAGGAACGCCTTGAAAAGCAATGGGAGCTCAAAATAGAGTCACCCTAGAACAAGGCCTGCTCTCACCACGAAAAGGTAGACAAGCCGGAAAGAGGTATGCCTGAAACCTATCCTCCTCTAAACTCTCCTCTCGAAATAGGGTCGTCGGATGCACTAAATCACACTCATGCACCCACAAACCCACAAAATGTGCCCGAAAAAGAGGATTTTCAAAGTGCGCCAAATATCCCGCACCCCAAAAAATAATTTCAAAAGCAAAAACAAAATAAAGATCAAAATGTGGTAGACATGGAGACCCCTAAGGCATGCATCGACATCCTAGGAACTCATAACCCTACCATGAATGAAACCATTTCCTCAAGCCTAGTCTTGTACCCTGAAACCAAGCCTAGGACCATAAACCCAAATAATCCATCCTTAGGGGCACCTCGAGTTGCACCTAGGGAGCATGTCAAACCCCTTCACCAATTAGAACCTAAACCTAAGCCATGTCTTTCCAAAACCCTCAAGGAACCAATCATGGCTTTCCTTGAAAACCATATCTCCCAACCTAGGGTCGTGTGGAAACCCAAGTCTCCCACCACCACAAAATCCAAACTCCCATCCAAAATAATGCTATTATATACCCATGATATAGACGATTCAATATTCCAACGCCATGAACTTTATAAAACATTTTCAAAAATCAAAAAGCCTTGGAACATGATCTTAAACATGGGATACAAACCCTACAAGGGCTTAGGAGCCAGAAATCAAGGTACGCTAGAACTCAGCCTACCTAAAGCCAACCCAAATTGATATGGATTGGGCTACAGCCCACCCATACCCCCTAAGCCACCACCTAAGACCACTTGGGTCAAGGGTGCCCTTAGAAACCACTAAAACCGAAACCCATGGCGTAGACCTTTTGATTAGAGTCTAATTCATGAAGTTTTCTTTGTAGGTTTGATGGAAGAACCCTCCTTTTCAAAAATCCAAAAAAAATTAGATATTTCCAAAAACCAAAAAAATTGAAAACCTTCAAAATCCCAAAAACATTTGAAAATCTGAAAATTCCAAAAAGAAATTTGTTTCATTCATTTGGAAAAATTTTCAAAAAGAAAGCCTTTATATTGATCATTGAATTTGTATTTCAAATAAGACAAAAAAAATTAAAAAATTCCAAAAACATTGGCCATGTACAAAACCAAGTTTCAAAATACTTTCCAAGATTGTATATACTCCCAAACCAAAAATTCATCCAAGCTTGATATAACCCCTTTCTCTTGCCTAGACCTTCCTCAAAATTAAAATGCTTGAGAACCATCAAAGCAAGGAGGAATGATCATACCTCCAAGCTTCCTGAAATTCGTAGAATCCTTGACTTTAAAAAAATTGGAGATTTTTAGAGTAAGTCTAACCCAGAGTGTGTGCATGTTTACATAAGCATCATGCATTGCATTTTTGAAATCATACATTTGCATAAACAATATCGGGTCTAGACATCATCTTAGAACTCGAGTTTTGTGTCAAGCCAAAGGGGCATTAAAATCGACCCCCTAAGTATCGAGCCATCATAGGCATGTCTCCATATGGATCAAATCCGAAAACCTTCAAGGTTGATTTCAAAAAGGCCAAAAAGAGGCTAAAAACTCTCAATGAGACTCTCGAAAAAGGGTTAACATTTGAAATGATGATTTACAGAGAACTTTTCAAAAATCTCATGGTAAAACCTCCAATTTTCAAAACCTCCAAAAGTAAAGCATTACAATTCATGTAAATGCATTGGGTGTTTTACTCTATCAATATGAAGATGATATCCATAGAATGTGTGCCATACATTTCGAAAAATCTATTTGGCATAAGAAAAGAAATTATCAAGCCAATAGAGAAATCGTGCTTGGCATTGGTATAGGACTCCAAATTCAAGACATTATTTCCCATGTCATGAAAAGGAAATGATGTTGATTCATTCAAGCACTTATTCTAAAACCTATCTCAATGGGTAGGCAAGATAAATGGCAGCCCCTTTCAATGGAGTATGAGTTCATCCTCAAAACTCCATTAAGGGACAAGCCCCACATCGTGTGGCTGAAGTGCCTCTTTGAGACACATTCCCCATACTTGATCAAATGCCCCATGAAGGCATATTTTCCAAATGAATTTCAAAAACCATGCTTGGACAAATTGTTTCAAAGAAAATCAAGCATGGTAAATATATTTCGATCAAGGGGCAGGTATCGAAAACATCTTCATATCTCCCAAGAAAAGTTATAGAAAGGGAGGATTTTCCAAATTTACCTTTTCAAAAAGATCAAGTTTTGATTGGAACAATTTTAACCCTACATATGACTTTGAAAAGAAAAATTTTCAGCATCTTGTTGATATGAAAACCTTGATAAGAATAGGATACATGAGTCCCACGGTGGAAAACGTGAAGATCATGTCAATTCAAATATGATGGCCATGACGATCACTTAGGGATGGTTATGTTTGTCCACCCTTAAGCAAAAATTGTCATGATCATGTTAGAAATATCATAAGGGTCAAATGCATGGACATATCATCACATCGTCCACCTAGAATTCCCTTTGAAAAACCATGGCCCTTCACCATGTGGTCGTGTGAAGCATTCATCTCCATCAAATTAGGGGCATTAAAAATGCATCCCCTAGACACCTTCCATGGAGAATCAATTTCATAAAACATGTATCTCCATCATATCATGTGGAACACATTTTATATTGTCATCATTTCATAAAGCATGTATTTCCATTGAATCACATGGAGTGCATTGTTACATATCATACATCATATACACCTCATTCACCGAAAGAGGTCCAAAAAGATGGCAGCCCAAGTAGGAATGTCCCCATGTTATAAAAAAGGGCAACCAAAAATCGATAATACATGTTGATATATTGTGGGTAGAAATTTAGTAGACCCCAAAAATGCCCAATACTTAAAAGGGTCTATGTTAAATTCTTTCGAAAAGATTTTTCAAAATTGAGTTCCTTTGAAACATCTTGAAAGAAGGATCAAGATTGATTGTATGACCCTAAAGAAAGGAATTGATGCTTTACGAAAAGTAGAGTTTTCAAAAACAAATTGGTGACATTTCAAAAATCCTTGGCTTACAAAATGAAGCCTTGTTCAAAATAGCAAAATATTTTCAAATGGCAGATGCTATTAAGAAATGGGATGATCTCGGTTGAATCGAGTAACCAAAGGGATAAACTTTCCCCCCATTTTACTTCTCTCTCCAAAAAGAAAAATTGGTAATATTCAAAAGAAAAAGAAAAAAACAAAGAGAATACAAAAACTCCTCGAAAAAGAAGTCTTCCCTGAAAAAGAGAATACAAAAACTTCTTAAAAAAGAGTCTTCTCTTTGAAAGAAAAAAAGAAAAAGAAAAGAGAATGCAAAAACTCCTCGAAAAAGAAGTATTCCCAGAAAAGAGAATACAAAAATTCTTCAAAAGAGGTCTTCTCTTGAAAAATGAGAAATGGAAAAAAGGAAAGCCAAAGCTCAAAAGAGTAATTTTCTGACTCTTTGCCTAAAACCAGGGGACGCTTCAAAAGGGACCGTGGTAACTCTTTCCTATATCCCTATAGCTTATCCCTATGGAAAAAGGTTCAACTATGAAGATCCTAAAGTAGGAATACAATCTACTTATTTGGAATTCATTTTGTTTGATAATTAGACTTTGTTTTGTGGGAAATGGAACTTTGAAATGTTTCTAAAATTTCCTACCAAAAAACCCTCTACCAAAGTAGTAGGTGTCGAAACCCAAATAAAGGGAAGTATGAAAAATTGGAAGTCCTTTTGATGGAAGATAAAAGGAGTTTCTTTTGAAAAAAAAAAATTCAAAAAACCCAAAAATGTCAAAAGACATGGGATAAAACTTGCTTGGGGCAGGTGGCCTTCAAAGGCTCTCTACAGGCTCAAAAACCCAAAAATATCAAAAGACATGGGATAAAACCTGTTTGGGGCAGTTGGCCTTTAAAGGCTCCCTCCAGGCTCAAAAACCCAAAAATGTGAAAAGACATGGGATAAAACCTGTTTGGGGCAATCGGCCTTTAAAAGCTCTCTCTAGGCTCAAAAAACCCCAAAAATTGTCTCTCCCAAAAGCTCACCTCGCTCACTCATGCATGCATTCAAAAGTCATTCATGCATGATCATACCTAGAAAAAGCACCCCACATAGGAAAAGCCCATTTTGGTTGGAAATCTCCTTCTTATAATCAAAGAAAAAGGAGTTTTTAAAAAACAAAGGATGATTCATTCTCAAGAAAATTTGGGAAGAAAATCCATAAAGGGTGTTTCTTCTTTAACATTATCCAAATACATTTGGATCAATGCCAAAGAGGGGCATCTGTAAACACCCTAAAAATGGTGATGTTTTTCCAAAACTCTTAAAGTTTCAAAATCTAGCTTACAGCCTTCTAAAACCTTTAAAAATCCAAAATTTTAAAGCTTAAACCTTTTGAGGAATATTTCAAAATAAAGGTTTTAAATTTAAGCTAAAAGCCCATGTATTTCAAAGCATATCAAAATAGACAAGTGAAACCCGATCCAAAAAGCCAGCTCAAGGTTAAGTCAAAAAGTGAAGTATGGGCCAAGCCTGTCTAGATGAAAGCCAGATTGAATATCGCAACAAGTTCAACTTCAAAAAGGCTAAATGAAACCAAGACCCTG
This sequence comes from Brasenia schreberi, assembly GCA_036023115.1. Lineage (NCBI taxonomy): Eukaryota > Viridiplantae > Streptophyta > Magnoliopsida > Nymphaeales > Cabombaceae > Brasenia > Brasenia schreberi. Next base: position 14,626,683 of record JAYKKT010000061.1, read on the forward strand.
ATAAAGCCATCAAAAATCAAGAATCAAGCCTATCAAAATGGAAATCAGTGTCCGCTTCAAAATCTGAGATCGACCTCATCAAAAATAAGCTCGAGACGGGGCCAATCGGATCAAATCAAGCATCAAATGAAAGGTCCTGAAAGCAGACATCCCGGTTAAGAGTCTGGGAAAAATCCAGGCTAAAATTGGGTCACCGAGGAACCGGAGCCCGGTAAAAAACTGTCCATTTTATGCACCAAAGGAGGACTCAAAAGAAAAATTTTGGATTGGATCTAGACCAAAAGATTAAAATCCATACCCCATAAGAAGACAAAAAAAAAGATTGGATATGGACCAAAGGATTCAGATCCATGTCCCATTGAAAATTGTATCGGGTTGGATTGAAAGATCCAAACCCGATCCAAAGATCCACCCTTGGCCTATAAATAGGGCCAAGGGGGTTCACTTGAAGGGGTTGGAGGCTTGAAAGTGAGGAGAGAGGAGAGAAGGTGGAGTTCACGTGAAGAGCTTGTGGCGCTGCTGTAGGAGGGGTGCTGCTTAGCACAAGGGGGGGCACTGCTCTACACCAAGGGGGTGCTGCGCTGCAACAGGGGGGCGATGCTCTACACCAGGGGGCGTCGCTGGGCATAAGGGGGCACTACTCTCCACTAGGGGGGCGCTGCTCGGCACAAGGGGGCGTTGCACCAGGGGGGTACCGCACCAAGGACCCGACTGCACCAACTGAACCGTGGACTGCACCTGCATCTTTTGCTGGCCGAACTGCATCAAAGGGGTTGCATTGGACCAAATCACGGGTGAAGACGAGTGGAACTCGACCAAGTGAAGCTAAGGGGTTGCTTCAAAAGAGCAAAAGCGAACGCGGAAATTTGTAAGTGCTTTAAACTATATTTTTAAGCCATTTTCTCCATTAAATTCAATTCAAAAAGGGGTTGTATTAATGGACCGAAGCCTCCCCCCATGTTATAATATTGGTGCATGAACACGATCACACCCACGTGCACTCGAGCATTTTCGCTCTTTACACTCATAAGCACTTGAGCCTTTTCGCTCTTAACTTGGTGGATTGAACACGATCACACGCACGAGCACTCGAGCCTTTCTGCTCTTTACACTCACGTGCACTCGAGCCTTTTCTCTCTCTTAAGCTAAATATATATATTTCAATTCGCGTGAGTTTTACTTTCGTGAAAGTACAGTAAAAGCACTTTCAATTCTCTTGAGTTTTACTTTCGTGAAAGTAGAGTGAATCTCTTGTTTAGAGTCTAATTCATGGTGTTTTCTTTGTAGGTTTGATGGAAGACCCCTTTTTAGAAAAAAATCCAAAAAATATATATATTTGGAAAAACCAAAAAAATCTAAAAAATTTTCAAAACTCAAAAACACAAGAAAAATCTGAAAACTCCAAAAAGAAGGTTCTTTGTGTTTATCCTTCTAGCATTTGTTTGCCAAAATCCAAAAAATTTGAAAATGTTGAAAATCCCAAAATTTTGGTTTTCAAAACCGTATACAAATTCCAGAATCGATTTTAACAAAACCCATGTACATCATCCATCCCTAGGGGCACATTGGGTTGCACCTAGGATCCATACCAAGAACATCAACCAAAACCACACCCCAGGTGCACATCCTTGATGCACCCGAACCCCCATACCTTCCTTGGATATGAAGCTAATTTTGGGTTTTGTATATATTGTACAGGTTATTCCCAAAATAAATAAAAAATAATCTGAAAAAGGAAAAACCAAAAATACAAAACTTTTTCAAAAAGAAAAAAGTCAAAACCATTTTATCAAAAAAATTGTCAATTCCTTAGAGATGATTTGAGTAATGTCAATTTACATGAACTTTCTCAAAATCAACAAAGTCTTGGACTTGGGCAAACATTAAAGTTCCCTAGAATATGACCAACATAGGAAACAAACCTATACCCAAAATGCATCAAGGCTACGATCATATCATGCATATTACTAAGCCATGCCAAAAACCAAGATTGTGCAGGTATGAATCATTCATTCATCACATTGAAAATCATTCATCACATGCCACAATAGAGGTTGGCTATAGTATGAATGCTCATGTCATTTCCTCCAAACTAGAGGCATTAGAATGCATTCCCCAAACATCTTTCATGGAAACATTCATCATTCCATGTATCTTCATCATTTCATATGGAGATATATCTTACATATCATGCATCTTCCTAGTTCACATAAAAAACAAGATGTCCAATGACATAGTGCATGTAAGAGTCATTCATGCATTTCATTGAAAATCATTCATCACATGCCACAATAGGGGTCGGCCATAGTATGAATGATCAAACCATCTCCACCAAATTAGGGGCAGGTAAAATGCATTCTCTAAACACATTTTGTAGGAGATTTGAATAGATGCATCATTGCATAAAACATGTATCTCCATCATCTTATATGAAATACATTTTTACAAGTCATGCATCCCATGCACATCATTTACCCAAAGAGGCCCAAAAAGGTGGCAGCCCAAGTGGAAATGTCCCCATGTTATAAAAGGGGCAACAAAAAATCAATCATGCATATTGGCTCATTGATGCCTAGGGAAAAAAACATGATAGACCTTATAAATGCCCAATATAAAAAAGATATGATGTTTAGTGTCTACTACAAATTTTTTTGAAATAATTCTTGCAAAATGGATCTTCTTTAATTTCTTGAAGAAGGGACCAAATCGAATGTATGCCTCTTAACTAGGGATTGATGCTTTATAAAAAGTGGAGTGTTTTCAAAATTATTAAATGACATTTCAAAAATCTTTCTTTTATAAGATAGGGCCTAGTTTAAAATAGCAAAATATTTTCAAATTGTATGTGCTGTTATGAAATAGGGCATACTTGATTAGACCTAGTATCTATAGGGACAAGCTGTTTCCCCCACTTCATTCTCTTCAAAAAGGAAAATTGGCAAAAAGTCAAAATAGAAAGAAAATAAAGGAAGAAAATAAACCTCCAATATACAAGTCTTCCTAAAAAGAAAAAGAGAAAAACAAAAAACCTCCAATATAGAGGTTCCCTTTGAAAGAAAAGAAAAAGAAAAGCCAAAGCTTGAAAAAGGAGCAATTTTTTATCAAAAATTTCTTATCCTTAAACCATGGGACGCTTCAGAAGGGACTATGGTAACTCTTTCCCAAATCTCCTACAACTTCTCCCAAAAGAAAAAAGTTTATCAGTATGGTTCTAAAGTAGGAATAGAACCTATCAATTTGGATCTCATTTTGTTTGAGGATTATGCCTTGTAGTGTGGAAAATGGAGTTTTGAAATTGTAAGCACCCGAAAATAAATAAAAAAATTGGAAATATCTCAAGAAAAGGTTTTAGAAAAATTCATCAAGCTTTAAGTTTAATTCATAAAGATCTTTTCAAAAGTTCAAAACGTGGAATTTAACTTGTTTTAAAAAAAAAAGTTTCAAAACTTACAAATTTAAATCAATTCAAAGCCCTATGTTTTGAACTAAGGTCCATTTTCAAAACCGAAATCAACCCAGCCTAAATACCATCATATGAAGGAGTGCAAATGCAGCAAGTACTTCTCGACTTGGAACAAGGTTCAAGTCCCATACCTAGCCGGGATGAAGCACCAATCAAGACATGGCCTATGAAGCCAACTCCAAACCAAGACATGGTCGGATGAAACACAAGCCAACACATGGCCGGATGAAGCACAAATAACATGATCTAATTCAAGTCAAGGGCCGAATATATGGGGCTTAGTTCATCAAAAATAAGTTTAAAGCTATTTGGTAAGACAAGCATCGAGTAGAGCAAGCATTGGCCGATCACCTTGAGTTCGATTGAGCCTAAGCTAAGGCTAGGTTCACATGGAAACCAGCCCACATGGGGTTGGTCTAGGTCAAGACAAGGGGGACCACTAAAGGGCTGAACCAAATTGGATCCAACACCCTTGAATCAAGGTCCAGCCCACCCCATAGAAAGGGCTAGAACCAGCCCCCCTTGGCCTATAAAAAGGGGCCAAGGGGGGGCATGAATCCCATCTTGAAAGAGTTGGAGAGAGAGGCTGCTACAAGGGATTGTGTGCTAGCTAGGGGAGAGAAGAAAGCCAGCAAGGATGGATGTGCACTTCCAAGTGTGGGTGAAGAAGAGGGTAGATAGGTGAGTGCTAAGGAGTTTGGGGAAGAAGGAGTTAAAAGAGGCCAGAATTCATTCTTGAATCCCTGGTCTATTGTGCAAACTCGTGTAAGTATACTTTTAATTCAATTCCAATTCATCTTCTTCCTTTAAATTCAATTAAATTGGGGTTGTAATAATTGAGCTCAGCCTCCCCCCACATTGTAATAGTGCTTAGATTTAATTTCTTCCATTTCATTTGATGAATGTTCACTATTGCACACACACACTCTATATGTTTGTTTATGTGCATCTTTCCCAACATATTCTACAATCACTCTATACTTCTAATCTTTTCTATGCTTAAACTATAAAATACTTTCAATTCTTTTACATTTCAGCAATTTAAATTTGGAGTAGAGTTGTTGCAATTTGCTTTGGTGTGAGTTTTGTATTTGCACGTATTCTCTACAAAAACAAAAACCCATTTACTCAATCTTCATCTCTGATTGTCGTATTTTTAGTTTCTTACTCCATGATCCATATGTGCTAAAATTTTAGGAGCATTATCTACATAGATAGGGGTTTTCGAAATAAAATTTTCAAGAATTTTAGTACCGTGCAACCCCGTAATAAAGTTGGACAAAGATCAGATCAAAAAACTGTTCACTGTTTGCACAGTAGTTTTCTCTATAATAGGGATTGGATTTTGATCCCATAACTCTGTCTACAGATATCCAAATTGCTTTATTTTTAATGCATTGGAAAGCTAACATCCACAGCTTTCCAACAACATCTAAATCATCAAAATCGGAGTTCAAGTCGTTTAGATATAGGCTCATCTTTGAGTCTATATTTCAAGGATAGAACTGTTCTGCCAGTGAGTAAACCTTTTTCAAACATTTAATTTTCATTCAATACCTTTTCAAATTCAAATCTTTAAAATTCCACTGGTTCTTCACACTGTCAACTTGGTCTGATAAAAGTTTGATGATTTTTGGAGACCTGCAGCAAATCTAGATCTATTTTAGAAACAAGCCTTGAAAACAGAATACTCTATTTTTCCGAACTTGTTCATTTCGAGTATTGAATCAAAGTGCACAAACAAAATCCTTTCAAAATACTTGTTCATATGAAATGGAGTTACATTTGTTTCAAAATTGAAGTTTCTAAGCGCTTAAACCGACCCTTGAGTATCGGTTCAAGAAGGTTTAAGTGAAAAGAGTCCGCTTGCTTACAATTGCCAAAGAAGTCTAAAATTTTCAAAATCTTTGTTAGTTTTGCAAACTAGCTAGTACGCTCACGCAAGCAAGTAGATAAAAGAGTTTTGCTTCGAGTTTTCATAAACTTCAGAGTGAAAATTTTCATATCTACAGAAATGTTGTTGAGTTTTTTCAATAATAAAAACCTCTACCAAGTAATTTTGCATTAAAACCAAAGTGAAGAGAAATATAGGAGATAAAAGTCCTTTTTGATAGAAACAAAAAGAAAGTATCCCTTTCAAAATGATTTTTACAAAACCCAAGGCATCAAGGAAATAAACATGGAGGCATCCCACTTAGGACAGCCAACTTTCATGGGATCTCCCCTAAAAAAATCGTGGAGATCATCAAACATTCATGATTCATCCATTGCATTTCATGCTCATATGCATTCATAAATGGCCTTATGCACATATGATCCATGCATTGGTCGACTACCATCTATATTGAGTCATCTTTGCTAGAAATCCTCTTCCCCATTGGAATGAGGATAAACCAAGTCCAAGAAATGAATCCCTTAACAAAAATGGAAAAGTTGATAAAATCTTGATTCAACCGAAATCAACTCTAGAATTCCAAAAGAATAAAAAAAAATTATAGGTGTTATTCTTTGCCATTAAACAAAAAAAATTGGATTAATGATAAAGAGGGGCATCTATAAACACCCAAAAATTTTCTCAAAATAATTTGATTTTTTAGAAATTTTGCCTTTTTTAAGAAAAATTTGCGGTTTGGGTCTTTTAAGGGTTTTCAAAAAACACACCTTAAACGGACTCATTTCCACACCAAAATTTCATGACAGCCTCAAAATAAGGGTAAATTGCACCCCTCTCAAAAAAAATGAATTTTAACAAAGAGACAAAAAATTATTACTTTGCCCTCAAGCCCAAATTGGTAGCATTCTGCCTGTTTAAATGATTTCATCTAAAGAAATTATGGTTTCAAACAATTTTCTTCAAAGAAATAAATAGAAATGAGACATTGGGAACCAAACCCATAAAATGTTTGCAAAATATTAAATTCACAAAATTACAAAAACCTTTTGAAATCAAAACCAAATCAAATTCAAATCAAGCCTCAAAAACTCGCCCAATTAAGGATAGTCCTACTCCGGGACCCTACACCCGTCAAGGGTTAAAGTGGTTTGACACCCTATACCCATCAAGGGTTAAAGTGGTTCGAGACCTCACACCCATCGAAAGGGTTAAAGTGGTTTGACACCCTACAACCAACAAATGGTTAAGATAGTTGAAACGATAAAAGACTAACTCACGAAGCGAAAGTAGGTCACCCATGCAAACAAACACTAGGAATGGAACTCAGTTGTTTTCAAAGAAAGGAATATTTGAAGATTTCGATAGAACTTGATGTTTTCAAATATATTTCAAAATAAAATGGTTTTAAAAAATAAAAAAGAAAATATTTGAAACCATAAATGAAAAGAGATGAAGCCCAGGTCAAACAAGGATAAGAACAAATCTGGATGGGAGCGAAGATCAAGGCAGACTGAACCAAACTCAAGTACCTCGATCAGACCAATGGGACTCATCTAGGCAAAGCTCCATGAAGAAGGGGATTTGGCTCGAGCATGCAAGGTGGATTCAAATAAAAGTTAGAACTCATTCAAAGCCTCAAGTTCGAACCGAATGGCCAAGAAGAGCATAAAGCAGATCAGGACTAAAGTGAGATAAAGGAGGATCATATCAAGTTTAAATGTAAGTCAATTGAAGCTCAAATGGAACCAAGCAAATGGTGAGTTGATCATGACATACAAAGGTAAGCCACAATTCAGCCAATGCAAGAGAACCAAGACCGCATCATCAAGCCAACAGTTTGCATCAAGTCTAGCCGACCATACCCAAGTGCACCTGGCCAACCGAACCCACCATGGCCAATCCATCCTCCATTTAATTGGTTAAACATATCTTGATCAAACCACTTTGGCCTTACCTAACCAAATAAACTTTGAACATACATACCTTGATCGAACCCCCTTGACCGAACCCACAATTTGATTCAACACATGCTAGCCGATTGTGACCGAACCCACTTGGTTGCACACACATACCTTGGCCAACATAATCCACCCACCTTGACCAAGAGGGACCACTCTAAGGCCCACGTGAGCCCATGTGGCCAACAATGAATTTGGATCAAGTTTGGGCCAAGAAAGAGCCCACCGATCCACATCAAGGAAGGCTCTATGAGCCCCCTCCCCTTGGCTTATAAATAGAGACCTTCGGGGGCTATTTCCAGTATTGAAGAGATTCACAAGCAAGGGGGGAAGACGTGTAGAGAGCCTAGGAGAGAGGGAAGGACTGCAGCAAGAGGGAGAGAGAAAAAAAGAGAGGAGAGAGAAAAGAGAGAGTGAGAGAAGAAAAAGAAGGGGACGACCTCCTTCTTGAATCCGTGTACCATTGGAGGGCCGGTAAGTAAGTATTCTTGTTCTTTTGTTGGTTTTGATTTTCTTTCTCATATTCAATTTGAAAAGGGGTTGTATTAATGGAGCTTGAGTTTTCTCCCCATGTTGTAATAGCAAGTAGAAATTCTGCCTATTTCATTTCGTGTATGTTTATGCACTGTACTTGTTTGCTTTTGTAATTCTCTACCTCTCTATATTCTATACACTCTTATATCTCCTAATCCCCTCTATGCTTAAGATAAATATGTATTTACATTTATTTTCCTTCAGTCATGTGCTTTAATTTTGTTGTGGATAGATCTTAAATTAGGATGGATGCATGCATATATATTCTAAAACTAAAACTCTATTTCTCTGCATCGTGCATACGTCTATTGTTTTATTTTTCATTGCTGAATGTCTACTCTGAATGATCTGAAACTTAAGACACCGAATCTACACACATAACCCACTTGAAATAAAATATCCAAGAATTTTAGGGTAGTGTAGACTCATGTATAAAACAGGAAATGATCAGTTAAAATCAGATTCAGTTTCTGCGCAGTCTGTTTTCTTGCAATAGGGGTTGGGTAAAATTCTCATACCTCTATTTGTAGGAAATCAAAATTAATAAAATTAGTCTCCATAGAAAGTTGATATCTATAGCTTTCCAACAAGAATAAAATCATACAATTTGGAATTTTGTGCACCACGATACAGAGGTTTCTTTAGGCATTTGTGTTTCTGTAATAGAATATCTTGAAACACCTAAGCAGTGGTCTGTTCTAGATTTAATTCTACAAATACACAGCACCAAACCACAAAATGAAAATAGACTTAGAATCTCCACATTCTATTCTATGTTTTATTAAGTTTTTCAAGAATTTTGGAGATCTCTAAGTCACCCAAAAAAATTTAGAAACAAGCTCTAAAAACAGAACCAGTTTTGTTTTTCAGAACTTAAAAATCTTCAATCTATAGACTAAGTGCACGAGTTTGATTTGATTCAAAACCATCTTTCAATAGTGAATTTTGGAAACATACACCAGCACAAATATATCTTCAAAGCGTCTAGGTTGACCCTTGAGCATCGGTTCAAGAAGGCCTAAGGCGAAAAGATCCCGCTTAGCCACAATCGCCTCAGAAAGTCAGATTTACAACTTTGATAGTTTTATAAACTAGCTAGCACGCTTGTGCATAAACGAAGTACATTGAGAACTTTGTTTCAAGCCTCTACATAGGCTTTGGTATAAAATTTTCACATCTACACTATCATCCTTATATTGAGCAAGTAAAGCACCTAATGTATTCGCATAAATGGAAATATAAGGCAATAAAGGTTTTCCTTGCTTTGGAGGTTTTAAAATTTGAGGATTTACCAAATAAGTTTTCAATATTTCAAAAGCTTTTTGTCAATCAAAATCTCACTCAAATTTCACCCCTTTTCTCAAAAGCCTATTGAAGGGTTCACATCTTGTTTCTAGGTTGGAGATAAATCTCCTAATTGCTTGAAGTCGACCTTGGAGGCTTCAGATTTGGATCAAGTTGGAGGGTGGAGGCATGTCTATGATGACTCGATACTTAGAGAGAGGGGTCGACCTCTATGCCCCTTTGGCTGACCATGAACCTTAAGAGTTTTCCTGATTCCACTCCAAAAATATATTTTTGAGGGTTTAGTTTCACTTTATAAAGCCTAAGTCTTTCAAAAACTTTTTACAAAGATTCTATGTGTGTGCATCGGGTTTTTGATTTCACCAAAAGGTCATCCACATATACTTCAAAGAGCTCATGGATTTGATCATGAAAAATAGAAGTCATGGCTCTTGGTATGTGGCACCGGTATTTTTCAAACCAAAAGGCATAACCGTGTAATAGTATGTACCCCAAGGTGTAGTAAAAGTAGTTTTTGCCTGATCTTTTGGCTAGTTTCATTTGGTTATAACCCGAATAGCCATCCATGAAAGAAAACATTTCATGATTTGCAGTGCTGTCCACTATCAAATCAATGTTTGGAAGAGGAAAATTATATTTTGGAGTGGCTTTGTTCAAATTTCCAAAATCGATGCAAATATGAATTTTTCCATTGGATTTTTGAACTATCTTAATATTTGAAAGTCATTCGGAGTTGTAGACGCGGGAAAATCCCCGCCTCTTTGCCCCTTTCGCGGCTTGGAGTGGATCTTATCGTGCGTCTAAGGCCTAGATATACAAACAGGGCGTGCCAGCTAGCTTACTTAAGCTAGCGAAGATATATTTAACACTGACTTCTAAACGTGGCGACTGTGAGCAAGTGAGCTCTTGTCGTCGCAGACCTTCTTGCACCGATGCGCAAGGGTCAGTCTGTACGCTTTTGCAAAAATCGAGTTTTGGGGAGAAAGTCTACGAAACGGTTCGAGGTGTCTATTTCGGGGTTTTAAGATGCGATTGCATGTTTTAGATCACGTGGATTTGCACGTGCCTAAGTCTTTCCTTTTATCCCTTTTTGGGTCGCCTAGTTTTGTGTGTTATGAACACTCCACTACATGGGCGAATTCGAGCGGGGGTTGCTTCGATGCAATATGCGTCCTACCTCGTGGTATGGCGTAGATGCAATGCAAACTCACGCTACTCCAAAGGGAAAACCCGAAATGTAAAGACAATGCTGAAGGGAAATAACAGAAGGGAAATAACCGAAGGGAAATAACAGAAGGGAAATAACCGAAGGGAAATATGTATATATCTTATGTATATGAGCCCTTACTCGGGTCTTGCAAATAAGAGCGAAGGCTCAATGTGGGTGCGTGCTTGAATTGAAAGACTTACACACACGACATGAAATTAAACCCAAATATAAATTGCAGTATGGCCTTGACTAAGGTCTTGGGAGTAAGAGCGAAGGCTCAATGTGTGTGAGAGTGCTTGAATTGAAGTACTACACACACGACATAAATGAAACCCAAATATAACTGCAATAAGGCCTTTACTAAGGTCTTGGGGAGTAAGAGCGAAGGCTCAATGTGTGTGAAAGTGCTTGAATTGAAAGACTTACTCACACGATAAGAAATAAAACCCAAATAGTATAGGTCGGCCCTTACTTGGGTCTTTCAAATAAGAGCGAAAGCTCAATGTGTGTGAGAGTGTTTAAATTGAAAGACTTACTCACACGACATGAAATGAAACCCAAATAGTATAGGTCGGCCCTTACTTGGGTCTTTCAAATAAGAGCGAAAGCTCAATGTGTGTGAGAGTGTTTAAATTGAAAGACTTACTCACACGACATGAAATGAAACCCAAATAGTATAGGTCGGCCCTTACTTGGGTCTTTCAAATAAGAGCGAAAGCTCAATGTGTGTGAGAGTGTTTAAATTGAAAGACAACGCACCCAACTTAAACAAAACCCTTCGGAGATGAAATATATACGTACACTTATATATTAGGGGCTGATTAGGCCCGTGTGTGTTCAAAATTGTGCACGACTAAGAGAGTGCACGTGTGTGGTTGTGCCAAGCCACGTTATTACAAGCGGGGGGAGACTATGCTCCGTTATTACAACCCCGTATCAAATTGAATTTCAAGCAAGTATACGACTAAAGACCGAGTTTAGACACTTACGAGTAGCTGGTCCGTAGAGGTCTTGCTTGAGCGTAGGCTTGGCCTTGGGCTGCAAGTGGGAGCTCCGCGAAGGTAGGTGCTCAAGGGTGCTGGCCGGCTGCAAATGGGGCGCGGGATGGACGCCTCGAAGAGGACCGGTGGCAAGTGGGCGGCGCCTCCAAGTAGGGAGTTTAGAGTGGCTGACTAAGTGGGTCTTAGGGTCACTAGGGAAGTTAGGGACTTAGGGAAACTGGACCTAAAAGGTGAGCTAGTGAGAAGGCCAAATAGGACACCTAGGGGGGGTCGGCCGAATGGGAGATGGTGGCTGAGTAGTGGCCAGCCACTTGGGTTATCCTAGGTTCGGCTAGGCTTAGGTGGTGGCGGCAAAGAGGCTGAGCTAAAGGGAGGATGGGTGGCTAAGAGTGGAGAGGTGGTAGAGAATGGCTTTGAGGGAGTTAGGGGGACTTACCGAATGGGGAGGAGTGGCGAGTGGATGAAGAGGGAAGCTGAGTGCAATGGGAGTTCGGCTGAGTGAGGTGGCGGTGTCCGGCTGGGGGGGGCAGTGATGGTGGACGGAAGAGGGAAGGTGGCGGCTGGTGGAGCAGGTGGCGGCTGGTGGAGCAGGTGGAGTGGTCACGGCTGGATGGAAGATGGGAGAAGGAGAGGGCCCGGCTGGTGGTAGAGTGGTTCCCACTTAGAAAACCCGCCCACAATGAGGGGGGGTTTAAATAGGGGATGGGTAGGTCGGTTAGGGCTGGGTTGTGGGTAGTGGTTAGGTGGTTTAGGTAGGGTAGTATGTAGATAAGGTGGGCTGGATGGGGCTGGGCCAGATATTTTAAAACTAGGGGTTTGGGAAAATCGTGGGCTAAGGGTGGTTTAGGGGTTTAGGGCTAGGTTAGGTGGTTGGGTTTTAGGGTGAGGTTTAGTGAGCTAGGTTAGGTGGTTTAGGCTAGGTTTAGGCTAGGTTTAGGGAAATTAATCTAGGTTTAGGGAAGGATTAGGGGAGTGGGTTAGGTGATTAGGTTGGGATTAGGCCGGGATTAGGGAAGTGGGTTAGGTGATTAGGTTCAGATTAGGGGTGGATTAGGGGTTTAGGCTAGGTTTAGGCATTTTGGGTTAGGTTTAGGTGAGGGAGCTCCCTTAGCATGGCCCATAGACCTTGATCACCCCATGTTGGTGCAGCCCTAGGTTAGGTTTTAGCTAATTACAAGCTTAAACCCACTCAATTAGGCTAACCCACAAGATTAAACCCAAACTTGACACACAAGTCAAGCTTAATACAACACTCTTGATATTTTTCACCCCCACTCTCTCTCATGCCCAATATCCCACGTGAATTTCAAGTGGGCCCCACCTCCATTTATGAGAAGGTGATGTGGGCCATGGATATGGATATTGGATTGGATCTCTAGATCCAAATCCAAATCCAAGTCCACATATGGGTTTGGATTGGAATCTGGATATATATGGTCCAGATCCAATCCAAACTGAACTCTGACTCCTTCGAGCTGGGTTCGAGACGGACGATTCGTGCGGGGCCTGACAGCATCAGTGCTCCGTCTGCGTTGGGTCTTCGCCAACATGGTCGCCCGCCTCCGTTTCTGCCTTCCGGAGATGACTTCAAATGCTATTTTGATAAGAACAGGGTCTTGGACGTTCGAGATCCTGGGGTGTGAATCAGATACAAGAGTTGCTGCGCCGGGCTTGACAGGTGCTCCGGTTCCGGGCTCTTCTTGGCTCTCCTAGTCCTGTCTTGATCGGGCCAAGCCACTTCGGGGTTTCAAAACATGTTTTAAAAGGGTTTTCAAAAGCTATATCATATGTTTTTGAAAGATAAAGTTTAAAACATATATACAGGGTTTGTTTGGAAGGCTCCTGGGTTTCCAAACTCAAAATGGCCCTTTGGGGCTGCTTGTATAAAACCAGATGGATTTTGAGAAATTCGTGGGATTTCGGGGTGTTTACAGATGCCCCTCTTTGGCCTTGTCCAAATGGATTTGGATAAGGGCAAAGATGACAAACACCCCTTTTAATGTCTCCCTAGATCTAGCCACGAAGAATATGGGATCGTCCCATTTTAACAAAATCTCAATTTTACAAACTCTGGTAGGAGGAGATATCACGCCAAAGGGTTCACTTATGGAATCTGGTCCTAAATGGGATCAAGTACCATGCGTGGAATGCAGATGACATGGGTGTGGTGCCCAGAGTGGCGACCTCCCAGAGACCAGGTGTGGTCGAACTCTAGAGACTTACAAGGCCTACTGCTCCAAGTGAGCAAAAACCCTATGCTGTTCGATGTTCGGTTTTTAAAACTTATTTACAAAAGCTATTTACAAAAGGGACAACTGTCTTGAGCCTCGATCCTAAGGATCTCGAGCTCTTCGTGCTTGCCTTTGTTTGAGTCTTAACACTCGCTTATCTAGCGAAGGTTTTATAAGAAAACAAGCTTCATTTCAAATTCCTACGCCTTACTCGAAAGGTCGAATTCTCAAACAAGATGAAATTCAAGTAAGTAAATCCTATTTTTACTTTAGGATTCCTCGAAATGAACCATGCTTTAGCTTGGGATAAGCCAGGGATGGGAAAGAGATACCACGGTCCCTTCTGAAGCGTCCCGTGGTTTGAGGCACAGAAGGCGGAAAACTGCTCTTTTTGAGCTTTTTGGCCTCTTTTTCCTTTTTTCCATAGAGGGTCTCCCTTTGGGAGTATTTTTTTCTTTAATCCCTCTTTTTATAAGAGAATCGATTTTTCTTTTTCAAGTCTGGTTTCTTTCTTTTGGAAAGAGACTTTAAATGGGAAATTCCCTTTTGATTTGGGCCTTTGTTTTCCTTTTGGAAGGAGAAAAGAAGAGGGGAGGACTTATCCCAAGCCTACACTCGATCCATTCCAGATCAGCCTATTTAGAAATAGCACGTACTACTTGCAAGTATCTTGCTATGTTGAACTAGGCCTTTCTTTGTAAGAAGAAGGATTTTGAAATGTAACCACGATTTTGAAAACTCCACTCTTTCACAAGTGCGAATTCTCTCACTCAGGGTCACACGAATTGCTTTTGCACCTTATTCACACGTCTCAGGGCAGCTATCCCTATAAAGTTTTCGAAAACTAGAATTTAATCCAGATCCTACATATGATACTTCTTTAAGTATTGAATATTGATAGGATCTGCTAAATTCCTACCTTCTACATCGATCAACCAATACGAATTGTTCGTAGTGGTTGCTCGTACAACATAGGGTCCATCCCAGTTGGGGCGCCACTTGCCTAGGGGGTGTGGGCCACGATGGTGGATGGTTTTTAAGACCAGATCTCCCACTTCAAAGTGGCGAGGTCTCATGTGTTTGCTATAATGTCGGGCTATCCTTTGCCGGTATGCACGAGCATGATCCATGGCAAGGAGTCGCCTCTCATCTAGCAAATCTAGTTCGGCCATCCTAGCATGCTGAAGCGTCTCTAGGGGGAGGTCGAGTGCAATGGATGTATGGAATGAATGCAGTTGGGTATGAATGGGCAGAATGGCGTTTGTGCCATAGACCAATTCGAATGGTGTGGCATTCGTGGGAGTCCGGATGGAAGTCCTATAAGCCCATAAGGCTTCATCCAGCTTCTCATGCCACCTCCTACCCTTCTCTAAGGTTTTCTCAATGATACCAATGAGAGTCTTGTTTGTGGCTTCGGCTTGGCCGTTGCCTTGAGGGTAGTAGGGCGAGGAGAAGTGGTGAGTTATGCCATACGTGTTGCACAACTTAACCATCCGCTCGTTCTTGAATGGGGTACCATTGTCAGACACAAGGTCTCGTGGAACCCCAAATCGAGCCAAAATATTCCTCCGGATGAAAGCCACCACATGTTGCCCCATTACATTCGTTAGGGAAATGGCTTCCACCCACTTGGAGAAATACTCCGTGGCTGCCAAGATAAAATGATGCCCATTCGAGGCCTTTGGGAATATGGGGCCTACAATGTCAAACGCCCACATGGTAAATGGCCAGGGGCTGACCACGGAATGCAATGCAGATGAAGGGATATGAATGGCGTGCCCATGCACTTGACATGGATGACACTTCCTAACATGATCGTGACAATCCTTTTTCAGGGTGGACCAAAAATAACCCCCTCTAAGTATTTTCATCGCCATCATGTTGGCATTAACATGACCTCCACATTCTCCATCATGGAACTCGTGCATTACTATCCTAGCCTCCTCTAGGTCGATACACCTAAGCAGAATGCCGGTAAAACTCTTTTTGTATAAGACCCCACCCAGAATGGTGTATCGGGTCGAAAATCTTACGGATGAATGCCCTATCTTTGGATGTGGCATCCTCGGTGAATCCCCCATTTTCTAAAAATTGTTTTATGTCATAGAACCAGGGTTTTTCAATAGACTCTGGGTTGTTTTGGCAAATATCCAAGTCGTGTGTGGATGGATGGGGCGCATGCCATATTTCCAAAGATCTGGTCCCTGAAATGGGATCGACCTTCAGGGCTGAACCCAAGGAGGAGAGGGCATCGGCGATGCCATTGTCCTCTCTTCCCACGTGTGTGAGCTTACACGACTGGAAGGATTGGACCAATCGAGTGGCCAACTCGTGATATGGAAGTAGTTTCTCATTACGTACTTGCCAAATTTTTAAAACCTGGTTTATGACAAGGAGCGAATCTCCAAAGACCTCGATGCATGATGCCCCTAGAGTTTTCGAAATCCTTAAGCCTTGTATGAGTGCTTCATACTCAGCTATGTTGTTGGAACATTCGAAATCTAAGCGGACTGCTATGGGAATCTCGCCCTTTTCAGGGGAGATTAGGATGATCCCGGCACCAGCCCCTCGTTGGTTTCGTGCCCCGTCGAAGTGCATCTTCCACACTTGGTTTTCAAAAGAATTTGCCAAAATGTGGTTTTGAAAATGGTTTTGCAATATGCCTTCATCAGGCATTTCGACAAGAGTGGGATATGCGTCCTCCAAGGGGAAGTCAGCCACGTAATCTGCTAGGGCTTGCCCCTTAACGGAGATCTGGTGATGGTATTTTAGATCATACTCCATTAGAAGGAGTTGCCATTTGCCCAATCTACCCGTGAGAATGGGTTTTTCGAACAAGTGCTTGATTGGATCAAGCTTGGACACTATCCAGATCTCATGATCTAGGAAGTAGTGTCTGAATTTCTGGCAGGCCCAGACTAGGGCCAAGCACGTCTTCTCCATGGCTTGATAATTTCGTTCATAAGCCAAGAGAGTTTTCGAAATATAGTAGATGGCATACTCCTTATGGGTGTCATCCTCGTATTGAGCCAACAGGGCTCCTAAAGCGTTTACATGCACGGAGATGTATAATAAAAGCGGTTTTCCTTGCTTTGGAGGATTCAAAACGGGGGGATTAACCAAGTATGCCTTTAGTCTCTCGAAGGACTTTTGGCATTCGTCATCCCATAAGAATTTCGTACCCTTCCTCAACAGTTTGTTGAAGGGTTCGCATCTAGTTGCCAGATTCGATATGAATCGGCGCAGAGATTGTAATCGACCCTGGAGGCTACGGACTTGGGTGAGATTGGAGGGTGGAGCCATGTCTATGATGGCTCGACACTTAGAGGGGTCGACTTCTATTCCCCTTTGGCTTACCATAAAGCCTAGAAGCTTTCCTGATTCTACCCCGAACACACATTTTTGAGGGTTTAGCTTTACTTTGTAAAGCCTAAGCCTTTCGAAGATTTTTTGTAAACATTCGATATGGGTGCATCGGGTTTTGGATTTTGCCAAGAGATCATCTACATACACTTCTACAAGCTCGTGAATTTGATCATGGAAGATCGTGTTCATGGCTCGTTGGTATGTTGCGCCGGCATTTTTCAAACCAAAGGGCATGACTGTATAGCAGTACGTGCCCCATGGGGTTGTGAAGGCGGTCTTACCCTGATCTCGTGGGCTTAGTTTGATTTGATTATAGCCTGAATAGCCATCCATAAATGAAAACATTTCATGATTTGCAGTACTATCGACTATCAAATCTATGTTTGGTAAAGGATAATTATCCTTTGGAGTGGCTTTATTCAGGTTTCTGAAATCGATGCATATTCGAATTTTCCCATTGGTTTTTCGAACTACAACGATATTTGACAACCAATCAGAATACGCAATGGGTTTTATAAATCCGGCTTTTAGCAGATCTTCTAAACCCTCTTTGACTTGCGTGTGTACATTCGGGTGTATTTTCCTAAGCTTCTGCTTTATTGGTTTTACACCTACATCTAAGGGAAGACGATGCTCGACTATGCTGGGATCTATGCCCGGCATGTCTTCATACGTCCATGCAAACACATCTAAATAGGTCCGTAGAAATGCCATGAATGCTAACTTTTCAGTTTCATGCAAGCATGCGCCTATTTTGATGGTTTTGGGATTGGAATCATCCCCTAGGTTCACCTCTACGAAATCTCCTCCTACTGATTGGGAAGGTCTTTCAAAATCAAGAATTCTATGAAATTCTGGGAGCTCAGAAGTGGGATCTTCCTCAAGGGGATCCACTTCTGGGCTTCGATCATTCTCGTGGGCTATAGACCTGAGGGAACTTGATGCGTGTTTTTCAAAATAACCTGGTTTTGTACTTGGATTTTCAAGTGATTTCGAAATTTTTGGTCTGGCTAGGCAGACAACGTTTCTTTCGAAATCCTTTTCTTTCGCCAAAGTTAAACCAGGAGCAGCTATGTACAAAATCTTTTTGGTATTTTCCAAATTTTCGATTTTTTTGGGTTTTTGTAAAACAAGAACTTTGGGAACTATACAAAGCACACTTTTTTCGAGTTTTTGCTTTTCCATTGTTTTTGGTTTTTCTTGTTTTTCGATTTTTTTGGATTTTAAGTTTTCAAATGTTTTTGGTATTTTTAGAAAAAGGGATCTTCCGTCATACCTACAAAGGGAAAACACTATGGGTTAGACTCGGAATAGGAGATCTAAACCATAGGTTTCTTCTAAGACAGGCTCCGGGGTACCCTTGACCCAGGTGGTCACAGGGGGTGGCTCCGGCGGTATTCGGGGAGTATAGCCGATTCCGTATCGGCTTGGGTTGGCCCTAGGAAGGATGGGCTCTAGGAGACCCTGGTTTTGTGCCCCTAGACTCTTGTAGGGCGTGTAGCCCATGTTTAATAACATGTTCCACGACCTTTTGTTTTTTGAAAAGATGGGATATAAGTCGTGGTCCTGGAACATGCTATCGTCCATATTAGGCTCGTAGGGCCTTTTGTCCAGGGGTTTTGGAAATAGGGAACGCTTGGGTTTTCCTAGGAGGATTAGAGTTGGGAGGGGGCCTGCTTTGGGCGGCCCCTTCACACATACAACCTTCCTAGGTTTGTTCAACACGAGCCGAGGTGGCTCAACCATAATTTGCCCCAGGTTAGCCTCATGGGCCTGGGAGCTCGATAAACAAGGGGAGTTTATGATCCCCTGAAGCTGTGGGTGACTCTCACCTAGGATCACTACGACTTGGTCCCTAAAAGGGATCTTGACACACTTGTGGAAGGTGGATGGCACAGCGCACAAACTGTGTATCCAGGGTCTTCCCAGCAACAGGTTATAATGGGGGTGGATGTCCAAGACATGGAACACCCCCGTGTGTTCGATCCCTCCCGTTTCCATTGGGAGTTCGATGGATCCTAAAGGCCTAGACGCATTCCCATCGTATCCAGTGATAACGATGGGGCTTGGGTTCACTGAAGTCAAGGTGACTCCGATTTTGTACGCCACGTGAAGTGGAAGGATGTTGAGCCCTCCTCCACCATCGACTAGGCACCTGTCCAGAGAGTGGTTGTTTAGAACCACCTCGATATGCAGGGCCTGGTTATGGGTTTCGTAGGGTCTATCTACATCATCTTCCGAAAAGGTGATGGGCGATTTTGCTCCTAACAAAGCCACTTGGGCAGACAAGGACTTCGGACTTATGTTCGAATCAACCTTGGCCCTTTCTAGAATTTTCTCTAAGACAAGTCTATGCCTAGGCGATGTTTTGATAAGCTCTAGGATAGACATGTGAATAGGAATCTTTGAAAGGTGGTTTTCGAAATCATAAGGGTTTAGGATGATTTTGTCCTTATCTGCTTTTGGCAGACCACTAGGGATACATGCTTTTGAGGGGCCAGGCACACTGACCACCTTTTGAGCACCTTGAAGGTGCGGGGGTTGGTAGATCCTCCCGGATCTAGTGACTTCCCCCACGACCAGCCTAGGGTTCGCGCTAAACTTGGCTCTAAGGATGAGCTGAGGAGAACCTTGGATTTTCAAAACTGGTTTTGTCGGGGTTTCCACTTTTGATGGTCCCCGAATGACGACTTGGGCGGGCCTCTTGTATAGTACAAGGATGGGCGCACAAGCAGGTCGACCAGGTTCGGGCTTTCGCGCTAGTTCCTTGGAAATGGTGAGGGTACATACCTCCTTTCCTTTCCCACTGCCACTGGCGTGTTTGGGAAAGGGTTCCTTGAAGATAGCTTGAGGTGGCTCAGATTCCGCAGTGACCTGGAGCCGGCCCTCCGCTATCAAGTTCTCAATTTTATTTAGAAGAGAGAAGCACCGTTTGGTATCATGGCCTTTGAGCCGATGATACTTGCAAAATCGGTTTAAATACCCCCCTTTGGACGTGACTCCTTCGGGGATTTCAGGGAGTTCGATCATGCCCTGGGCAAGTAGGAGGTCTAGGACCTCCAACACAGGTTGCCCCAGCGGAGTGTACTCCCGTTTTTCAATTGGATTTGAAAAGTTGCGTTCTCTCTTATTTTCTATTTTTTCAAAATTTTTAGAAGTGCCCGCCATGCCTGGATCCACCCGGACATTGGCGATTTTATGGGGTTTTGCCCCTTTGTCCGTTGTGGGCAGCCCATATGCGATGGGCTTTTCCACACGTGTTTTGGGAATGGCACTTCCTTTCCATAAGTGGTCGTATGTCCCTTTTCGCAAGTTGGTTTCGAAAAGGGAGGCCTTTTTGATCAACTTATGGAAAGTTGAAATCTCATGGAGCGAGAGAAGGGTTTTTAACTCGCTTTTGAAATTATCCAGGATGAGCATTACTGCGCATCCTTCGGATATAGGCTCTCGCACTTGGCCTAAAAGAGACCTCCATCTTATAATGAAGGCATGCACGTCTTCGTTCATGCCTTGCTTTGTATCCCTTAAGGTATTCAGGGTTGGCGTGACTTCCACGTTGTGTGCAAATCTTTGCATGAAGCAGTTCGCTAACTCTTCAAAAGTAGCGAACTGGCTTAAGTCGTAGGAAGCCAGCCATTTGGCAGCTGTGCCTTTAAGGGATAGAGGGAACCAATACACCCATTTCATCGAGTCCTTTTTCTTCTTATGGGCTCGACGTGAAAAAAGCTGCAAGTGAGACCTAGGGTCTCCCATGCCATCATACCGATGGAAGTTTGGTATTTCATCGTCACTGTCTGTTTCGTAATCCATAGGAAGGAAATCAGACAGGGCGTAGCTTTTTTTCTCTTTATTTTGCCCTTTCAGCAGTTGCTGTAGGGCTTTACGGTCCTTTTGTGTGAAGGACTCGTGGTATTGGTTGCCCTCCATTACGGAGGCCTCTTTTTGCTTGCGAGGTTTTTCAATTTTCTTTTTAGGCCTTTGTTCACCGTTTGATGAACACGAATCGCCTACTTCAGCCTCTTGGCTGAGAGCATCGATTTTGGCCTCAAATTCCCTTCTCAAGTCCTCGATTTCATCTAGTTTTATTTTGTTTTTGAAAATCCTCCTAGAGTGAGAACTTGATGCGCATGAGCCTTGGCTCGACACTTCACTTGGATTGGATTTTGACATGCTTTTCAAGCTTTTTCAAAATTTCCTAAGTAAAAGCAAAGAAAACAAGTTAAAACGACACCTTTATAAAATTTTCGCCAGACTCCTACAAGTAAACTCGATTTTTGAAAAGGCTCACCTCCCACCGGGCGTGCCAATCTCTGTAGACGCGCGAAAATCCCCGCCTCTTTGCCCCTTTCGCGGCTTGGAGTGGATCTTATCGTGCGTCTAAGGCCTAGATATACAAACAGGGCGTGCCAGCTAGCTTACTTAAGCTAGCGAAGATATATTTAACACTGACTTCTAAACGTGACGACTGTGAGCAAGTGAGCTCTTGTCGTCGCAGACCTTCTTGCACCGATGCGCAAGGGTCAGTCTGTACGCTTTTGCAAAAATCGAGTTTTGGGGAGAAAGTCTACGAAACGGTTCGAGGTGTCTATTTCGGGTTTTTAAGATGCGATTGCATGTTTTAGATCACGTGGATTTGCACGTGCCTAAGTCTTTCCTTTTATCCCTTTTTGGGTCGCCTAGTTTTGTGTGTTATGAACACTCCACTACATGGGCGAATTCGAGCGGGGGTTGCTTCGATGCAATATGCGTCCTACCTCGTGGTATGGCGTAGATGCAATGCAAACTCACGCTACTCCAAAGGGAAAACCCGAAATGTAAAGACAATGCTGAAGGGAAATAACAGAAGGGAAATAACCGAAGGGAAATAACAGAAGGGAAATAACCGAAGGGAAATATGTATATATCTTATGTATATGAGCCCTTACTCGGGTCTTGCAAATAAGAGCGAAGGCTCAATGTGGGTGCGTGCTTGAATTGAAAGACTTACACACACGACATGAAATTAAACCCAAATATAAATTGCAGTATGGCCTTGACTAAGGTCTTGGGAGTAAGAGCGAAGGCTCAATGTGTGTGAGAGTGCTTGAATTGAAGTACTACACACACGACATAAATGAAACCCAAATATAACTGCAATAAGGCCTTTACTAAGGTCTTGGGGAGTAAGAGCGAAGGCTCAATGTGTGTGAAAGTGCTTGAATTGAAAGACTTACTCACACGACAAGAAATAAAACCCAAATAGTATAGGTCGGCCCTTACTTGGGTCTTTCAAATAAGAGCGAAAGCTCAATGTGTGTGAGAGTGTTTAAATTGAAAGACTTACTCACACGACATGAAATGAAACCCAAATAGTATAGGTCGGCCCTTACTTGGGTCTTTCAAATAAGAGCGAAAGCTCAATGTGTGTGAGAGTGTTTAAATTGAAAGACTTACTCACACGACATGAAATGAAACCCAAATAGTATAGGTCGGCCCTTACTTGGGTCTTTCAAATAAGAGCGAAAGCTCAATGTGTGTGAGAGTGTTTAAATTGAAAGACAACGCACCCAACTTAAACAAAACCCTTCGGAGATGAAATATATACGTACACTTATATATTAGGGGCTGATTAGGCCCGTGTGTGTTCAAAATTGTGCACGACTAAGAGAGTGCACGTGTGTGGTTGTGCCAAGCCACGTTATTACAAGCGGGGGGAGACTATGCTCCGTTATTACAACCCCGTATCAAATTGAATTTCAAGCAAGTATACGACTAAAGACCGAGTTTAGACACTTACGAGTAGCTGGTCCGTAGAGGTCTTGCTTGAGCGTAGGCTTGGCCTTGGGCTGCAAGTGGGAGCTCCGCGAAGGTAGGTGCTCAAGGGTGCTGGCCGGCTGCAAATGGGGCGCGGGATGGACGCCTCGAAGAGGACCGGTGGCAAGTGGGCGGCGCCTCCAAGTAGGGAGTTTAGAGTGGCTGACTAAGTGGGTCTTAGGGTCACTAGGGAAGTTAGGGACTTAGGGAAACTGGACCTAAAAGGTGAGCTAGTGAGAAGGCCAAATAGGACACCTAGGGGGGGGGTCGGCCGAATGGGAGATGGTGGCTGAGTAGTGGCCAGCCACTTGGGTTATCCTAGGTTCGGCTAGGCTTAGGTGGTGGCGGCAAAGAGGCTGAGCTAAAGGGAGGATGGGTGGCTAAGAGTGGAGAGGTGGTAGAGAATGGCTTTGAGGGAGTTAGGGGGACTTACCGAATGGGGAGGAGTGGCGAGTGGATGAAGAGGGAAGCTGAGTGCAATGGGAGTTCGGCTGAGTGAGGTGGCGGTGTCCGGCTGGGGGGGGTAGTGATGGTGGACGGAAGAGGGAAGGTGGCGGCTGGTGGAGCAGGTGGCGGCTGGTGGAGCAGGTGGAGTGGTCACGGCTGGATGGAAGATGGGAGAAGGAGAGGGCCCGGCTGGTGGTAGAGTGGTTCCCACTTAGAAAACCCGCCCACAATGAGGGGGGGTTTAAATAGGGGATGGGTAGGTCGGTTAGGGCTGGGTTGTGGGTAGTGGTTAGGTGGTTTAGGTAGGGTAGTATGTAGATAAGGTGGGCTGGATGGGGCTGGGCCAGATATTTTAAAACTAGGGGTTTGGGAAAATCGTGGGCTAAGGGTGGTTTAGGGGTTTAGGGCTAGGTTAGGTGGTTGGGTTTTAGGGTGAGGTTTAGTGAGCTAGGTTAGGTGGTTTAGGCTAGGTTTAGGCTAGGTTTAGGGAAATTAATCTAGGTTTAGGGAAGGATTAGGGGAGTGGGTTAGGTGATTAGGTTGGGATTAGGCCGGGATTAGGGAAGTGGGTTAGGTGATTAGGTTCAGATTAGGGGTGGATTAGGGGTTTAGGCTAGGTTTAGGCATTTTGGGTTAGGTTTAGGTGAGGGAGCTCCCTTAGCATGGCCCATAGACCTTGATCACCCCATGTTGGTGCAGCCCTAGGTTAGGTTTTAGCTAATTACAAGCTTAAACCCACTCAATTAGGCTAACCCACAAGATTAAACCCAAACTTGACATACAAGTCAAGCTTAATACAACACTCTTGATATTTTTCACCCCCACTCTCTCTCATGCCCAATATCCCACGTGAATTTCAAGTGGGCCCCACCTCCATTTATGAGAAGGTGATGTGGGCCATGGATATGGATATTGGATTGGATCTCTCTCTGGATCCAAATCCAAATCCAAGTCCACATATGGGTTTGGATTGGAATCTGGATATATATGGTCCAGATCCAATCCAAACTGAACTCTGACTCCTTCGAGCTGGGTTCGAGACGGACGATTCGTGCGGGGCCTGACAGCATCAGTGCTCCGTCTGCGTTGGGTCTTCGCCAACATGGTCGCCCGCCTCCGTTTCTGCCTTCCGGAGATGACTTCAAATGCTATTTTGATAAGAACAGGGTCTTGGACGTTCGAGATCCTGGGGTGTGAATCAGATACAAGAGTTGCTGCGCCGGGCTTGACAGGTGCTCCGGTTCCGGGCTCTTCTTGGCTCTCCTGGTCCTGTCTTGATCGGGCCAAGCCACTTCGGGGTTTCAAAACATGTTTTAAAAGGGTTTTCAAAAGCTATATCATATGTTTTTGAAAGATAAAGTTTAAAACATATATACAGGGTTTGTTTGGAAGGCTCCTGGGTTTCCAAACTCAAAATGGCCCTTTGGGGCTGCTTGTATAAAACCAGATGGATTTTGAGAAATTCGTGGGATTTCGGGGTGTTTACAGGAGTAAGCAATGGGTTTTATAAATCTGGCTTTTAAAAGATCTTCTAAACCCTCTTTTACTTAGGAGTGAACATCGGGATGGATTTTTCTAAGCTTTTGTTTCACGGGTTTTGCATTTGGTTCTAAGGGTGGATGATGTACGATCTTAGGGTCTAAACACGGCATGTCTTCATAGGTCCATGTGTAAACACCCAAAAATTTTCTCAAAATAATTTGATCTTTTAGAAATTTTGCCTTTTTTTTTAAGAAAAAATTACGGTTTGAGTCTTTTAGCATTTTCAAACAAAGACACCTTAAATGGACTCATTTCCACACCAAAATTTCGTTGCAGCCTCAAAATAATGGTAAATTTCACCCCTTTTAAAAAAATCCAATTTTGACAAAGAGCCAAATAAATGACTGCTTTGCCCTCAAGCCCAAATTGGCAGCATTCTGACTGTTCAAATGATTCATCCAAAGCAATGATAGTTTCAAACAATTTTCTTCAAAAAAACAAATAGAAATGAGACATTGGGAACCAAACCCAAAAATGTTTGCAAAAATATCAAATTTATAAAAACCTTTGAAATATAAATCAAATCAAATCAGGCCTCAAAAACTTGCCCGATTGTTGATAGTCCTACTCTAGGACCATACACCCATCAAGGGTTAAAGTGGTCCGACACCCTACACTCATCCAGGATTAAAGTGGTTTGATACCCTACACCTATCTAGGGTTCAAGTGGTTTGATACCTTACACCCAACAAATGGTTAAAGTGGTTGAAACGGTAAAGACTAACTCACGGGGCGAAAGAAGATCGCTCATAGAAACAGACATCGAGAATGGAACTGAGTTGTTTTCAAAAGAATATTTGAAGATTTTGACAAAACTCAATATTTTCAAATATAATTTCAAATGAAATGGTTTTAAATAATCAAAAAGAAAATATTTGAAACTATGAATGAAAAGGGATAAAGATGAATCATCCCCACCAAAGATTCGGGAAACACTTAAAGCAGGCTCACATCAGGCAAGTACCGAGCTAAAGTGGACCCAGACAAAGCAAAAAGCAGGACTTCAAATCATATGGACCAAGGGAAGACCCAAGTCATGAAAGGCACGATTCCATCAAAGGCAATATTAAAGACTAATGAAAAGCTTCACCAATCGAACCTAGTTGACTGAACCTATGTTGATTGACCAAGCCTAGACCCAACTTGCCTTGGCTAACCATGACCCATGGGTTAGCTTTGGTCAAACCATTGGCTAGACCGAATTGCCTTGAATCACACTCACCTTGGCCAAACCACATTAGCCTAACTCACCTAGTCCACCTTGGCCGATCGGACCCATTTGGATCGAACCAACATAGCCTACCTTGGGGCCACACCATGCCATAACCCAACCTACCTAACTAGGGGCTACACCATGGTCGGGCTTGATTTGATTGGTTCGAAGAACACAAGACCGCACCTTGCCAAATCGGACTTGTCTTAAAGATCATGGACTGCATTTGGACTAAAACAAGCTCACCTCGGCTAAATCTAAATGGGCCACATGGAGGCTAGATGGACTCACCAAGGATGGGACGAACCACAATCAAAGGCATTGGGCCAAGACAAGATAGCACCATGTTGAAATCAAGCCCATGGTCGAGATCGCCTAGACAATTGCACTTGGAAGCGCCTAGCTGGAATCATGCCTAGCTCGAGCCAAGAATCAACCCATGGCTAAGGCCACATGGGACTGATCCAGCCATGCCATGATGGGACCACAAAGCTTGCCCATGTGAAGGTCTTGGTCCAGCCAAGAAGTGGAGCAAGACATGGGCCAAAAGACCCATGTCCAACCCGCCCCATGGAAGGGTCTAGCAAGACTCCCCCTTCGCCTATAAATAGAGGCCAAGGGGGGACGTTTCCAGTATCTTGCACATAGAGAGAGGCTTTCCAAGGCTGGAGTGAAGGGAGAGGGAGAGTCTAGGATAGGTAGGAGTTACTGAAAATTAAACAGAGAGAAGAGAGAAAAGAGAGGAAGAAGCGAGTCAAAGTAGAAGAGGAAGGGGACGACCTCCCCATTGTATCGGGTTTTTCTTGGAAAGCTGGTAAGCGAGTACTTATCTTCCATTAAGTTTCTTGATTTTCTTCTTGATATTCAATTTATAAATGGGGTTGTAATAATGGAGCTTCGTCTCCCCCCATGTTGTAATATTAGGTAGATATGATGCCAATTTCGTTTCTTACGTATGCACTCTACTTGTTTGTTTTCTTGATTCTACCTCTCTATATTCTATAAACTCTTATAACTCCTGACCCCCTCTATGCTTAAGCTAATACATATATTTACTTTCATTTTCCTTCAACAATTTACTTTAAGTTTGCTGTGATTATGCCATTTAATTTTGGAAGAATGCATCACGTATGTTGTAAACATAGAAAAATTATTTTCACTATGTTTGCATATGTCTAATGTTTTAATTTTTATTTCCTCATTTCTGCTATGATTGACATGAAACTTGTAACACTTCATCTACACACATAATCCTATATAGAATAAAATTTTCAAGAATTTTATGGTCGTGCAATCATGTAATTAAAAGTATGAATGAACGGGAAAATCCTGAATCAACCCAATCAAAATTGTATTTCTAGCAACAAAGCCTGGGTAATCATCCCATAACTCTATCTGTAGTGGTCCAATTTTAGTGAAACTTGGTTCATTGGAAATCTGACATCCATCAACAAGACCAAATTTATACAAATCGGATCTTTGTGCACAGAGATACATACCTTTCTTTGAGTCTTTGTATTTCTTTAATAGAACAGTTCTGAGTGTCTAAGCAGAGACACTTCCCGGATTTAATTCTAGTAATCACAACACCCAAAAATAAAATAAAAAAACAGTTTTAGAAGCTCCACATTTGTTCCTAATCACTGTAAAAATTTTATGATTTTTGGAGACTTAAAAGTCACTGAAAGAAAATCAGAAAGCAAGGTCTGAAAATAGAACCAGTTTCTATTTTTCAAAACTTGGCAAGATTTGTCTTCCAAACACCTAGTACATGAATTTTATCAAGTCTCTCAGATTTTTCTTAAAGTGGATTTGAAATCACATCTGCACAAATGAATCCTCGAAGTGCCTAGGCTAACTCTTGAGCATCGGTTCAAGAAGTCCTAAGGTGAAAAGATCTCGCTTAGCCACAATCGCCCCACAAAGTCAGATTCACAACTTTGTTAGTTTTAGAAACTAGCTGACACGCTCGTGCAAAAACGAAGTAGGTTGAGAGGTTTATTTCAAGTCTCTATATAGGCTTTGGAATAAAATTTTCACATCTACACCATGCAAATACATCTACATAGGATTTCAAAAATGCAATGAATAATACTCTTTCATGCTCATGCAAACAAATACCTATTTTGACACACCTTGGGTTAGACTCACTCCCTAGATTGATTTCTAGAAAATCCCCTTCTACAGAATTTGAAGGTTTTTCCAAATCAAGGATTCTATGAAATTCGGGAATCTCGGAGGCTTGATCTTCCTCATGGATGAGGGGATCTTCCTCCTTGCTTTGATCACTCTCAAGTGCTTTAATTTTTAGGAAAGTGTCATGCAAGAGAGAGTTGTGCCCAAAAGAACTATGAGACAATTTTGGTTTGGATATATACACAGGTTTTGTAAAACTCGAAATTGGGTTTTGTACATGGTTTTGCAAATCAAGGTTTTCGGGTTTTCATATTTTTCAATTTTTTTGTCTTTTTCCAAACACAAGCTAAAAGGATGAATGTAAAAATACTTTCTTTTTGAGATTTTGAGATTTTTAAATTTTTTTAGATTTTTCCAAACAAATTCAAATGTTTTTGGGTTTTGAAAGTTTTTCAGATTTTTTTGGTTTTTCCAAATATATACTTTTTTGGATTTTTTTCTAAAGATGGGTCGTCCATCAAACCTACAAAGAAAACACCATGAATTAGACTCTAAACAAGAGGTCTAAGCCATAGGTTTCGGTGTTAGTGGGTTCTAGGGTACCCTTGACCCAATTGGTCTTAGGTGGTGGCTCAGGAGGTATTGATGGGATGTATCCCAATCCATGTCAATTTAGGTTTGGTGTAGGTAGAATGGGATCTAACCTTCCTTGTCTCTTGGCTCCTAGACCATGATATGGTATATATCCCATGTTCAACATCATATTCTAAGGCTTCTTGAGTTTCAAAAATTTTTTGTGAAGAGGATGGCCTTGAAATAATGTGTCATCATGGTCATACACACGAGTTGGCTTGGCTAAGAGTTGGAAAGTTTGGGTGAGGGACGGGTTGGGATTTCCTAGGAGACACACGATCATAAGGGGTATGGATGGCTCTACATGTTTTGGGGTTCCTAGGAGATGGATGGTTTGGGGTGAGTGAGGCGTCTCCATGGCCTTCTCACTTTATGGATGACTTGATAGACAAGGGAAGTTTTGGATTCCCTTAAGGTGTGTATGGTATTCTCCAAGGACTACCACCATTTGGTTATCCCATGGAATTTTTAAATATTTGTGAAAGGTTGAAGGAACGGCTCGGAGGCTATGTATCCAAGGCCTTCCTAACAACAAGTTGTAATGGAGTTTATGTCTAAGACATGAAACAGCCCCGTGTGTTGGATATTTTCTACTTTCATGGGTAACTAGATGGGGTGGGATGAGTTACCATCGTATCTCGTAATAACGATGGGACTTGGTTCTAGCCTGCAAATGGGGACTCTAATTTGGAAGGTCACGTGAAGAGGAAGAATGTTTAGACCTCCTCCCCCATCGACCACGCACTTGTTTAGAGTGTGGTGATTCAATACCACCTCTATATGCAAAGTTTGGTTGTGGGTTGTATTTGGTCTATTTAATTCATCCTCGGTGAACATGATTGGGGCCTTGGCACAGATTAGAGAGACCAAGAAGGATGGGGATTTGGGAGTTATGGACATGTTAACCTTGGCTTTTTATATGATTCCCTCTAAGACTTGTCTATATTTAGGTGAGGTTCGTATCAACTCTAAAATAGACATGTTTATGGGAAGTTTCGAAAGATGAAGCTCCAAATCGTATGGGGTTAACACAACACTTCTACCCTTATCCATGCTATGAGATGCATTAGGGATGCATGCTTTCGAAGGGCCGGGTAAGATGACCACTTCCTTGCTAGCATGTTTGGCTAAGTGTGGGGGTTGATAGATCTTTTCGGACCTAGTCACCTCGCCTACACCTTCCCTAAGGCTCGTTCCTAACTTGGGCATATTTGGATGCTTCGGAGCACCAAGAATTTTTATAAAGGCTCTAACCGGGGGCGAGACTTTAAGCGCTCCCCAGATCACTACTTGCTTGTCTTTCTTTATTACTGTAAGCATGAAAATTTCTACACTCCTAGTTTACAAGACCAGAAACGAGCCTTTTCGCGTTTACGTTGCTCGTAGGGCGTGCCAGCTAGCTCATTCAAACTAGCGAAGATTTTTGCAAAAATCTGACTTTTAGGCGATTGTGGGCAAGCAGGATCTTTTCGCTTGAAACCTTCTTGAACCGGTGCTCAAGGGTATGTTTAAGTGCTTATGGACTTCGATAAAAACAGTTTTGACTCTTGAAAACACAAGTGTTTGAAATATGAATTTGATTCATGCCTACGTTGCAATTTTTATGTACGGGGCTGTACGATTCAAAGTCTTTGAGTTTTAGCTAGTTTAGGCCGGATATGTGTGTGCACAAGTGGCCTAAGTTTGGCGTGTTTGCACGGGGTATTCGAGGCTTCTTTGAATGCAAGTATGCGCACTATCTCAAATTTGGAGGATATGATATGCAACTCACACAACTTGAATGTAAAACTCGAAATGTAAAGACATAGCTGAAGGGAAATACCCGAAATTTAAAGGCAACTCACACGACTTGAATGTAAATTGCCGAAAGGAAATATAGCTATATCTTAAGAGCAGAAAGGCTCAATGTGTGCATGTGTGTTATGTATAAATTGAAAGACAACTCACGCAACTTGAATTTAAAAGTCACCCGACTTAAATGTAAAGTGCGGAATGGAAAATACGTATATATATATGAGCCAAAGTCATCAACGTGTTCGTGTGTGTTGTGTATAAATTGAAAGACAACTCACACGACTTTGAAATGTAAAACCCAACCGAAAGGGATATATATATATATATATATATATATATATATATATATATATTAGCGGTAAGGCTCAACGTGTGAATGTGTGTTGTGTATAAATTGAAAGACAACTCACACGACTGAAAATTAACAACCCGGAATGTAAAGACATACGCAGCTGAACTGGTAAAACTCACGCAGCTGAAAGTATATAGATGTGACTATATCTTAATGGCTGCCGAGGCCAAAATGTGCGTGGGTGTGTTTGAGCAAGAGCTCGGGTGTCTTTGGGTGCGAGTGTGGAATCTTAAATGACAACTCACACGACTTTAAAGTAACAACCCAGCTGAACGGGAGATAGATATATATGATAAGAGCTGAAGCTCAATGCACACGTGTTTGTTGTGTGCAAATTGAAAGACAACTCACGCGGCTCTTACTAGAGTCTTTGGAGTAAGAGCGAAGGCTCAATTGTGTACGTGGGTGCTTGGTGTACGAGATAAGAGCTAAGGCTCAAGTGCACGTGTGTGTCTCATGTACGAGATAAGAGCTAAGGCTCAAGTACATGTGTGTTAAGAACCCATATTACATCCCGGGGGGAGACCACACTCCATTACTACAACCCCGTATCAAAATTTAATTACACTTTGAATATAAAGGACTTACAACTCACCTAGCCCGCTATGTGGGGTTTCCCTAGGACGCGTACGCCTTCTTTGTGCTCAGCCGGGTTCAGTTTGTGCAAGCCCACTTTGAAGTTGTTTAGCCCCTTGTACCGTGGTCAAGTTGTTGCAGCCGAGGTAGGTTCCTATGGTGCAGTCGGCTCAAGTCTTGAAGTTCGGCCAGGTTCACGATGGGTGCAAGTTTCCAGCCAAGGAGAGCTAGGCTAAGGCAGTTGAGAGTGGGGCGACGTGAAATGGAGTTGGGGGATGCTTGAGAGTTGCGGTGTGTGGGGTACGGCAGGTGATAAGGGAGTCGAATGATGGTATTGGGGTATGCCAAGGGAAGGTGTGGCAGGTAGAGTTGGAGTTAGGGGGTTCGGCTGGGAAGGTGCGGCAGGTGGTTGCAAGGGTGCAGCTGGGTGCCTAGGGTGTGATTTAGGTGGGTTGTCTAGGGTGTGGTTTAGGTGGATTGTCTAGGGTGAGATGGGCTAGGTTAGGTGAAGTTGGAGTTAGGGGGTTCGGCTGGGAAGGTGCGGCAGGTGGCTGCAAGGGTGCAGTCGGGTGCCTAGGGTGTGGTTTAGGTGGGTTGTTTAGGGTGTGGTTTAGGTGGATTGTCTAGGGTGAGATGGGCTAGGTTAGGTGGGCCGATCAAAGGGAAGGTGGCTGTAAGGGTAGGTCTAGAGTGTTGTGGTGGGTTCGGTGGAAGAAAAGGTGGTCGGTTGGGTGAGTGAGAGCCGAGCGCAAGGTGCACTCGGCTGCACTTAGGGAAGGATGGCGAAAGGGGCTGAGTAGGTTTCAAAGGGAGGCGATGGTGTAGGTGGAGTCGTGGGCTAGGTTTAGAGGGGTAGAGGGAGAATGGGTTAGGTTAGGGTTAGGTTTAGGCTTACCTCAAGGGGTTTGGCTAGGTCTAGGTCGCCATGGTCCAGCCCACTCGAGTCCTTCTTGCAGTCAGTCCACCTTGGTTCACCTTGGTGCAGCCCACTTCATGTTGGTGCAGCCCTTGGCTAGGTCTAGGTCCATAAAAGCTTGAACCCACACCCTTGATCAAGCCAACATGGCTAGCCCACTTGAAAATATCAAGCCCACCTTTTCTCTCTCCTACTTTATGGAAGCCCACCCCAAATGGATTTCACATGCCCTTTTGGGGACCCCCTCACTCCTATTTATAGGCACATGAGGTGGGTCTTAGATATGGGTTTTGCATTTGGGTCTTGAAATCCAGATCCAATCCAAACACTATTTGGGTCTAGATCTTAGATCTCGGATATTTTAGATCCATATCTGATCCAAATCCAAACATTTATATGGATACGGATTTGGATATTTTGATCCAGATCTGATACAATCCAAACACTATTTGGATCCAATCCAAATCCAAACACTATTTGGATATGGATTTGGATATATATGGTCCAGATCCAATACAAATTTTCTCTGGATGGTCCTTCTTGGCTTTTCGAGGGGGACGTTTTGTGCTGGCCCTAGCTTCATCAGCGCTCTGTCTTATGCTGGGTTTTACCCAGTTTTATCGTCCGGACTCAATCTCGCCTTTTGGACTTCGTTTTACTCGATTTTCACCATTTCGGGCTTGAATTTCTGTTGCTTCAGTGGGTGATCATGGCTTCACATTTGATACTCTGAGCTTGGAGTCTGCTCCTTTCTTGGGGTCTCCTTTCGCCTTTTGATCGAGCTTTCTATCAGGTTGTGCTGTCTCCTAGGCTTCGAACCTGCTTTTTGGGGCCGCTTTTGATCAGGGTTTACCTGTTCGTCTTGGCTTTTTGGCAAAAATGGGACTTGGCCCATATGTGGGAAAATCAAGTTGAATGGGGTTTTAACCAAAATTTTGGGCCTTTACAGCCCCCGAGGTTTCGAAAACTTCAAAATCTGGTTTTGAACTGAATTTTCAAACTAGGCATTTGTTTTCGAAATTTGTTTTATTTTGGGGGTGTTTACAATTACGATGGAAAGTTGTGTGAGGCAAGTAATGTGAACCGTATGCAATGCATGCTCAATCCCACGAGTTTGAGGAAGAAGGCGTACTTCTTTTCCTTTTCTGCTTGTACTTGCATGATTGGAAAATTGCTCTTTTAGTATCGCTTGGGAGGGCTTCGATTCCTCCGAGATGTGGAGCCTACCCTACTCTATCAAGTCTTAAATTTGGTTTTTAAGAGCAAAACACTTGTTTGTATCATGGCCTTTGAGCTTATTATAAACACCCAGAATTTAAAATGTTTTTAAAACTCCTAGATTTCAAAAGTCAATTTAAAGCCTTTATAAACCTTTAAATTCAAAACCCGCAACTTTTTAAAGTTTAAATCTTGTGGAAAAATACTTTAAATAAAGGTTTTAAATTTGAATTAATGCAGCCCATGAGTTTCGAAATAGGCAAAGACCTAATCCAAGCCTCGAGCCCCGAAATGAAGATAAAGTTGAAAAGCATCAATCAAGATATGGGATCAAGCTCAAGCCAAATCAGATTAAAATCTCACCAAGACCAAGTCCAATTCCATAGGAAGTCAAGGGAAAAATCAAGCTTGCCCAAGATCAAACCAAGCTCATCAATTCAAGCAAAAGATCGAATTAGGGATTGGACTTGAGGCCGTGATCGTCAAGAAGAGGTCAAGCCATATGAAATCAAGATCGAGATGGCACATGAATTATCCAAGAACCAAGCACAACCTTGGACGAATCTTGAAGGAACCAAGCTACGCCCAACCAAGTACCTTGTGTCAAGCTAGCCAAATGATCAAGTCGAGCCAAGGTGGAATGATGGGCTGGTCAACATGGTCAAGCCCGAATACATCTGTCCAAGATACATTTAAAATAAAGGTGCAGCTGAACCAAGTGGCATCAAGCAAGCCTCAAGTGATCGAGCTAGGGTGTACTTGATCTAGCCGGTTGGAGAAGAACCAAGGAAGAGCCTTGGTCAAAGCCAAGACCATCCCACATGGGGCTGGTCCAATGCACCACCAAGGGGACCACACCAAGGTGGACTGAAGTAGATCTAAACCTACAAGTGGGCTGGTCAAACCCGCCCCATAGAAGGGGTTGGAAGCCAGCCCCCCTTGGCCTATAAAAAGGGGCCAAGGGGGGGCGTGATTTCCATCTTGGAGAACTTGGAAGTATCTTGCAAAGAGAGAGAACGGAGGCTGCCTAAAGGGTTGTATGCTAGGTTAGGAGAGCTAGGCTTAGCCAAGAGGGTTTCCAGCAAAAGAGGGTCATGACTTGTATGGGAAAGAAGGGCTAAGTGAGTGCAAGAGAGTTGGAAGGAAGAAGAAGAAAGCTTTGGCCGGATTTCATCCTTGAAAATTCCGGCCATCTTATGCAAAATCGTGTAAGTATCATTGCTCTTTAATTCAAAGTTCTTCTTTTTCATCCTTTTGAATTAATATGGGGTTGTAATAATGGAGTTTCATCTCCCCCCATGTTATAATAGTTAGATTTGCTGCAAGTTTAATTTCGTAGATGAATCACCATTAAACACACACTTGCACTATAAGTGTTTGATTAAGCTCCTACCCCAATATACTCTATAATCGTCCTATACTTCTAATCCCCTCTATGCGTAAGCTATAAAATACTTTCAATTCATTTACATTCCAGCAATTTACTTTGGGGATTGAAGAGTTGTTTGTAGACGCGCGAAAATCCCCTCTATAGCAGTACGTGCCCCATGGGGTTGTGAAGGCGGTCTTACCCTGATCTCGTGGGCTTAGTTTGATTTGATTATAGCCTGAATAGCCATCCATGAATGAAAACATTTCATGATTTGCAGTACTATCGACTATCAAATCTATGTTTGGTAAAGGATAATTATCCTTTGGAGTGGCTTTATTCAGGTTTCTGAAATCGATGCATATTCGAATTTTCCCATTGGTTTTTCGAACTACAACGATATTTGACAACCAATCAGAATACGCAATGGGTTTTATAAATCCGGCTTTTAGCAGATCTTCTAAACCCTCTTTGACTTGCGTGTGTACATTCGGGTGTATTTTCCTAAGCTTCTGCTTTATGGGTTTTACACCTGCATCTAAGGGAAGACGATGTTCGACAATGCTGGGGTCTATGCCCGGCATGTCTTCATACGTCCATGCAAACACATCTAAATAGGTTCGTAGAAATGCAATGAATGCTAACCTTTCAGTTTCATGCAAGCATGCGCCTATTTTGATGGTTTTGGGATTGGAATCATCCCCTAGGTTCACCTCTATGAAATCTCCTCCTACTGATTGGGAAGGTCTTTCAAAATCGAGAATCTTATGAAATTCTGGGAGCTCAGAAGTGGGATCTTCCTCAAGGGGATCCACTTCTGGGCTTTGATCATTCTCGTGGGCTATAGACCCGAGGGAATTTGATGTGTGGTTTTCAAAATGACCTGGTTTTGTACTTGGATTTTCAAGTGATTTCGAAACTTTTGGTCTGGTTATGCAGACGACGTTTCTTTCGAAATCCTTTTCTTTTGCCAAAGTCCTACCAGGAGCAGCTATGTACAAAATCTTTTTGGTATTTTCCAAATTTTCAATTTTTTTGTTTTTTTGTAAAACAAGAACCTTGGGAACTATACAAAGCACTCTATTTTCGAGTTTTTGTTTTTCCATTGTTTTTGGTTTTTCTTGTTTTTTGATTTTTTTGATTTTAAGGTTTTCAAATGTTTTTGTATTTTTAGAAAAGGGATCTTCCGTCATACCTACAAAGGGAAAACACTACGGGTTAGACTCGGAATAAGAGGTCTAAATCGTAGGTCTCTTCTAAGGCAGGTTTCGGGGCACCCCTGACCCAGGTGGTCACAGGGGGTGGCTCCGGCGGTATTCGGGGAGTATAGCCGATCCCATATCGGCTTGGATTGGCTCTAGGAAGGATGGGCTCTAGGAGACCCTGGTTCTATGCCCCTAGACTCTTGTAGGGCGTGTAGCCCATGTTCAACAACATGTTCCACGACTTTTTGTTTTTCGAAAAAGTTGGATACAAGTCGTGGTCCTAGAACATGCTATCGTCCATATTGTGCTCATATGGCCTCTTGTCCAGGGGCTTTGGAAATAGGGAATGCTTGGGTCGTCCTAGAAGGGTTAAGATCGGGAGGGGGCCGGCTTTGGGCGGCCCCTTTACACATACAACCTTCCTAGGATTGTTCAACACGAGCCAAGGTGACTCGACCATAATTTGCCCCAGGTTAGCCTCATGGGCCTGGGAGCTTGATAAACAAGGGGAGTTTATGATCCCCTGAAGCTGTGGGTGACTCTCACCTAGGATTACAATGACCTGGTCCCTAAAAGGGATCTTAACACACCTGTGGAAGGTGGATGGCACAGCGCACAAACTGTGTATCCAGGGCCTTCCCAACAATAGGTTATAATGGGGGTGGATGTCCAAGACATGGAACACCCCCGTGTGTTTGATCCCTCCCGTTTCCATTGGGAGTTCGATGGATCCTAAAGGTCTAGACGCATTCCCATCGTATCCAGTGATAACGATGGGGCTTGGGTTCACTGAAGTCAAGGTGACTCCGATTTTGTACGCCACATGAAGTGGAAGGATGTTGAGCCCTCCTCCACCATCGACTCGGCACCTGTCCAAAGAGTGGTTGTTTAGAACCACCTCGATATGCAGGGCCTGGTTATGGGTTTCGTAGGGTCTATCTACATCATCTTCCGAGAAAGTGATGGGCGATTTTGCTCCTAATAAAGCCACTTGGGCAGACAAGGATTCCGAACTTATGTTCGAATCAACCTTGGCCCTTTCTAGAATTTTCTCTAATACAAGTCTATGCCTAGGCGAGGTTTGTATAAGCTCTAAGATAGACATGTGAATAGGAATCTTTGAAAGGTCATTTTCGAAGTCATAAGGACTTAGGATGACTTTGTCCTTATCTGCTTTTGGCAGAACACTAGGGATACATGCTTTTGAGGGGCCAGGTACACTGACCACCTTTTGAACACCTTGAAGGTGTAGGGGTTGATAGATCCTCCCGGATCTAGTGACTTCCCCACGACCAGCCTAGGGTTCGTGCTAATTTTGGCTCTAAGGATGAGCTGAGGAGAACCTTGGGTTTTCAAAACTGGTTTTACCGGGGATTCCAATTTTGGTGATCCTCGAATGACGACTTGGGCGGGCTTCTTGTATAGTACAAGAATGGGCGCACAAGTGGGTCGACCAAACTCTGGTTTTTGCGCCAGTTCCTTGGAAATGGTGAGGGTACATACCTCCTTTCCTTTCCCACTGCCACTGGCGTGCTTGGGAAAGGGTTCCTTGAAGATAGCTTGAGGTGGCTCAGGTTCCGCAGTGACCTGGAGCCGGCCTTCTGCTATCAAGTTCTCAATTTTATTTAAGAGGGAGATGCAGCGTTTGGTATCATGGCCTTTGAGCCGATGATACTTACAAAATCGATTTAAATACCCCCCTTTGGAAGTGACTCCTTCGGGGATTTCAGGGAGTTCTATCATGCCCTGGGCAAGTAGGAGGTCTAGGACCTCCGACACAGGTTGCCCAAGCGGAGTGTACTCCCGTTTTTCAATCGATTTTTGAAAGTTTCGCTCCCTCTTATTTTCTAACTTTTCAAAATTTTTGGAACTGCCTGCCACGCCTGGATCCACCCGGACAATGGCGATTTTATGGGGCTTTGCCCCTTTGTCCATCGTGGGTAGCCCGTATGTGATGGGCTTTTCCAAGCGGGTTTTTGGAACGGCACTTCCTTTCCACAAGTGATCATATGTCCCTTTTCGCAAGTTGGTTTCGAAAAGGGAGGCTTTTTTTATCAACTTATGGAAAGTTGAGATCTCATGGAGCGAGAGAAGGGTTTTTAACTCGCTTTTAAAGTTATCCAAGATGAGCATGACTGCGCATCCTTCGGATATGGGCTCTTGCACTTGGCCCAAAAGCGACCTCCATCTTATAATGAAGGCATGTACGTCTTCGTTCATGCCTTGCTTTGTATTCCTTAAGGTATTCAGAGTCGGCGTGAC
Source organism: Brasenia schreberi (assembly GCA_036023115.1). Taxonomy (NCBI): domain Eukaryota; kingdom Viridiplantae; phylum Streptophyta; class Magnoliopsida; order Nymphaeales; family Cabombaceae; genus Brasenia; species Brasenia schreberi. The sequence continues at coordinate 14,665,101 of JAYKKT010000061.1, forward strand.
TTCTACGTTGTGTGCAAATCTTTGCATGAAGCAGTTCGCTAACTCTTCAAAAGTAGCAAACTGGCTTAAGTCGTAGGAAGCCAGCCATTTGGCAGCTGTGCCTTTAAGGGATAAAGGAAACCAATACACCCATTTCATAGAGTCCTTTTTCTTCTTATGGGCTCGACGCGAGAAAAGCTGCAAGTGAGACCTAGGGTCTCCCATGCCATCATACCGATGGAAGTTCGGTATTTCAGCGTCACTGTCTGTTTCGTAATCCATAGGAAGGAAAATAGACAGGGCGTAGCTTCTTTTCTCTTTATTATGCCCTTTCAGCAACTGCTGTAGGGCTTTACGGTCCTTTTGTGTGAAGGACTCGTGGTATTGGTTGCCTTTCATTACGGAGGCCTCTTTGTGCTTGCGAGGTTTTTCAGATTTTTTCTTAGGCCTTGGTTCACCGTTTGATGAACATGAATATCCTAGTTCAGCCTCTTGGCTGAGAGCATCGATTTTGGCCTCAAACTCCCTTCTCAAGTCCTCGATTTCATCTCGTTTTATTTTGTTTTTGAAAATCCTCCTAGAGTGAGAACTTGATGCGCATGAGCCTTGGCTCGACACTTCACTTGGATTGGATTTTGACATGCTTTTCAAGCTTTTTCAAAATTTCCTAAGTACAAGCAAAGAAAACAAGTTAAAATGACACCTTTTTTAACAAAAATTTTGCAAAACTTCTACCTTAAAAACTCGATTTTTGAAAGGCTCACGTCCCATCGGGAGTGCCAATCTCTGTAGACGCGCAAAAATCCCCACGCCTCTTCGCCTTTTCTGGGCTTGGAGTGGGTCCTCTTGTGCGTCTAAGGCCTATTTAGGTAAACAGGGCGTGCCAGCTAGCTTACCTAAGCTAGCGAAGATATATTTAAACTGACTTCTAATCGTGGCGACTGTGAGCAAGTGAGCTCTTGTCGTCGCAGACCTTCTTACACCGATGCGCAAGGGTCAGTCTGTACGCTTTGAAAAAATCGAGTTTTTGGGATAGAAAGCCTACGAAGCGGTTTGAGGTGTCTAATTCGGGTCTTTTAGATACGATTGCAGATTTTAGATCACGCGGATTTGCACGTGCCTAAGTCTTTCCTTTTATCCCTTTATGGGCCACCTAGTTTGTGTGTTATGAACACTCCACTACATGGGCGAATTCGAGTGGGGCTTGCTTTGATGCAATATGCGTCCTACCTCGTGGTATGGCATAGATGCAATGCAAACTCACGCTACTCCAAAGGGAAAACCCGAATGTAAAGACAATGCCGAAGGGAAATAACCGAAGGGAAATGACTTGTAATGTAAATGCCGAAGGGAGATATGTATATAGAGTATGTATATGGGCCCTTACTCGGGTCTTGCAAATAAGAGCGAAGGCTCAATGTGGGTGCATGCTTGAATTGAAAGACTTACACACACGACATGAAATTAAACCCAAATATAACTTGCAGTATGGCCTTGATTAAGGTCTTGGGAATAAGAGCGAAAGCTCAATGTGTGTGAGTGCTTGAATTGAAGTACTACGCACACAACATGAAATTAAACCCAAATAGTATAACACGGCCCTTACTTGGGTCTTTCAAATAAGAGCGAAGGCTCAATGTGTCTGAGTGCTTGAATTGAAAGACTTACACACACGACATGAAATGAAAACCCAAATAGTATAGATCGGCCCTTACTTGGGTCTTTCAAATAAGAGCGAAGGCTCAATGTGTGTGAGTGTTTGAATTGAAAGACTTACACACACGACATGAAATGAAAACCCAAATAGTATAGGTCGGCCCTTACTTGGGTCTTTCAAATAAGAGCGAAGGCTCAATGTGTGTGAGTGCTTGAATTGAAAGACAACACACCCAACTTAAGCAAAACCCTACAAAATTAAAGTATATGTATATATTTATGTATTAGGGGCTGATTAGGCCCGTGTGTGTTCAAAATCGTGCACAACTAAGAGAGTACACGTGTGTGGGTGTGCCAAGCCACGTTATTACAAGCGGGGGGAGACTATGCTCCGTTATTACAACCTCGTATCGAATTGAATTTCAAGCAAGTATACAACTAAAGACCGAGTTAGGCACTTACTAATAGCTGGTCCGAAGATGCCTTGCTTGAGCGTGGGCTTGGCCTTCGCCTTGGGCTGCGAAAGGGATTTCCGCGAGGTTGAACGGCAAAGGGATGTTGGCCGGGTGTCCTTGGTGTGCGGAAGAAGCGCCTTGAAGGTGGCCGGCTACTAGAGACGGGTTCTTTTTGGCGTGTTGGGCTAAAGGGCCTAAGTAGGGCCACTAAGGATAGGGTTTAGTTTTGAGGTAGGTTGTGCAAAGGGTGAACCTAAGGGAAGGTCTAATGAATCACCTAGGGTTGGCAGGTTGCTAGGGTAGCCGAGTGAAATGATAGTCGGTTGGAGTGGCCAACTAGGAGGACTTAGTGGTGGCGGGTAGTTGGAGTGGCTAGGAGTGATGTAAGGTAGGGGAGCTAGCTAAGATATGGGGCCAGGTGGTAGTGGTTGTAGTAGGTGTATTGGGATGATACGGGCAGGTTTTAGGGAGTCGGATAGGGTGGCCGAGTGGAGCTAAAAGGTCTAGGTGGTGGTGGGTAGTTAGGGTGCTATGGGTTCGGCTGAGTGGGGCTGGTGGCAGCAAGTGGAAGGGCTAGTGTTAGGGTGATAGGGGAGTGGATTAGGTGGCTGAGAGTGGAGAGGGAGTGAAGAAGTAGTAAGGTAGGATGTAGGGGACTTACCGGGTGAAGAGATGGTGGCGGGTGAAAGGGAATCAGACGGATGATGGTGGTGGTGGTGATGGCGTTCGGCTGGAAGGTAGTGGTGTAGGTGGTGGCGGGATGTGGAGCAGGTGGTGGTGGGATGTGGAGCAGGTGGAGCAGGCAGAATTCGGCTAAGCTTGGGGAAGTGGAGGACCCGACTGGGAATGGGTGGGCTGCCAGGTTGATGAAACCCGCCCCCAACGGGGGGGGGTTTATATAGGGCTGGGTTAGGTCGGTTAGGGCTGGGTTTGGGGTAGTGGTTAGGTGGTTTAGGTAGGGTGGTATGATAATAAGGTGGGCTGGAAAGGAGAGGGCCAGATATTTTAAATACAAGTGGTTTGGGTAGGTTCTGGGCTAGGGGTGGTTTAGGGGTTTAGGGTTTGGTTAGGTGGGTTGGTTCTAGGGTGAGGTTTAGTGAGCTAGGTTAGGTGATTAGGCTAGGTTTAGGCTAGGTTTAGGGAAATTAACCTAGGTTTAGGGAAGGATTAGGGAAGTGGGTTAGGTGATTAGGTTGGGATTAGGCCGGGATTAGGGAAGTAGGTTAGGTGATTAGGCTCAGATTAGGGGCGGATTAGGGTGGAAGGCTAGGATTAGGTATTTTTGGTTAGGTTTAGGTGAAGGAGCTCCCTTTGCATGGCCCATAGACCTTAACCATATCATGTTGGTGCAGCCCTAGGTTAGGTTTTGGCTAATTACAAGCTTAAACCCACCTAATTAGGCTAACCCACATGATTAACCCCAAACTTGACACACAAGTCAAGCTTAATTACAACACTCTTTGATCTTATCCACCCCTACTCTCTCTCATGCCCATAATCCCACGTGAAATTCAAGTGGGCCCCACCTCCATTTATGAGAAGGTGATGTGGGCCATGGATATGGATATTGGATTGGATTTTTGAATCCAAATCCAAATCCAAGTCCATACATGGGTTTGGATTGGAATCTGGATATATATGGTCCAGATCCGATCCAAACTGAACTCTGACTCCTTCGAGCTGTGTTCGAAATAGACGGTTTGTGCGGGGCCTGACAGCATCAGTGCTCCGTCTGTGTTGGGTCTTCGCCAACATGATCGTCCACCTCTGTTTTCGCCTTCCGGAGATGACTTCAAATGATGTTTTGATGATAACAGGGTATTGGACGTTCAAGATCCTGGGGGTGTGGATTTGATACGAGAGTTGCTGTGCCGGGCTCGACATGTGCTCCGGTTCTGGGCTCTCCTTAGCTTTCCTGGTCCTGTCTGGATTAGGCCAAGCTGCTTCGGGGTTTCAAAACATGTTTTAAGAAGGTTTTTAAAAGCCATATTGTATATTTTTGAAAGATAAAGTTTAAAACATATATATACAGGGTTGCCTGGAAGGCTCCTGGGTTTCCAGACTCAAAATAGCCCTTTGGGGCTGCTTTTACAAAATCAGATTGTTTCGAGGAATTCGTGGGATTTCGGGGTGTTTACGTTGTTGTATTTTGAATTCGTGTGAGTTTGCATCATCACATTCATAAAAGCAGACAACAAGATTTAAGCATCTCTGCATATGTCTGTTCCTACAATTTTAATCTCTTAATGCTTGCTCCAATTAGATTGAAAGCTGGCACACTTACTCCACACACATCAGGTCACTCTAAATAAAATTGGCAAGATTTTTAGGACCGTGCAGCCACGTAATAAAATTGGATAAAGACTAACTTAGTTTCTGCACTTCTGTTGCACAGTCGGATTTCCTGAAATAAAGGTTGGGTAAAAGTCTCGTATCTCTGCCCACAAGAATCCAATCAATTTGATTTTTGATGCATTGGAAAGCTAACATCCATAGATTTCCAGCAACATCAAAATCATTAAAATCGTAGTTCACAGGCTCATCTTTGAGTCTCTATATTTCTGAAACAGAACTGTTCCGAATCAGTGAGTCAGTCTGATTCAAATATTTAATTCTGATTCAATACTGCTCCGAATTCAGATTTGTAAAAGGCTGCGGACTCACTACCAGCTGGGTCTGGAAAAAATTTGAAGATTTTTGGAGATTTGTAACATATTCAAATCTATTTTAGAAACAAGCTCTGAAAGACAGAGTTCTCTGTTTTCAGTAGCTTTTACATTTCAAGTATTGAATCAAAGTGCACAACTCAAAACTCTTTCAAAAGCACTAATTATTCACGTGATTTGGAGTTCATCTTGGTTTTAAACTTGAGGTTCCTAAGCGCAAAAACCAACCCTTCAGCATCGGTTCAAGAAGGTTTTAGTGAAAAGAGTCTGCTTGCCTACAATCGCCTAAGAAGTCGTATTTTTCAAAATCTTTGCTAGTTTTGCAAACTAGCTGGCACGCTCGTGCAAACGTATGTGTGGAAACTTTCATTTCAAGTTTTTTTCATAAACTTCGGAATGAGAATTTTCATGTCTACAGAATTGGCACGCCCGATGGGACTCGGGTCTTGAGGAACTTTCTTTCAAAAAGTGAACTCCAAAAACTTTGCAAAAACTTAGTGTTTTTTTCAAACTTGTGCACAAATTTTGAAAACAATGGATGAAAGCAAGCCGAGGAAATCCTCATCGAAAGCTTCAAAGTGGTTTTTCAAATCCTCTAAAGCCCAAGAAGAGATGATTTCTATAAAGGAAATCTTTAGGAAGATCGATGCTCTAAGCCATGAGGTTAAGGCGCATCGATCACATGAAAGCTCATCTCAGGCACAGAGAGAGAAAACTCATGAAAGGAAACCCAAATCCAATCCAAAATTTGATGAAGGATATGAGGCTAGAGATGAAGCGAGAGTGTGGATCAAGTCATCCAACCTTTCCAAGCACCCCAAGTTCCAAGCAAAAACCAAAAAACTATTTTTTTAGTTCAAAAACCAAAAAAACTTGGAAAACAAAAAGTTAAAATTCTAAAAGTTGGGAGTGAAGTCCACACTCCTGGGCACACACACAGAGTGGGGCATGAGATCCACACTCAACACACCTCATGAGTTTCACGAGAGGATGAGAGTCGTATACACCTAGGATTGGAAATGGACAGGAAACGGGAGCTCAAAGCCACATATGAGTCACTCGAGGACGAGGCTTGCTCTCACCATGAAAAGGTAGACCAGCCGGAAAGAGGTATGTCCAAAACTCCTCCTCCTCTAAACTCTCCTCTAGATGTAGGGTCATCGGATGCATCGAATCACACCCATGCACCAACAAACCCACAAAACATGCACAAAAGTAAAGATTTTCAAGGTGCGCCGAATGTCCCACACCAAAAGGAATTTCAAAAACAAAAACAAAATAAAATTCAAAATATGATAGACATGGTGACTCCTAAGGCATGCATCAACATCCTAGGTACACCAAACCCTACCATGCAAGAACCAAATTCCTCGAGCCTAGACTTGTGCCATGAACCCAAGCCTACGACCATAAACCCAACTAACCCATCCCTAGGGTCACCTCGAGCTGCACCTAAGGAGCATGTCAAACCCCTTTACCAATTAGAACCTAAGCCTAAGACAAACCCTCCTAAACCCACCAAGGGACCAATCATGGCTTCCCTTGGAATCCATACCTCCCAACCCAGGGTTGTGTGGAAGCACAAGTCTTCCACCACCCCCACCTCCAAGCTCCTAACAAAAGTAAAACGGGTATATATCCATGATATGGACTATTCCATATTCAAGGGCATGAACTTTACAAAATATTTTCAAAAATCAAAAAGCCTTGGAATATAATCTTAAACATGGGATATAAACCCTACCAAGGACCAAGAGCCAAAAACCAAGGTAGGTTCGAGCCTATCCTACCTACACCAAACCAGAATCGATATGGATTGGGCTACATCCCATCCATACCCCATGAGCCACCACCTAAGACCACTTGGGTTAAGGGTGCCCTTTAGAACCTCCTAAAACAGATACTCATGGCTTAGATCCGATATCTTGAGTCTAATTCATGGAGTTTTCTTTGTAGGTTCGATGGAAGAACCCTCTTTTTCGAAAATCCAAAAAAAATAGATATTCTCAAAAACCAAAAAAAATTTGGAAAACTTTCAAAATCCAAAAACATTTGAAAAATCTAAAAATTTCAAAAAGAAAATTGTTTTCATTCGTTCTCCTATTCCTTATTTAAAAAAAGTTTCAAAAAGAAAGTCTTTTATATTGATCTTAGAAATTGAGTTTTGAAAAAGACAAAAAAATCGAGAAATTTCAAAAACTCCAAAAATAATGGCCATGTACAAAACCAAGTTCAAAATATTTTCAAAGATTGTATATACTCACAAACCAAAAAATCGTCCAAACTGGTCATGTATACCTCTCCCTTTCCTAGAACTTCCCTAAATTTTAATGCTTGAGAATCATCAAAGCAAGGAGGAATGATCATACCTCCAAGCTTCCCGAAATTCGTAGAATCCTTGACTTGGAAAAATTGGGGATTTTTAGAGTGAGTCCAACCCATAGTGTGTGCATGAGCATCATGCATTGAATCATGAAACCTTATATTTTGCATGAACCATACCGGGTCTAGACATCATGAGATTGTCTACCCATAGAGCCAAAGTTGGTGAAAGAATTCATGTTAAGCCAAAGGGGCATGAGAGTTGACCCCCTAAGTATCGAGCCATCATAGGCATGCCTCCATATGAATCAAATCTGAAACCTTCAAGGTTAATTCCAAGCCAACAAGATGCTAAACTCTCAAATAGGCTTTTGAAAAAGGGTTAAATTCGAATAATAATTTCCAAAAAGCTTTCGAAAAGTTTATAGTAAATCCTCCAAATTTTTAAAACCTCCAAAACTCTACATCTCATATGAATGCATTGGGTACTTTAATTACTCAATATGAAGATGATATCCATAGAGTGTGTGCCATTTATTTCGAAAACTCTATTTGGCATGTAAAAGAAATTATCAAGCCAATAGAAAAATCTTGCTTGGCCTTGGTATAGGCTTCCAAATTCGAGACATTATTTCCCATGTTATGAAAAAGGAATAATGTTGATTCATTCAAGCACTTATTCGAAAAACCTATCTTAACGGATAGTCAAGATAAATGGCAGTCCCTTTTAATGGAGTATGAGTTTATCCTCAAGACTCCATTAAGGGACAAGCCCTATATCGTGTGGCTGAATTGCCTCTTTGAGACACTGTAGACACGGAAAATCCTCACTTCTGGTTCTTAGGCCCGAAGTGAACCTTTTCATGTGTCTAAGTCGTATTTAACAAAAGGGCGTGCCAGCCAGCTTGCTCAAGCTAGCGAAGTAAGTTTTAAAATCTGATTCTATCGGGGCGACTGTGAGCAAGTAAGCTCTTTTCGTCGTAGACTTTCTTGCACCGATGCGCAAGGGTCAGTCTATACGCTTGGCAAAGTCTTTTAATTAAACCTCTTTGAAAATAACCAAAGTGTTTGGGCTTTGTATGTACGATTGCAAATTTTATTACACGTGGGATTTGCACGTGCCTATGTCTTTCTTTTTATTTTTTTAGGGTCAACTAGGTGTGTGCATAAGTGACCTAAGTTGGGCGATTTTTGAGCGGGAGTGTGGGGCTTGCTTTGATGCAATATGCATCCTAACTCGTGGTATGGCATATATGCAATGCAAACTCACACAACTCCAAAGGGAAAACCCGAATTGAAAGACAATGCGGAAGGGAAATGACTTAATGTAAACTGCAAAAGGGAAATTGCAAAAGGGAAATATGGCTATATCTTAAGAGCGGAAAGGCTCAATTGTGCAAGTGTGTGTAGTGCATATATGGAAAGACTACGCACACAGCTGAACCTTAAAACCCAAATCTTAAAGACAGCCGAAGGGAAATACTTATAATATATATGGGCCCGAAGGTCGCCAACGTGTGCGTGGGTGTTGTGTGTATATTGAAAGACAACTCACACGACTTGTAATGAAACCCAAATATAATTGCAATAGGCCTTGACTAAGGTCTTAGGAGTAAGAGCAAAAGCTCAATGTGTGTGAGTGTAGAATTGAAATGCTACGCACACAACTTGAATTTAAACACCCAAAACGAAATTGCAATAAGGCCTTTACTAAGGTCTTGGGAGTAAGAGCGAAAGCTCAAGGCGTGTGAGTGTAGAATTGAAATGCTACACACACAACTTGAATTTAAACACCCCAAAATGAAATTGCAATAAGGCCTTTACTAAGGTCTTGGGAGTAAGAGCGAAAGCTCAATGTGTGTGAGTGTGGAAATTGAAAGACAACACACACAACTTAATTAAAACCCACGCAACTTAAAACATATAGGTATAACTATATCTTAAGGGTTTATTAGACCCGTGTGTGTATCAAAATCGTGTGCAGCTAAGAGAGGAATAGGCTCAAGTGCACGTGTGTGTGGGTGTGCCAAACCACATTATTACAAGCGGGGGGAGACAACGCTCCATTATTACAACCCCGTATCAAATTTAATCAAATATAAGCAAGTTCATATCAAGGACTGAGTTAGGCACTTACGTATAACTGGTCCGGGTGTGACTTGCTTGGCTTTGGCCTAGTGAGTCACCTTGGACAGCCGAAGGGGAGCTCCTTGGGTGCGGGTGGGTGCCAAGTAGGATGAGAGCCGGATGAAGGCTTGAGGATGGCCGAGTGTAAGGACGATGCAAGTGGGGATGTTAGGTGAGTTGGGGCAGGTTCGGGTGTTAGCTAGGTGGTGGAAGGTTTAGGGTGAAGGCTTAGTTAGGGGCTGAGATGGGTGGCTGAGGGAAGGTGGTGGTGTAGGGTGTGAAGTGGCCGGGTGTATGGGGGATGGTTAGGGTGCAGCAGTGGCGGGTGATGGGATGTGTGGTTGGGTAAGAAGGGAAGAGGAAGAGAGGTTAGATAGGGCTGAGATGGGGGTACTAACCGGAGGTGGTTGCTGTGGTGGTGGTCGGAGGTGGTAGCTGGAAGTAGGTGGCAGTCGGGTGGAAGGGTGCAATCGGGTGTGAAGTGCAGGTGGCAGCCGAGTGGAAGGGCAGCCGGGTCGAGCGACGGTGGATGGTGGTGCAGTTGGTGGGGGTAATGGAGTGAAATGGGTGAGAGAGAGGGCAGGTGAGAGAGGAGAGAGAGGGTTGAGAGCTGCCCAAGATCCCCTCCCAAAACCCGCCCCAAAAGGGGGGGTTTTATAGGCATAGACTGGGGTCGGTTGGGAGTGGTATAGGGTAGAAGATATTTAGGATATGGTGGGCTGTGGTGGGGTGGTTTGGGTAGGTCGGCTAGGTGGGTGGTTTGGGTAGGTCGATTAGGGTGGCTGGGATTTAGGGGTTAGGGTCTAATTAGGTGGGTTAAGGTGGGATTAGGTTTAGTCTAATTAGGGTCTAAGTGGTCTAGTTAGGTGGGGTGAGCTAAGTGAGGTCGGCTAGGTATGGTTAGGGTGGTTTTGGGTGAGGGTGGCTAGGATTGGGTTAGGTTTAGGGGGGAATGGCTAGGTGAGGTGGGTTAGCTTAGGGCTAGGTTTTAGCAGCATCCCCATGGCCTTGATCCATGGACCTAGTTGCAGCATGTTGGTGCAGCCCCAGGTTAGGTGTAGGTGCATACAAGCTTAAACCCATACTCATTAGGCTAAACCCACATGATTAACCCAAAACTTGATACAAAAGTCAAGCCCACCAACTTTCTCACTCCTACTTTATCATCCCATTCTCTCTCTTACCCAAGCTTTTCACGTGAATTCTTTGTGGGCCCCACCTCCATTTATGAGAAGGTGATGTGGGCCATGGATGTGGATATTGGATTGGATCTTTGGATCCAAATCTAGATGCATGTTTGGATTTGGATTTGGATATATATGGTCCAGATCCGATCCAAATCTGATTTTCTGACTCCTTCATGGCGTTGCGAAACAGACGGTTTGTGCGGGGCCTGACAGCATCAGTACTCCGCCTTGCTTTGCGTCTTCGCCAACATTGTCGTTCGCTCTTCTTCTCACCTTCCGGAGATCATTTTAACAAGTTTGTTGATAACAGGGGCTTGGATGTCCGAGATTTTGGAGATGATTCTGATACGAGAGTTTATGTGTCGGGCTTGAAATATGCTCCGGTTCCGGGCTCTCTTTCGCTTCTTCGGTCCTGCTTTCATCAGGCCAAGTCGCTTTTCGGGGTTTCAAAACACCTTTTTAAAGGTTTTAAAACTGTATAACATATATTTTTAAAACATATATAGTTTAAACATATGTACAGGGTTGCCTGGATGGCTCCTGGGTTTCCAGACTCAAAATAGCCCTTTGGGGCTGTTTTTGCAAAACCAGGTAATTTGAGAAAATCGTGGGATTTTGGGGTGTTTACAGATACATTCCCCATACTTGATGAAATGCCCGATGAAGGCATATTTTACAAATGAATTTCAAAACCATGCTTTAACAAATTGTTTTAAGGAAAATTAAGCATGGAAAATATATTTTGATAAGGCAAAGAATCATCAAGGGGCAAGTATCAAAATCATCTTCATATCTCCCGAGAAAAGAAAAATCCCAAGTGCCATTCGACTAGGTTTTAGATTATCAAATGATGTTGCCAAGTATGAAGCACTCATACAAGGCCTAAAAAACATTTTCAAAAATCTAGGGTCTCATGCATTGAAGTCTTTGGAGATTCTATATAAACCAAGTTTCAAAAATTTGGCAAGTCAAGAATGACAATTCAACAAGAATTGGCCATTGGAGTGGTCGGCTGTTTCAAAATATGCACCATTGGCACTCACGATTTGGAATGATTGCCAAAATAACCAAAATTTAAATACCTTGATTTCAAGACATTGAAAATTTTAAGAAAGGGAAGATTTCCCGAATTTACTTCTTCAAAAGGATTAATTTTTTATTGAAAAATTTTAACCCTACATATGACTTTGAAAAGAAAAATTTTCAGCATTTTGTTCATATGAAAACCTTGGTAAGGTTAGAATAAATACATGAGCCCCACGATGAAAAACGTGGAGGTCATGTCAATACCATATGATGGCCATGAAATACTTAGGGTTGGTTATTGTTAGTCCATCCTTAAGCAAAAAGTATCATGATCATGTTAGAAATATCATAAATGTCAAATGCATGAGCCATCCATATCCCATCGTCCATCTTATATGCCATAAAGAAAGTCCATAGCCCACTCACCTTGAGGCCGTGTGATATCTCAATCTCCACCAAATTAGGGGCATTGAAAATGCATCCCCTAGACACTTTCATGGAGATTCAAGCTCATAAAAACGTGTATCTCCATCATATCATATGGAATACATTTCATATTGTCATCATTTCATAAAGCATGTATTTCCATTGTATCACATGGAGTGCATTCTTTACATCACATTCTCCAAAGAAGCCCAAAAAGGTGGCAGCCCAAGTAGGATTGTCCCCATGTCATAAAAAGGGCAACAAAACTAGATAATACATGTTGATTGATTGATATTGTGGGTAGAAATTTAGAAGACTCCGAAAATGCTCAATAATTGAAAGGGTCTATGATAAATTCTTTCGAAAAGATTTTTAAAATTAAGCTCCTTCGAAACTTCTTGAAAGAAGGATCAAGATTGATTGTATGACCCCGAATGAGGGAATTGATGCTTTACAAAAGGTAGAGTTTTCAAAATCAAATTGGTGACATTTCAAAAATCCTTGGATCACAAAATGAAGCCTTATTCAAAATAGCAAAATATTTTCAAATGGTAAATGCTATTAAGAAATGGGATGATCTTGGTTGAATCGAGTAACCAAAGGGATAAGTTTTCTCCCATTTTACTCCTCTCCAAAAAGGAAAATTGGCAATATTCAAAAAAAAAAAAAGACAAAGAGAATACAAAAACTCCTCGAAAAAGAAGACTTCCCCAAAAAAGAAAAACGGAATACAAAAACTTCTTCAAAAGGAGTCTTTTCTTTGAAAGAAAAAAGAAAAAGAAAAGAGAATGCAAAAACTCCTCCGAGAAGAAGTTTTTTCCGAATAGACAGAGGGAATACAAAAACTTTTTCAAAAGAGGTTTTCTCTTGAAAAATGAGAAAAATAAAAAAAAAAAGAAAAAGAAAAAAGTCAAAGCTCAAAAAGAGCAATTTTCCGTCTCTTTGCCTTAAACCACGAGACGCTTCAGAAGGAACCGTGGTAACTCTTTCCCATATCCATGTAGCTTATTCCGATGGAAAAAGGTTCAACCATGAAAAGTCCTAGAGTAGGAATAAAATCTACTTGTTTGCATTTCATTTTGTTTGAGAATTAGACTTTGTTATGTGGGAAATAGAATTTTGAAATATTTTCTAAAATTTCCTACCAAAAACCTCTACCAAGTAGTAGGTATCGAAACCCAAATGAAGGGAAGTATGAAAAATTGGAAGTCCTTTTTATGGAAGATAAAAGGAGTTCCTTTTTTAAAAAAAGAATTTTGAAAAAATCCAAAATATCAAAAAAAGAGACATGGGATAATTCTGCTTGGGGCAACCGGCCTTTAAAAGCTCTTTCCAAGCTGAAAAACCCCAAAATTGACTCTCCCAAAAAAGCTCATCTCACTCATACCATGCATGCATTCAGAAGTCATTCATGCATGATCATCCCCCATATAGGAAAAAGTCCCTTTTGGCTGGAAATCCCTCTCCTGAGATCCAAGAAAAGGAGTTTACAAAATGAAGGATTAATTTATATTCTCAAGGAAATTTGGGAAGTAAATCCATAAAAGGGTGTTTCGTCTTTGCCATTATCCAAATCATTTTGGATTAATGCCAAAGAGGGGCATCTGTAAACACCCAAAATTTAAAATATTTTTAAAACTCCTATATTTCAAAAGTCAATGTAAAGCCTTTGTAAACATTTAAATTCAAAACCCCCAACTTTTCAAAGTTTAAATCTTGTGGGAAAATACTTTAAATAAAGGTTTTAAATTTGAATTAATGCAGCCCATGAGTTTTGAAATAGGCAAAGACCTAATCCAAGCCTCGAGCCCCGAAAAGAAGATAAAGTTGAAAAGCATCAATCAAGATATGGGATCAAGCTCAAGCCAAATCAGATTCAAATATCACCAAGACCAAGTCCAATTCCGTAGGAAGTCAAGGGAAAAATCAAGCTTGCCCAAGATCAAACCAAGCTCATCAATTCAAGCAAAAGATCGAATTAGAGATTGGACTTGAGGCCGTGATCATCAAGAAGAGGTCAAGCCATATGAATCAAGTATTGAATCAAAGTTCTCTGTTTTCAGCAGCTTGTACATTTCAAGTATTGAATCAAAGTGCACAACTCAAAATTCTTTCAAAAGCACCAGTTATTCACGTGATTTGGAGTTCATCTTGGTTTTAAACTTGAGGTTCTTAATCGCTAAAACCAAGGTGGCTTGGTCCAACTCAAACCAAGGTGATGTGGTCAAGCATGGTTAAGGTGGGTTTAATCAAGAGGTCGGTTGGGTTTGTTGAGGCAAGTGAGTCCAACCGGCCAAGGTGTAGTCCCTAGCCTTGATGTGGCACGATCCGGCTAGGTATGCTTGATGGGCCAAATAAGCCACAACCGGCCAAGGTGCCATCCTTCACATGCATGGGTTGGGTGCCATCCCAACTAGGCATGGCTTGGATTGATCCGGACTTTAGTGTAATCCGGCTATGCCTTCGACTTGGGCTAGACAGGTGCTTGCTTCCGCTTCAAAGTTTGACTTGGCCTTTGTCCGTTCCTTGCTTCAATCTTCTGTTGGGTCGGGCCTTTAATCTTCGACATTGCTTTCGCTCATTGGCTCTTGATCTGTATTGCATTTTCTCAGCCTCATCTTTTTTAAAACTTGATTTCAAACTTTAAAATCCTTTGTATTTCCAAACATTTGAAATCCCTTTTTGCTTTTATGAAAATTTATAAGTTGTATTAAAAATCGGGGCTTTTGAAAACATGCTTATTGTTTCGAAAATTCTAAAACAGGCTCGGCTATATTTCGAAAATATTTTGGGTGTTTACAGATGCCCCTCTTTGGCATTAATCCAAATTTATTTGGATAATGGCAAAGAAGAAACACCCTTTTGAATTTTCTTCCCAAAACTAGACTTGAGAATTGTAAACACCCCAAAATCAAACGAATTTCAAAAACAAATACTTGGTTTGAAAATTCATTTCAAAACCAAATGCTGGAGTTTTCGAAAACCCAAGAGTTACGAAAGCTTTAAATTTTGTCTAAACCCCATTCAAATTGAAACTTTCTCAAACATGGGCCAAGTCCCAATTTTCTAAAAATCCAAAATTCAACAGGTGAAGCCTAAATCAAAAGCAGCCTCAAAAGTAGGTTCAGAAGCCCAAAGAAAACACCTTGGCCTGATAAAAGGCAGGATCAAAAGGCAAAAGAAAGGCCCAAACCAGAAGCAGACTGCAAGCCCGGAGCGCCAAAAGCCAAGCCAAGAACATCCACCTAATCAGCAAAAATCCAAGCCAGAAACGACGGAAATGAGCTGAAATGAAGTCTAGAAGGGTGAGAAGGAGTTCGGACGACAAAGCTGGGGAAAACCCAGCACAAGACGGAGCGCTAATGAAGCTAGGGCCCGCACAAACCGTCTGCATGAACCCAGCAAAAGAAATTTAGACTAGATCTAGACCCAAATATCTAGATCCAAATCCAAATAGTATTTGGATTGGATCTGGAACCCAAATATCTAAGATCCAAGATCCAAACCCAACTAAATATTTGGGTCAGATTTGGATCCCAAAATATCCGATATCTGAGATCCATACCCAAATAGTGTTTGGATTGGATCTAGATTCCAAGACCCATATCCAAGACCCACCTCATTTGCCTATAAATAGAGGTGAAGGGGTTCCAAAGAGGAGGTTCACGTGATTTCAAGAGAGGGCTTGGAGGAGAGAGAAAGAGAAGGTGAGTGGTTTTCACTTTTGGGCTAACCTTGTGGGGTTAGTAAAAAGGGTGGGTTCAAGCCATGTTGGCTAAGTGGGTCTAGACAAGGGCTGCAACCAAGGTGGGCTCGACCAAGGAAGGTTGCAACCAAGGCGTGGACATGGGCTCGATCAAGGTGGACCGGCTCGAAGAGGTAGGCCTCCTAACCCCACCCTAAACCTAGCCTAATCACCTAACACACTTCACTAAATCTCACCTTAACTAACCCAAAACCTAGCCCTCTCACATAGACCGACTCAAATTACCCATAGCCATCCTAAACCTAACACCAACCGAGTGCAGCTGCACTCAGTTTGAACCACGCCCTAGCGCTACCCGGCGATGCCCTGCGCGCCTGTTCCGTGCGCCCTGCGGCCCCCCTAGCGCCACTGCTGCATCTCGCGTGCCTAGCTGAAGCCCCGCTCGCCCTGCGCGCCTTGCTGCGCCATTGCAGCGCCGAACCATGTTTCCTGTCATCTGCAACCCACACCTTAGTTAGGCCGTGACCTACCTTGGCCAGCTCCCGCCACCAAAACCGGCCCATAACCTAACCTAAACTAAGCCAAACCTAACTCAGCTAGGAATGAACTTGACCAACACCTAACTTAGGACCAAACCTAATCTAGTTAGGACCAAACTAAAACCTAAATCAAGACTAGGACCAGCTGCAACCTAATCCCAGCCCGCCTCCATCTCAAGCCAAGACTTAACCCAAGTCTAAACCATACCAAAACCATACCCAGTGACCCTCTTTCCATAACCAACCCATCTACCTTTTGTCGTGAACTCTCTCATAAGCCCGAACTCGGCCTAAGCATCCGGCGTGTCCCTAAGCACACCCGAACCAACACTCTCTCATTTCAAGCCCACCTAGGGAGACCCCTCTTGGCTGCCAAGGTGGACCAAAGCCCAAGCATGAGCAAGGAAAAGCCGTCCACTTGTAAGTGTTTAAATTCGGTTTTTACCTTACTCCTCTTAAATTCAATTCAATTTTGATATGGGGTTGTAATAATGGAGCATGGTCTCCCCCCGAAATGTAATATTGGTGCTTGATATACAAGCACACACGTACACTTGAGCCATATTGCTCTTAAAACATACACAAGACACCCACGTGCACTTGAGCCTTTCCACTCTTAGTTGCACACTATTGCACACACATTGAGCTTTCGCTCTTACTCAAAAGACTTTAGTGAAAGCCGTGCAATTTCAATTCCGGGTTGTTACATTCATGTCGTATGAGTTTGTCATTTAAATTTCACACTCGCACCCAAGAAGTACGTGAGCACTTGCTCCACACTCTCACGCACCTTTTGAGCCTTTGTTGCTCATAAGATATAGCATATTTCTATATTTTCCAGCTGCGTGGGTTTTACATTCAAGTCGTGTGAGTTTGTCATTTAAGCTTCCACACTTGCACACAAGAGCACTCGAGCACTTGCTCTACACTCTCACGCACATTTTGGGCCTTCGTTGCCCATAAGATATAGAGTATTTATATACTTTCAGCTGCGTGAGTTTTACATTCAAGTTGTGTACACACTTATATTTCGGGTGGTTCAATTCAAGTCGTGTGAGTTGTCTTTCCATTTATACACAACACACACAAACACATTGAGCCTTTCCGCTCTCTCTAATCTTGAAGCACTTGCCTACCTTTCTACACTCCCTCTCTCTCTCCACTCTTCCCTAGAGGAGACTCACAAAATGCCTCAGCCAAGATGCCCTCCCAAAACCCGCCAATGCTCAAGATGTTGGAAATCATCCCCCTTGGCCTCTATTTATAGGCCAAGGGGAGCCTTCTCTAGATGGTTCTTTGGGGCGGGTGCTCCATGGCCCAAAACCCAGACCCAAAGCTTGGTCTTCACGTGGCCTTGTGGTCCCATTTGGTCAAGGTTGGACCAGCCAATGCAACCCCATGTGGGCCGGTTAGGTCTTGGCTTGAGCCACCTTGGAGCTTGATCCCATCGTCTAGTCATGAGATGGTGGTGTTTAATGAAAAAAATGGGCTTACTGAGATGGGTTCGGTCAAGGCTAGGTAAAGGGGATTTCAATTGTGGTTTAGCAAAAGAATGTAGGGTGGATATGGCTAAGGTGAGTCCAATTTGGTTTAGTTAAGGTCACTTGGTTAGAGCTAGACCACGAGTCATGATTAGCCTAGGTGAATCAAGTCTAGGCTTTGATCAAATTCAACTAGGTTAGGTTGGTGAGGCCACCCATTTGGATTGGTCTTTTGATGGAGTTTGACTCAATGTGGTCCACTTCCTTGATCCATGGCTTGGTTCACAAGCTTGGTCCTGGTTTGATGAGGGCTTGGCTCAACCGTCACCTTGATTTTCACTCTCATCTTGATTTGTTTCTATCTTCTGGGTTTCATCCCTTCAGCTTTCTCCATTGGTCTAGCTAGGTGCCCTTCTTCATGGTTCCTTAGCTAGGTTTGGCCTTTAATCATCAGCTTTGCTTTTGCCAATTTATCTTTATCTCATGCTTTACCCTCTCTTGGATTTGGTTCGCAGCTTTATTCCTGAATCAGACTTGAATCTTGCTCTTAATTTCAGATTAATGGTTTCAAATATTTCTTTTGATTATTTAAAGTCGTTTCATTATATTTGAAAATATTGAGTTTTGTCAAAATCTTCAAATATTGTTCTTTTTTAAAACAATTGAGTTTCATTCCCAATGTTCATTTGTATAGGCAACCTGTTTTTGCCCCGTGAGTCAGTTTATAACCACCTTGACCATTTAACCCTTTTCATGGGTGTGGGGTGTCGAACCACTTTAACCACTTCGATGGGTGTACAGTATCGAACCACTTTAACCACTTCAATGGGTGTGGGGTATCGAGTCACTTTAACTACTTTAATGGGTATAGGGCATCGAACCACTTTAACCCTAGGTATCAGGTCTCAGAGTCAGACTATTATAAACCGGACGAATTTCTGAGGTCTAGTTTGGATTTGATTTGATTCAAAATATTTTGATAAACTTGATATTTAGCAAACATGCCAATGTTTCATTTTCAATTATTTCTTTGAAGAAAATTTTGAAACCATCCTTTCTTTGGATGAAATTTTTGAAAAAATAGAATGCTTCCAATTTGGGATTGAGGGTAAAGCAGTCATTTTTTGGCTCTTTGTCAAAATTTGATTTTTCTGAAAGGGATACCATTTACCTTTATTTTTAAGCTACCACAAAATTTTGGTGCGGAAATAAATTTGTTTAAGGTGTCTTTATTTGAAAACCCTTAAAAGACCCAAAACCATAATTTTTTTCTTAAAAAGGCAAAATTTCTAAAAGATCAAATTAGAAAAAAAAAATTGAATGTTTACACTACACTAAGAAGGGGAGGATGGAGTAGGGAGTTTTGGGCTAAATGAGTTTCTGACATACCTTTTTCAAGCTTGTCTACCTTTTCATGATGAGAGCAAGCTTCCTTCCAAGCGTTCTGAGGTTGCTCTAGCTCATGAATGGCTTCGAGCCCCTGTTGCTTTGCGAGGTCTTGGATTTCATCCTCGAAGCCTATGTGTGTGCACCACTCATTCTCTAGTGTGTTTTGTGAAGCATGCTTCACATGGTGTGACTTGACATGGTGCACTTGACATGAAAAGTGGTGTTCATGAGAATGGAACCCATTGGAGGTAATGTTTGTGAAAATTTTGGAGTGACTAGGGATGTCTTTATTTTGAGTTTTCAGAATTTCAACTTTTTCATTTTCAAATGTTTTTTATTTTTGAAGATTTTCTAGATTTTTTTATTTTTCCCAACGAAGAATTTTTTTCGCTTTTCAATGGAGAAAGGGGTGTTTGGATGATTAGCAAGGTTAGATTATTCGATCTCAACACTTGCTGCATTTGTGGCCTCATTTCCTTCATCGGATTTTGGGTTCAATTTGGTTTTTTGGGTATGGTTTTTCTCTCTATGTATTCGAGATAGATTTTTCATGGGAATTATGTGCCTTGGCCTTTTGGCTTAAGGCCTCAATTTCCCTTCCAAGTTGCATTCCTCTTTCCCTCAAAGAGGCAAGTTCTTCATCTCGGGTTTTAGAGGATTTCTTTGAGGTTTTGAAAAACTGATTTTGAAAGTTTGATGAGGCCTTCCTTAACATATTTTCAAAGGAATCATCCAAACTTGACATTATTTCAAAATCAACCTATGCACAAAAATTGATCAAGCAAGAAAAAATTTTGAAAAAGTGAATTTAAAGAAATCAACACCAAATTAATCAATCCTCGAAGACTCAAGTCCCACCGGGCGTGCCAATTCTATAGATGTGAAAAATTTGCTCAAAAGTCTATAAAGACTTGAAATAAGTTTTCAACCTACATCGTTTGCGTGAGCGTTCCAACTAGTTTCACTTAAACTAGCAAAGTATATTTTCTAACTTCGTATAGCGATTGTGGGGAAGCAAGATCTTTTCGTCTTAAGCTTTCTTGAACCGGAGCTCAAGAGTCAGCCTAGACACTTTGAGGATTGATTTGAACTATGTGTGTGTTTCCAAAATTCACTTTTAGAATCAATTTGGATCAATCAAAAAGATGCACTTGGTATAAGAAAGAAAAAATTTCGAGTTCTAAAAAATAGAAATTGGTTATGTTTTCAAAGCTTCTTTCCAGTTTTTTTTAGATAGTTTCAAGATCTCCAAAATTCATGAATATTTTACCGTATGAAACGCAGAATGTACAGATCTTGCAACTACTTTTTTTATTTTTGTGTACTATAATTTTGTAGAATTAAATCCGAGAAATGCCTCTACTCAAGCATTCAGATGCAATCTGTTACACTAATATAAAGGCCTAAAGAAACTTCCGTATTTTGGTGCACAGAGCTCTGATTTTTATGAATTTAGTCTTGTTGGAAAGTTATGGATGTCAACTTTCCATTTCAATAGATTTGGCTCAATACAGACAAAGTTATTAAATAATTACCCAACCTCTATTGCAGGAAATACTGATAGGAAAGACTTGGTTTTGAATTTATGTGATTTTCTCCTATTTTATTTACATTGCTGCACTACCCCAAAATTCTTGAAAAGTTTATTGTATGTGGGCTTGTATGTGGGGATTCGATGTACAAAATTTAAGATTATTTAAAGTAGAGATATGGAAATGAAAAATATGACATCAAACATATGCAGGATGCTGAAAACAGAATTTTTGTATTTAAAATATACGTGAATGCATTCATATGAAATTAAAGACTAATCACAACAAATTTAAAGTAAATGACTGAAGAAAAATGAATTGAAATATATTTATAGCTTAATCATAGAGGCGATTAGGAGATATAAGAGGATATATCCTATAGAGAGGTAGGAGAAACTTGAAATCAAACAAGTAGAATGCATAAATGTAAATGAATGAAATTGACAGCATTACTACTCTAACATAGGGGGAGACTAATGGTCTATTAATAGAACCCCTTTTGAATTGAATGAAAATAAAGAGAGATTGAAAGAAGTAAGGGAAAGGAATTAGACTTCGACATCGGACTTTAATGGGCATTGGGTTGTAGAAGAGGTAGGAAGGACTCATTCCTTCCTTCTCTTCTCCCTTCTCTTCCTCTCTCTGTCTCTCTTTCTCTCCCTCTCTTCCTCTCTCTCTTGCTACAACTCTCTCTCTCTTAGGCTCCCTCTACACATCCTTCAATGCTTATGAATGCTGGAAACTCAGCCCCAAGGCCCCCTTTTATAGATTTCAAGGGGGGCCTCTAGGGCCTTCCATGATTTGGGCCTTTGGGGCCATCCCAATCCAAATGGCTGGCCCATTTAAGCACATGGGATGCATGTGGGCTGGGGGGGTCCCTTCTTAGCCCATGTGGGCTTTGTGCAACCCACATGGACCAACTCATTTATTTGACTTGGCTAGGTAAGCTCGACTCAACCTAGCCTGCCCCTTGCTCGATCTTGGTGGCTTGCCTTGAAACGATTCTTGACTTGGGTGTGGTCTTCATTTGTTCTTTGAACTTCAGAGTTGAATCAACTCTAGCTTCAGTCAGCGTCTTTTGGCTCGTCTTAGGATCGACTTGAATTTTGAACTCAGGATGACCCTACTTCAAGGCTTGATTTGGATGCTTCATTCGATCATGCCTTCAGGAATTCTGTTTTGCTTAATTATCTTTTCATTTATGGTTTCAAATATTTCCTTTTTTATTATTTAAAACTATTTTGCTTGAGATATATTTGAAAATAATGAGTTCTTATCAAAAAATTTAAATACTTTTGAAAACAACTATGTTCCATTCCAAATGTTTGTTTGCACGGGTGACCTGCTTTTGCTCCGTGAGTTAGTCTTTACCGTTTCAACCACTTTAACCCTTTGTTAGGTATAGGATGTTAGACCACTTTAACCCTTTCGATTAGTGTTGTATCTCGAACCACTTTAACCCTTGATGTGTGTAGGGTGTCGGACCACTTTAACCCTTCATGGGTGTAGGGTCCCGAAGTAGGACTATCATCAATCGGACGAGTTTTTAAGGCCTCATGTATATTTGATTTGAATTTAAAGGTTTTTGGTAAATTTGACATTTTGCAAACATTTTTTGGTTTGGTTCTCAATGTCTCATTTTCATTTGTCTCTTTAAAGAAAATTTGTTTGAAACCATTCTTTCTCTAAAGAAAATCATTTGAAAAGCAGAATCCTACCAATTTAGTTTTGAGGGCAAAGCAATCTTTTTTTTTCCTTTGTCAAAATTGAATTTTTTTTAGAGGGGTTCCATTTACCCTCATTTTGAGGCTTCTATGAAATTTTGGTGTGGAAATGAGTTTGTTTAAGGATTCTTTATTTAAAAACCCTTAAAAGACCCAAAATTATAAATTTTTCTTAAAAAGGCAAAATTTCTAAAAATCAAATGTTTTGAAAAAATATTTTTGTGTGTTTACATAAATAAAGATACCTTAAACAAACCCATTTTCACACCAAAATTTTATAGGAGCCTCAAAATAAGGGTACTTTGCATTCCTCTAAAATAAATCAATTTTGACAAAAGGCCAAAAAAATGACTGCTTTGCCCTCAAAGCCAAATAAATAGGCGGGATTCTATTGTTTCAAATGATTGCCTTCAAAGAAAAAATGGTTTCAAATAATCTTCTTCAAAGAAACATATGAAAATGATACATTGGGAACCAAACCCTTAAAATGTTTGCAAAATGACAAATTTACAAAATCTCTGAAATTCAAAACCAAACAAATCCAAATCAAGACCTCAAAAACTCGCATGATCGAGGATAGTCCTACACCGCGACCCTACACCCATCAAAGGGTTAAAGTGGTATGAGATCGACCTAAGAGTTAAAGAGTTTCGATATCCTACACCCATCAAAAGGGTGAAAGCACTCAAAACGATAAATGACTAACTCAAAGAGCGAAAGTAGATCACCCTTACAAACAAACACTAGGGATGATACTCAATTGTGTTCCAAAAAGAATATTTGAAAATTTTGTTAAAAACTCGATGTTTTCAAATATATCTCAAAAGAAAGGATTTTAAATAAATCATTTGAAACCATTTCTTACCTGAAAAGAGAATTGAATCAAGCAGAGCAAAATCTCAAGAGGCTAGGATAAAAAGGTTCGCCTGAAAGAAATGCAGTTTGAAGAAATGTAACTCCAAACACCTGCAATTTATCAAATCAAATAAAGTTAGAATGGGTTGCACCTCATACAAGCCCAACTCAAGTTAAATTGGATGACACATGCAACTAGCCCAATTCAAATCAAGCCCTAAATCAAATCGATCAAGCCCATACCAAATCAAACAAGATGGTCTCATTATCAAATCCAATTCAACTCAATCCAAAATGGGCTCATGATCCAGCCCATACCAAGTGAAACTTGGCTCATGACCAGCACATACCAATTCAAAAATGGACAGCATATGACCAAGCCCACACAAAATCAAATCAGGCTCGATACCAACTATGAAGCAAGATCAAATTCAAGGCAAGATCGAGATTGAGTTCTACTCAAAAGCACTCAATTCAAGTCAAAGGGCCATACTAAAGAAGCTCAAATCAAAATTGAACATTTGATTTTAAAATATTGTTTTTAGTATTTTTTGAAATTTGCAGGTTGTATTTAAATTAGAGATTTTAAACAAGTCTATTGTTTTGAAAACTCTCAAACATGTTTGGATATTTTTGAAAATATTTTAGGGTGTTTACAAGAACATCAATGTGTTACTAATCATTCACAAGTTGATATGGCAAACCAGGTAAGTTTTCCAACTATTTATCAATTTTTGCAACTGATATTACCATTTAAGCAATTAAGTTTAAAGTATCATCGATACAGATTTCAAGAATTGAGAATTGCATTGAGGATTTGGTTCAACTTGTAATCCAATCAATGTCTTTCAAAAATCCATGAATTATAAGGAGCCTAAAGACCAATCACGTGAAAGATAGGTTGAACCATTAGAGACTTTGGAAAGATTAATATGTTATTGGCAGATTAAATGTTGTCATGTCATGGATAGTGTTAAACCGTGCACTCATTAACAAATACAGCACTACCTCAAGCATATGCTATTGATTTGCAATGATTAGATAATATTTAAAGCTCAATATTGTGATTTAGGTCACAATAAAAAACTTCTAAACTTGTCCCGAACAAATCTAAAAAATACACATTTGTGAGAATCAGATTATAAAATTTTAGTACATTTTCACTATATTAGCATTTGCCAGAACGAACTATTGATCTATTTGCATAATAGAGTGAAAACATTGAAAACCCTATAGGTTTAATTACCTCTCTAGAGAACATAGACTTATTAAAACAAATAAAATATGGGACTATTTTAAAATACATTTCAACTTCTTATGTTAACTAGAAACTCCATAAAGTGACCAAGTGAACTACTTTGGAAAATAAAAATCAATACTACCATAGGTTTGTTTGTTGGGTGTAAACACCCAAAAAAAATTTCGATAATTTGATCTTTTAGAAAATTTGCCTTTTAAAAGAAAAAATTACGGTTTTGAGTCTTTTAAGGGTTTTCAAATAAAGACACCTTAAATGAACTCATTTCCGCACCAAAATTTCATGGCAGCTTCAAAATAAAGGTAAATTACACCTCTCAAAAAAATTCAATTTTGACAAAGAGCCAAAAAAATGATTGCTTTGCCCTCATGCCCAAATTGGCAGCATTCTGCCTGTTCAAATGATTTCATCTAAAAAAATGATGGTTTCAAACAATTTTCTTCAAAGAAACAAATAGAAATGAGACAGTGAGAACCAAACCCAAAAATATTTGCAAAAATATCAAATTTTCAAAAACCTTTGAAATACAAATCAAATCAAATCAAGTCTCAAAAACTTTCCTGATTGAGGATAGTCCTACTCCGGGACCCTACACCCATCAAGGGTTAAAGTGGTCCGACACCCTACACCCATCAAGGGTTAAAGTGGTCCGACACCCTACACCCATCAAGGGTTAAAGTGGTTCGATATCCTACACCCAACAAAGGGTTAAAGTGGTTGAAATAGTAAAGACTAACTCACAGGGCGAAATCAGGTTGCCCATAGAAACAAACACTAGGAATAGAACTCAGTTGTTTTCAAAAGAATATTTAAAGATTTTGACAAAACTCAATATTTTTAAATATAATTTCAAATTAAATGGTTTTAAATAATCAAAAAGAAAATATTTGAAACCATGAATGAAAAGGGACAAAGATGAATCATTCCCGTCAAAGATTTAGGCAACAGTTAAAGCAAGCTCACATCAAGCAGGGACAGATCTCAGGTAGGCCCAGACAAAGCTAGATCATCTCGGCCAAGCCCACTTACCCCGACCAAAGGAGCAAGCTCACCTAGTCAGGGAGCAAGGAGGAGGCCCATTCAAAGATGGCACTCGGCTGCACCAAATGAAGCCAAGGACTGCACCCAAGGATGCCTCACATCATGAGCCAAGCCAAGCTTATATCAAATAAGGCTTAAGGCAGCCCAAGAATTGATTGGATGAACCACAACCGAATGAAGCCAACCAAGGCAAGACCACATGGGAGTGAATCAAGCCCACAGTTGAGTCAAGGTCCAGCCGGCCATGCTTGGGTATACCTAGCCAACTAAACCCACTTGGGGCTGGTCCAGCACTTGATTAAATGGGACCACAAAAAGGTGTCCATGTGATGGACTTAGGGAAAGCCAAATGGATCAAGACATGGGTCAAGGAACCCATGCCCAATCCGAACCAAGGAAGGGTCTAGCTCCTCCCTTGGCCTATAAATAGAGGCCAAGGGGAGGGGTGTTTCCAGCATCTTAGACATTTGGAAGAGGCTTGCCAAGGCTAGAGTGAGGTGTAGGAGATAGCTTAGGAGAGAGAAGAGTGGCTGCAACAAGAGAGAAAGAGAGAGAAATAGTGAGAAGAGAGAGAAGAGAGAAAGGAGAGAGTGAAAGGAGAAGAGGAAGGGGACGATCTCCCTCTTGTGTCCGGGTTCCCTTGGAGGGCTGGTAAGTAAGCCTCCTTTTCCCATTGATGATCTTGATTCTCTTCCTTACATTCAATTTGAGAAAGGGGTTGTATTAATGGAGCTTTGTCTCCCCCCATGTTGTAATAACAAGTAGAAATGATGCCAATTTTGTTTCATGTTTATGCACTCTACTTGTTTGCTTTCTTGATTCTCTACCTCTCGATATTCTATAAACTCATATAACTCCTAACCCCCTCTATGCTTAAGATAATATATACATTTACATTCATTTTCCTTAGGTAATATGCTTTAATTTTGTTGTCGATGTCATTTAAATTCGTTTGGATGCATGCATATAATTTCTAAAACTGAAACTATATTTTTCTACATCCTGTATATGTCGATTGCTTTATTTTTCATTGCTAAACTACTACTCCAAATGATCTGAAACTTAATACACTGAATCTAAACACATAATCCCACTAGAAATAAAATGTTCAAGAATTTTAGGATCGTGTAGACTCGTGAATAAAATAGGAAAAGATCATTCAAATTCTTTTTGCACAGTCTATTTTCCTACAATAGGGTTTCAGTAAAAGTCTCTTAACTTTGTTTGTAATAAACCAAAATTGATAACATTAGTTTTATTGGAAAGCTTATATCCACAACTTTCTAACAAGATTAAAATCATATAATTTGGAGTTCTGTGCACTAAGATACAGAAGCTTCTTTAGGCATCTGTGTTTCTATAACATAGTATTTTGGAATACTTGAGTAGTGGGTTGTCCCGGATTTAATTCTGCAAATCTACAACACCAAATCATAAAGTAAGAATAGATTTAGAATCTCCACATTCCATGCTATGTTCTGTGAATTTTTCCTGAATTTTGGAGATCTCTGAGTCTCCCAAAAAAAATATGGAAATCATCTCTCAAAACATAACTAGTTTTGTTTTTCAGAACTTGAAAGCCTTCAATCTCTAGACTAAGTGCACGAGTTTGATTTGATCCAAAACCATCTTTCAAAGTGAATTTTGGAAATATACACTAGCACAAATAAATCCTCAAAGTATCTAGGCTGACCCAAGTAGTGGTTCAAGAAGGCCTAAGGCGAAAAGATCCCACTTAGCCACAATCACCCACAAAGTCAAAAGTATACTTTCCTAATTTTACTAAGCTGGCACGCTCGCGCATAAACGAAGTAGGTTGAGAAGTTTATTTCAAGCCTCTACACAGGCTTTGGAATAAAAAATTTACATCTACAGAATTGGCACGCCCTACAGGACTTGGGTCTTTGAGGATTGATTAAGCTTGGTGTCGATTTCTCCAAATTCACTCTTTTTGAAAAAATTTGGTGTTTAATCCATTTTTTGTGCGAAGATCTATTCTTTTCTTCAAATAATGTCAAGTTTGGATGATTCCTTTGAAAACATATCAAGGAAGGCCTCATCACATTTTCCAAATCGGTTTTCCAAAACCACAAAGAAATCCTCTAAAACCCAATATGAAGAACTTGCCTCTTTGAGGGAAAGAGCAAGGTAACTTGAAAGGGAAATTGAGGCCCTTAGCCAAAATGCTATGGCACATCATTCCCATGAGAAATCATCTCGGCTACATAGAGAGAAAAACCATACCCGGAAAACCAAATTGAGCCCAAAATCCGACGAAGCAAATGATGTCATAAATGCAGCAAGTGTTGAGATCGATTCATCTAACCTTGCAAATAATCCAAAAACTCCTTTTTCCATTGAAAAGCCAAAAAAAAATCTTCATTTGGAAAAATCTAAAAAATCTAAAAAATCTTTAAAAATAAAAAATATTTGAATATCAAAAAGTTGAAATTCTGAAAACTCAAAATGAAGACATCCCTATCACACAAACCACTCCAAATTTTTCACGATCATGCACTCCGATGGGTTCCATCCCCATGAGCACCACCTCACACATTTCAAAAAATACAAGGGAGAATGAGTATTGCACACACATGGGCTTCGAGGATGAAATCCAAGACCTCGCAAAGCAATGTAAGCTCAAAGACACACAAGAGCTCAAGCCACTTCAGGATGCCTACAAGGAAGCTTGCTCTCACTATGAAAAGGTAGTCAAGCTCGAAAAAGGTATGTCTGAAACTCATTCCCCCCAAAACTCCCTACTTGATACTCCCTTCTTAGTGTAGGATTGTTAAAACATTCATATGCATTTGATCACACTCATGCACCCACAAACCCACAAAATGTGCTCAAGCATGTGGATTTTCAAGGTGCGCCGAATGTCCCGCACCAACAAAAAAAAATTCAAAATGAAAAAAAAAAAGAAAACAAAATTCAAAATATGGTAGACGCGGTTACTCCTAAGGCATGCATCGACATCCTAGGTACACCTAACCCTACCATGAACAAAAATATTTCTTTGAGCCAAGGTTTGTATCATGAACCCAAACCTATGGCCATAACTTCCCCGAACATCCCTAAACCAACCAAGGGACCAACCATGGTTTCCCTTGGAATCCATACATTTTCACTTCACAAGGGATCAAACATGTTTTCCTTTTGCGTCCAAATAAACACAAATCATCCACCCTAGGGGCACATTGGGTTACACCTAGGGTCCATACCAAAATCGTCCACCTCTTGAGAGAGCCCAAGCCAAAACCTCTCAAACCACCCTCTCCTAGGATCGTGTATCTCCTAGGGAAGCCCAAGCCATCTCTAACCCATACCCCCAACTCCTAGCCAAGCCAACTCGCGTGTATGACCATGATATGGATGACACATTATTCCAAGGTCATCCTCATTACAAAAAAAATTTGAAACTCAAAAAGCCTTAGAATATGATGTTGAACATAGGATATGCACCCTACAAGGGTCTAGGAGTCAAGAGCCAAGGTTAGAGCCCATCCTACCTCTTCCTAACCTGGGTCGACATGGATTGGGATACACCTCATCCATAACCCCTGAGCCACCACCTAACACCAATTGGGTCAAAGGTGCCCTAAAGCCAACTAAAACTGAAACCTATGGTTTAGACCTCTTGTTTAGATTCTAATTCATGATGTTTTCTTTGTAGGTTTGATGGAAGACCCCTTTTTACAAAAAATCCAAAAAAATATATATATTTGGAAAACCAAAAAAATCTAGAAAATTTTCAAAACCAAAAAACATGGGAAAAATTAGAAAACTCCAAAAAGAAAGTCTTTTATGTTTGTCCTTCTAGAATTTGTTTGGAAAAATACAAAAACATCTAAAAAGAGAAAAATCAACACCATTTTTCAAAAAAAAATTGTCAATTCTCTTAGAGATGATTTGAGTGATGTCAATTTATATGAACTTCCTAAAAATCAACAAAGTCTTGGACTTGGGGAAACATTCAAGTTCCTTAGAAGGTGACCAACATAGGAATCAACCTATATCCAAAATGCATCATGGCTACGATCATATCAGGCATATTCCTAAGCCATTCCAAAAACCAAGATCGTGCATGTATGAACCATTCATTCATCACACTAAATATCATTCATCACATGATAGGGTTGGCCATAGTATGAATGCTCATGTCATCTCCACCAAACTAGGGGCATGTAGAATGCATTCCCTAAACACATTTCATGGAGACTTAACGCATTCATCATTTCATAGAGCATGTATCTCCATCATCTCATATAGAATACATTTTTACATGTCATGCATCGCATGCACATCATTCACCCAAAGAGGCCCAAAAAGGTGGTAGACCAAGTGGGAATGTCCCCACATCATAAAAAGGGACAAAACAAAAAAAAAGAGATCATGCATATTCGCTCATGGATGCCTAGGGAAAAAACATAGTAGACCCTATAAATACCCAATATCAAAAAGATATGATGTTTAGTGTCTACTATAAATTCTTTTGAAATGATTTTTGCAAAATGGATATTCTTTAATGTCTTGAAGAAGGAAGCAAGTTGAATATAGGCCCCTTAACTAAGGATTGATGCTCTATGAAAAGTGGAGTGTTTTCAAAATCAATTAATGACATTTCAAAAATCCTTCTTTTACAAGA
This sequence comes from Brasenia schreberi, assembly GCA_036023115.1. Taxonomy (NCBI): domain Eukaryota; kingdom Viridiplantae; phylum Streptophyta; class Magnoliopsida; order Nymphaeales; family Cabombaceae; genus Brasenia; species Brasenia schreberi. The sequence continues at coordinate 14,695,118 of JAYKKT010000061.1, forward strand.
TAGGGACTAGTTCAAAATTACAAAATATTTTCAAATTGTATGTGCTATTATGAAATAGGGCATACTTGATTAGACCGAGTATCTAGACGGACAAGTTGTTTCCCCACTTCATTCTCTCCAAAAAGTAAAATTGGCAAAAAGTCAAAATAGAAAGAAAATATAAAGGAAGAAAATAAACCTCCAATATACAAGTCTTCCTAAAAAGAAAAAGAGAAAAAAAAAACTTTCAATATAGAGGTTCCCTTTGAAAGAAAAGAAAAAGAAATACCAAAGCTCAAAAAAAAAGCAATTTTCCATCAAAAATTTTTTAGCCTTAAATCATAGGACGCTTTAGAAGGGACTATGGTAACTCTTTCCCAAATCTCCTATAGCTTCTCTCAAAAGAAAAAGGTTTGTCAATATGGTCCTAAAATAGGAATAGAACCAACCAATTTGGATCTTATTTTGTTTGAGGATTAAGCCTTGTAGTGTGAAAAATAGAGTTTTGAAATGTTGTTGAGTTTTTCCAACAATAAAAACCTCCACTAAGTAATTTTTTATTAGAACCAAAGTGAAGAGAAATATAAAAGATGAAAGTCCTTTTTGATAGAAACAAAAAGAAAGTATTCATTTTAAAATAATTTTTACAAAAACCCAAGGCATCAAGGAAATGAACATGGAGGTCATCCCACTTAAGGCAGCCAACTTTCATGAGATCTCCCCTAAAAAAATGTGGAGATCATCAAACATTCATCTATGGCATACATCTCATGCTCATATGCATTCATAGATGGTCCTATGCACATATGATCCATGCATTTGTCAACTATCATCCACGTTGAGTCATCTTTGCTAGAAATTCTCTTCTCCATTGGAATTAGGATAACCCAAGTCCAAGAAATTAATCCCTTAACAAAAATGAGAAAGTTTATGAAATCTTGATTCAACTCAAATCAACTATAAATTTCCAAAAGAATAAAAAAATTATGGGTGTTATTCTTTGTCATTAACCAAATAAATTTGTATTAATGCCAAAGAAGGGCATCTGTAAACACCCAAAAATTTTCTCAAAATAATTTGATCTTTTAGAAATTTTGCCTTTTTTTAAAAAAAATTACGGTTTGAGTCTTTTAAATTTTGCCTTTTTTAATAAAAAATTACAGTTTCAAACAAAGACACCTTAAACGGACTCATTTTCACATTAAAATTTCATGACAGCTTCAAAATAAAGATAAATTACACATCTCTCAAAAAAAACAATTTTGACAAAGAGCCAAAAAAATGATTGCTTTGCCCTCAAGCCCAAATTAACAACATTTTGACTGTTCAAATGATTTTATCTAAAGAAATGATGGTTTCAAACAATTTTCTTCAAAGAAACAAATAGAAACGAGACATTGGGAACTAAACACAAAAATGTTTGCAAAAATATTAAATTTACAAAAAAATTGAAATATAAATCAAATCAAATCAAGTCTCAAAAATTCGCCCGATTGATGATAGTCCTACTCCAGGACCATACACCCATCAAGGGTTAAAGTGGTCTACCTCCTTACACCCATCTAGGGGTAAAGACTAACTCACGGGGTGAAAGAAGGCCGCCCATAGAAACAAACACTAGGAATGGAACTCAGTTGTTTTCAAAAGAATATTTGAATATTTTGACAAAACTAAATATTTTCAAATATAATTTCAAATGAAATGGTTTAAAATAATAAAAAAGGAAATGGTTCGATAGGTATGGGGTCTTGAACCTCTTTAACCCTTGGGCATAGGGTCTCAAACCACTTTAACCCTTTGATGGGTGTAGGGTTCCGGAGTAAGATTGTCCTCAATCGGGCGAGTTTTTTAGGACTGATTTGAATTTGATTTGATTTTCAAAGGTTTTTTAATAATTTTCACATTTAACAAATATTTTTGGGTTTGGTTTCTAATGTCTCATTTATATTTGTTTCTTTGAATAAAATTGTTTGAAACCATTCTTTCTTTAAAATAAATCATTTTAAAAAGCATAATCTTGTCAATTTCGGCTTCAAGGCAAAGCAATCATTTTTTTGGCTCATTGTCAAAATTAGATTTTTTTGAGAAGAATCCATTTACCCTTATTTTGAGGCTGCCACGAAATTTTGGGGTGGAAATGAGTTCATTTAAGGTATCTTTATTTGAAAACCCTTAAAAGACCCTAAACCACATTTTTTCCTAAGGGCAAAATTTATAAAAGATCAAATTATTTTGAGAAAATTTTTGGGTGTCTACAAATGCCCCTCTTTGGCATTAATCTAAATTTATTTAGTTAATGGAAAAGAATAACACTCATAAAAATTTTATTTGCAAGAGTTGATTTGAGTCGAATTAAGATTTCATGAACTTTCTCATTTTTGTTAAGGGATTCATTTCTTGTACTTGGGTTATCCTAATTCTGATGGAAGAGGATTTATAGCAAGGGTGTCTCAATATTGATGGTAGTCAACCAATGCAAGGATCATATATGCATAAGACCATGTATGAATGCATATGAGCATGAGATGTATGCAATGGGTGAATCATGTATGTTTGATGATCTCCACGATTTATTTAGGGGAGATCCCATGGAAGTTGGTTGCCCTAAGTGGGATGGCCTCCATGTTCATTTCCTTGATGCCTTGGATTTTGTAAAAATCATTTTGAAATGGATACTTTCTTTTTGTTTCTATCAAAAAGGACTTTCATCTCCTATATTTCTCTTCACTTTGGTTTTAATGCAAAATTACTTAGTGGAGGTTTTTATTGTTGAAAAAACTCAAAAACATTTTAAAACTCCATTTTTCACACTACAAGGCCTAATCCTCAAACAAAATGAGATTGAAATTGATAGGTTCTATTCCTACTTTAGGACCATATTGACAAACTTTTTTCTTTTGGAATAAGCTATAGGGGTATGGGAGTGGTATAAGGAAAAGATATTTTTGATGAAAAATTATTTTTTTGAGCTTTGACATTTATTTTTCTTTTTTTTTTCAAAGGAGACCTATATATTGGAGGTTTTTGTTTTCTCTTTTTGTTTTTAGGAAGACCTTTATATTAGAGGTTTATTTTTTTTCCTTTTTTTCTTTCTTTTTTGACTTTTACAAATTTTTCTTTTTTGAGAGAATGAAGTGGGGGAAACAGCTTATCCCTCTAGATGCTCGGTTTAATCAATTATACCATATTTCATAATAGCACATACAATTTGAAAATATTTTGCTATTTGAAACTAGGCCCTATCTTGTAAAAGAAGGATTTTTTGAAATGTCATTAATCGATTTTGATTTGGTCCCTTCTTCAAGAAATTAAAGAAGATCCATTTTGCAAAAATCATTTCAAAAGAATTTGTCATAGACGCTAAACATCATATCTTTTTGATATAGGGTCGGTCTACCAAGTTTCTTCCCTAGGCATTAATTAGCCAATATGGTCCTTGCATTCTTGCTTTTGCTTTGAGATCGGATTGGGATGCTTCACTCGCTCTTGGATTTGATTCGCAGTTTTGTCTCTGAATCGAACTTGAATCATGTGCTTGATTTCAGACTAATGGTTTCAAATATTTCTTTTAATTTTTTAAAACCATTTTATTTTGAAATATATTTGAAAACATTGAGTTTTATCGAAATCTTTAAATATTCTTTTCTTTGAAAACAACTGAATTTCATTCCCAGTGTTGTTTGCATGGGTGACTTGCTTTCACTCCGTGAGTTAGTCTTTACCGTTTCAACCTGGGTGTAGGGTGTAAGACCACTTTAGCCCTTTCGATGGGTGTGGGTCTCGAACCTCTTTAATCCTTGAGCATAGGGTCTCAAACCACTTTAACCCTTTGATGAGTTTAGGGTTCCGAAGTAGGATTGTCCTCAATCAGACGATTTTTTGAGGCCTGATTTGAATTTGATTTGATTTTCAAAGGGTTTTTGATAATTTTGACATTTAGCAAATATTTTTGGATTTGGTTCCTAATGTCTCATTTCTATTTATTTCTTTGAAGAAAATTGTTTGAAACCATCCTTTGTTTGAAGGAAATCATTTGAAAAAGCAAAATCTTGCCAATTTGGGCTTAAAGGCAAAGCAATTATTTTTTTGGCTCATTGTCAAAATTGGATTCTTTTAGAGGGGGGCCATTTACTCTTATTTTGAAGCAGTCACAAAATTTTGGTGTGGAAATGAGTTCGTTTAAGGTGTCTTTTTTTGAAAACCCTTAAAAGACCCAAAATCATAATTTTTTCTTGAAAAGGCAAAATTTTTAAAAGATCAAATTATTTTGAGAAAATTTTTGGGTGTCTACAACCGACAATGCAAGGGTGATCCCTAATATGGGCAGAGTTTATGTATGTATGTATGTATGTATGTATGTATGTATGTATGTATGTATATATAGTTTAGGATTAGAAGATAGTATAAAGAAGGCTTTTTGTGAGGAATTAGATAAGGTAATTCAAAGAATTCTACAAAAGGAGATGATTTGTTTAGTAAGAGACTTAAATGAACATGTTGGTAACGAGGCATTAAGATATCAAGGTATTCTTGAAAACTATGGTTTTGGGATTATAAATGAGGAGCGTAGGGAGATTTTAAATTTTGCTATGACTTTTGATTTCTTTATTGGCAATGCAATTTTCAAAAAATGAGATGAACATTTAATTACTTGTAAGAGTGACTTGTTATAAACACAAATTGATTATTTTGTTTGTAGGAAAAAGCTAGATCATGGTGTAAAGATTGTAAGATAATTTCAGAAGAAAGCTTAACGGCTCAACATCGACTTTTAGTAATGGATTTGTAGGTAAAAAGTGGACAAACAAGAATAGAGTGCATGGTGTTATTCGTACCAAATGGTGGAACCTTAAATGTGAGAAAGAAGATATATTTAAACAAAAAGTTCTTTAAGGAGATACTTGAAATTATGTAGGTATACCTTCTGATATGTGGAATAATATGGCTATACATATTGAAAAAGTGGTAAAAGATGTGTTAGGTGAATATAAGGGAGGCGTACCAACATAAAAAGAAGCTTGGTGGTGCAGTGAAATGGTGCAACATAGAATTAAGGTAAAGAAAACATGTTACAAATTGTATTATACCAAGAAGACTAATGAAACTCGAGTCATATAAGAAAGCAAAGAAAAAGAGAAAAAAAGTCGTTAGTGAAGCAAAACCCAAAATTTTAGACAATTTATATAAAATGCTTAACTCAAACGAAGGTAAAAGAGATATTTTAGTATAGCTAAGACTAGTGATAAGAAAACTAAGGACTTTACTTTTATTAGATACATCAAAAATAAGGATGAGAAAATTCCAATGGCGAATGATGATATAAAAAATAGATGAAGAAATTATTTTTATAAGCTTTTTAATGAAAATACATATGATAGTATTAGCTTAGGTTAGTTAGCTAAATCAAAAAATCAAAGATAAGGATGAGAAAATTCTAGTGGCGAATGATGATATAAAAAATAGATGAAAAAATTATTTGTATAAGTTTTTTAATGAAAATACATATGATAGTATTAGCTTAGGATAGTTAGCTAAATCAAAAAAGTATATAAACCATAATTTGTATCGGTATCTTTAGGACGAGACAATATTCCTATAAAAGTATTAAAAACTTAAGAGAGATTGGGCTTACTTGGCTCATAAGACTATTTAATAAAATATGAAAAACTCAAAAGATACCCAAGGAATGGCGAGCGAGTACACTTATACCCATATATATAAGAATAAGGGAGACATTAGAATTGTGCGAATTATCAAAATATCAAGGTAATGAGTCATACTATAAAATTATAGAAAAGAACTATCGAACGTAGGTTAAGATAAGTATTGAGTACAACAGAGAACCAAATTGAATTTATACCCTGTAGATCTACTGTTGAAGTGATTCATCTAGTGAAACATTTTAAAGCAAAAAAGAACATTCACTTGAGTATAATAGAGAAATGTCTCTTACGATAGGGTGTGAAGAGATGTTCTTTTAAGAACTTTCAAAAAGTGAGGTATCACATTGACATAAATAAATCTTATAAGAGACATTTATAATGGTATAAAAACATGTATGGGGATTCATGAAGAAATGGAAGATTCCTTTAAAGTTAATATTGTGTTACATTAGGGTTCAACTTTAAGTTCATATTATTTTGGTATATGTTATTTGAATATGACATTGTGTTAGTAGATTAGTCTAAGGAAAAAGTTAATAGGAAATTAGAACTATGGATAGAAAAGGCGTCTGACTTAGTAGAACAAATACATAATATATGGAATATAAGTATGATCATTTGGGTACTTCACTGGACATATAAATTACGATTAGCACACATTACATCCCTAACAAGAAAAGTTTTAAATAACTATAGTCAATTTTTAAAAGTGATGAAAAAATTAATGGAGATATTATACAAAATTAATGTCAAGTGGTTAGAATGTAGAGGAGCATCAGGTATTCTATGTGATAAGAAGATATCATTGAAGTTTAGAGGTAAATATTGAAGTTTAGAGGTATTCTATGTTTTATGATTTTGAATGTTAATTAATTATCAATATGTACAAAATATGTTTGTAGTAAAAATGAAGATGTTGAGATAAATGAGCGTTCGTATAAGTAAAGACTGTATACATAATGAGGTTATTAGAAACAAATTGGGAGTTGCACCAATAAAGGATAAAATGAGGGGAAACCATTTAATATGGTTTGGACATATAGAAAGACAACCTAAGGATGCTCCTATAAGAATATATAAAAAACTATATTGTAAAAATGTTAAAAGATAAAGTGGATGACCACAAAAATGTTGGAAAGAAACAATAAAGAATGCTTTAATTTATATTGAGTTAACTGCTAGCATAGCACATGATAGGGCCTTGTGGAAACAAGGAATCCAAGTAGTTGACCATATCTAGTATGGGAAAAGGCTTAGTTGTTGTGATTGTTGATCTCAAAGATAAAATGACTTAGATATTTATGTAAGATTGTTTACTAAAAGAACACTCTTTATATATATAAGAATTATTTACATGTACCATCAATGTACAAATCTCGTCAAACATTTCTATTGTTCTATCGGTCTAATATAATAGTAAAAATTTGAATATAAAAGTAAAAAATTATCACTATACTTTTAGTATTAAACATTGAATGTATTAAACTTTTTAAATTCAAATTCTTATTGGTCATCGTGAAATGTGAAAATGTTTAAGCATGAATAAACGTGTATAAAAACTATCTTATATGTATTATTTATGAATGTACACGGGACAATTCATTGGTTGTCAAGTGACAACTGCCCGGTGATTCACTAAGATCAGCCCACTCTTTAAAATGGGTAGTGTGCCGCCTTACATTTCTGTGCTTTGTCAGTTATCAGCCTCATCGTGATGATGATGAGAGAAAAAGAGTTTCTGTCGAGGTTAACAATACCGAACAAAATAGCGATACCGTGCAACCGAGTCATCTTTCAGTCACGGTGTCATACCGGTGTCTACGTAAACACTCCACGAAGTGCTTGTGTGGCCTAGTCTATAACGTGCTAAGGTTAATGTTGCATAAACCTTTCCTTGTTATTAACATTAGTAGGAGTCAAAAACCTGAAAGGACCTTAACGTTCAAGGTCTTGAGATCGATATCCACGAACGAATTAATGCCTAGCAGCTTTTTACATCATCTCATCTTCTACGTTTGTAACTAAATCTCCTCGTTCGAATAGGGGGTTTATATGACCTGTTTCGGTTATCCTCAAATATGAAATTATAACTGAACTGGCTCCATGCTGTTTCTAGTTATGGTTCTAGAACTACTTGTTTTGGATTGATTTTGGTTCTAGAACATTTTTGGTTTTGGTTGTGGGGCAGTTACAAAACAAGTTTTGTAACTGGTTCTAAAATAACAAATTTTTCTCGAGCTCCATCTTCAAATTTGGGTAAATCATATTTAGTAGCAACATATACATACCTCAAATTTCATTGAATCTATAAATTTTGGTTTCTCAAATAAAGTACCCTATGATTTCTCAAATTTTACTCATTAATCAAATATGAACATGAGGTTTCTATCATTAACCAAATAGAAACCTGAGATTCTTGTAGCATGTACCAAAAACTAACATTGTTGTCTATAAGCTTCCTATTTGATTAATGATTAGAATCAGAGGTCCCTAATCGATTAACAGTGTAAACCTCATGTCTCCCTTAAATGTTGATAAAATTAGGTTATCAAAGTGCAAAATCTGAAAAATACATCACTTTTGTTAAACTTTCCTTTTAAAATATGACAAAAAAGTTGTTGCCCAAAAAGGAGTATATATGATTACTATTGTTTTCTTCTTTTACTTGTGCAACAAAATTATTTAACAAACTACAATTTCTACATAATTAATTTATGGTTTGTCTTGTATCTTTAATTATTTAAGTCAACATCTCTTTAGAGTCATCTAATTTTAATCTAGGGTCTAATGAAGCAACAACTATACTAATAAGAGGAATATTAATTTAATAATAAAGCTACTTATCGATCATGTTATGTACACACCGAGTCAACTAAGGAGTACTTGGAAAATATGCTAACGTAGAAGTTACTTTATAGATTTACAAACAACAGATCTTAAAAAAACTCTTCTAAATATCACAATTACACTCAAACAAATTTGATTATATGAAATGAAGATGCATAGACTTAATTAATAAGTCTATCGAGCATAGTGACCAAAAACATTTGTCAAGTCAAATGATAAGGATGTCCAACATCCTTTACAAAATTTCTTGGTCTTCTACTTTTTCTTTTATAAAAGTAAATTCATTCATTTCTAATATTAGAATGACCAAACAAGAGCAATCATCTTATAAGTTGTATTTCTCAACCATACAATTAAGGTCATCTCTAATAAGTTATATTTCAATTCACAAAACTTTCAAACCATCTTATACACATGAGTTATGCACATAACAGATCAATGGAAATCAAAAACTTTATCATTTAAATTAAGTTGATAAGTTCTTTGTAAGTCAAAAATGGCATAATCTTACAACTTTTTAGGAGATCTCTTTGATCACTTTTTCATGTGTCCTAACCATATTAAACGATTTTAAGTAATTTTATTATCCATTGGTGTCACTCATATAGTTGTCTCTGATAAACTTATTATGAATTTGATCCTTTCTATATGCAATCATACATCCATCTCAACATCTTCACTTTTGTTACAAACATTTTTTACAGATGTCGGTGATTCATTGCCCAATACTTAGTGCCATATAACATAGTGGTTCCGATTACTGCCTTATAATATTTAGTATTTAACTTTAATGATATCTTCTTCTCACATAGGATACTTGATGCATCTCTCAAATTTAACTAATCTACATTAGTTTCAAATGTGATTTTTTTGTCAATTTTTCTATCACTCTTAAAGACTAACTTTACATATTTAAAACTTTTTCTTTGAAGGACATAATGCGTACCAATATGAATTTTCATGCCATTTGTAGTAATCAAATTATCAAACGTGTATTCGAGATATTTTGTTTTTTCTACCAAGTTGAAACCTTTTACTTTCTAATGTTTCTAATTTTTTGTTAACATTTTCTTTAGACTCATTGACTAACATAATGTCATTTGCAAATAACATACACAAAAGTACTTCATCTTGAATATTCTTTGTTAACATTTTTATGGATTTTAGACTTTATATATGAGCATTTATAAACATTGAGCAATATCTTTTTTATTGATAGCATTCTTTTCAAAGTTCATATTTTCATGACTTGCATCATACAACATCAATGATATCAATTGCCATTTCTTCATGCAATATTGGTGGTATCATCCTTTCATATCAACTAATGCTGGTCTTCTCCTTGTTGCCCTTCAACTTGAGGGTGCATGTTAGATTTTATATAATGTGAAGGGACAAACTTTCCTATCTCATGGATTTGAATGAGATTTGATCCATCATAATCTTGTTTAGTATATTGAATTTGGTAGGAAAATATATTTGTTGGCCACAAATCCTTTCATGACCCCCAAAAAACAAGAAAGGAAACTGACAGACTTTTCGTAGACTAAGCCTACGCTGGAACTACCTATATCATGTTTTCCTCCTCCATTTGAAAAGGAATTATTTGTTCCGATATGCTTTTTTTTCAGCTGCTTTACCATTCAAATGGATTCACACCGGAGGCAGTTTGGATCCTATTCCCTTAATTATTTCATGCTTTGTTTGATCAGAATAGACATGGACAATTCAGAACCGACTCGATGGTTTGAACAGAAACCGAACTTTTCGTGGAACCGTCAGTAACCGTAACTGAACCGAGGACCCCCATTAAGTTATAGTTCATGAATTTTTAAACCATCCTGAAACTGGCCATTCGAAACTGACATTGTTTAAATAAAATATTTTTTTAGAAATAGCTCAACAGAAGAGTGCACCTGATGCGTGCATTTGGTGGGGAGTGCTATTCTTAGAGGGTGTAAACTGCATTTGTTTTATTTCAGAAAAAACAAAAAATTGGTTTAAATATCTTCTCCAAAGATTTTATTCGTAAACCGCCTCATACCTCAATGAGAGGTTCCTCCCCACCAAAAACAATGGTGGGGACTTTGATTCTAAACGGTTTAGTCTTGTTCTTCTATCTAAAAAAAAATTAACTTGTGGTTCCAAAACTTAAACCGAAGCCCGATTTGATTACGGTTCCTGGTTTTGGGTAGACCAGAACCGGGCAGGTCAGAACTTGAATCACTTTCTATGAACCGTTTTCACAGTGGGGTCTGAGCCGTTCAACTGCATTTGTTTGTGAGGCTGCAAATATAATCAAACAGACATCCATTCTTGGATCATTTGATATATAAAATCTTTTGTCCACTGAATTCCCTTTTTCTTCTCTGTTATTTTTTACTTGGATGGATAATTATATATTGCCCCGGCAGCCAGTCAATCTCTCGAATAGTTTTTTACTGGTACTTAATTTCTTAAATTAATTGAAAGCAGTTTTTCTGTGAATATCGGGCTTTCTGCATACCTGTGTGCGTCTAAAACTTTAGTTCATAAATAATAATGTTACACAGGAAACCACACTCAGACTGGCTGACAGACTTGTAAAAATGCCCTGTATAAAATCATGTCAGTATTACTTTCAGATTATTTTTTGAAACCACACTCACACAATAAATTCTCGTCACCCCCGCGCAAAACGGAAGGTGCCTGAATGGATTTCGCATAATTACTTTCAGATTACCATGTCAGTATTCCAATCAGACTGAATAAAAAATATGATTTTGTTTCAAAAGTAAAATAGTATGAAACTTATTGTGTGCCTGTGTGTGTGTGAAGCCCACTGTTAATTATATCTTGTCTTGATACCAGTCTTATTACACGAGCTAAGACGAATGTCATTTGGCAGGAAAAGTCAATCTTACATAAGATGGCTCTTTATTTTACGTACTTAGGCGAGCAATTCTGAGCAGAAAGATTCGATGATTCATTTCTCATACCAAATACAATTAAGTCCCACTGGTTAATGTCCATTTATTTGGTCAAGCGGCAGCTAAACTTTAGTTCATATAAATGCATGCAGTGAATTTTTCATCAAGCATTGATTTGTGAATGATTTGTGCTGCCGCCATTCAAAATACCAGCTGTTTCACGAGATGCGGACACTGACATGAGGCCGCGGGCTGCTGCAGGAAGAAAGATTGTTGGATTCGATAGATAGCTGGTCAGGTCAGGGAACGCTAATAACTTACGGTTGACAAAATTTATTGTACACAAGGAGGGCCAATGCCATACACAAATTGATTTGATTAGGGTTGACAACTTTGAACCCTAAATCTTAGCTCGCTCGCTCTCACACACACACAAACATGCCACGTCTTGTGGGTCTTGTACGGGAAAGAAGTTCCAAGGAATTTGTTGCGGAATTAGACGGTAAAAAGAAAATCGATTCTTTTTCAGTGTAGCAGGAAAAGCTGCTTTATGGATGCTTGTATGGGGATATTTGTTATGATTTTAGTGAGATTTTGGCTTTGTAGGATTTTGCTGGATTTGGGAGTGAAAATCGTGCTGTAAAAGAAAACCTGTGATCCTTAGGAATCATCGTTCTGTTTCTAGTTGTGAAGATTTGCAGTGTACGAGTACCATAAAATTCTGAAAGTTCCCCACTCATAACCCAAAGTCCTTTAGCTATTAAACCACCATAACCTAAAGTCAGTAGATAAGATGGCCCATCTATACATGCCTAAAATCTTGTGATGAAAATTAAGTTGGGGCGCAAAATGATAATAATCCATCATTTCATCATGCTGGCTTGAGACAATTCAGATAATGTGTTCATTTGAACTTCCTATCAATTGGTTGGAAGTTTCTAGCCCGTCACATCAACCTGGACCCGATGAAGTCCAAGTATCATAAAAAGCCCGACTTAAAACTTGACTTGGTGACCCGATTTGCAACCCATAGATTCGAGTGTGTGGATAACAGTGTATCAATGTAGTTCCATTTAGATCGCAATTTAATATAACAGGTTGATGGATAACATACCATTTACTTGAAAGCTTCACTGCGATAGGTAAGACGCATACCATGTTGGATATGAATGATTTCCACAAACTCTATTAGTCAACCTTCATATATTAGTAAACATCAAGACGGTTATATGAATGAATATGTAACAGGTTTTTACGCATGTACAAAGGCTATCATGAGGCTCGGACCAACTTGGTTGGGCCAAAGGCTATCATGCATCTACAAAGGAGACTCAATGAGCTGAAAGGGATGAGAGAAGCATGTGGAGCAGATACCAAACAAGAACCAAGATCATCCTACTTAGCAAAGATGAGGTTAATAAGACTGATTAGTTTGTGATTTAGCGTACGTTTGCTTCGTCATATGAGGGATCACACGTATCCCACAACTGATCCAAAGAAAACCCTCGCATTTGTGATTTGGTTGGATAAAATGCAACGGTTGGAATAGATGAAAGGTTGATAATAAGAGTCAAACAGCAAAGCATCAAGGAACCCAAACCATGTTTGCTTCATATGAAATACACGTTATATCAGCAGATTCTCGCATGAATCGGGATATGATGAAAACATGGAGTCCCTATCTAGCTTAGAATGAGTATCCACGATCATACGTAGCATATACTTAATATCAGAGGTTCCTAAACCAGCCTTTCTTCAAAACTCCAGAATAAGGATGATTCTAATCATCAGAGAATGATTATGATTTTGCACATATTTCGCTCCAGGAGCGACCAATATGAGAATGTCAGGCAGCTTTTACAGAAGCAAAGGAAACTGGCATATACTTAAAATTGCATTTTTTTTTTGGTAATTTTTTTTTTTCGGGTTTATGACCTTTGTTCGCCTCTTTTCACTTCTCCCCAAGGCATCCTCCGGTATGCTTGTTTGAGATTGCAAGTTGCATGCATTTAAATTGTAAATTCAGGTTAGTTTATAAGAATTTTATTGAATAAGAATAATTTATGAACAAATAAACAACAACTAAGCCTTTTCCCATACTAGACGGGGTCGGCTACATGGATTCTTTGTTTCCACAGATCCCTATTGTGTGCCATGTTCGCAGTTAACTCACAATAAGCTAGATCATTCTTTATTGTTTCTTTCCAACACTTTTGTGGTCGTCCTCTAGCTCTTTTAATACTTTCCAAATTTAGTTTTTCATACATTCTTACAGGTTCTTCTTTTGATCTTCTTCCTATATGTCCAAACCATCTTAAACGATATTCTCTCAATTTATTCTCTATTGGTGTCACTCCTAATTTGTTTCTAATAACCTCATTATGTATACGGTCTTTTCTTGTATGACCACTCATCCATCTCAACATCTTCATTTCTGTCACATACATCTTTTGTACATGTTGATGATTAACTGCCCAACACACAGAACCATAAAACATGGCAGGCCTAATTGTTGCTCTATAATATTTACCTTTTAACTTTAATGGTATCTTCTTATCACAAAGAATACCTGATGCTCCTCTCCATTTTAACCAACCAGCATTAATTCTATGCATAACGTCTCCATCAATTCTTCCATCACTATGAAAAATTGACCCTAGGTATTTAAAACTTTCCTTTTGGGGGATGCAATGTGTGCCAATTTTAATTTCTATGTCCTCTGAGGTAACCAAATGATCAAACTTACATTCCATATATTTTGTCTTTGTTTTACTAAGTCGGAGGCCTTTGCTTTCTAATGTTTCTCTCCATAGTTCCAATTTTCTATTAACTTTTTCCTTAGACTCCTCCACTAATACAATGTCATCTGCAAATAACATACACCAAGGTACTTCATCTTGAATATGTTTTGTTAACTCATCCATCACCATTATAAATAAGTATGGGCTTAAAGTTGATCCTTGATGTAACCCAATATTAACTTCAAAGAAGTCTGTCATTCCTTCATGAGTCCTCACACATGTTTTTGCACCATCATACATGTCTCTTATAAGGTTAATATATATCAATGGGATACCTCTTTTTTCCAAAGTTCTCCAAAGAACCTCCCTCGGTACCCTATCATAAGTTTTTTCCTAGATCAATAAATATCATGTGAAGGCCTTTCTTTTTTGCTCTAAAATGTTCCATAAGACGTCTCAAAAGGTGAATCGCTACAATAGTAGATCTGCCTAGCATGAATCCAAATTGGTTCTCTGTTGTACTTGATACTTGTCTTAACCTACGTTCGATAATTCTTTCCCATAATTTCATAGTATGGCTCATTAACTTGATACTCGATAATTCGCACAATTTTGAATGTCTCCCTTGTTCTTATATATAGGTATAAGTGTACTTTCTCTCCATTCCTCGGGCATCTTTTGGTTTTTCCATATTTCATTAAATAGTCTTGTGAGCCAAGTGATTCCTATTTCTCCTAGTATTTTCCAAACTTCTATAGGAATATTCTCAGGTCCTACCGATTTACCACCCTTCATATGTTTAAGAGCCTCTTTGACTTCATTCTTTTGAATACATCGGTAGAAATTGTGGTTTATATACTTTTCTGATTTGGCTAACTCTACTAAGCTATGGATGATTGTAATTTGTTTTAACTTTTATTTGTAACTTTGTAAGGTTCTCATCTTTGATGATTATAAGTTGTACTTTTAAGTTGTAACTTTGATGATTATGATCCTAATAGTTAATGCCTAATGGTATGGATTCTATGGATTATGGATTCATGGAATATGGAATTATATTTATGGATGCTTGTAACCTTGTTAAGGAGATGTCTTTGTTATAGTATGAATGCTTCTTCATTGTATAATACATGTTTTGTTCATTAATTTTATTTTTTGAATTTTTTAAATTTTTTGAATTTTTAAAAAACACTGTGTCATACCATACCGTACGATACAGTCGTATCGGTGCCCCGTGCGATACAAGCACCAATACGATTTTTACAACATTGATGGCGAGAGTCTTCACAAGAAGAGGGTTGCGAGAGAGGGACAGTGGAGGCGGGGTCACGATAGATGGCGAGAGTGTGTGCAAGAGGCAGGAGACGGAGAGAGAGAGATGTGAGAGACAGGAGAAGGCGAGAGTCTGCTTCTACGTTATGCGTTAGGTTATTTTTTCATTTGGATCGACCCAATCCAAAATAGCATTATTATTTGTGTCCACTAATAGTGTTATAGCGGCCATGGCGGGTCTATAAATATTTGATGATAATTGAAGGTTGAATCGCCCAAGTTGCAATTCATCAAAGCGCCAAGATATCAAAGCGTCCAACAATGAATGTCTTAAGTCAAGAATGAAAGAGTCAAGAGAGAAAATAAAACCAAAAGTTATGCTAGAAAGCATATCTTTATTAAAGAGAAAAGGGATATTTGTAGAGTGTTATACATTGGAGAGAGCAAGTAAGAAGCACCAAAACAGGGCAGCAAGTGTTGGTTAGGCAAGTAGCCACTGGTCAGCAAGTAACAGTTACAGCAAGTAGCTGCGGGCCCTAATGGCCTACACCATCCATAACAAGTGCACGAGCCCTAATGGCATGTGTTGCCTATTACACTTAATAGGGTCACCCGCTAAAAACGTTATACCACGCTATTGGTAACATAGGATAATATCGTTTAAGACGGTTTGGGCATATAAAAAGTATATCAAAAGAAGTACTTGTAAGAAGGTACAAAAAACTAGATTTTGAAAGTATTAAAAGAGGTAGAGGATGGCCAAAAAAGTGTTGGAAAGAAACAATAAAGAATGATCTAACTTATTATGAGTTAAGTCCTAACATATAACACATGATAGGGCTATGTGGAAACAAAGAATCCATGTAGCCGACCCCGTCTAACATGGAAAAAGGCTTAGTTGTTGTTTGTATTCTAAAAATCTTCCAAAATGCAAAATAAAGATGAAAGAAACAGCTAATCAAGAAATGTAGAAAAACAAATAAACCAAATGTAACTGAGGGATCTCCTACAGAGATTAGATTATCAATAATTACAATGTAAATTCCCAAAAATTCACTGAACACTAATAACTAAAAGGAGAATGCTATGGGGAAAACAAAAGATCAAATAAGAAAAGGCTCTCGATTATAGAAATAGCAAGAGAATGAATACAATGAGAATGTTGCCAAGATAGACAAATGGAAGATAAATGACCACTGATCCAAAGTGTCGATCTCATGTCATCAATATAGCACCTAAATACCCATTTCTCATTGTTTTCCTCACAAAGGAACCTTGTGATTGCAAGGGGCTTGCTGGTGCAATGATTACAAGTTACTCTTAGTTCTCTAGATGTACTTATAAAAAGAAATGATGATAGAAAGATTCAAATTTAGGAAAGGGTTCAACGCTGACCAACATTTTCAGTATTATGCAGGGACATACTTATGGTTCAATCAGGATTTTGGGTCTTCAAGCAATTGGATGACTCCCTTGTCAAGCTTATAAATCAGGTTACAGATCTCATGTGCTACAGTCTGCTAAAATCAAAACTCAACTTAAAGATCGGGTGTTATAAAAGTTTACAGAATAGCCATCAATCAAAATTTGATCTGACTTCAGAAAATATGTGCCTAATAGGCTAATACCACATATGTATCTTTTGGACACATGAAATTCAATTCAACCTATAAAATCCAATTGCATTCAAACATTCCGAACACATTGGCACGACTTGTTTGAAAAAAAACACGAAATAGACTCAGAGAGTTCAAGTGTATTGTATTTGGTGCAGAAGATATTTTTGAGCGCAGATCTCTTTAACATGGAGAGATCGTTTCAAAATTTATGCAATATAACAAACAGGAAGGCATCACTATCAGCTAGTCTAGTTTCAGAGAATCGTTACATCAAGTAACAGAAATGGAAAGCAAAAAACAAAGGGTAGCGCAAAAAATAGAATAAAGGAAACTCTTGAAAGAGGGAAAACACAGAATTCTGATAATGATAGAGAATTACACCCTGAGAAATGAATATCACGGATTAAATGATGAGGCCAGAAAAGTGGAGTAAAGACAGAAGGAGAGGACCACCATAATAGTGTTTTGCTCATGAAGCATCATAGAAGAGGAAGTAGAAGAGGATAAGGCAGATGATGGGGTGAGTCTAGACCTCTAGCGGCATTATGCTTGATACAGGGAAAGCATTGAACGCTATTTTTCCATATATGGTATGACTTTTTCTATTAAAAGTATAAGTTGATGTAGCATCTCGGGGGGAAATGAAGCCCTTGCAAAGTATATGAAAGGTATTCCATCACAAAAACTGCAAACCAGTCATATGATTTTCAGGTCTTCTTAAGAGAAAAGTAGACCCTAGTCGGAATTAGGTTGCCAAGCTCGCACTTAAGAAAGTTAGCAACACCAGAATGGAGCATGCATACAAAAAAAGTCTTAGTCGATGGGCTGTTGTAGATATAATCAATGCAAATTGTACTAGTTTTCTTTAACTAAAATGTTACATAAAGGTGTTACTTTTAAGTAGTTTTCTTATAAAAGGTTATCGTACCACAGGATAAGATGTTTCAGTGTTGTTTATCAATTTCAATATTTCTTATTCTTTAATTTTTCCGATTACTTCTTGTTTTTTTGTATTTTGATGATTTTGGATAATAAAATACAAAAAGAATTAGTTTTTGACAATATATCATACAGTAAAGTACGTTATACTTGTATCTTTGCCCCATCCAGGGGAAACCAAAAGAAAGTCTTTTCCGACACCAAGTGGGGAATACCAGGGGAAAACATCAAATGAATTTTATCTTAAGCATGGTCGAGTCTGCATCATGATCTCAACAAAATAAAAAATCCATGACGCTTAAACCATGGAGATCTAAACGAACCCTATAAACCCCAGTTAAAAAGAGAGCCAAAACCTTCAAAAGGAGAGGCACCATCTCTACATCAGACCCCAATATAACAAACACAATGAAAGCCACGCAAAGAAAGATATCCAGTAAGAAGCAATGTGAGAATGTGTGTGCACACACACACACATATATATATGTATATATAGAGAAGAGGGGTTACCATTGAAACGGAACTTTCTGAAACAGAGAGAACGAGAGAAGAACTCACTCGGCAAGAATGAGCTGAAATCTATCCCAGTTGACAAACAAATGATAAGAAATTTCTCAGTTCAAAAATGAAAACAAAACATAGTGGCAACTACCTTTAGGGTATTTGATGCCGTAAGGCAAGGAGTTTCACCTCGCCGATATCACTGGCCAGCCGCCATAGGCGCGACATTGCCGGTGCTGCAGATAATCAGATTGCCAGAACCGTGAGAAAGAACTAGAAAAAGGAAAACTAGAGAGTTAGAAAAGTTTCCATCAAAGAAAAACCATAAAACTGAAAGAAACCCTAGGTTTTCCGGTAGGGTCGGGTCGGGTCGAGTCTAGTAGGATTGCCTAAATCCAACACCGACTTACCCCTCAATACAAATCATACGTAACGTTACCCGCTTCATGACAGAATGGGAACCGGCAGATAGACATCGCCCGTTTATAACCGATCCTATAGTTTCAAGTGAAATCGAGTAGGATAAAAAATCGATTAGAATTGAAACCGATCAAACTGAACCCAAAACCCAATTCAGTCCTGGTCCCACCGTCTATAAAACAACAACCGTGACAGAGTCCAAAGGGGAACTAAACCAGTTCTAGACAATGTAAGACTCAAACCCGAATAAAAACTAGAACTGATAGTTTCAAACCAGAACCCAAACCAAAACAAGCCTAATCCTCATTCGATTTTGGTTCTTGGTTCCGGAAAAATGAGAATGTAAGGCGCAAATTCACACCCCTAGCTCCATAAAGAGCCGCAAAATTTGTCACGAAGAAAGTAAGTCGACATAAACCCGATCTTCTTTTCAAAATTTTTTACACTATAAAAGTGATGAGCAATAACAGATCTAAAAAATAATGTTAGGGGGACAAAATATGTATTTCATAGTGTTAGGGGAGCGAAGCATGAATCTCAATCATGTATTCAATTGTAAAATATAGTTTTTACAGTGAAATGCCAAAATTTGAGAAGGAGTGGTTGCCCCCACCCACCCTTCCATGTAGATCTGGCACTAGCTATGAGTGTGGTGCACATTCATATTACTTACCTGCTTAGTGGCCTCTACGAAGAAAGTATACTTTTCACCTCGATCGGGTACTCTTTGAAGAGCCAAGAGGAACATGACTAGTATTTGTTCAGACTCCAGACTCCCGGAAAAGAAGAGGTAGGAAGAAATAATGTTCGTTATTTTCAATATTAACCTAGGCAAATGAACCTCCAGGCAATTAAGTCTCAAACCTATGCTCACCGGTCCGTGTTTACCCTCCAACAACCGACCAGCCTCCATCATCAGCATCCTTTTCTCCTCAAAATGGATGATAAAAGATACATGCACTACATGATCAATCCTTTTCGCCTCACAAATTACAAAATGAAAGTTGCTTTAATAAAGAGAGAGAGTATGATTGACAAACTTTCAAAACTAGTGATACCCTAATATGATTGGGTATGATCCAAGATTTGGGTCGGGAGCTCCAGTTTCATGCCTTCAAGGAGAAACTGCACTACTTCCCCTCCAAATCTCGAATAAGCTCACCAACTGGCGAAAAGTGGGGATTAGTGTTTAATAAAGAAGAGTAAAATAGGCTGAAGCTTGTCTTTAACATGTAGAGGATGTGATTCTTAAATGACATGAATGAGCTATTCCCACTCTAAAGATGTCCTCACTAATGCCCACCAAACTATAGATCATAAAAACATTTCCCAAAAGGACTTATATTTGCTAATGATCATAATAGATGACTTGAATGATAAAATAATAATAAACTAGATGAAATAATTGGGCTATGCATGCAGGCTCAAGGAATGTGTGGTTACAGCCAAGAACTAACAAAGCGCTATGTGAACCTTCATAGGTGCCTTTAGGATAAGTTCGTTCTAGGGGAATTGGACGTTGAATTTTGTACTTGTAGTTTCAAGTTCTATTGTTCATCAAATGCGAAACTTATTATTGTCATGAAAGTAGAGTTCTATGGTCTCAATTTGATTAAGAAATGTCGACACTATATGGAAATCGACTATAGGAACTTAACCGATGAGCTTTGCATAAAATTTCGGAGCGCCTTTCTCATGTTTTTATGCAGTCTCATATAAAAGCTCAACATTAGTATTACCCACAAATCAAGCACAGGTTTAAAAGCCCATGTGAGTCTAAGCTGCAGTTCTAGTACCAAGGGCCTGAATCACAAATAAAACACAAGATAAGTATAGAAGCTCCTTGGGTCCTACTAACACGAAGTCTGCTTTTTCTGATTTAATCATATACCTTCTCCCTGATTCTACCACTTCATTATGATAATCATTTTAGTTCTTTTTTTTATTGATAAAGTCAAATTTCAAATGCTAAATTAGGATGAATGAATTGATTGCAAAATTATCATTAGCAATTTTCAATCACAATATAGCATCACTATTCAAATAATGCTTTAAAATGTGATGGATATTGGAGTTACGATATAGACCTATAGGTATGCATCTCTCTCTCTCTCTCTCTCTCTCTCTCTCTCTCTCTCTCTCTCTCTCTCTCTCTCTCTCTCTCTCTCTCAGTGGTGTCACCCTCAATCCAATCACTTCCACCATGTAGTCTTTGAGGCTCCTTAAGTTGAAAGTGGAGAGGTAGTGGCATCGTTAGTACGACTCTCCTTTCATGTAAAAGTGCACTTGATCATACTAATTAGAACTTCAAACTCAATTTTATGCACAAATTGAGATCATAAACTTGCTAGGTTACAAAAAGAATACGCTATGCATCCATCATACAAGACTGCAAAAGCCTCTATTAATTCTATTATGCGTTGAAATATTCATGTTTGTATGTGCATGTCTCTCTCCCTCTTCCTCTCTCTATACACACACACACACACACACACACACACACACACATATATATATATATGTTAGATATTACTTTCCTCTAATATTACCTACTCATACCCATCATTTACATAAACAATGGAAGTTATAATAATGATGTCAATATTATTTTTCCTTTTTATTGCATATTTTATAGTAGTCTTATTTAGAGAAACTGCACAAAGGAGATGTCTTATTGTGGATCCATGCATATATAAGATCTAGTTATTTGTCAATTTTGTCATTGCTAGCAAATCTTAATTGATCCATTCAGGCCCTTCCAAGTACATAGGCTTGTAAAGTCAATGCCTCCATGGTGAAGTATCATCTATAATATGCTATTTGATAGTCAAACAACTCACATGATCTTAGACTACAATTCCTGAGCATTTCAGTGGCATACATGCATGAGTGCGATAATTTGTAGATGAGTTTATACATTGCTCGAACTCACCACTTCCTAATACGCGTGAATCTGTCTCGGTGCTTTTTACCGAAAATCTTCTTGCTCCCCAAGTAAGGGTTAATCTCTCATGCTAGTAATTCGTTTGGCTAGTTAAAACTTAAAATTTCTGCATACTTGAAAAAAGGTGAGCATGAAAGGGAAGATCTACTTGTAGTCCACTGTAGATATAAGTTTTTAGGTGACTAAAGATCAATTAGGATAGGTTAAATTCAAGTTCTAACTAGGGTGGTTCATGACTGAAGTTGGGTGGACTCAGTTTAATAAGTTAGGTTTTTTAGTGGCTAGGATTCGAGGATGGAAAGGGATAGATTTGATTGCTACCTAATCAAATAGGTTTAAGCTGAATGAGTTCGGTCAGGTAAGTTAAGGCTGGCCGGTTGAAATTATCAGATGGGGTAAGGACGAGTGAAACCAACCCAAGTGAATTTATTAAACTCCAAATACAATCATTTGCTTATTTACATATTATATATACATATATATACATATATATACGTATATATATACATATATATACATATATACATATATATACATACATATATATATATATATATACATATATATACATATATATATACATATATATATATATATATATATATATATATACATATATATATATGTATATGTATATATATGTATATATATATATATACATATATATATATATATATGCAAACATAAAAACCATGTTATGTACATAAGTTATAAGCCTGCAATGTGACGTCTACTCTCTTCAAAGAGGTTGATTATAGATTTAAAGTCATAAGCAACTTGCCTAAAAGCTATGATTTGAAATGTTTAAGTTAGCTGACCCAAAAAGTTATAAAATCTTAAAACATCTAAAGCTATCTTGCTTGAAACCTAAAACAATCAATCCATGCCTCTTTCCAATTGTTGTTACGAAGCTCAAATTATGTCGGTTCCCAATACATATGTATTTGCATAGGCTTGCAAAACCAAATGAAGAAAAGGGTTTCCCTAGTTCTCTCATATATATTTCAAATTATGAAAAATTGTACACACACACACACACACACACACACACACACACACATATATATATATATATATATATATATATATGAAAATTGTATGAAGTAATATATATACATGTGTGTGTAAAAAAATCACTCGATGTATCTATGTGTATCCCATATGTATTTACTATATACGAAATTTTATGAATACATATGATATATACTTTTATATATATATATATATATACACATACATACATACACATATATAGAGACTAAACTCACCTTGAGTTCAACTCAACGAGTTCAGGGTGAATTAGGTGCAAATGAATTGAACAAGGTTGATCAAATAGGTTAAATAAACTAAGGTTTAACGAACATGATTTCAAGCTAAGGGAATCAAAGTCTAATTTCAAAAAGAAACTAGGTTTAAGCTCAAAACTCAAATGTACCTCAAGAGGGCTAGATTTAAGTTATTGGACCGCTCACTTTGGGATGATACCAAATGGTTCTTCAAGGGCCCTATGCTAATGCCATGCACATTAATAGATCTTGAAGCTTGGTCTTATCTCTTCATATTTTTGTCTGTATTAATTGAATTCTTAGATGAACTAAACCAAGATCTGTTCTATAAGTATTTGCTCCTTATTTATCAACTTCGATCTAGAGTTAGATGTGCATGACTCTATTGAACCGAACTATAATAATACTCTAAATCGTAGGCCTTTTCCCTTTACAATACTCATCTTGACTTGGTTCCTCATGTCAACTAACTCTGTGTAGCTAATCCCTAAAAGGAGAAATCATTGTTCCATATCTCCTTTCAATGTGCAATGCATATGACCCTCTTCTTCGGAGACTCTCTCCTGTCTCCCTTTCATCATATCAATCTTTATGCATGTCTATCTAACTTTACATCATTAAAATAACTATGTTCTCATAACAAATATCATAAGCATGTTGAAAATAAAGAAGGTTTCTCATGTGTAAAACAAACAAAAGAGATTGGAATAGACTTATGTGTGAAATGAAAGAAGAAATATTTGTTCTCTCGATTGCATAAAAAAAGAACTTACAACTGAATTAATAAATCATCTTATAAAATGAAAGAGGATTCTCTTCAATTACAACTAAATTAAAAAGTCAAGCATGGTATGAAACAAAAGAAAAAGTTATAATTGAATTAAACAAGCCATTTTACAAAGCATAACCAACAAACTAATTGCTTTGAAAGTCATAAACATTATTATCCTTTGATCCTTTCAATTTTACATACATATCAATGTGTGCAAAACAATAAATCCCATTAGTAAAGCTTTCATGACTATACCATTACTAAGATGAAAAATAGGTGATCTTAGAGATCCATCCACTATATGCATTTACAAAAGAATACAATAGAAAGTAAGTCATATGAAACTTGATAAAATAAAGTAAGATGTTTAACACATCAATAATGTCTTTACTACATGAAAAGATAGGTGATCTTAGAGATCCATCCACCATATGAATTTACAAAAGAATACAATAGAAAGAAAGTCATGAAACATGATAAAATAAAGTAAGATGTTTAACACATCAATAATGTCTTTACTACTAAAGAATGCCTTCTTGAATCATAATAGCACATGTAAAACAGGTTCTAGAGAGGTAGTTGATTGTCATCTTATAGAAATATTTCAACCAAATCCTAGACAGTTGCAGTAATGCAGACTTCTATTAAGTAGTAATTACTCTACCCATGTTTGGCATCAGTATCCAATAATCAAAATCACACTAACCACCCCCAATGTGCAATATGATGAAAAACAACATTAATACCACCCTTTTATATGAAAATTTGATAGTATAGATGTAAACACCCAATTTGTTTTTAAAATTTTTACCTTTTAGGAAAGTAGCTATTTTTGGTAGCTTTGGGTTTTTGAATAAAATGCATCAAATGAGCTTGTTTTGACATCAAAATTTTATGAAAGCCTAAAAATGATGGAATGTTGTTTTCCTTTAAGAAAAATTCGAATTTGGACAAAATTTTATAAAAATAACGATTTTGCCCTCAGGACCAAATTGGTAGGATTTTGCCTTTTTAAGCAATTGCCTTCAAAAAAAAAAAGATTTCAAGCAATTCATTTTATAAACAAATGAAAAAGGTAACATTGGGAATCAAACCCAAAAATGTTTGCAAATTATAAATTTATGAAATTTCAAAACCCCTGATATTAAAAAACAAGTTAAATTTAAACCAGACCTCAGAAATTCGCCCGATTGAGAAGGGTCTCATTCCAAGACTTGATACCCAGGGTTAAAGTGGTACAACACCTTACACCCGTTGAAGTGGTTAAAGTGATTCGATACCCCACACCCATAAGAAGGGTTAAATGGTCAATGTGGTTATAGACTGACTCACGGAGCAAAAGTAGGTCACCTTTGCAAACAAAAACTGGGAATGAAACCCAGTGTTTTTCCAAAGCAATATTTGAGAATTTCATTAAATTTGATGTTCTCAAATATAAATGGTTTTTTTATAAAATGTTTGAAACCTGCCAATTTCGGTGTTCTTTGGCAAGTCAACCTGTCATTTTTAGTCTCAAGTTCTTAAAAAGGAAGGTCGGTGCCCAAAAAGGAAAGCCGACACTCGGGAAAGGAAAGCTGACGTTAAAAAGGGAAAGTGGGCTTCCAAGAAAGGAAAGCTCATATTCGGAAAGAAATCGACGTCCAGAAGGGAAAGTCAATATCATCAAGAGAAAGGAAAGCGGTGCATGATTTGGCAAGTTGTGATGCCTGACTCGGAAAGCCACCAAGAAGGAAATTTGCCAACTTCAGGGTGGACAAATTATGGAACCTATCATAAATAATTTTGGCCCATGATCTGTCCTGGCCGACCTCAATATATACAATATAGGCGGATTTGGTAAGTTGCCATGTCATGAGTTGAATTGTTTCACCATGAGCCGATTTGGTAGTCACAAAGAGGCAACTCGCCACATACCAAATCTGGCTGATTTCAGAAGGATTGGATAAAACTAACTTACCATCTAGGAAAGGTTGGCTGACTTTAGTAAATGAACCACTCCACTTACTTTTTCCAGCCCTAACCAAATTCAGTAATGCTGAAGTAGGCAACTTCATGATTGACTTGAAGAAAGAAGCTTATCATATCAAACCTAACCGTACCAAGGCTAGTCATCCAACCTTCTAAGGTCCTGGTCATTGAGGGATACAAAACACAACGTGAAATGGTAATTGATAATCTTGACAAGCTGATCAATGCATGGGAGAGTCGATTTCAGCAAGATAACTTGCTATATCAAGTGCTACCCAACTTCAACGGAAACTGAATTCAGCAAGTGGATAGCCTCATGAAAGCCAAGTTCAGCTGACTTTGGCAAGTAGACAGCTCCACCTTCAACCAATGCCAGCCACCTACCCTCTCCTTGGTTGATTTGCAGCTCCATATACCATATTCAGTTCAGTGCAAATTTCAAGCTTCCAGGTATGGCCAGGTTCAATGATGATAGCAACAAGTGTTCCCAAATTTAATTGAAGTCAGCAACAAGGAAACCATCCACTTGCCAATCACGATTCCCATCCAAATCCAGCCTCTGCACTTGCCAATCACGATTCTCATCCAAATCCTACCAGGAACACCATGCCACAGCAGCACCACTTACCTTCAACAACAAATAATCCACGTTTTGGAAGGTCTGCACAACAACTCATTCCAAAAATCGATGTTTTACAGCAGCCACTTGCCAAAAGGCTGCTCTGCTCAGCAAGGCAACTTGCCTTGTCCAATCCTACACCAAAGAGGCATCCTTTAGCCTATAAAAGGAGCCTCAAGGGTGTTGCAAAGCAATCAACCAGCCCTTGCAAGATACCAATCCGAAAATCAACCATCCAACGCAGAAATCCAATCCGTGAACAGTGAAATAGAGAGAGAGAGAAAGAAGAAGGAGAGGTCGACCCTGTTCCGACGATTGTTTGAAGGAGATTCTTATCCACATTTCTCTCAATTATACAGGTTAAAATCGTTCATGGCGTGGTTATGATCCATGAAAAACTGAAATTTTGCATAATTGTATAGGAACCGAATTACAGCCCATGTTCGTGACCCACGTCAATGCAAAACATAAGTATTTTCTCCATGAACGAGATAAAAACCACATGTTTGTATGATTTTCATGAATGTTAGGACTGATTATAGGTTGAGAATCGTTCCAAATTTTCTGCAATTCTGATTTTTGAAACTGCATAATCATACATGTCTGAACACAGAATTGTTCTGAATAAATGACTAACCCAATAAAATCAAATTTTTGCACATCTAATTTAGACATATTATAAATCATTAGATAAAATTTTGAAGATTTTATATGATCATTTGCATAGCTAATTAGATCTGTGAAGTTTAGCAAAAATCAGATTCTGTTTTACAGAAAGGGAACGTTCAAAGATAGACCCCTGTTCTTTTATTCATATCTTTGCAAATACTTAGTAGAATTTCATACAAATTGATTCTCTGGAAATCTAACATCCGCATCTTTCCAACAAAAGAAATTTTGTCAAATTTGGATGTCTGAGTGTAGAGATATGGCTGTTTTTCTGAGTCTATGATTCACAGAAACAGAACTATTCCAAGTTTCTGAACAATCTCTGATTCTGGATTTAATTCTCAGAATTTACAGAAGAAAAATGTAAAATAAAAATATATTATGATTTTGCACACATATAACTTGCTTCTGTAAAAGTTTTAGAATTTTTGCAGACCTAGAAGTATTTTTAAAATTTCATAGAACAAGTCTCTGAAACTGAACAGGTTCTGCAATTTTCAGAATCTCAAAATTTTCAAAAATCAGGAACTTAGGCACAAAGTCTGAAACTTGTAAGATCTGGTTTTCACCTTTTTCGAATTTAACGGATTTAAATACTTTTCAAGCGTCTAGGCTGACCCTTGAGCACCGGTTTAAGAAGGCCTATGTCGAAAAGATCTCACTTATCCATAATCATCTTTGAAAGTCAGAAAATCGGAATTTGTTACTTTTAGCAAACTAACTGGTATGCTTGCGCAACACGACATAGCTTGAGAATTTAATTTCAAATCTTAAAAGGTTTTAAAATAAAAATTCATGTCTACAATAGATAACAATGATGAAAGAATTGATGGAGATGTTACGCATATAATTAATGTTGGTTGGTTAAAATGGAGAGGAGCATTAGGTATTCTTTGTGATAAGAAGATACCATTAAAGGTAAAAGGTAAATATTATAGAGTAGCAATTAGACCTTCCTATGTTTTATGGTTATGAGTGTTGAGCAATTAACCATCAACATGTACAAAAGATATATGTGACAGAAATGAAGATGTTGAGATAGATGAGTAGTCATACAAGAAAAGACCGTATACATAATGAGGTTATTAGAAACAAATTAGGAGTGACACCAATAGAAGATAAAATGAGAGAATATTGTTTAAGATGGTTTGGACATATAGAAAGAAGATTAGAAGAAGAACCTGTAAGAATGTATACAAAATTAAATTTGGAAAGTATTAAAAGAGGTAGAGGACGACCACAAAAGTGTTGGAAAGAAACAATAAAGAATGATCTAGCTTATTGTGAGTTAACTGCTAACATGGCACATGATAGAGCTCTGTGGAAACAAAGAATCCATGTATGCCAACCCCGTCTAGTATGGGAAAAGGCTTTGTTGTTGTTGTAGTTGTTGTTATAGATGACAATGATGTGCAACTTCTTTAAAACATTTTATGAGCTTCAAACCAACATGTCTCTCCCTATCTCAAAAGATTCCTAATGATTAAGTTTTCATAGTTCTCATCGCCTATAACATTAATCCCATCTAACAATATATGAGATCATAAATTATGGTATTTCTTTTGAGTATGTTTGCTCAATTGACATCTTTTATAAATCTTTCTTACACAAGGAGACATAATATAAGCAGTAGGAGAGTCAAGATAAGGTTATGAGAAAAGACCTCATCCTAGAGACACCCCATGTCCTTAACCACAATTGCATACACACCCACAATGCATAGGTACATGTATATATATAAGAATAGTAGTAAAACTGCACACACATTCTTGCTCAAAACCACTTAAATATCTCCATTGTTCAACTTACCTCATCAAATAATGGTTTGAATTTAAAAGTAAAAAGTATCATTGTACTTTCCGCATTTTGCATTTAATGTACTACATATATTAAAATCTTCTTGCTTTATCATCTCAATTGTTCATCTCAAACATTGAACAATTGAGATGATAAAGCATACTTGAGCATTTATGGGTGTGCATAGATTATGCTCTCTCTCCCCCCCCTACATATATATATATATATATATATATATATATATATATATATATATATATATATATATATATATATATATATAGAGGTTAGAAAACACCCAAAATGCATCACCCTTGATGCGTATTAGCCTCATCACCTATTAAGCAAATAAGCAATTGGGCTACATATCCCCCTGAGGGGTGACAGGTCCACTAACGTGAGATTTGAGGGAGAGAGAAAAGCAAGAGAATCACATTTTAGGTTAAAACGGGAAAACGTAAACGTTTAGTAAAATTAGTATGAATCTCGTCAGCAATAATGGGATATAGTCAAATCTAGTGTAGAAGCAAGGGTATCAATCGATGACTAACTTAGTAGTTGTTACAAACCTAAGAGCGATACCCTACTATGAAGCATGAAGAAGCTTCACAAACAAATGATACATCTAAGCATTCCTAGTGAAACACAATGGATGGGATTCTAAGTGTGGTTGAATGGAGTGTAGACTTAAGGAGTCAATAAGTGTTGGGTATTGTCTCACTTAAGTGGTGTCCCATTAGAAAAGTTGGTCAAGTGTTCCCAACCCCTTAGTCTATAAAAGGGAGTTGGTAGGCCTAAGGGAGCGGTTTAGTTATGGAGTGTCTAGGAGAGGCTAAGTGTGAGAGTTTAAGGGAGAGCAAGTAGTTGCATGGGGCAAGTCTCCTTGAGTCGACCTATGCACTATCAAGTTTGCTGGTAGTAGAGTTGGGCTACCAAGGGAGAAGGTCGATGTGCAATTCCCTTGGGTAGTCGCATGGATTCCCAGTGGTAGGTCTTGTGGTCGACCAATCAAGTAAGTAATAAATTCTCTTTGGGGCCTTCTAATTGCAAAAATTTGCAAGAATTGGGTGTTTTTAACATGAAGTAAAGAACGTTGGTGGGCGATATTAAATATCACCACATATTACTAAAAGTTGTCTGATAACAAATTTTGTATCAAAGCTTATTATGGGCAAAGTAGAGATTGTAGTGATGATCCTAGTTCAAGATAAATTGCTAGATGGTCGAGTACCATTAGTGCAAAGACTATCCTTTAGAGGCAGATTGTTGAGGACCACTACCCGTACCTTACTGTGGCTCTACTAAACTCCCTTAGTGAGCAAGGGAGAAAAGAAGGATATCAGATGAGTGGCTTGTGTGGCTCGATAGAGGAAGCATCTTCCAAAATCAAGCGAAAGGACACTACAAAGGATGATCAATTCATCCACAAAATCTTGGGTATATGGTACCGAAGTTTCATGAGCTTCAAACTGAATTTCGGTCATAGTTCAATCTCCCTACTAGGACGAAGATCACTAGTACTTCTATCTCTACCTGAAAGGTCTTCCTAGGGTGGCAACTAGGATAGAAGCTCCTAACTCCTGCCTCCTCAATTAACTGGTACAAATTTGAAAAGTTCACGTGTGTGGCTTGCCATAATGAGGAAGGAAGGTAGGACAAGGCTCAATTAGGTGGGCTACAATGGTAGCTTCTTAATTTTGATCAATTATCTTTGAGAAACTTGCCTAGTTTAAGGACTAGGTACCTTTGTTTTGGTAAGTGGTAGATTGCCATTACAAACAAAAGTTTAGAAACTTATCCTTTCTGATGATAAACTCAACTAAGGCAATTTGCAATTTTAAACCACTCACATGGTAACTTGCCTACGCTACCATTGGCCTATGTCAACGTAAGGGCAGAAGAGTGTGAATTAGCAAATAACTGATCATCTATAGACTTACCATTTTAAGGAACAATAAGGGCAAGTTTTGGTCACCTACAAGATTGTCAGTTTGGGCAACATACGACCTATCATTTCGAAAAGCCTCAATGGGAGGCCTGGTTTTGTAAGTATCTAAAGCAAGATCCTGGCTCACCTTTTCTAAGAGCGGTCAATATAGAGAAAGATACCAAACCGAGTGCACCTCAGTGGTGACTTATTTGGTAAACCAAAAGGAGACACTATAAACTTGCCTATACAAGTGAAAGGGAATGATTTTAGCAAGTGCCAAGTTGCTAGAAGGTTGCCTAATCCGAGTGAGTATTGACCAATGATACTTACCTACTACCTACCATCTATATATCAAAAAAGAGAGCTCGAGTAGAGGGGGAGGAAGACATGTGGCGAAGGAGAGAGGGGTTGAGACTTCACTGGGAAGAGCATCCTATTGGTTGTGTGGTGTAGGCCTCTCGACTAACATATGGAAGGTGTCCTACTGCCTATTAGTATATATCCCTCCATCGGGTCCAACCTACCACTATCATGTAGGTGCTCAAGTGCCTGAAAAGGATAACATGCCTTTTGTCTCCTAACCCTTTTGATTGGGTGACACACTCATAGAAACAATTACATTGTCTACATGCCGAGTTGAATAAGGCCCGTGCTAGTTTGTTTTTGTTTAACCCTACTCTCCCACATGTGGTTCCAACTATAGAGGTGTTGCAAGTACTACTATGGCCGGTAATGCATGGTTGTCCCTACATGATCTTTCATTTAATGACCATAAATACCAGAACCCCAAAAATTTATAGGTGTGGAAGATGAAAAAGACTTGAAAACTTCATCTTTGACTTTGATAGATTTTTGAAGCTACTCAAACACCAGAATAGGATCGTCTCCTAGAAGTCATCCTCTACCTTGAGGGTAGTGAAAAGCTATGGTAGAGATTGAAATAGAAGGTAATCAAACTTGATGAATTACTTGTTATTACTTCGTGGGATAAATTTAAAGATGAACTCCAACAGTAGTTTACGCCTACCTATATAGACTGACAAGTCCGAGAGACTATTTTACAAGTAAAATACACTGGCACCCTAAGGGGATATGTGAGGAAGTTCTCATCAACTTACTTCATATCACAAACATAAACAAGAAAGACCAACTATTCTTGTTCATGCATGGGCTCTAGCCTTGAACTCATATAGAGATAAACACCACCACCCTATAGATGTCTATGAAGTCATGACTATAGTTGAGGGCCTAGTAGATTCATGCAGGAACAAAAGAGATAAGAAGGAAGAAGTCTTGTCTAAGAGAGATGGTTGTAGAGGCCATGTCGTGAACAAAATCGTGGAAGCTCTTTAGATTGAGGTGGATGAGGAAGGCAAGCTACTAGTATCGATACAGGTGCTAGACAAGGATAGGCTTCTATTGATGCATCCTAATAAGGCACCAAAGTTATAGGTATAGGCCAAACACCCCAACAAGGTTCAGGATATGGAAGAGGCTTTGCCAGTGGCAAGTTCACGCAACCAAGGATGTTTTGAATGTGGAGGCTTGCACTATGCATGTGATTGTCCAAGTCAAGCAGCCGCAAATGCTATTGCTAAAGAACTTGTGGGTGACCAAAATATTTAGATAGTGGTTGTCCTATTTCAAGTACTAAATGCTATCACTATTGAACACCCAATGAAACCACTGATGGTGAACACTATCCTAGCATTCATTACTGTACAGGAGATAAGTGTGTAGGTGATTGCCTCAAACAAAAGATTAAAGATGGTGAACTCTCATGTCGGTGGCAACGATGGAATGCCATGATAGTGGAATGTTAGAGTGGTCATCTAGATCTCATCGAGATGACATTAGATAACTTTTCGCAAATCCTTGGCATTGACTTCCTACGAAAGGCCAAGGCCATGCTTGCTCCTCATCTTGGCAGCTTGTTGATTACCGATGAAGATCAAGCGTGACTACAATGCAACCCTAACAAGGCTCCTGCCGAGGTTGTAACTACTGTATCTATTACCGCTATGTAGACTTCGTGCACACCCCTGTGCCATACGATGCCTATTTCATGTACAACACCTCCTACTAAACAATTGATGCCGAGTTCCATATGCAACAATACCCTACCACAAAACAATCCTGACTCTAGTGCCATACCCCCTCATCGAGTGCCAGGGAATGAAAGCCCCACGAACAACCTTATTGCCACAATGTACCCTCAAGCACCCAACAAGATATTAGAAATGACCCCAAACAAGTTGTTGGACATGAAGTACATGGGAAGGGCCCGAGAAGACTTACTTGGTATATGGTGTGTTGGGTTGAAAATATGAAAGAATATGACTCTTGGCTATTGATTACCGATCTACGAGAGCATGAAGACCTAATCAACTAGTACCATGTGGCCTCGGGGATGGGTCCGGAAGCTGGTGGGAGAGAATTGTTATAAACCAAAGAGCCACACCCTACTGCGGAGCAGGGAGAAGCTTCACAATGACTCAAGAGAGGCTTTACGTCTACACACTCCTAGTGAGACTTAGTGGATGGGATACCAAGTGTGGGTGAATGAGACAGACTTAAGGGGTCAATAAGTGTTTGGGTAGTGTCCCACTCAAGTGATGCCTAGTTAGAAAAGTCGACCAAGTGTCCCCAACTCCTTAGTCTATAAAAGGGAGTGGGTAGGCCTAAAGGAGGGTTCGGTTAGGGAATATCTAGGAGAAGTTAAGTGCAAGAGTTCAAGGGATTTTAGGAAATTGCATGGAGCAAGTCTCCTTAGGTGAACCGCTGTACCATCAAGTTTGCCAATGGTAGAGCCAAGTTGCCAAGGGAGAAGGCTGTTGTGTAGTTCCCTTAGGCAGCTGCATGGATTCCTACTAGTAGGTCACCATCAAGTTTGCCGGTGGTAGAGCCAAGTTGCCAAGGGAGAAGGCTGTTGTGCACTTCCCTTAGGCAGCTGCATGGATTCCTACTAGTAGGTCACCATCAAGTTTGCCAGTGGTAGAGCCAAGTTGCCAAGGGAGAAGGCTATTGTGCAGTTCCCTTAGACAGATGTGTGGATTCCCACTAGTAGGTCTTGTGGTCGGCCGAACCAAGTAAGAAATAACCCTCTCCTTCGGGGCCTTAATTCTAATTACAAAAATCTAAAAGAGTTGGGTGTCTTTAGCACGAAGTCAGGGATGTTGCTAGGCGGTATTGGACACCGCCACATGTTACAGGAAGCCGTCCGGTAATAGCAGCTGAGGTTTCATGACTAAGACACCCCAGCAGTCCTTTCTCAATATGCTCAAAGGTCTTTAGCTTACTGTGACAACCAGTGACATTTTAGCTACGAGAAGAGGTTAAGAGAATGAAGCACGGTTGTTTAGTTCTCAAAATTGGGTTGCTGACACATGAAGAAAATGGCAAGATACTTGTGGTTAAGGTTCGTGAAGAACTAACCAAGAGCTCATAATGGATCGACAAGCTGCCCATGGTTGGTTTGTGGAGAACTAAGGGCTAACTAGTGCTTGAGTCGACAACACCTTAGTTGAAAACTAAGGGCTTATAATGGATCCGACTGTGAGAGAAGAGGGGCTGTTAGGATGGCGCTTCATAATTATTTCAAGTCGATGTCTACTCAAATAATATCTCATGTCGAAAATTTCCATTGTCAGCCAACACCTAATTTTCACAACTATCACTGGCTTAGCGGTATAATAAATCCAGTGAAGCACCGCCACTCTGATCCATGTAAATCGTGGAGAACTCAAACAAAAACACACAAAACCCCATATGTTGGGATCACGGTTAATGATCATGGATTTTTTTCCATGTTAATTCCTGCAGCTGTTCAAGACAGTTTGTGTGTTGAGGATAGGGCGCTCTCGCTCTAGTCTTTCACAGCCAAGCTGAGGACAACGTTTGCAGAGTTGAGCACAAATTGAAAACACTCAACCGAGTAGTAATGCCGGCTTAGCCAGCACCATCCTGACCTAAGGGAAAAAGAACCCTGCCAAAGTTTCTTCTCCTAGGAGCAATCTTAGTTGATTTTAGAGGCGGAATATGTCATGATGCAAGAGACGGAGAGAAAACTTCCAGATGACGACAAAGAAAGCAACCACATTGTTCTAACTTGTACTGTGTCGTGTTAGACCGTGTATTAGAGAGCAAAGATGGCTCAAAACAAGCTCTTAGAGGTATCTAAAGTGAGAGATGGCCGGATACATCATTTAACTATACCAGTTCCAACAAAAAATACAGGGGTTACTAAACCCGTAACTCCAATGTATCTGTCAGTATTCTTGAAATATACCTGCATTTATGTGCGTCGATCTTCTATGTGTATGCACACACACAGGAGAGAGAGAGAGAGAGAGAGAGAGAGAGAGAGAGAGAGAGAGAGAGAGAGAGAGAGAGAGATAGAGAGAGAGAGAGAGAGATTAACACCTCAGTTCAAAAAGGACATTGTCCTAGTTGAAGTAGATATGTTACGACAATTGCGATCAGCAAAACAACGAAAGCTACAACATATTTGCGAGAAAGTTGTCCGTGTTCAATTGTTCTCACAGTAGCAGACGTCGATGAAAGATCAACTTCATCTCTGTGAGTCCCACATAGAAGTCCAGAAGTAACTTCTGCTAATGGATCTACCTGTGACATAACCCAAGGATTACTGATCGCACTCAACATGATGCAGTAAAAAACGGGCAACTAAAGTTTTGTTAGAAGAGAAGCCAAAAAGGAAGACCAATGGAATCCAAATAAGATGCTAATTTAGTGTCCACCGTAGGAAGTTTATTGAAGGTCATAAATATACATTCAAGTAGCAGCGCATTCACAGGAGGAGACTGAACTGAAGCATAACCAATAATAAAAAGTTTATGCGGCACCAGTTTATAATATGAGCAATATAATAAACCTCACTAGGAACTCCTAAATAACCAGGACAAAATAATCACTCGAGACAAAAATGCCAGTGTCTGCAAACACAATAGCAAAAGTCGTTGAAACGTTACAATGAAGTCAATCATTACTTAAAAATCTTTCATCGTTGATACTACTTGTAGAATTGAACGAAGCAAAAGACTAGTTATAGATGCTATAAAATGCATGCAATGCCCATACAAGTGGAGGCCTTGAATCATTCAGTTCAACTGCATGGAGAAGTCATTACATGCTACAGCAAGACCTCCCACATCCATGCTATGCACTGGGAAATGAAAAAAAGAGCCAAAGGAAAAAAAATCTCAACACCCAGATGACGGATGGCAAATTTAAGGCAAATCTTTAGCAAGGGATCCAGTAGAATGATCAAGCCTATACCAAGTCCCTTCGTGTTCGGAGTAAAGTTGGCCCGAGAATACAAGTTTTATTTTGTGCGTTTTCCTTCTGACTGAAGAACATATCATGGAACAGAAAAATTAATATTTCACTCATACATAGGTTGGCACAAAATTTTGTTCAGATGTAGCAAAAAAACTAATATTGTTCGTAAAAGATTCTGAAACAGCGTAATGGAGATGTTTCTGGAAAAGGCTTACCTTCAAAGATTGCGTCCCAGATTCCTCCGAAGTCTCCATCCTAACTGCTCCACGTTTTAAAGTATCTGGGTTATCCTTTTCTTTTGCTACCTTGTCCCTTTCATTTTCACAGACAGATTCATCCACAATGAAGGAATCTTCATTTGCCCTTTCCCAAGACTTGGAAGCCAAGATGGCATTTTCTTTAACTAATAATGAAACCTGCCCAACAAATAAGAATCAAGATTCAAGTGTGCTTTGAAATAGAAAATAAGAAAGAAGGTAAAGACTTGTTATTACTTAGTGAAGGAAATAAAGTGAGCAAATAAACATAATAAAAGCATACAGGTCTCTCTTGTGCATGCTTTTGCATGTCTGTGCACATATTGAATAGTGAGGTCAAACAAAATGACTCAGCATTAACACCAACTGGCTATGTACTAATAAGACCAACTTATAATCAGAGGAAGAAAAGGTTGCCAATAGAAGGTCAATTCAGAATCTAAAGCAGCAGGAGAGAGTACCAGATGTATGGCCTATGACTACCTACTGTTAAAGAAGGTGATCAAAACATTGACCCGTGCTTCAGGGATCTAAATTCCCAAGTACAGGAACTTGCTTGAAATCTCTATACTTTCGTGGTGTGATTAATATGTGGTTTCTAGCTTGATGTATAGAATGCACATATAGTAGATAATACACCACAAATAGTGCAAAGAAGAAGTGTTGTCTAGAATGATGTGGCTGCAGGAACATGGGAGTTATGTTCATCAATGCAGTTTAATGAGTCATGATGACGGACTATGTGAAGGTAGGAGATGAATAAGATAACGAAATCAAATGGATATAGCAATCGAACTGTTAATCAGAAGCAACTCATATCTATCATGGACAACAGGAAATTGACTACAAGTTAATCAATCTGCAGGTTGCAGCTGCAA
This sequence comes from Brasenia schreberi, assembly GCA_036023115.1. Lineage (NCBI taxonomy): Eukaryota > Viridiplantae > Streptophyta > Magnoliopsida > Nymphaeales > Cabombaceae > Brasenia > Brasenia schreberi. Next base: position 14,732,429 of record JAYKKT010000061.1, read on the forward strand.
AAGAAATTAGAGATCATCCTTCAGAATGTGGTCGGAAACATTTGCTACATACATTATACCAGAAATTGCTCATTGAAGAAGCAATTGCAGGTTCATGGAGTTACCTCACAAACAAGGAAGTTATATCCCTACAACCATAGATAATATGAAAAGCTGAGTGACCTTGTTTGTATGCTATAAAAGTTTCTCAACTTTAAGAAAAATGTCAGCAAAAGGCATTTCAAATAGTCATTCAAATAGTCAGCAAACAAGGAAGTAACTTCCGAGACATACTGTGCAAAAAGAAATATACTACAAAAGTATTTCAGATTCAACTTAGCTGAGAAGATGGCAAAGTGGCAGTCAGCTGTCTCTATGCAGTCGCCGCCCTTGTTCTCTTTCTTTCTCATTAAAAATCATTTTTTTGCGGATAGGGTTTCACTCCCTTAAATATCAGCAATACAATAAACTAATTTACCTAAATGCCATTAACGAGGCTTATTTAAAACTACCTTTAAAAACATAAAGCATAAGTTAAAAAGGATAAAACATAATTAACATAAATGAAGAATGACAGAAACTGTCTCATAACTGTCCCATTTGCATATCGTCCACTCTCATCTCTTAGTGCATTTGACCCATCTATAAGTTTTAACACTCCCCCTCAAGTTGGGTGAAAGATGGATGTTACACCTAACTTACTACATAATCTGATCAATAGATTTCTTGTTAAGCGCCTTAGTGAGCATATCAACACATTGACTTCCTAACCTTACATGTTCTAGCTGAAATTCTTTAGTATGTATGTTGTCTCGTATAAAGTGACAATCGATTTTAATATGTTTTGTTGTCTCATGATAAACATGATTAGAGGCTATATGTATTGCTACTTTACTGTCACAAAATATAGGAATAGAATTATCTGAACATAGACCAATTTCCATTAGAGGGAACGCAACTACTTTCGTTCACATATGTCGGATGCAATTGCTCTATATTCTGCTTCTGCTGTTGACCTTGCCACAACTGATTGTTTCTTATTTTTCTATGATACTACATTACCTCCAACGAGAGTTATATATTCCGTAGTTTATTTTCTATCTTTAGTAGAGCCTTCCCAATCAACATCAGTATAGACTTCAATTTTTGTATGACCATTGGCCTTATATAATATTCCTTATCCAGGCGTTGCTTTTAAATATCTTAGTATATGAAAAACTGCGTCCATATGGAACTTCGATGATGACTGCATGAATCGACTGATAATGCCTACTCCATATGCTATGTCTAGACGTGTAATAGTCAAATATATAAGTTTTCCAACAATTTGCTGATATTTGGTTACATCTACTTTATCAACTCCACCATCCATTTGCAACTTTTGATTAACATCCATGGGAGTATATATTGATTTACAATTTTCCAACTTAATATCTCACAACAAATCCAATGTATACTTTCTTTGATTTAAAACAATATTTGTACCTGAGTAAACTACTTTAATGCCCAAGAAATAATGTAGTCTTCCGAGATCCTTTATATCGAACAATCGATGTAGATCCTGCTTTAATCTTTGAATTTCTTCAACATCATTTCCTATCATAATAATATCATACATATACAGGTAATATTGTCAACCTTTCTCCCTTTTTAAAGAATAGTGTGTGATCACTCACACTCTTCTGATACAACAACAACAACTAAGCCTTTTCCCATACTAGACGGGGTCAGCTACATGGATTCTTTGTTTCCCATACAACTCACACTCTTCTGATATCCTAGGTTAATAATACTTTTGGTGAACTTCTCAAACCATGCTCTAGGAGACTGTTTTATTCCATAGATTGTCTTCTTTAATCTATAAACATTATTTTCTGGATTTGCATAAGCAGGCGATAATTCCATATAGACTTCTTCTTTAAGTTCTCCTTGCAAAAATGCATTCTTCACATCAAGTTGTCACATAGTCCAATTCTTTTGAGCTGCAATACTAATAATGGCTCATATAGAAGTGAGTTTTGCTACGGGTGCAAATGTCTCTTTATAGTGAATACCATATGATTTGACTATAACCACGAGCCACAAGTCATGCTTTATATCTCTCCAATGTCCCATCTGTTTTGAATTTTACTGTATACACCCATTTAAAATTGACTGCTTTTCTTCCTGGCGGTAGATCACTGACCTTCCATGTCTCATTATTTTTGAGTGCTTGAAGTTCAGATTTCATAGCTTCTACCTAGTGTTTTGGTTATGATGCTTCAAGAAAATTCTTTGAAACTTATGTAATTCAGCCTTTAACACAGTTCTGATAACTGATCATAAGAAATAAATTGCGAAATTGGATACTTACCACACAATCTTTTTCCTTTTCGAAGAGCTATGGGAACATCCAAATATCACTGCGTGCTTCTTTGAATGTTTCAATTGAATCTGAGGAAGGTTCTCCCATTGGTTCGTGGTGTCTATAGAATTTGACATAATTATATTTCTCTTTCTCTTTTTATACACTTGCATCTCCTTTTCTTCTTGCTGTTGATAATTTTCTACAACTGAATAATCTTCATCTGCTTCATCACTAGTGATGTTAATCGGAAGAACATTCTCTTCAATGGTAGAGTTTGACCAGTCGGTAGAATTTTTGAAGAAGGAAGAAGTTTCAAAGAATGTTACATTCATAGAAATATATTTCCTATGAGAATTAGTGTCATAGCAAACATATCCTTTTTTCGCAGGAATATCCAATAAAGACACATTTGACAGGATCGAGTTTATCTCGAAATTGACTATGAACATGAACATAACAAACACATCCAAACACTCTAGGAATAAGATGAAATGAATTAGTTTCAGGCTTTATCATGTTGAATGGAGATTTTTCACCAAGAACCACAAAAGGAAGTCTATTAATAAGATACACTGCTGTAAGTATAGCTTCATGCCAAAAATTTTTAGGAACACTATGTTTAAGGAGGAGGGTTCATGCGATTTTCAAAATGTGTCTATTTTTTATTCCAGCAACTCCATTTTGTTGTGGGGTATACACACAAGAAGTCTGATGAAGAATGCCATGACTTTGGACATATGATTCCAATGTAGAATTATAAAATTCACCACCATGATGAGATCTAAGGGTTTTAATAGTGTACCCAAACTGAGTCTTAATGAGACTGTGAATCATAGGGAAAATAGATGATATTTCTGATTTGGATTTCATAAGATAAACAAAGGTAAGTTTGGAATAGTTATTAATGAAAGCAACAAAGTATTTAAAATTTCCCAAGGAAGGTGTCAAACATGAACCCCATACATCAGAATTAATTAATTCAAATGAAATTGACGACTTAGAATCACTACTAGGAAACAAGGCTCTATGATGTTTAACCCTCTGACATTCATCACACTGAATAACTAAATCCCTTGGGATTATAAAATGGACAAATTCACAAATTTTAGACAAGTAAATTACCTAAGCGACTATGCCAAAGTCTTATTTCTTCTTCTATAGGAGTAGCTGCTAATGCTTTTCTCTGTATTATAGTATATAATCCGGGAAGTAGATACAACCCATTCCTTAGTTCACCACGTTCAAAGGTTCTTCCCGTCCTCAGATCCTGAAAAACACAACCTACGTGATTGAACAATTCATATCTCTAACCAATGAACTTAGAGAAAGTAAAATTACTGAAAATTTGGGAATGTATATCATTGAGTTAAGCTTAAGATTTTCCCCTTCAATTACTCCCTTTCCTTCCATTGGGATCAAGAAACCATTTACCACCTTTACGTATTGAGGTGTTGGAGTAACTTCATATTCTATAAAGTTAGACTTATCTCCTACCATATGATTACCACTGATACTGTATGAAGTAGGCAAGCTCATTTCAATCTTTGATAAAGAGGTTGAAGGTTGGTCACGAAGTCGTATTTCTATTTCTGCAAGTTGCCTCTTCAATTCAACCATTACATCTATAGGAGTTGGTTCTACTTTTTCTTTCTCAGATGTAGCCACCACATGACTGCCATAATTCTTATACTTTGTAGGTTTTCCAATAATTTCCTAGTAATGTTCTCGTGTGTGTCTTCTTTTCCCACAATGAGTACATTATATCTTGTTTTTATCTTCATAATTTTAAAATCTTCCTATTCTATGGCCTCTAACTAAATCTCTACCTCTCTGATAATTCATCTTAATTGTACCAGCAAATACAGATTTTTCAGCTTGAGTCTCTTCTCCTTTCTCTAAGTTTTTCCGATCTTCCTCTTTTAATAAGAGGGAATAAACTGTTCCTAGTGATGGCAGATCTTCTTTGCTGAGAATATTCAACTTGATTGATTCATTTTAAGGTGAGATTCCACAAAGTAAATCAAATACTTTTCGAATATCACCTTGTGTTGTTCTCTCTTTTACATAGTGACTGTACTTGTTTTCTACAAAATATCTTTGTTCGTTCTATAATTCCTGCAATTCTCTGTAATATTCACTAACCAATCTAGTTCCTTGACGACATCTTCTTATTTTCTCAATTATCTCATACTCTTTAATGATGTTTCTTTGCCTCGAATATGCTTCTTCAAATATTGTCCAAATTTCTTCAGTCGATTCCATATACATAAAAGTTTTGCTAATAGACTTATTAAGAAGCCAAGAGCTTACCAAGGCATCATCCTTGGACTATCTCTCAAAATCTACATTGTCTTCATATGGTTATGGCTGACTTTGTTTAATAACTGATAGCTTTTCTCGTGAACATAGGACCAACTCAATTGATCTTGCCCATTCTCTGTAATTTCTTCCTTCCAAACGAATATTCGTGATTTGAAATGGTTCTAGTTTCTCTTCATTACCACATGTGGCTAATTGTTGTTCCTCTTTCATCCTTCTTTCCATTATTTGTGTATGTTGCACTAATATGAATATGTTTTTCTGTGACAAAAAATATTCAGCAGTTCCCAGCAGATTGTGTACCAACTGTTACTTTAACAAGATATAGCTTGATGTATATAAGATGCAGTATATGTCACACGATACATTGTGTTCAGATCGCCTAACACACAACATATGTAGTTTGTGTTCAGATCGATACCTTAACACGTGGCAGATTCATATTAGTACCTCAATACGCAATAGATTCTTCATCGATGATATTTGTTATCCAATAAAATACAGTTTATGTGCTCTGATTATGCGTTGATATCTACTGTACCTCAATACGCAATTCAGATTCTTCATTGATATAATGAAATACGTGGTGTTTCTCCAACTGCACACCAACAGGATGCTTGATTATATTTCAATACAGATTCCTCACCAGATACGATTATTTTTTTGTTTCTTCAACAGACAACAACTACAAACAAAACAACAACTAAGCCTTTTCCCATACTAGACGGGGTCGGCTATTGTGTTTCTTCAACAGAACTTCAACAAAATATTTGATGATGTTTTAACGCAGATTCTTCACCAGATACGACCCTTTATGTTAAGGGAAAAAGCTTTGATACCATGTGCAAAAGGAAACAATATACTATACAAGTATTTCAGATTCAACTTAGTTGAGAAGATGACAAAGTGGCAATCGACTGTCTTTGTGCAGTCACCACCCGTGTTCTCTTTCTTTCTCATTAAAAATTGTTTTTTTGCTGATAGGGTTTCACTCCCTTAAATATTAGCAATACAATAAACTAACAATAACAACAACAACAACTAAGCCTTTTCCCATACTAGACGGGGTCGGCTATAGCAATACAATAAACTAATTTACCTAAATGCCATTAATGAGGCTTATTTAAAACTACCTTTAAAAACATAAAGCAGAAGTTAAAAAGGATAAAACAGAATTAACATAAATGAAGAATGACAGAAACTGTCCCATTTGCATGTCGTCCACTATCATCTCTTGGTGCATTTTACCCATTTATAAGCTTCAACACATACTAGGTTGCAATTAGACAGCTATCCTGAAAGAGTTGCTTTAATAAGTGGACACGTGGTTACCCAAGACCAGAAAGAACTATACATAATAAGGTACATGATACAAGAAGAAAAGAAAGTTGGATGACTTTCAGGAGTCTGTTTTGCTTGAGTACTCATTAAATGTGCCTCGATTTGGATGCAGACTAAGAAGCAAAGTTGGTTCTCTGTATGCCTTGGACACTGCTCATCGTTGTCAGAAATGGGTTCCAGTTTCCTTCCCAAATTGAGAAAGCTGTCGGTCCTAAGAATAGCAGTTAATTTGACTTACAAGGTCATTCAGTTCCCGATGAATACTGTGAACAACAAATTCATGGATTCAGATCCTAATCCACAGCACATTGTCTACTGTGTCCCCTCATGTATCCAAAAACCAAATGTTGAGAAACTACTTCCTTTAGGAGTTCAAATCAACAAGAATTCTGATTTGAAGGGAATTTTTCCATTCTTTTGTATAGGGAAATGGAATTGGAAGCAACTGTCTCTCAAGCTGAAGTAAGGATTTGCAATATGCAAATGCACACCAGTATCTGGAAAATTGCGTCTGAACACTGGTTCAGAATATCTCTGCCAAAATTGCTCCTTTTACACATTAGAAGCGGATTTGCATAGTTATACATGTCAATAAACTTCTGGATCATAGATCAATCAAACGGAGGTTATAGAAAATGCACACATGAAAAGTGCAAACAGGACACCCCTTTGACATTGCCATGTTCTGAAATTCCATGAACATCCTCTTTCACGTTGACATGTTTGCACACATGACCCAATAAGTAAGACATGGTTAACACAAACTATTATAGAGCAAACATTTTTAAGCGAGTGCACATAAGGTGAGCAGAAAAAGAAATCACAGCAACATTCTTCCAAACTTGTCCTGGATCAGATATTTATATTAATATAACAATGATGATGCTGGGATTATAATGAACAAATCTAAATATGGTTTTCGCAATTTTTCCATATTTCCACCACATCAAGAAAACAGATTCCCTGAGCATGTTAAATGGCCAAGAGGATGCAGCAATATTGGAAGTTTGTTCTTAGAAATCCCATTCAAGTATGTGCATGTCTTATTTGTTATTTTACAATATAACATAATCTTAAGAAAGACATTTCCCAATATGGATTAAGATTCAAAACTAGCAGAAACATGGAAAAGGCAAACAGATACTAAGTTGAACACCTGTAACTGAAGATGCTGTCTCTCTTTAGCCAATTCATCGACCATGTTCAGTATTGCTTTTGACTTGTTATTTATATCCTTCGTAATTATGGCCTTCTCATTCTCAAATTGACTTAAACATGCCTCTAAGCACTTTGTTCTTTCCTTAAGATAATCCAACTCTTCATTAAGTTCCAAATTAGTTTGAGATAGCAATGCACACTTAGCTTCAGATTCCTCAGCTCTTTTCTCAGAATAAAAAACCTTAATATTTAGTTCACTGATCAATTCTTCCTTATCAGCAATTTTTGTAGCAAGAGCATTTTTCGACTTATCATGTGCATCAGCTGACGCCACTGCATTCTGTAACTGAACTTCACCATCGGTTAGCTTATGCTCGAGCAACTTCAACTTTTCTTTTAAAATTATTCCCTCTGAGTTTGCAAGGGACCATCTTTCTTCAGCTTCTTTAACCTTTTCTTCAGTCTTTTCGTTCTCATGCAAAGAAGCCTCCAACATTTTCGTTCTCCTCGTAAGGCATTCAAGCTCCTCATCAAGTTTATGCTTAGTTTCAGAGAGCAACACATATCGGGCTTCAGCATCATCAGCTTTTTCTTCAGCTGCTAGGATCTTAACATTTAGGTCGCTAACTAAAGCTTCAAGTTGCTCCTCAGCCGTGCCAACTGCACTTCCAAAGCGAACATCAGAATCTCGCAATAAATGCTCAGCAGATTCCAGCTTCCCCTCCAAAATGGTCAGTTCAGAACTTGCAAGACTATATCTATCTTCGGCTTTGTTGATCTTCTCTTTGAATTGTTTGGTTTGTGCAAGCTTATTTTCCAGTTCACCGCATCGTAGTGTTTGCTCCTTCAAAGCATTTTCCTTATCAGTCAGCTTCTTCTGAATTTCCACCAACGCAGACCTTGCTTCGCCTTCCTGTCTCAATGAACTATTAAACTGCAATTGTAATATCTGGAGCTTCCCCATGACTTCTGACAGATTTCCATTCAGCATCTCCACCAAGTTTTCTGCTTGAAAATTCTCTTTTGACAGGTCCTCGACTGTCCTTTCCATAACTGACAGTTCCTCCTCAGCATACCTTAATCTAAACTTAAGCTCCTCCTCACTGTGCCTTGCGGCAGACAGCTTTCTTTCAAGATCTATATCCCTTGCCAAAGAATTCTCCAACATTTTCAGTATGTGGCGTTGTTGGTCATAGATCTGAGACTTGGCTGTTGTGTTGGGAGCTAGATATTTATCATCTTCAGGCTTCAAAGGACCATTATTTCCTGAAAAAGTTGAAAGGAAAAGAGAAGAAATAAAAAATACATCGGAGTTTAAACTGAATTATCAAATAAAATGGATATGAATTTCATATTCTCATTCTGGACTATGGTATCAAATATAATTTGGAAATGGAAATGAGAGATCTACCAATTTGTGGAGAAACGAAAGACAAAGTACGCTTGTACTTTGCTGCTAACATCCTCATCTCTGAAAGCTGGTGCTGCAATTTCTTTAAAGCTTCCTCAGACTCATCTAACTTGAAACTAAACTCACTAAACTCATCAGTCCAGATCTTCTCTCGAACAGTCATAATGTCTTCTTTGATAGGATTCATGAAAACATCAAGTTCCTCTGTCTCTGAATCTAGAATACAAGACAGGAAGTCGAATTCCAATGCCTTCTCCTCACATTCAGCAAGCACATCCTTGTTCTCAAGTGCAAGCACCTCAAAATCACCAGCTATAGACGCCACATGTATAAGAAAAGTCTCCAAATTTTGGACCTTCTCCAAGGAAGAGGCTACATCAAGTTCTACTCTTGTTACAATTTTCCGGGTAGCATTGATTTGCCCATTTTCGTGTTCATAGCCAAACTCGACAGCTTCCAAAACTATTTCTTCTGTGTCCAACATTCTTTCACCACGACGATTCCTAACTTCCTCATAGAACCCATTTGGAGAAGACATGGTTTCCAGCTTTCCTAAAACTCATTCAATGAAACACAAACAAATCCTAATTTAATACAGAGATCAAAACAACGGCCACATCACGGATCTGCTGTACAAATAAATGAATCAAATTTGTTGCTACAATCAACTTGACGAAATTGCAAGCACAATTAAATCCCAACAAAGCACATAGTTGACAATCTATGTACTCTCTTATTCAACAATTAAACAGAGTTTCTCTCGGATTGGATGGATTGGAAACACCCGTCAAGTTGGAGTAAAGGGAAGGAAACGATAACGGATCTATGGATTGATTGATGAAGGACATTGGCATAGCTACCAAAAAGGGCCAGAAAACGAAAAATAGAAAGAAAAGGAGTAGAATTAGCCTAAGTTGAACTTGGGTAGCTGAGATACACCACGAAAATACACCAAAAAAGCTCGAAATCGAACAAATTGAAAGCAACCTTTTACCTCCAATTGCAGCCCCAAGTTGATTAGAATGGTAGTGAGAACGCCAATGGAATGAAGAAAACTACAGAGCTCCCGGGTGCGCTCAACTTTCTATCTCAGGTTTTCTCCATTATACCAATTCAAGAGAGAGAGAGAGAGCACGTGAAGGCACGAACATGTAACTCTATTTGGTCGTTACGACATCCATTTTAAGAATCAATTAATCAAAACTATTGTAATTATTGAAATCTTAGGGCAGCACCCTGAGATGATTGAGCTTTGTTTGCACTATCCACGACCGTTCATCTCATAGATGGACGGTTACAAACTTATGAGGTCGTCACCGTCACTGGTCCTTGGATGCGCTGCGGTTGGTGTGACTGACATGGTTAGAGCAGCACCATCAGAATAAACAGGTCTTGCTTTTGAACCCTTTCGCGATCCATGGATCCAAAAATCCAATCTCAAATGTAGTTGGATTTGGTTCGTGAGAAGTGGGTTTTACCCAATTGGAACCATGCTCGAGTCTAAAAGGTAGGGGTAGCGTTATTGTCCCGGACGGGCCCCAACACGGTCTGTGTGAGGCGGGTATTATATGGTTTGACCAGGTTCAGGTTCGGATACCACGTTTGCCACAGTTGCTTTGATCGAGTATGAGCAGCCACGGGGTATCAAATGCCCGACCCATATATATATATATATATATATATATATATATATATATATATATATATATATATAGATATAAGAGAAGGGGGGAGAGGAGTTGGGGGTGGTGAGGGGTCGTCGTCATGCCCAATTGAGCATGGCTCTCGACCCCCTTCATTTCATTCAACCACCAACTACCATCCTTTATTATCTTTTACTATTACTCCACTATTCAAAATGATCTACCATCGGTTCAAACCGTAGCCATGTAAACCAAAAATAAAACACAAAACCACCTATATTTTTAGAAAGTTTTGGCATTGGAGTTGATAATTTTGATAATTGATGGGTGGTTTTGGCCAATGAAGAAATACTGAAAGATGGTGAAGAGTGATTGCCCATGGTTGAAGAGGTGGATTCATGAAAAATGGGGATTGAGCACGAATCACTATTTTATATATATATATATATATATATATATATATATATATTATATATATATATATATATATATATATATAATATAATATAAAATAGTGCCTTGTTGGCAGTGCTCAAATCGTAAGTCAAGAGGGATTGGATGGCTATGATCCAAGAGTATATCCTAGCATTTCGTACACACACTGCTCAAATTGTGCGTCACGTTGTTTAATGTATGGGCTTGAAGCAATGAATGATAAATATCCAGGCTCAATTATTATAATCAAGAAGTCATTACCGGTGCAATTTCACAAGATTTAGAGGACCATATCATTGTTTTTGCATTTGGCATATAAGGAAGAAAATAAATGATAAATTGGCGCGAGTATAGGATAAGAAGGTTGAAAGATGATTTTAGAAGTTACATCTATTCTTATTTTATTGATGAATTTGAGCAGACGTGGAAGTCATTTATTGACAAGTATGAATTTTGGAATAACAAGTGGTTGCCAGAGTTATATGACAAATTTCAAAAACAATCAAAAGTATGAATTCTTTTTCTAATAGGTGTGTAGACTCAAGAACTACTTCTCAAGAGTTTGTCATTCAATATTTAGAGTCGTTAGAGAGAGTAGATATGAGAAGAAAACTTATTTAGATCATTCGACAATGCATAAAAACCTACATTAAAAGCTGGGTTATATTAAAGAGAAGTTTGCTGATTTTCAAAAAGAGCTGGTTGAAAGCAATGCTTTGTTTGCAAAGAAAGAGAAGAAGGATGGATCACACAAATGGTTTTCCGTGTCGAAATATAATAACAATTGAAATGCGTTCATGCCAATTGTTCAGTTTTTATGAGGTAAGAGACGTGAATGATATTTTTTAAATCATATCTATCGCGTTACAACTACTTGTGCCATGAAGCTAGAGACTAGCATAATTGGGAGATATGTCACTAGATTCCTTTCATCTTACATTAAAAAAGTATTGATAAAAGTATCATCGATGTAAATAATGTAAATGCATGTATGCTCATATATGATTCACAAGCTAAGTATCATAATAATATACGGTTCCCAACACAAAAAAAGACGATGTTAAAAACGATGAACCAAGAAGAGATTCCCCATATTGTACAGCAGAGGGAAGACCTTTTATGCACGTAATAATACAATCAAGTTTCAAGAAAACGCAAAAGGCCACTCGAAAATGTAACAATTGCAACAGAATTGGTCATGACAAGTGTAATTTTTATCATTGAGACAAGGTTTTGTGTAAATATATTTGAAGGTCATACTTCTATAATTTATTGCTTGATGTACATGATGGTTTCCAAATTAAAGAGTTTATTTTTTTATGCTGGTAAAAAGAAGGTCCTGTGTAGTCTTTATTTAGTGAATTTTGAAAGTGTACTCTATCATCCCTATGTTTGATGGCATTATGCATGCTTTTTCTATCCAAATCCTTATTTTAAAGCACTTTTCTTCTTATGCCTCAATAACTCCATTTCATAGTCTAAGTCCTCTTGCATAAGGTGTTTTGCATGTGCTTTTTGCCCTTCAAATCCTTTTTTAAGGTGTTTTTTTTCATTGTGGAACCCCTCTCACCGAAGCTCCTTTCTGCATTTGCTCTTTTCCTTTTGAACTCTTATTTTAACGCACTGAAAAGTGTCGAACCCTCATAAAATTAATTATTTTAAGGTGTTTTTATTATAAGTTGCAAATATTCTAAATTAGGTCACCTTCTACGGTGTTTTGAATACTTTTTCGCTTTTGAGTCCTTTATCTTAAGGTGCCTTTCATTGTTGAACCTCCCTCATTGGGGCTACCTTATCATCTGCTGAAGTGCATCTGGATAGGCCTTTTAGCCATTTCATTTCCATGCTACCCAGCCAAGAATACAAATAAATAAGCCATTTTAATAGGACTTGACAAATTTATGTGTCATGCACATATACAAATCGTCCTTTGAGTTGTTTGATATCTTCTTTTGGGCGCTTCTACTTCTTGTTTCTGTGATACTAAAACATCTTCTCCCTCTCTTTTTTTAAAGATTCTCCTCGTTTCGGTTGCTTCGCTTTCTTATTCTTCCTTGCTAATCTCAATCATCTTCTTCTCAAAAAATATTCTTCATTGTCAATCTTTTTTCTGATATCTATCCTTCTGAACATTCTTCTTGATACCAACATCCCTCATTTTTCTCAATCTTCTTCACTTTATCTCAAAGTTGCATCTTCCATGGAAATAAGGGGTCTCTCATTTTCATGATTTAAGAAATAAAATGCGAGATCTACAAGCAACGCAATGTCATTGGTGGTGGGAAGTCACAACATTTGATTTGGGCCATTGATCAAATTTCATCTGAGGACTCATTTATTGAAGTATCTACACTAGGAAGACGCTAGTGCATCTATACCCATACTTATATCTATATATTTGTATCTATATATAGAGAGTGAGAGCAACGAGACAACTTGCTAGACATTGCTTGATCATCACTATAGTTTGTACCATCAATTGGAAAATGATGATTAAGATGTTCATCTCATGTCACATTTAATATATTTTATGTATATTAAATGACATCGATTCTTGTGTTGATGTTGGTAAATGATTCGATCTACATAGTCCACGAGATCACATGAATGACACAAATTATTTACTAGAGTCCGGAATATAGGGTGTCTAGCAACTCTCAATTTTTCTCTATATCTCTATTCATCTACGTGCTTGCAATTGTGAGTGAGATGATTTTTTTATTTGATTTTAACTAAAGTTGCTTCTATTTTTAAAAATGTTATTGGAGTTAGAATTGGGACATGAGGTATTGTACCGGGTCAACTACCAAGAGAAGGAAAAAGACCGACCCACTGCCCATGACCATAGTTGCACACCAAAAAATATATTTTCATGCATGGTGTTGGGAATAGGCATACCTCTCCCTTCCCCAACTCCCTGCGATCCCTGTAAAGGACCTTACATGCAATCGGGTCCACATGCCCATTGAATCTTCAAAATCATATTTTGGTTGTGTTGTATAACCTGAAACAAATATGGATTTAACAGGACTATTTCAGCGCTCCATTTTAACACATGTTGAAGATCTGACTGACCCCATACCCTGAACGGTTGAAAGCCATTGCATCTGGTTGTGGTAACTGACACTAACGCATATATATATATATATATATATATATATATATATATATATATATATATATATATATATATATATATATATATATATATATATATATATATAGAGAGAGAGAGAGAGAGAGAGAGAGAGAGAGAGAGAGAGATACATATATACATATATATATAGAGATAGATAGATAAATATAAATAGATAGATAAATATAAATATAAAATATATATATATATATATATATATATATATATATATATATATATAGAGAGAGAGAGAGAGAGAGAGAGAGAGAGAGAGAGAGTTTGAAATATGTGCATAAGCAATCGTACTAAATCGTTCTCAATATCTCAACCATTGATTGTTGAGAAAAAGATTGAATGTTGCTTTTAATTAATCAAGTATATGTACTTCTGTCAAATTTTTCTGTATTTTTTAAAAAATCTCAATCATCCATCTACGATTTAGATTATCGAAGACACTTTAGCACAATCACTTGTGCGCATATCCCATAATCTTTCTCTCTCACTCTCAAATTTACAAAGCAGATCCTTTTCTTGGGATAGGCTACAAATAAGATATTGTATGAGCACTGGGACAATTGGTGGCATGTTCATGATTAAACAAATGTGTGAAATGGTCATGAAAATGAGGAGTTCTAAACAAAGGACACTACCACTTGCCATGTTTAGGGCACGTTAGCAGCAAGACTTCGAAATTTTAAATACTATAACGCTGTCAACGGGTCCGAGCCAGATACAGCGAGAGGAAACATACTCGGAATGTGAACCATAATAGACGATACCTGAAAAATAATGATTTAAAATGTTTTCCCATCAAGAGCTCTTTTTATATCTTAATTGGAGCTCGGGTTGCATTCATTTTGGTATAAATTTTCACAGACCCGGTTTACTTATGTTAGTCTTCTAGGTCTGAATAGCTAAGCTATGGGCCTAGTGCTTTCTACCCAATGGTCTGATCAATTCAGTGTCCGGCTAGGGTCCAACCTGATGAGCACCCCTAATGCTAATCAAGTCATATAAAGATAAAGCTGCACTCAGGAAATTAGGCCACCTGGCAAAGCCCTCGACTCCACAGGACTCATGGCTTAAGTTCGATACCCGGTGCATGTAAACCTGGCTTCAGCCTCCTATTACGGAAAAAAGAGGAAAAAAAAGATAAAGCTGTTATGGGAAAAGGAAAAGATGAACCTTTGGCTTTGGGGTTACTTTCCAGAGTGGTTTTCCTTTGTTTGAAACAAAGGTCATGTTCATGCCAGCACTTTTCCCCTGTTAAAGGTGGCCTGGTTTGTCCTAAGCATGGTCACAAAGTGATGTATATCTCAATTTACAGGTTGCCACTCAGATGGCATATCAGCAAAATATACGTAGCTTAGGCAAAAATAGTTATATGCTTATTAGATAAATTTTCCACGAAGAAAAGTTTAAGAACTAAACCAATGGATTCATTCAATTAAGTACTCATTGAATTTTTTTTGAATGAAACCACCAACACAGACGAGTGCGCATCGTGAAAATGAACACACTGAATGGGAATATATGTGTGTGTACAGATGGGGATATACGCATATACATACACACACGTTCTTCCATGGATCAAGTATATTTAATTAATTATGTATTAGTATCTGTGTGTGTATAAACAAACACACACACATATACACATGTGCATATATTTTTATGTTACATTACGTATAGATATAAGACATTAAAAGAAAAAGGCCATTGTAGGTTTGACAGAGAATGCGTTTTGAAAACTTGAAAATGCATTGAATGATTTCCTATGGCTGTCGAAATTTCGATGACAGGCAGAGCCATTTGATGAGGGATGACAAACCGAATGAACGAAACTGGAGCTGTTTATGGCTCATTTCTTTACTAAAAAATCTGGTTGCGTATGGCTCTTTATATCATTTGAGCAAAGTGGAACATGAACTCAACATTGGAGGAGTCAAAAGGGTATGCTGAAGCAAAGTCAAAATGTAAAGCTTAACATATAGTTTTCAGCAATAACTAAATCTTTTAATTAGAAATTCTGTCAGTGTTTATAATATTCATATAAGCTGGAAGTTTTTTGATTAGTTAGTTACTTTATACAAACTCAAAATTAGTCTTTCTAATAGTTTTTCTAGCATATATGTAAGTAAAACTTTGATATGCTTAATTAGACAAGCGTATATGATCTTACAAAAGTAAGCATACAATTTTATACATTTAACTAAGTTTCTTAGTCTATTCCGATTGTTCAGCGATATACTTATTCCGGCTGTTCTCTTTATTCTAGCTGTTTTGCAGTTTATTTCGACTTTTCACAACAACCTGAATAAGCTTTATTATGACTTTAAGAAACAATTAGAATAAGTAAATAAAACAACCGGAATACGAGCTGTATTGTGTTTGAATTATTCCAATTGTTTCCTAACTAATTCCGACTGTTTGAACAGTCAAAATAACGTTATTACGACACTTTTACTCCGACAAGAGTTTCCATTATGTTTTCTATATTGTGATTGCCAAAACAGTTGGAATAAGCAATTCTGAGTGTTTAGTGCAGTCGGAATTGGCCGTGAGCAACAGTCGGAATTGCTTGTAATTGTAGAGGTGATAGGCAAGCTCTTATGATCTTACCAAGCTAAGCATACCATTCTATAAACTGTTTCTTAGATGTGAACTTAGCATTTGAAAACACTTTTGAGAATCAAAATCCAGCAAAACCAGGAGTAACTCTGTTCATTTACCAGCCCTACATTTGATACATCTTTGGACGAAGAAAGAAAACTGCTAAGTTAACATGATTATTCTCATATATACATTTAGCACATCAAAAAACAAGCTTGTATGATCCAAACAGGATAGAACATACATTGTTCATATTCAGCTGATGTACCTTAATGAGTCACAGGATAGAACATACATTGTTCATATCCAAACAGGATATAGTTTATAGGTAGCTTCAAACAGTAACAAATTGATCAACCTAACTAGAATTCAAGGCTTGCATATTTAGGATGCGAGGTCGAATTCAGAGGGCTGACAGAAGGCCTCCTAATATATTTCTTCAAGGCAAACTGTAAATTGTGCACCATACCCAAGTTGAAATGAACTCAAGTTTCATTAATCAACTATGAATGATTCTTCATACATAACTTGATGAAAGAAATAATCTCTTGAATGTGAACATAGATTCGGGCTAGCTGAGTTAGGAATTAGCGAAATGCCAATTCGTAACATTCTTAATTCCAGTTTCTTCATGCTAAAATCTCCAACCACAAAACGAGCTTTTCCTCATGTTTCATGTTTTTATTTAATTAAGTAGCCATCTGTGAAGGAATGTGCAATATGAGCTTTTAAGGTTCGCATCATAGCAGTACCTCATGACATGAAGGTAATATGTAACTAATGTTCAAAGCCTCCATTATATTCCTAATACAATCATTACTAACAATGACAAGTCTCATCCAGCCTATGCCATTTTTGCCATCTACGGTTGGCCTTTAGGAATCTGTTGGAGTTTGTGCCTTTGTTATTTTGTTTGATTAGCTTCTCCTTAGGTTACCTGTTGCTTGAAATCCTTTCTTTATTTAAGGAACTTAATTTGCTCTTCTTTTGGGTTCTCTTCCATTACAAATATCAGTAAGCTCATAAGATTAAGTTGTAGTGAATGGGAGAATTTGATGTGAGAGATCATTATAGTTAATGTAAGGGATCACCCTTGCATGACCGGTCCCAAGCTCGGATAAAGTAGGAGGATTATGTTAGGCTTCCGATAGCCACCATAAAACTTTGTCGGACTTAAAATGGATTCTACAAAAAAATAAAGAATACATGTAGCCAACTCCATCTTGTATGAGAAAAAGCTTAGTGTATTTCTACTTATTGAATAAAGTTTACCTCCTACCCATTGTCGGATCTATTCAGCTACTGAACAATGCTAAGTGTATTTCTTTGCTTCTTTCTCCTTCTTAGTATACATCATTCAATTTATTGCATTTCGGGGCTCGATTATCACCGATTTGATCCTTTTCTAGAGTTTCTAGAAATTGGTATCGAAGGCAGGTTTAGTAGTCAAATTCAAGATCCAAATTTAAGGTAGAGAGGTTGGAGTATCAGTTCTGGTTTTTCAAGTTGATTTTGGGCATTGGATTCTGGCAAATAGAGAAAGGAAGAGAGCATCGACATACAATTATGATAATGAAGACTCTTCCTACAACCAAGTTTGAGGATTCTTTATACCTAACCATCATCATGGCCTAATGAATTGATAGTACCGAAATGTCTATACGTGTAGGAGATATGCTATCAAATTATTCCTTAAAAGGTAATAAATTTGCAGTTATCTATATTAACTATTTCTGTTTTGGAATTTGTATATGGAATGTTCATGGCATGTTATCTCGTCCTGTTATTATTGAATAACCAAGCCAAGGATTCACTGCTAGCAAATAGGCTTATTCCGGCTGTTGGTGCCAAACAATTCCGACTGTCTTAAACAATCGGAATAATATATGATATATTCCGACTGTTGCACAAGCAGAATAAGAGCGCACGCCAGTTGGAATAAGAGTACAAACCAGCTACTGAAAGCACCTCATTATCTTTGATTCTCGGGTAGGGATCCAAAACAAGATAAGCTGCTCATCATGTGGTTGGGTTTAGCTTATTTCACGAGCTTGGCTTGGGCTCTGCTTATTTGATTGAGCTCGTATAGTTCAATATATGCTGTATTTATGATGCATACGTTAACACTTAACTAAATTTATCTTAGGATGGGTCAGGCACTCTTCATTTCTGAAAATTGTATTACAAAGCTAAATTTGAAATTACATGTTATGTATCTTTTGGATAGTAGGTGAAAATAAAATATTTGAAATTACCTCGGACAGGATCATTGCATATGAACTTATCTATTACATTGAAGGAAGATTATCTCTTTCCACAGTATTTGTAATTTAATATGTAAAAGATCTTGAATCATTATACGAAACAAATAAATTCGATTTTTGTAATATGCTGAAATGTGATCTACTTTCACCTCCTTGAAGAATTACATAGGGATCTAGTAGTTGTGGTCTGACAACCTAATAAGAAGACAAAGGTTCACAGGATGGGACATTGGCTTCAAAGAGTTGAAAGATTGTCACCTAAATTTAAATTTGCACAATGACCACAATATAAATGAACTCAAGCTTCATTGATCACATGCATGATCTCTAGATATATCACTAGATGAAAGGGATAATCGATGAATCTTTACATAATTCAACCTAGCTGAGTTTAAGGAATAATGAAGAGGCTAATTGTAGCTTTCTCCATCATCTCGAGATCCTCAGTCAGAAAACAATAACCATAGGCACAACCTTTCTCTTGCTTTTGGCAGTTTCTGAATTCCATAATTCTTTTAACTGAACAAAACCTTTTTGTGGAGAAATATTGGTGATCATTGAAAGACGAGAGAACTTATTGTATTGGTTTGCGAGTTCCTCCTTATTTGGGGTTTTGGCATATCAAGTTTGTGTTTTTTTGTGTTAAATTGCCTCTTGTAACTCCATCATCGTTGCTACTATTTTGGGAAGAAAGTCATCCTTTCCCTTTGCCCAGGGACGTAGGCATGACACCTTGCCCACGATTGTCAACCAAAGGTACAAGGGAGAGGAACGCTCTCTCATTGATCAAGTGAAGGTTCAAAGCATCCAAGGACCCACCGTTTTATATCAATGTCAAAGTCAACCTTGGGAAAATTCGCTAAGGACAAATGTGGCTTAAGCCTACCTCGAGGGAGTTTGAAGCAAAGTTAGTCATCAAGACCAGCTTGAACCTAAACGCTGAAGGGGTTGGGAAACATGAAGTACGTGACCACAACGAAGTACTTCACATCACAATGTAAGAGAATTCTTAAAATGAGCACTAACGTTCAACCTCTGCTTGGAGTAAAATTGGCACTAGTGTTGCACAAAGAGTAATAACTCACTGGCTAGGCGCCCGACCCAGAAGTAGGTCATGAGTTTGATACCCTGGTCGTGCATCTTGCTTTGGCTTCCCATGGTATAAAAACCAAAATGTTCATGCTCAAACCCTTTCCATCCAGGATTTTTATTAGAAAGGAAGGCAGAATCACACATGTACCTCTGAGAGCCAAACTCCTCACCAACAGCAAGAGCGTCAGAGCACGCTGCGCAAAAGAAAGTTCCTCAACAAAATCAGAGCTGTCAAAGACACCATAGGAATCCAAATTCACATAAAGAAACAAGGTCGGAAGATATCAGTACGTATATACAGACAACTCCTTTTTCATGTTTATTTATTGATGATTTGTTCAGACACATTTACATATAAATATCTCCCTCCCTCCCTCTCTCTCTCTCTGGAAGAGAGACTCTGTACATCCGAGTGCAGTGCAGATGCGGAAAGAATTCAGTTAGAGTGCATTTTTCGCGACCACAAATTATCATTGGAAAGGTGAAGTTCTAACAAAGTTGATGGAAAATTATCATGCAATAAGAGGTTGCGTAGAAATTTCTGGGACAGACGTTTCCGTGAATAAGTAGAAACCTGGACTTTGGTGACAGCTAGAAGATATATCAACACTTCGTGCATGGTTCCTTGTAACCTTAATAAATGTCTAACAATTAGCCATTGATTGAAAACTAGAAATCTGGAGTTCACTTATTTAACAATTAGCCTTGTACGAGGTGGATATCACCTTGGCAGAAGGCTAAGTACTGAAGCAACAACTCTTATACGAGGATTCGCATCTCTATTCTTGTGGTTCCCGGCCGTTTTAGCTTTATCATCATGATCAAGGCAATGAAATTGATAGATTTGGAGGGGAACCTACTTTAGAAGCATGTCGAATAGTTAAGACCTGTACCTCAGAAAGAGTTGCTGTTTCTGATTTTCCTATCGGATTGAGAGAAGTGTATTTCTTTCCTGCTTCCTACAGAACAGCTTCTGCTGTAAATAGTCCCGCTTTTGGTACGTGCCTCGTGACAGAGGATGTTCTATCATGGCAAGGAAACCTTGAATAGGGACTTCAACTGGACCTATGGCTGGAAAATATAGGCTATCCAACTAGGGTGGTGCACTCAACTTAAACTACTAGGGGATGTAGCTGTTAAGGGGCCTCTTCTCTTTACTAAGCTAATTGATCAAGGGGAATCCAGTGAAGTCAACAATCGTGATGATGAATCCTGTAACAAACAGAAAAAAAGACAATGGTGACGATGAATCCTAGATGTTCCTTGAAGACGTAATCGATTTTCACCAGAATTTGGGGTTGAAGGGTGACATGTGACAAGAAGTGAAGGTTAACTGAGTCGATGAAATGCTTATAACAAGGTTTTCCTGATACTTTCCCCTTTAGCGACAATAGAAACTGCTACTGTGAAGGGGAATGAGCTTCTCCATTGCTGATAATGTGAGGAGATCACATGTATTTGTTTCACAAGAGTCTACTACATGCTTGTTAATGTCAACTAACCGCCAAGTTGTAAAAGATGAATCGGACACTACAACTAAGGAGACGGCAGTTCTCAAAGCTTTTCATCGCATGAGGTAACGAGCATGGATTTTTGGTGTTTGGTTCTAATTTAGCACTAGATCAAAAAGGTGTCGAATTCCAGAGAGCATGGATCAAACTTGAACAAGTCCGACTACCAAACTGGATCCAAATGGATATAAACGTGCTGCTCTTGCTGCATAAATGCAGTTCTTTCTGCTGAACTAGAAAAAGAAATTCAGATATGCTCTTAAAAAGGAAAACATGGAAATAAGGGATAACGCAGACACTAGTTAGTAGGGAAGGCTGTGTCTTACTAGCAACACACAGCATAACGTTGCTGCGTAAGAGGATCGCATGCGTAAACTGTTTCTTACTATAGTAGCTTGGAACACAAAGGGCCTTGTATATCGGTAAAGTTATGAAGATTCGTTAAGTTATTCAAGGGTCACGCACTTACGCACACACACACAGACATACACATATATATAATGTATCTACATATGTATTTATGCGTCATTTTTCTACTTGAGAGAGTCTTTGGTAGTTTTTTTTCGTACCAACACTTGAAAGGTTCTCTGTTAATAGAATTTAATTACTGTGGGATACGACTATCAAACCGCAGACGGTTTAGAAAATGTTGTTATATGACTCTTGTCAAGAATTCAGTTAGATCAGAGCCAACCATGCCAGAGATGTGCAGACCTAGCTCCTGGTTTGGGTTCACATAAGGTACCTTAGGCATTTTGTGAATCAAATCAATATTCTCTTTCATGTGCATGATATAGGTAGATGAGAGAAGTGTAAGATAGGGTCCAAAAATGTCGTGTCTTCTTACCTGGACTAGACTTGAGTTCCTGGTTAAATCCTCATTATATTCAACTTTTTAGGTGGATAAACTACGGCCAATGTGCAGTCATATATGGGGTTCAACTGATGGATAGGGAGTTCCTCAGTCAGAAGAACGATGATAAATTGTGCACCTGATTCTATTGCTTCTTCGTGAACCTCATGCCTCACTTTCTATGACCTAGCAATTTTGTATGCTGTCGTGTTTGTTAACTGACTGGTTCATATCTTAGTGAACTATCGGAGAAATCCTACAATGTCATGAATAGCATATCTGAAACATATATAGTTGTTTGTACACGATGATCTTTATTTCTTGCTTTCCACTATTAATATTCTCAGCGATCTCAAGCTACAACTGAAACGATAATGGTTGATTGAACTGTCAACTTGCCTTGACTCTGATGCACCCTAGATCTTAGTTCATCTCAATGGTTAAAGTCATCTACATGGCAACTTGCTTGAGATCTATGAAGCTGTTTCTTTCTGCATATTTGCAAGAATAACACGTGCAGTTGAGACTTATATCTGCTGATGGGAATGAGAAACAGGTTAACACCTCAGTAAGCATTCATAGTTCGACACTATCCATTGATCAATCATGATGCTATATATATTCTTCATGTGCTCACAACACCAAAAGCCATTTCGTACTATTTCATTCCTGCAGGATGGATATATATATATATATATATCAACGTATTCTTCATATGCTCATAAGACCAAAAAGTATTGCTTACTCTTTCAGCCCTGAAGGATGAGAGAGCGGATTGGATCAAAATGGTGGTGATAATTATATTCACAAACCAAGGAAATAGGATGGTTTATGTAATGTTGCATTATTTATGTAATTTTTATTTATCATATTGTAAACTTTATTAGTTATATGCTTAATTACATGAATGTTGAATGCCTACGAGCAATGTTGACTCATGGAAGGCAACTTAAGAGGTTCTTAGTTTTTTTTGGGTAACTTAAGAAGCTAGAGTTTGGCAGGCCCCTGACAAATATGCAGGTTTTCAGTATCGAATTTGGGACCTCAATATGCAGTATCTTTTGAGGCCATACCCTAGCTAACCAGGACAGCCATAGCTCTTGTGCAAGAGGAGGAGGATCCACTGAAATCTAAAAGGTAACAATATGTTCTTTTAAAAGTTTATTTGTCAACTTCTTTTGGAAGCAAGATTTACGTAATGACCAAGCAGCAATGCAATCATTCGTAAAAGAATAAATTTATCGTGAATTATGGAGTCTTCTATATTAACGGGAAAAGCATTAAGCATGACAGTTGTAACACCAATCCTTAATTTTCTACTTTTGTAGATAAGACCAACCCTTAGTTGCCAAGTTCAGACGGTCTCTCTCTCTCTCTCTCACGCGCGCGCGCGCTCACACATACAAAGCGTAGTTGTACACGATAACTTTAAGGGCCACTGATATAGACTGGTAATTAGGAGGTCAGTTTCATGGCGTTACCCCGGCCTGCACAAGCCGGCTTCCTGCAAAGTCCTAGACGAAGTCTTTTTCACTGAGCTGTTCCAATCTCTTAGAACATGATTACTCCAAGTTTAAAGAAACGGAAAACCCTTTATCTGCGTGTTACGGAGTTGGCAATAGTTACATCAGTTGTTGAATTTGCTTTACGCAAACAAAATTACAGTGAATCTTGATAGACAAGATTATACCAGAAGCAAATCACAGCTAATGACAAGACAGCTCGACTATGAACCTTATATATACAGACACAGACGCAACAGACGTATATATATATATATAAAAGGAGCTCTTTGATTTTCAAATGATTATTTTTCTGAAAGGTTTTTGTATTTTTGATCCGGAGCCCGCCCTCTTCAGAGCATCGGGTCCGAATCTCGAGTTAAATAGGAGTACTTACTACATTATCAGAGAAATCAAAGCCTCGTCTCGTATTAAGTCGGGTTGGCTACAAAAGTAATTATATCGACTGAGAAGAATGACTCCGAGAACTCGAGTCCCCATATGGCACCATGTTAATTTCCTCACATCATAGCTTTCTTCATTCAAAATTGACGTAAATTATCATGAGTAACAACCAAGTCTGTGTTTTTTTCTATTTCGTACGTTATTTGTTGGAGATTCCTGGCTTTCGGTGACGTGCTTCAGTGTTGTTTTATTCTGTAGCGTCTGTTCACCTGAAAACAACAGAAGTTGTTTGTGTTTGAGGTTTTCGTACAGGAGTTTTTCATGAGAAGAACTCGGTTTGTTTTCCTTTCCCATACTATTTCACCGTATTATGTTATGTATCAGTTGTTTCGTTTAAATAGGCAGTATGCTCTCCCCTCTTTTTGGATTTTCCTCCTACGACTTTTTTTATCTGGAGCGTTATGCAGAACATTATCGAAAATCTCGATAATGTCCTCTGGTTATGATCTTTTCTTATTCAAAATACAAGTAATGGTTTGAATGACCAATCCAACCGTTAACTGTGCTGGATGAGCCGAGAATACCCATATCACATCATTATTGACTTTTGCAACATAATAAAAGCACCAGAAATGAAAGAGGAAGCTAAACATCAGCAATTTGCTTGAGAGAAGGGCATCTATGGATCAGTTTCGTGTGCGGTAAATGATTCACAGCAAAGACTTGCCGTCTTCCAAAGTTAGGCCATGGTCGGAAAGCTCATTCGTTGACTATGTTGACATTAATCAAAATAAAGGTACGAGAAGGGCCAACCATAAATAAACAAGATTAGTGCTTATTTTATTATTTACGGATATATTCTCTTTGCTGTTTTTCTCTGGTCTGTCAGTACAGGTTGGCCCCTCTTTGCCTTCTTGCTTTACAGGGTATTTCTATACGTTTTCAAGATTTGAACAAAAACACACACACATGCGTAGGTGTGCGAGAAAGAGATGTTTTTTCATCCAACGGATCATATGCTGATTCAATTTTTTGTGTATCACTATTAGAGTACATTATCCAATTTTGAAACTGAACCCATATCTTATAACGCTTTGCACTGGACGTTTCATGAACAGTTTCTTCATTTAAACTATTCAAAATGTTGAACATCATACTATATACATCTCTAAATGTGCACGGTTGTATTGACCACTCACACAGACACACACACACCGGGGGGGGGGGGGGGCTACACGCTCTCGCACTTCAGACCGATAACAACTACTATAACTTCCTGCAAAGGAAATAAAAACCAAGAGAGAGTGATGCAACTAATCAGCTCGCATTAATAGAGCTTTCCTGGTTTTGATGCACTGTCATAAATGTTTTTCTAGGGGAAAACAAACTTCAATTGAAAGAACAAGGGGGAAAACTCATGTTTTGGAAAATACAACACAAATATATTACATGCATGCAGCGGCAGACCTACTCACGGATAAGTTACAGGGCTGCTCAAGCAATTTGCAGAAGAAGAAAACAGTTTTTTTGGGGTTATAGCCACTGGTATCCGAATTCCTGGAACAAAAGGACCGTGACTAATCCGGTTCAAGCCGGGTTGGCCTATGACAGGGGTAAAGCTCTATCAGTGCTTGCTTCCCCATTCACAAGATTCGAACTGGGGACTTTGCACAAGGGAAAACCACTTAGAACCAACAAAGGGTTGGTAAAGAACTGATTATACAAGCAGTCTGATTTTTTTCTTTTGAAAAATTTATGTGGACCAACCACATCATCCGCATTTCACCCATTGAATCATTGGAGAAAATTTTCTATGTACTTACAGATTACATGTATTATTGCTTACTATTATAATTAAAAGTTCTACTTTGTCTAGAAGAAAACGTACATCGAATGAGTTAGTTCATCATAAAAAATTACTTTGGCGCATAACGAAGTATAATGTATCGCACTAGAAACAGATCCAGGCAAGAAAAGTACCCTCACCAGCGCATGTTTTCACATTTAATAAGTTCATCTATTAAAGAAATAGGTACATTTAATAAGTTCATATACTAAGAAACAGATACATTTAATAAGTTCACGCTCTTTCCAAGATAACTAGTACTTTATATTTATGATTATATTGTTGTGCGACCGTGTGCTTGCTTACGCTTGTGTGAGCAAAAATTTATATAAAATCCAGCCTTGGGAGACCAGTCCAGTCAATCCTCCAAGTTCTATAGATGTGTGAGACACAGATGTCTTATTTTTCAGGCAAATGACAAAGTCCCAGGTCCTGCCCATGGTTTTTTCTTTTGATAGGAAGAGAGAAACATAAGAAGGGAAAGACGGAGGAAGAGAAGAAAGGTCTGTTGTTTTAATGAAGAGAGAGAAACAAAAGTAGGGAGGGAGCCCCACTTATTATTCCCCTCTATTAGACTGTATGTTTATTTTTTGGTTACCGAGAGAAGCCTAAGCTAACACAGAGAATTCGACGTACCTCCAAGAGTCGAATTCGCCATCAGTATAAGGAAGTCAAAGCGCCCTACCGTGGTTGATATCACATTATATTTTCTTTTTATCTGTGTAAACTAGAGGTCGAAGGATCAGAATTACATTAAAAAATGAGATAATACTGGATCTTAAAATTTTCCATGATAAATGTCAATCAAGTGATTACATTAAAAAATACATAAGATGGATGATCTTAAACTAAAAGTAAATGGAGCTAATTTACATTCAAGAACTTCAGAAGATTTCCAAGTATTATGCCAACAAATATCACATCGAGTTACACAAGACCAGAATTGGTACATAGCAAGTAGAGGAAAAAAAAATGATATATATGGCAGCACTCATGCAGGCAAACACATTGGACTTCATAAACGAGTTACTACAGCACAAGCAAGAAATACAACAATTGTTAGCCACCCTTGTTGACAAAAATCATAAATGGACAGTGAAGCAACAACAAAATCACGGTTGAGGAAAGCAATATACGGTTGAGAGTGGTTGCCAGGGAAGAACCTACATCAAGTTCTAGAAAATGAAGTGCTTAATGGAAATTTAGCTCTGGTTCATCAATTGAAGAATTAGAAGAGGGTGCAGAGTGAAAATTTAATCCGTTCGACTTTCTCCATAAATGTGGTTGATCGAATATTGCAAATACAGTGAAGGACCCGACATCCCATTATGGAATCTCTCTAAAACATGTGTATATTCTGTTAAGTCTGGTTATGAAGTAAGCTTCAATTTTTTTCATCCCCCTATACAGAATTATGGATCACAGTTTCCAAATAAGCAACTATGGCAAGTAATTTGGAAATTGAGAGTCCCAGGCAAATGCACAATATCGTTTTGAGATTAATGCCCCATGGTTTACCTATAATAGAGAATTTGAAACATAGAAGGATAATAATGGACCTATATTCTTATGCAATATCGAGAAAGAATCACTGGTGCATTGTGTTCTACTATGTGAGCATGCCGCTTAGGGATGAAACACTACAATTTTTTTTATCAAGAAATCTGCGAATGAAAGTGAATAATTTACTGAATGGCTGTGGAATCTAGTAAATAATATCAAGAAATTGGTTCGGTGGTAAGATAAATTGGCTTTAGTGGGTTTTATTCTGTAGAAAATTTGGTTGGCTAGAAATCTGAAGTTTTTTGAAGGAAAACTCAAGATGCATTGGAAATGGTTAGACGATCCATTGAGGCAACATATGAACATTGAATAGCTCTTTTACCTAGTTCCCTGATGTAAAGTCTTACTTCTGCTTAATATGGCTTCCTATTCCCTTATTTTAAGATGAATAACAACCATTAAGCAGTATGTGATTGCTCATAATGTACTGTAATAAGCGGGGTGTGGTTGAGAATACCAGAACACATATGGAGACAAGTTGGATGGGGAACTATTTGATGTGTTTCTAAAGCTATCTCTCGCCGTTTGTATAAGTGTAATATCATATATCAACTCTGTATTTGAGGGAAAACAATTCTTTTGAGGTACTTACTAAGGTCATTTTAGTGAAGCAATTCTTCATAAAAGTTTCGGAAAGGTTTGCCCCTACTACTTCTAGTAAGTTTCGGTATCCTTTCATCTAGCATATGGTTGTTACACCCATGAAAATATGAACAAATACGACAGCAAGGAACAATTCTTTGTTGTCTATTTATGTAGAGAAGAGAAGAGAGAGAGAGAGAGAGAGAGAGAGAGAGAGAGAGAGAGAGAGAGAGAGAGAGAGAGAGAGAGAGAGAGAGAGAGAGAGAGATTCAATGGCAAATATCCCTTGTATCAATGAGCCCTTGTTTTGTCTGGTAATTCTGCATCAGGAGCAGATAAGCAACACATTTTAATGGAAATTATTTAGAAAAATATGTCATCGGTATTTCTTCTAGGAAGCTTTTGAATTAGCGTCTCTATTTTGATGAGGTGTACAAGTATTCACCTGGATCATCATTATTTATAAAAAATCCTGGTTTTTAGGGCAGATAAACAATCTCAACTGAATCGAACATGCTGCTCGTGCTCGGCTTGTTTCCTATGTGCATTAACTTTGTGTTCATAAGAAGCGGATTTTGAATATAGCAAGTGAAGAAACTTGTTTGTCCTGTTTAAACTCGCCCTTGTATTCGTTTTAGCTTATATTCAGAACATTGTCAAGGTATTGCTCATATGAATGTGTAAATTTCAGCTTTAAAAGATCTAGTGTAACCATTAAGAACCAAGTAGAGCACATAAGGTTTGGACGAGTTTATGAGTTTATATGGTCTTTTGTTATTTGATCTTATGTTGGTTGAGGAAGATGCTATGCGTTTGAAAGATAAACCTCTAAACTGGTCCCTTGACCCACTTAAATAATGCTCAAGTTTTATTCACATATGAGCTTTTCCCAAAACAAAAAGAGAACGTTTTAAATGTAAAAGAAGGCATTGTAGACATGTCCGGTTTAAAGACAGTTTCAAAATTGAGTTTTGGAATCGATAATTTTATTAAAAAACTTATAAAATCATAGTAAAAAAAAGAACCGAGCTGTTGGGATCGCCAAGTCTGGTTTTATACAAGGTGAAACCCGACCGAACTGGGTGGTCCCCGGTTTTGGTTTCCGTTCCAGCTCCAGTTTCACTGTTCCAGGTTCAGCCAGTTCATCGTCTGTTTTGGTTCCTGTTGAAACCACCGAGCCCGTTCGGAACTGTTCATTTCTAGGTCGGTGGAAGAAAACAAATAAGGTGGTTTATCCTGAAGACATCCTAATGCAGTGGTATTCATCTATCAAGAACCATAATCTTCAAACCTTGTGAGGGCCATATGCATATTATATATGATCAAAATTAGAGAAGACGGCCGCCATTTCTTCCACCAGTAGTGGCGGCCGTAGAGTGGGGAAAATATTCCACGGTTATAGGATTTACTCTGTATTGCAGCCCATGGGCTACCATTTTTTGGGATATGTAAAACGACCATGAGATCTGTATTGTAGCTTACAGTTGCATACTGTACTTTAGACTATATGCAACATATGCAACCGCAGGTTATACCTTTAAAATTTTTTCTATTTGCACATCCCTCAGTACTTTCGAGACTTTGATTGGTGTAGGATGAACAATGCTTAAGGAACAATTGTTCTTCATGTAA
Source organism: Brasenia schreberi (assembly GCA_036023115.1). Taxonomy (NCBI): domain Eukaryota; kingdom Viridiplantae; phylum Streptophyta; class Magnoliopsida; order Nymphaeales; family Cabombaceae; genus Brasenia; species Brasenia schreberi. The sequence continues at coordinate 14,762,061 of JAYKKT010000061.1, forward strand.
AAATTTTCCGATATTGGAAGTGATGCTAGATTAATCATGGGTAGGTGCACTTCCCACCGTTTCTGCAACTCGCTTCCTACATATATTTTTTATTCGACTTCCATTTCTCAAAAATATCAAGAGAATCGGTGATGAATCTTGAGTTTTTAATAGGAAAGGTGGAGCAAGGAAAACCCGTGATCAGACATGCACACCCCCAGTATCAAACTTTTAGGACCTTCATATTGTTCTTTTGAATTGAGCCCTAACCATGAGAGACTAAAATCTATTAAACCATCCAAGATCAAAACAAAGACCATTACGTATTCCACATTAAACGAGCTTGGCTATATGGGGTTTTTTATTATATCTTTTCTCAAACTAATATTTATCTGCAAAAAACAAATATAAGGTTTTATTTTTCCTTCCAACACCTTCAACGGCTTCTTCTGCTTTAAAAAAGTTGTTTTCCGTAGGTTGATTTCAAATCGGCTGGGTTCTAACAGAACCGGTTTACATGCACCAAAATATCGGCCTCCACACCCTATATCGAGTGGTTCATTAGTTAGGTTCAGGTTGTTTATGTAATGCGTAATATGCACAAGGAAAACCGGTTCGACCCGATACGATTTGCATTGGCCGGAGGTCTCAGTCATGGGACAACCAACAACTCTCAATTAAATATATACAAGTCTGCAGCCAGTGCACTGTACCTACCATACACCTTATGATTAATTATGAATGAGATGGGTAACAACTGTGGCATTCCAAAGGACACGTTGCTGAGTCCAGACTCTGAACATCTCTCATTGATTAATTGATCGACTTCCATTGCTTGACTAAAATTCCGTGTGTGTGTGAGAGAGAGAGAGAGCATGAAGTTGCCCATGCAACTTGCGAGTAATATTTTGGCATCAGGACAACTATATTTGGACCTGTTTTCTTCACTAGTCTTCGTTCAATATGGATATAGCTAGACGTCGTCTACGTTTAAATGGTTGGGTACCAGCTAACGGTGCAGAGAGTTTTTTAAAATAAATATATGTGACCTACCAGAGCAAAAGAAGAAAAAAAATCTTTTCTGAGAATTGATGACCGTAAGACGAAAGTAAATGTGACTTCTGGTTGCAGTAAGATCGTCAAAGAAGGCCTTGTCGGTGATTAGAGACTCCATCAAAGGAACGTGACTTTCTAGTAGTGACCAACAGTGGCGGAGGATCTGAGGCGGGGAGGTGAGGCATCAAAGCACTCAAATTTTTGAAAAATAAAATGAAAAGTATAGGTTTAGAAGATCTAGAGACTCGTCCATTTCGTTGCGTCTCCCTGAAAGTTTTCCAGCAGTGTGTTCATTCGGTATATACATACATATATGTACCTATATATTGTGTGAGAGAGATGAGGCATCAGCGCAATCAAATTTTTGAAAAATAAAATGAAAAGTCTAGGTTTAGAAGATCTAGATATTCCGTCCCTTGTTAGCACGCCCAGAAAATTTTTCCAGCAGTGCCTTCATACATTTTACACACACGCACACAACTGACTATATATGTAAGAAGATTCTTTGTGATAAGAAGATTTCATTAAAGTTAAAAGGTAAATATTATAGAGCAACAATTAGGCCTGCCATGTTTTATGGTTTTGAGTGTTGGGCAGTTAATCATCAACATGCACAAAAGATGTCTATGACAGAAATGAAGATGTTGAGATGGATGAGTGGTTATAAAAGAAAAGACCATATACATAATGAGGTTATTAAAAACAAAATAGGAGTGGCACCAATACAGGATAAAATGAGAGAATATCGTTTAAGATGGTTTGTACATATAGAAAGAAGATTAACAAAAGAACCTATAAGAGGTATGAAAAACTAAATTTGAAAAGTATTAAAAGAGTTAGAGGACGACCACAAAAGTGTTGGAAAGAAACAATAAAGAATGATATAGCTTATTGTGAGTTAACTGCTAACATGACACATGATAGGGATATGTGGAAACAAAGAATTCATGTAGCCAACCCCGTCTAGTATGGGAAAAGGCTTAGTTGTTGTTGTGTGTGAGAGAGAGAGGTTGAGGTTAAGGTTCTAATATTGTCTTTCTCCACAAACTTTGTGTTTTCAGTAGCAATGTAGGCAACAGATGTGCACGCCTTACGGGTCGAACTCTTAACCTTCAACTTGAAGGTTCAAGTTGCCGTGCTTGCCTGGGCCATCTCCACAAACTATGATAACACGTATGAATTTCCTTGATAAAAGAATAAGGTCGTGGCCTACTTAAATTTGAGATGGAGAATATTGAAATCGAAAGCATGAATCCTGATGAATTAATTGGTTCCAGAAAAGCATCTTATTATTAAATGATAATGATTCAAAGATGAAACATGGTAATTAAGTAACTTGTTGAAAGTAAAACAATTTATTTTTATATCAAGATGATAGTTCCGCAAATACAAAAAATCATAGATTTTAACTGCCTTGCGGTCAAAGTTAACATTTAGAATCACCATCGTGAACTGTCCGTATACATACAAGAAGCAGTTTTCTAGTTTGTTTATTTGGGAAGATTGTTGTTTGGTGATTAACAGTGATACCAGAAGAATCAGAGAAAGCAACACGGATCTGCGAAATCTAAAACTGGGAGGATTATAAAGCATCTCCTTGCACACACATAACAGGCACAGACACAGATATGCATGCAACGTCTACAATACCAGGAAGGAGGATGGCTTTCATAAATCCTTAAAACCTTTTATCTCTTTCTGTTGTCAATGAGTTGAGAGGATCACCATGATCGTATCCTATACAATTTTACAGAAGAAATTAAAACCTTCAACATAACACTTCCGACTCTAGAGAATAAGAGAATGTAGCTTTCAAACATTTTCCTAATAAGATCGATTTTCATTAATAAATAGCTAAAGAATCAAATTTTAAATATCTAGGATCAATTTTTCATAGTGATAGAAGAATTGATGGATATGTTACGCATAGATAGATATGTCATGCATAGAATTAATGTAAGTTAGTTAGAATGGAGAGGAGCATAAGGTATTCATTGTGATAAGAAGATACCATTAAAATTAAAAAGTAAATATTATAGAGTAGCAATTAGACCTCTCATGTTTTATGGTTTTGAGTGTTGGGGAGTTAATCATCAACATATACAAAAGATGTCTGCGGCAGAAATGAAGATGTTGAGATGGATGAGTAGTCATATAAGGAAAGACCGTATATATAATGAGGTTATTAGAAATAAATTGAGAGTTTCACCAATAGAGGATAAAAAGAGAGAATATTGTTTAAGATGGTTTGAACATATAGAAAGAAGCTCTTGTAAGAAGTTATGAAAAACTAGATTTTAAAAGTATTAAAAGAGGTAGAGGATGATCACAAAGTATTTAAAATAAATAATAAAGAATGATCTAGCTTATGTTGAGTTAACTGCTAACATGACAAATGATAGGGCTTTATGGAAAGAAAGAATCATGTAGCCAACCCCGCCTGGTTATGTAAATAGCTAACAAATCAGATGACATGTAGTCATTGTATTGCTTTATGAAATGAAAATTAAGCACATGAAGGTGATAGAAGTGAATGAACAATCGTGCAAGGAAAGAGTAACTTAGTTACTCGTAACACTATAAGGTAAAGACACTCTAACACAAATAAAATGTAATACAAGGGAATCCTTTGACTTGGTTTGGGTATTTAGAGAGATAACCAAATAGAGTTCTACGGCAAAAAATACAAGGCTTAAAATGTAGTTTGAGATTGCAGTATAAAACGTAGCATATAGGGCTTAAAATGTACACGAATTATGAAATAGATTGACAAAAACCGTAGAAATATATGCATAATAAATCAATATACAACAAATGTAAATATGTCTTAATTAACAACAACCGTAGATCCAAATAAGCCATAAATAAACCATATGAAAAACAAAAGCAGAAGCAATAATCAGAAGAAAAACTTATCCATGTGAGTCGCCCTTATAGACTTGCCTTAAGGAAATTAGTACCTCCCGCTATGTATACGTACGAGTACCTCCACCTTCCTCCTAAATAAAATGCACATATAACTCGAAAGGCACACACCTGACTTCGAGTCGACCTTGACCACGTCTCATTCGCCTATGATTAGAGGAAAGAATGGCTAAGAGCAGTCACACTGTAGGGAATATTACGAGTAGAGGGGTGAAGGGAATACCACGGGCAAAGGGGAATAGAGAACATAGGCAAGAGGAGAGAGAGTGTTCACGAGTAAGTATGTGATTAGAGAGTCCTAATCACTTATTTATAGACTACGTGTTGGGTCATGTATCGTAGATCCTTTCCAAATGATGCACCTCTCGTCTCATAATCGTTCCTGCATGAGAACTCTTCATCGTTAGATCAAAATATTTTCGTGCAAAAAGATACACCAAAGGCAATTCTCAAGTCCAAGTTCAGACCTAGTGTGCCCATGCACGCACGTGTGTGGTCTAGCATATCCTCTCCAAACTCTTTGAATTAAGATTTATGAGCTACCAACTATATAAAAGGACATATGGGTTTATCTCATTCTTCAATATGGGATTAAATTTTGTATCCCCTTGATCATCAAATGCATAAGTCCCTCACATGTGACTTTTTATACTTTAGGCTTTCACATATTAATGATGAATCAATTGAATATTTGGGATATGAATATGAATTAAATGTTATTAATGCACATGGTTTTAATAAACCCAACTTAATTGATATTAAATCTAGCAATCCCTCACAAAGTTCTGAAGTGTAAAAGTGCCCTCCCAAACTAACAATTATATTATGCTTTCAATAATGGAACATTTCGATTTGAACCATTACCTGAGTTATCTAATATTATTCTTAAAAGAACTAGGTGAACATATGTCTTCAACTTGAATCTTGGGTGTAAAGGGGTCTATTAGTCACAACATAATAAAAGTCTATAACATAATCTTTAGGGGTGATGCATTAATGGTTATACATCCATATCTTGTATCATAATTGACTTTAGGGAACAACCCAATTTTTCTATTGCATCCTCACAATATCAATCACTTAGTTGGATGTCTCTAAGATATATTGTGAGCATGTTGTCTTACGACTCGATTTCATTAAGAGAATAATCTTAGATGTGTCTTCGTTGCTTTTGGTTATAGTTGGAACTACTGACCTTAGAAATTGTAGTCATGCTATCATAGTGCACTGAAATTATAGGAAATAACTTCTTTACCATAGGCAAATTGGACATAAGTCCCTTTAACCATTTAACTTCCAATTCAGTCTCATCCAAAGGACATAGTTATGTTTTAAAGATAAAAAAAGTCAAAATAATTTGTTTCTTCGATTTCCAAGTGACAATGTCACCACTCACAATAAACACATCCAATCACCCTATTACTCATAGAGTTCTTTGCTATCCAACTAGCACTACTAAATCTTTCAAGAACAGAATGATATTTATCGTAATGTAGTCCAAGAGAAATCCTTCTTTTCATATATCGAAGCACTTTATCTAGAACTTTCAAATGGGCTATATTTGGGCAATTGGTTTATCTACTCAACTTACACACAATAAATACAATATCTGGTAATTTATAATTGGTTAGATACATCAAACTACCGATAATTTGATAATATCGTAGTTGAGACACAAAAATACCACTTTCATTCTTATACAAAGTCTTACATAACCCCAAAATATAACATTTACTATTTTAAGTCTCAATTTTTTCTCTTGTATTTAGGGATGAATATTTTTGCAAGACATCCCACACTTTGAGATATTTGAAACTAGTATTTCGACCATTCCAAAGCTCAAAGGAAATACTTTTTTATGCTTATAGGGAACTCTATTTATAATATACTAAGTCATATTCAAAACTTCTCCCCACATGCAGGTAGGTAATCCAAAACTTTGAAGTAAAATATTAACCATCACAGAGGGTTCTGATCTTCCATTCAACTATTCCATTAGGTGGGAGCGTAGGCGATAGTGGAGAGGCGAGGAGAAGTTCCTTCCAGTAGTGGGTTTGTTATTCTCACTAATATAAGCAAAGTCATTGGAAAAGAAAAGTCTGATGAAAGTTGCTATCTGCTCCTGGTAGGCGATGGTTTCATAACTAATTCATATAGATAAACTTTGATCTTCGGTCGATAGATTGGATTTCTCTTCATTTCAAGTCGACTTCTATTTGTTCATATCTCCATATAAGATGGATAATACACAGTTGACCGAGCCGTCTTCTTTTGTTTTAAAGCAAGGAGGCTGGTTCGTCTGCACAACCAAGAGACACTGGATTCTCTTTCGGATAGGCACTTCGGAGAAGGAGGAATGCCAACATATCTAACCGACATGATCCATTCATTTTGGGAATGTCCAGTGCCAAAGTCACTCAATCCCTAAAACGGACTATGTAATGTACTGCTACTAGAAGTTGCTAGGCTACGTGCATTTACCATGAACGTATCAACCTGTCTTTTTACTCTTTAAGCCCAATGGGCTTACCTCCACGGCGCGTGCGCTTACACGACGAGGAAGTAGGCGCAATCCTATAGAACGAAGCGAAGCAATCCACTATAGCTTCAGTAAGAGCAAAGCCTCACTATAGGGCCCTATCAGACAGGGGATTGCGACCCGCCAGTAAGTGTAAGCGCACGCGTCACCTCCCCGTGGGAGTAGGAGCGCTACTAAGGGTCGTCTTACATGACTCCTACTATAATATATAGTAGCGGGTAGCAGTGTAGGCTTGTTTCGCAAGGCGACTTCTACACGATCTACCCCTGCTTTTGAGCCCTTCTCACAACAAAGAGCGGGTGCCATAAAAATAGGAGAGTACAGAGCAATAACCTCGTGAACGATATCATTGTTTTGATACTTGAAAAGGTTTGAGGTATACACTCCTCTCCTATCAGACCTTAATCGTTTAACTACCTTACATATTTGAATTTGTGCTCCATTTCTAAATATTTGAAACTTTTCTAAACCTTCATCTTTACTTTTAAGTAAGTAAATATAATAGTATCTACTACAATCATCAATAAATGTGATAAAATATCTTTTGTTATCCTTCATAGTCATTCTATTGAATTCACAAATATTAGTGTTCACTAAATCTTAAATCTTGGATTTTCTTTAAATTTATGAAAAGGTTTACTAAGTTGATTCATTTTCACACATATAGCATATTTGTGTTTTTTATCTAGGATAGTCTGATGATAAGATTTAAATTCATCATTTTTTTTGTGGATTTAAAGTTTACATGACTCAACCTAGCATACTATAGATTAGATGATTGAACATTTTATAAAGAAGAAGAAGAAAATGATGAAGTAGAAGTAAAGACTTTATTATCATTAAAATTCATACAATAATAAATAATTAGTTTTACATGAATTTTAAACATATCCTCTACATCACACAAATAACCTTTCTCAAAGAAACACCTTATATTAAGTCGTGTAATGACAAATTTATTATATGTGTAATCTAACGTTAATCCCTCCCTAACTAAAGCAGTACCACTAAAGATATTCCAACGAATTGTTGAAATGTGTCTAACTCTCATTAGTTTAAAACATTTTCCGAAAAACACTTCAAGTCTACACAACCTTCGCCCTTAACTTCAGTAGTAGAATGATCTAAGATTAATCTTCTCCCACAAATGGCTTGGAGAGACACAAACAAACATTGGTCAAAACAAATGTGCACATTAGCTCTAATATCTACAATGCAGTATTGTGACTCATAAATAGAAAGGAGATGGGGTTTAAGGGATAAATACTCATCACTAGCAAGCAAAACAGTCACCACCATGTTGACTATAGCTCCTTCAGTGGCCGTAGGTTTTTTGGCTTTCTTTTAGGGACAAACCATCACTCAATGTCCAACCTGGTCACGAAGTCAATACAGTTTGTTCTTGCGTTTCTTTTGGATCTTTGCCTTTGGTTTATTCTTTGCCTATTTTTCCTTAGAATCACTAGGTTGTTTCTTTTTCAACTGTTAGGTTAACCCTATGAGTGTTGTCTATAGGCATAATGAGTTTCTAACTTTGCTCTTTCTCTATTGCTATGTTTACTATTAGATCATCAAAGCTCTTACCCTTCTTATACTTGAGATTTAGGCCGAAACCTCCAAGACTTAGAAAATATCTCAATAATAGACATAACAATAAACTTGTCAAGAAACTCCATCTTGGCTTCCTTCAGACCATGACATAAAAACTGAAACTCGTGAGCTTGTTCAGTTAGAGATTTTCTCTCTACTATTTGATACTTAAGAATTTTGGCCACAAAATACTTCTTAAGACCAATATCTTCAGTATTGTATTTTTGATCCAAGACAACCAACAAATCTTTTGCTATCATAGAAGGAGAAGAACTATATACGTCAAATAAAATATTCGATAATACCGATAAAATACAACAATATTATAGGATGTCCTTCTCCTTCTACTTGATGATTTTATCCAAGCTTCTAGGGTAAGTAATATCGGGTTGGGGACAATCCGGCTAAATATACAAATACAATCCTAATATGGTTAACCAAATTTTCGTACGTTGTTGCTAGTGTTTAAAATTGAGACCGACAAACTTTTTCGGCATGAAGGTCAAGTCGTCCTTAGGTCGAAGGGTAACAGTCATAGATATGTTTACTATGAAAAATACAGATTTCTCTAAGATTGTTGGCAAAAACCATAGTAAATAAATATGCAACAAATATAAACATACCACAACCAACAATAATAGTCACAAATCTAAAGTAAGTCATAAACAAGTCGTATAAAAAATAAAAGCAAAAACAATAATAAGAAGAACTTATCTATGTGAGTCGTCTTTGGAGACTTGCCTAAAAGAAATCAGCACACCATTATAAGTATGTACTGCACTTTTACCTTTTTCTAGATAAAATGCATACATAACTCAAAAAACACATACTTAGCTTCGAGTCGACCTCGAACATGCCTTAGTCTCATATGACTGAAAGAAAAAATGATGGGGAGAAATCACATCATAGGGAATACCACGGGAGAGGGGAGCATATAACAAAGGTGGTAGGAGGGACAATGCTCACGAGTTAGCACAAGTAAGTATGTGATTAGGGAGTACTAATCGGTTATTTATAGATTGCGTGTTGGATCACAGATCATGAATATGATCCAACGACACACCTCTCCGTCCCATAACCATTCTTGCGTAAGCACTCTTCACCGTTACATCAAAAGATTTTTGTGCAAAAAGATTAATAAAAAACAATTCCTAAGTCCATACCCAATGCGAGCATGTGCAATCTAACATGTTCTCTCCAAGCGCTTTGAATTAAGTTTTATGGGCTACCAACTATATAAAAAGAAATGTGAGTTTGTCTCATTCTTCAATATGAGACTAAACTTTGTCTCCTCTTGGTCATCACATGCACAAGTGCCTCACATATGACTTTTTATACTTTAGGACTTTCATATATATCAATGATGCATCAATTGAATATTTGGGATATAAACATGAATTAAATGTTATTAATGCATATGGGTTTAATAAATCCAACTTAATTAACATTAAATCTAACAAAATATACACATTAAATAGTTGCACTTTTGAATGAGGTTATGACCCAAGACAAATATTTGGGTGGCGATTAAGAAACCAAGTTGCTACTCAACATCTGCTGCAGGAAAGAACTGGGTTTTATTTTTGGAAGCATATTAATTAGCCGGTTGGAAATTGGAAGCAGCAGAAGTCTAGTGTGAAGATCTCGCCTTTCTTATTTTCTATTATCACAAATGAATCTGAACAACAGTGTTATCAATCTTTTGATTTCACATCACAAACTAATCCAATAGCAAATCAATCTTTATTTGTTTATATCAATTTTTTTTATTTTATGTTAGATTCCTTTAGAAAAGAAAGTCTGAAAGACTTTCGTTATGCTGGAGAAAAGAAAAAACGAGTGAGCATACAGACCAGTTACTGTTTCTTTTAAAGATATGAATGTGAAGTACAAACGCAGCTTCTCTACCGACGGCCACATTATTTAATATGTCCATTGTACTGGCAGGCTTCCCTTCAATCCTTCATCCTTCCTTCTTGCGAAAGGAACAATATTGCTCCTTTTTCCTGTTTTTTATTACAATACCTGTGCCTCTTATTTCCAGTGCCCTGCCAGTTACCTATATATATATATAATATAAGAGACATTAGTTGCTCTTAACAGTTATATATATATATATATATATATATATATATATATATATAATATAAGAGATATTAGTTGCTCTTACCAGTTTAATCTGATTGAAATAATAAGGTTCATACAGATTCTTAATAATGAGCAGATTTAGAAAAGATAAAGAAGAACAGTAAGGTCGAATCTAACTTAGATCCACCATATAGATCAATTAGTATGGGCTAGAATAACTCAGCTGTTATCTACCTATTGCTCCTTACTTGGGGCAGGAACTTGTCATAAAATAAATTTAATTCCAGTAGAAAATTATTACTTAAATAAATTTTTATCCCTGGAATAATTTACCGCATTGCCCAAGACACTGGAAAACGAAAAAAAAATCTGCAAGCCACCCAATAACTGCCAGAGGAGAATCTCCGATGAAGGGAAAAAATGGCATCTTTTTAGATAATTACCGAAGAAAATCTGAATCAAAATTAAACCAAGTCTTCTCTCACCTGAAGTGAGGTTGGCTGTTAGCTACTTAGTTGTCACTGCATTATATTTTTATTATATAAGGACTTGTCGGTAAAGAGGCATTAGGATATCAAGGGATTCATGGAAACTTTGGTTATGGGGATATAAACGAGGAAGGTAGGGAGATTTTAAAATTTGCTATGTCATTTGATCTCTTTATAGTCAATACAATCTTCAAAAAATGAGATGAACATTTAATTACTTATAAGAGTGGCTTATCACAAACACAAATTGATTACTTTATTTGTAGAAAAAAAGATAGAGCGTGTTGTAAAGATTGTAAGGTAATAACAGGAGAAAGCTTAACCACCCAACATCGACTTTTAGTTATAGATTTACAAATAAAAAAAAGGACAAAGAAGAAAAGAGTGCATCGAGCTATTCGGACTAAATGGTGAAACCTCAAAAGCGAGAAAGAAGATATATTTAAACAGACAGTCCTTCAAGGAGATGTTTGGAATTATGTTGGCACACCCTGTGATATGTGGAACAATATGGCTATACATATTAGGAAAGTGGCGAAAGATGTGTTAGGGGTATCTAAGGGAGGTGTACCGGCACAAAAAGAAGCTTGGTGGTGGAGTGAAGTAGTACAAAATAAAATCAAGGCAAAGAGGGCATGTTACAAATTATATTATGCTAAGAAAACTAGTGAAACTTTAGAAGCTTATAAGAAAGCAAAGAAGGAAGCAAAAAAGGCCGTTAGTGAAGCAAAAACTAAGATTTGGGAGGACTTATATAAAAAACTCAACTCAAAAGAGGGTGAAAGAGATATTTTTAGGATAGCTAGGGCTAGAGATAAGAAAACTAAAGATCTTAATTATGTTAGATGCATAAAAGATGAGGATGAAAAAATTCTAATGGCAAATGATGATATAAGAAATAGATGAAAAAACTATTTTTATAATCTTTTTAATGAAAATAAAGATGTTAGTATTAGTTTAGGAGATTTAGCCAAGTCAAAAAAGTATATAAACCACAATTTCTACCGACGTATTCAAAAGAATGAAGTTAAAGATGCTCTTAAACATATGAAGAGTGGTAAATCAGTAGGACCAGATAATATTCCTATAGAAGTTTGGAAAATACTAAGAGAAATAGGAATCACTTGGCTCACAAGACTATTTAATGAAATATGGAAAAACCAAAAGATACCCGAGGAATGGAGAGCAAGTACACTTATACCCATATATAAGAACAAGGGAGACATTCAAAATTGTGCGAATTATCGAGGTATCAAGTTAATGAGTCATACTATGAAATTATGGGAAAGAATTATCGAACATAGGTTAAGACAAGTATCAAGTACAACAGAGAACCAATTTGGATTTATGCCAGGTAGATCTACTATTGAAGCGATTCACCTTTTGAGACGTCTTATGGAACATTTTAGAGCAAAAAAGAAAGACCTTCACATGATATTTATTGATCTAGAAAAAGCTTATGATAGGATACCAAGGGAGGTTCTTTGGAGAACTTTGGAAAAAAGAGGCATCCCATTGACATATATTAACCTTATAAGAGACATGTATGATGGTGCAAAAACATGTGTGAGGACTCATAAAGGAACGACAGACTTCTTTGAAGTTAATATTGGGTTACATCAAGGATCAACTTTAAGTCCATACTTATTTATAATGGTGATGGATGAGTTAACAAAACATATTCAAGATGAAGTACCTTGGTGTATGTTATTTGCAGATGACATTGTATTAGTGGAGGAGTCTAAGGAAAAAGTTAATAGAAAATTGGAACTATGGAGAGAAACATTAGAAAGCAAAGGCCTCCGACTTAGTAGAACAAAGACAGAATATATGGAATGTAAGTTTGACCATTTGGCTACTTCAGAGGACATAGAAATTAAAATTGACACACATTGCATTCCCCAAAAGGAAAGTTTTAAATAACTAGGGTCAATTTTTCAAAGTGATGGAAGAATTGATGGAGATGTTACACATAGAATTAATACTGGTTGGTTAAAATGGAAAGGAGCATCAGGTATTCTTTGTGATAAGAAGATACCATTAAAATTAAAAGGTAAATATTATAGAGCAGCAATTAGGCCTGCCATGTTTTATGGTTCTGAGTGTTGGGTAGTTAATCATCAACATGTACAAAAGATGTCTGTGACAGAAATGAAGATGTTGAGATGGATGAGTGGTCATACAAGAAAAGACCGTATACATAATGAGGTTATTAGAAACAAATTAGGAGTGGCACCAATAGAGGATAAAATGAGAGAACATCGTTTAAGATGGTTTGGACATATAGAAAGAAGATCAAAAGAAGAACCTATAAGAAGGTTACAAAAACTAAATTTGGAAAGTATTAAAAGAGGTAGAGGACGACCACAAAAGTGTTGGAAAGAAACAATAAAGAATGATCTAGCTTATTGGGAGTTAACTGCTAACATGGCACACGATAGGGATCTGTGGAAACAAAGAATCCATGTAGCCGACCCCGTCTAGTATGGGAAAAGGCTTAGTTGTTGTTGTTGTTTGTATATGAGGACTTAACTCCAAAATTGCATGGTTGTGTTTTATCACTTCCCTCAACATTTGTAGTTCTTAACTTTAAATTCTTCACCTTTTATCATAATTTCTCATTTTAACACCAATCCGCAGCCTCTATAAATATCATTGTATATTAAGCATGGCTCATTCATGTTATCTTCTATGGGTGTTTCATATGTGAATAGCATTATGAAATCCTTGCTCTAAAAGGTATAGGGTTTTAATTTCTTGCAACTTCCTGTTTGGTGAATAAACCTTGTTTTTCAAAACTCTCCTCTTTCCAAATTATAACATCCTAATTACCTTTTGACATCAATGTTCTTAAATATATGAAGAATATCGGATTCTCGTTATAAATATCAATATGCAAGAGTACTTAGGGTGAAAAGAGTATTCTCCAATCTAGATCCTCCTCTTGGATGCAGATATTCTTCAAGTGCAGTGATCTTCAAGGTTGATGACATTTTTTTGCTGAAGATATGCATTAGACAAGAACAAAAATCTCACCAATCATGGAGATCACTGCAGTTGAAGTGTAAATTGAAGATGTGCATCCAAGAGGAGGATCTAGAAGCAAATTGCAAATTCATTTTTTTCATTTTAAGAAGTCTTGCAAATTGATAATTACAGTAAGAATCTAGGATTCTGCATTCGAGAATGTTGATGTCAATTGAAAAGAGGAAAGTTTTGGAAAAGCAAGGCCTACTCACCAAACAACAAGTTCCAAGAAATTAGGACACGATACCCTTTGGAACAAAGGTTTCATAATGCTACTCTCTCTTACACACACACATATATAAAGAGAGAGGGAGAGAGAGAGAGAGAGAGTTATTGGATCTACCCACCATGAGTGAATAGCATTAGTGGTGGGTAGGTCGAGCTTTTCTCTATGTATATAGGAAAGCTGGACCTACCTATCATTGACCTTGTTTACTCATGTATATATATTATAACTGCTATACTTAGTGTTAACATATTTAAACAAATCTTAATAATCTAATTTAGGTTGATGTATGATTGAAATTTGACTTTTAAAAGAAAAATATAACTTTTAAATAAAGTACAATACATACACCTTTTACTTCTTAAAATTTACCAAAAGTTACAGATTGTTTGGATATGCTAGCATACTTATACCAAGTTCTACAGACGGATCAAAAGAAAAAAATTAACTGTACAATGCAATATATATAATATATATGTATTGCATTGTACATATAATGTTTTTTTCTTTTGATCTATGTGGTAGTTAAAATTCTCATTTTGTCAAACCTCATTCTGAAGTTTATAATTAATCAAATCTATTTTTTTAGGAAAATTTATAAGATTGTTTTTGTGGATATGCTAGCCCAAGTGCTAACATATACCAAGCTCTCTCTTGCTCTCTCTATATATGTGTGTGCTCGTGCACATGTGCCCTGGTGTATGTATTGCATTGTACCATTAATTTATTTCTTTTAAACTGTGTGCTGGCTAAAATTCTCATTTTATCAAAATTATAAATATAATAATATAATCCCGAGTCTCAAGTTTATAATTAGTCGATTCCCTTTTTTTAGGACAACTTGTAAGATCGTTTTTTTATAGTCCAATTGCTGTATGTGTCGATGAATTTATAAGCTTTCAAAAGACCACTGCTGAAAAAGATGAAATTGTTTGAACATCGGAACGGATGATGTAGTCTTGCTGTGAGAAAAACAAGAAGAATACATGTTCGTACGGAATTCTTCTCAAAGATTTACACAATGCAAACTCTCTTTATATATATATATACATATACATATATATGTATATATATACATATATATGTATATATATATATATATTGGACTGCCGTTGCATGCCTGACGACAAACTCTCTTTACATATATATATATATATACATATATATGTATATATATATATTGGACTGCCGTTGCATGCCTAACGATACAGACTTTGAGAAGGTAAAAGTTTCTCTTTTCATGAAGCACTGAAGTCCAAGAGGGGTAAAGTCGAGCCTAGTTGCTCTCAAGGACCTGGGCGGCTGGATCATTGTCTCCCCAAGATGTTGACTAAGCTAACCCTAGGCTTTGACAACAAGTGTCAATGTCATAAACCTATCATGAAACCGAGCTTCAATGCAACCTAACCTGACTAGATCCAAATTGCTAGACTCGGAAGAATTGCTACTCATTCTAGAGAGAGAGACTAATGAGTTATTGGAATTCACCCTTGCGTGAAATCCACGGACCTGCTGAAGCCCGTACACTTTCTCTCTCTTCACACGTAAGAGTGGCAGAGTCGGGGGAATCCTCACTCAGATCTTGACTGGACCATAATATGCCGTTCAACTTGTAGGAATTTGTGGGTGGGACTCTCTTTCTCTCTCCAACTTTTTATTGCATCATCGAGTTAATAAAAGAGAAAATGCCCAGAAGAAATATGACCCGTAAATTTCTGAAAGGCTGGCAATGTCAGTAATCCTAATACATTAATGAAACTTCGAGCTTTCATTTCAATTTTCTACAACGGAAAGTGGCGGTGGTTAATCATTCAATGGCTCGCTTTCTAATGCGGGCGTGATTATTCATGCAAACCTCTCTCTTTCTAGATTTTAACGCAACCTTAGAAAAATAAGAGAGATCTACGTTCACGTCTGGTGACATTTTTGAAGAACTCATCCCACGGAAACACCTAAGTCGCTTTCTAATCGTTCTCTGTGTGTGCAAGAAGGGAGTAAGACTGAGTCGGTTTCTGGTTTTTAATGTTTGAACGGAGGGGAAAGAATGGCTGATGTTGGCAGTCGCTAAGAAACGTTCATAAATAGCACTCTCAATCGAAGCCAAAATCGACTCTTTTCTAGCAACGCTTCAATAACAGTGAGCACCAAAAGCAGAAAGGCAAAAGGGTTTCACTCACCCTCGCTTTTCTTCTCACCACCTTGTCTCATAGGAATCTTTTGCCTTGTTTGGCTCTCTCTCTCGTGTGTGATATGATTTCAAATCCGTGCATATCCTTTCCTGTTTTCCTCTTGAGAAGTCAATATCCGTATTTAGGGTCTTCTTTTATATACTCGCCTTTAAATGTCCTTTCTCTCTAGTTTTCTCAATGCCTGTGGCTTTCACCAAGTTGGTGTATATGCTTTTAAATATTTGTTCTAGTGGGCTGCTTGTGGTAGCTTTTTCCACTTAAATCTAATTCTATATTTATATGGTTTCTCTGTGCCGGAATGGTATTGACCTTCCTCAGAGTTTAGCTATTTGGTATATATATAATGCTTTATGTTTTTGGAACGTTGGATGCATTTCTTGGTCATGTAAGCTTCTAATGTCACCCATGATACTTTAAATTTGTAGGCTATGATCCAAACATGGAGCATCTTTTTCAGATGCTAGGGATTTTTGAACGGTTCATTTGATTTTGATGTGATTCTCTTGAGTTTATGAGTTGTTAGTCTTGAATCCTACTGAAAGTGAATTCGGTTCGCTAAGTGATAGAAATCTGAAAAACATCCCTAAATTTTTTGGGGTTTTCTAAATAACGATGGATTCAAGTGAAAAAGATGAGGCTGTTCTGGATAAGAGGAATGGTGATCAATCAAGCTATCATGCACCGACTATACCACCTGAGTGGAGATTTTCCGGCGATCTTCCCAATCCATCTTTCAACTTAGTGCCTACAGATGTTTGCAGAGGAGTTCCACTTGAATCTTCTTCCTCGCCTTCAGTTTCTGTGGTAGATTCCTTTTGCCCAGGCATTTGGGATTCACATAACCCTATCAGCCAACATCTGGGATTCAAGCAGGCCGATTCTCACAGCAATGACAAGTCTAATATTTCTGGTG
The DNA here is from genome assembly GCA_036023115.1 of Brasenia schreberi. Classification (NCBI taxonomy): domain Eukaryota; kingdom Viridiplantae; phylum Streptophyta; class Magnoliopsida; order Nymphaeales; family Cabombaceae; genus Brasenia; species Brasenia schreberi. The sequence goes on from JAYKKT010000061.1 coordinate 14,779,081, forward strand.
TGCGGGAGATGATATCTGCCTCTCGAGTGGGATGGAACGGATCTGCTTCTTTGTCAAAATCTGGTAATCCATTTCAGGGCATTCTTCCTCAGAGTTTGGTTCAATTTCCTGCCGATTCAGGCTTTATTGAGCGGGCAGCAAGATTTTCTTGTTTCAGTGGCATGATGAATCATTTTCCTCTCTCTGAATCCATGCCTTCTTTCTCAAAAGTAGGTGGAATGACACCAATACGTCAAAATAATGATATGGGTATCTCTGAAGCTTGTAAAAATGGTTTAGTTGCACCAGATGAAGGGGATCCCACCAAGAAAGTTGATCAGAAAATGGCCAACTTGTTGAAGTCCACAGGAAGCACTGAGGAAGGAAAACAGAGGATTGGGTCTTCAAGCATTGAGTCTGATGGAGCAGAAATCAGTGGTTATGGGAAGGAGGAACCATCACATTTGGATAGTGCTGTAAAGCCCTCACCAAAAGGGCATAGCTTAAAAAAGAGGAAGAGGACTCCTCAGGTATTGCTTCTATTGTAGCCAAGTTTATCAAACTTCTGTTGTATCTGTTCTCTTGATCTTTCAGTGATTGTTTGCTAGTAAAAATGGCTAATCCAAATTAATGGTAAGGAACTGAACAGAACCAAGCTAATAGTTCTTCACAATTGTCAATGGATACCGGGGATGAGAATCGTGAAAATAAACCGAAGGTTGAGCCCAACCAGATTATAGTTGCAGGCAAACCTAATGGGAAACAGCCTAAAGATAATTCCCAGGGTCCCGATACACAGAAGGAAGATTACATTCATGTCCGAGCTCGGCGAGGCCAGGCCACCAATAGCCACAGTCTTGCAGAAAGAGTGAGCTTTCCATATAAATACTTTATTGGCAAAGCCATCTTCAAAGTTTCTGAAATCGTGTCTGTAATTTTTGGTGCTGTCTGGTTTCAGGTGCGAAGGGAAAAGATTAGTGAGAGGATGAAGTTTCTTCAAGACCTCGTCCCTGGGTGCAGCAAGGTAGCCTCATAGAATTATGCCTATTAAATCTTATCAATTATATATTTGATGCAATAGCCAAATCTATTGTTCAACTCATGGAGGAAAGTTAGCGTTATATCAGCGATGGATCTTCTCGTTTCAGGTTACAGGAAAGGCTGTTATGCTTGATGAAATCATAAACTATGTGCAGTCGTTGCAACGGCAAGTTGAGGTGTGCCACAAATAATTTAGTACATAAGGTTCTTTGCTTCTGCACAGAAAGAAGTGTAATAATGTTTTGTTTACTTGTTTTTTTTCTCTCTCATAGTTTCTCTCCATGAAGCTTGCGACCGTTAACCCACAGTTAGATTTCAGCATGGACAGCCTCCTATTAAAAGATGTAAGGCTTTTGTGGGTTTCTTCCCCAGGTTTCACTAAACCATTTTGAGAACTTTGCATGAATTAAATGCTCCTGATTTTTCTATCTCAAGAATGACGATCAGCTGGGTTTTTGGTCACAGACTTTTCATTCAAGGGGCGTCCTTTCATCAGCTGTAGGATATGTGCCTGATATGAACATGATTCAATCTCATTTAAAGCCAAACCAGCAGGGATTAGTTCAGACTGGGATCCCAGGTATTCCTACCCCATCAGATTCATTGAGGAGAGCCTTCAATTCTTATCTGACTTCCACTGGTGGCTATAAAGAATCATCTCAGGTGAATAATGACCTGTAATTTTTCCTTCTAAGTCGATAAAGAACCAGAAGAGCAGTTTCTGTTAAAGATTTTTTAGTTGTTTTCAAACTGCAGATTCCTAATGTATGGGAAGATGAGCTCAATAATGTTGTTCAGATGAGCTTTGGGACTGGCATGCCTTTCAACAACATTCAGGAACAAAGTGGTAACTAGTCAACCTGCCTAGGTTCTTTTGAATGTAGCCTAATTATGATATTGGAAAGTAAAGAGGCGAACGGAAACTGTCTTTAACCTTTCTATGCAAAACCGTCTTGTGTTTGTAGGTCAGTTGCCTCCCGGACATATGAAAACAGAGCTTTGAGGCATGTGATCTGTATTTACCAGCTATGTTATTCAATAGAACGCAGGCGATCTCTGCTGAAATGGTTGCAAATTAAGGATATGATTCTGTCTTCAGAAAGCAATATTCTTCCTGAAGATCCATGCTATTCGCAAGCTTTTAGTTGTTGGGGTGTTCTTGAGTTTCCTGAAGATTGTCGTATATCTGGTCTCAATCATCAGCGATGTTGATTTCTTGATCAAGCTCCTGAATTACCCCACTCAAGCTTAAAGTGGGACAGTATTATTCTCTCAAAGGAATAAAGTGGGCACAACTAATATTTAGGAAACTTCATAAGCTTGGAGTTGCACTGAATGTAATTCTCTAGTCTATCAGCATGAAGAAACTCCAGGTTTTCTGAAATGATGAATCATCAAGGATTTTCCTTTCTCACACTGGAATTGTGTATTTTGATTCAAGGTGGTAAAAGCAGAAGAGAAGTTGTGAGTTCCATTACATCCTATGTGATATTCAAACTTGGTATCTCTGCCAGTTTGCATCCTATGTGATCAAAACATAGTCAAGTCCTGGTTCTCTGTTTTTATCACTGAAAAGGTTGTACATTGTGGGTCTTGAACTCGCGGATGCATTTCTGTGTGAAGAATATGGGGAGAATTTTTGCTGATGGTTCGTGCATGCATCTATTTATTACATGTATCAATTGTTTTCTTGGTGTGACCGGAGGGCATCACTCATGCATCTATTTATTACATGGATCAATTGAAGCTATTAGGTTATCATATGAATTGTCTTATTTTCTTACAGTTCCTCCTATCGACATGATCCTATAAAAAAGAAAAGGTCATCATAGATATTATAGAAGTTAGGGATGTCTGAAGCATCGATAATAATGCTCATAGTAATCGCTAGAAGTATCCACTGCGCTCCAGTAAATTATAACAGAACAGTCTTGTTCCTGAACGAACAATTTTTTTCTTAGTACCCTTTCTTTAGTCTGCCATTGTCCGGAGAGTACCCTGGACTTGATCTTTGATCTTTATTTATTCTTCGCTGCCCCACCATTGCTGTCATCTTGTTTCCTTTAGCGCAAAGAGATTTCCTCAGCCACGCACCAGATGAAGCTCCCTTGCTTAATTGTAATTCTTGGGAGGTACACAGCATCTACTGCAAATAAGTTTGCTAGAATAATTTGCAGCATAAAAAGATTGGCATCATCATATTGGTTCAGTTTCAGACATTGTACAGTTCAATCTAGTATGAATATCGTGTTTGTATTTCGAAATGAATTTCTTGAATGCTGTGCTAATCAAATTAACTAGTAGATTTAATAAACAGAAATCAGCAAGCAGTTGCCTACATATATGTTCTTTCTGCCATCTTTTAGTATCAGCTAATTTCTTGTCCACAGCTGACATGTGATCCAGCCGGGGAATGTAACTGTGTTGTTGGTACTACGCAGTTTGCTGGCACGCAGGTGGTGCTTTTAACTGCTGTATTGAACATTTAGGTGCCATGAAACTAAAACGAGAATTCCTGTCATAGTATGGCGATTGAATCGAAGAGATCTTAATGAACATATATATTGGCACCAATAACTAAAACTTCTGAGGTACACTTTCCTTGTCATTTTGTTTGATACCTATCATGAATTATTTGAATTGACAGAAGAGCTCTGGTAATGCAGCAGGGTTCTGGCAAAGGAGAAATATGCTGCTCTCGTAATAATATCTTTTTTGAAAATTAAAAGCAACTTGTTCATGACTTCCATACCTATGTCACAAGGTTGGGTGCTGGACATGTGTGTGTGTGTCTGTGCGCGCGTGCGCAATATGGAAGCTTCTAAAATTAGAGGTGCATTAGACGCAATATGCATGCATATATTATATATTTTGAATATTTGACAATATCTCATGAAAATAGAAAAAGACCAATTTCAAAAGATTTCGTTCACTGATACTGTGTAGATCAGTCAATGTTCTATCGGATGTCCTTCGCCATGTCACTAGACTATCTTTAAGTAAGATTTTAAGTTGAAAATTATTTAAAATAATTAGCATCAGGGAGAAATACAGGTGTCCAATGCCAAAGTGCTCGACGTGGATTGCTCTTATTTGAAGTGTCCTTGCATGTAGTTAAATATTATTAGCAAAGTTATCGACGAGAAACCATTGTAAAGCTTACGTTGAGCAAGGCAAAGGATATATTGTTTCTTTTGGTATACACTTGGCTCAATGCTGATCAATGAACACCAAATACAGGCTCCTTATACTTCGTCTTTATTGACGCCATGACCCAGTTAACTTTGATCTTCATGGGTGGAGAACTTTAAGCCTTTTACAGTTTGAGGGGAAAGGAGAAGGCCGAACCTTTTCCACGAATGCGTTTAGTGCGTACCTTTCCTTCTTTTTGGTGGGGGCAGTTCTCTCTTTCTGGATGTAGTCCCATAAAGGATGTTGCCACTTTAAAATATTGACAGCCATGTACAACCCTCAAAAGCTTTGAGCATGAGACGTGGAACTGAACTGTTCACGTAATCAATCTGCATCCAAAAGTTTCAATTATGTTTAACTTATTAAGAATACTGAAAGCAGGCCTCCTCACTCACTAAGTGGGGTCAGCTACATGGAGTCTTCGTCACCTAGACATGACCCGTTCCGAGTAAACCAGAACCGGATTTCTTAACCACCAGTTACTATTTTTCCCGGAATCAGGAAGGAACTAGAATTAAACTAGGACAGGGATGGTTTTGGTTGAGAACTGCCGATTCCAGTTTGAGTTCTAAACAGTCTGAATTTGAAAAAAGTCATTATAAATTTTGAAAGGATAAAGTAAAAGAAATTATGAAAGCAGCGGTTTAAAACTGTAGGTCCCGGTTCCAGTTCCATAAAAGGTGGAAGCGGAACTGAACCTGGTAGTCCCTTGTTAGGGTCGGATATAACCGGTTCTGGTTTTTTAGTCAGTTATTGAACCAGTTCTAGTACTCTTGGAACCATTGGCTGGTCCTAGACCAGCCATGTCTATTGTGGTTATTGAGCTCAACGTTAAGCAATCCATTAATCTTATTTAGTTATATATGGTTAAGTTCTTACATTTAGGCAGTGTATTTGAATGGAATTGTATCACCATTTAGGAGTAGATTACAGACATGAACTTCTATTATATTAAGTAGCTTAAAAAATAAAAAGGAAGAGAAAATGGTGCCAGAGAGAAAGCTGAATTACTGAGAGGACTTCACTGATAAGCCTAGAATGGCCTAACCAGACTAAAGTCAGAAGCAAATATTTATTTGGACGGATCATTAGGATCCAGCCCGATATGATTCCTCCCAACAAGTGGCCGTAAGGTAAAAGACGAGAAGAATAATGACCGTCGAAACAGGAAATGTAGGAATCAAACACGGTAGTTCTTGAAAACAAGTTATTTGAAATATTAAATAGGGTTTATCCTGTTACAGACGCGCTGAGTATTCGTTTATTTATTTCCCAAGTTTCAAAAATGCATGATTCGCTTCGCAATGTACCTTTCTCCATTGGTAGATTAGATTGCTTATGTAGCCGAGGCTTTATGACTGGCACCTTTCTTTCTTAATTAGAAAAAACATAGGGCCATCACAAGAGGTCTCACCTTCCACAATTTACTACATAAAAACCAATCATGGAATTACATCTCTCTCTCTCTCTCTCTCTCTCTCTCTCTCTCTCTCTCTCTCTCTTACATACACACTCCCCACATCATTTACATTGCGTGGTTGATACAGTCCAACGTAAAACAATGGAAACGTGGAATTCAATTAAGATAGACATATTTTAAGCTACTTTTTATCGAAAAATATATCTTTTTATTAAAATCCATGAATGAGTTACATTATCTTTTTTTTTTTCTGATCATAAGGTTGGGACTACATAAATAAAACTATAGTTTCGGCTTCGGCCCACCCCGAGACATAGGTAGTCGGTAGGCCTTGTAGTAATGCTAGAAAGTGCGGTCATACAACTCTGCTTTTTACCATCACATGGCAGCCCACGTTTTATTGAAACGAGAACTAAAACTATTCCAGTTCTTAGTCTCCGGTCTCGTAATAAAACACCCTCTAGTTTGAGCTCAGTCTACTATGGGTGAAGATCTCCTACTGCTGGTTTTCTTCATTCACAAGACTCGAGACCTTGCTTAAGGGGAACAAGTGCTGAACCACTTGAACAAACTAAGTATTGGTAAGTCGCATTATCTTTTAGTTACAACACCAATATACTGGACCCTCACATATGATTTCTTGGCGCGGTAGATTTGGAACACAAGTGGTCCATCTAAATCATGTTCCAATCACACATGATTTAGAAGGATGATATTGGAGGCCAAATTCTAAAAGGTGTATGAACCGATGTCACTATTCTAATCTCACACATCTTGTCCAGCAAGATCCATTATTCCCCTTAACTTGGAGAAATTTGATCGAGTTTTCCTCCCTTTTGCACATTTAGATGTATTTACTTTCGAAAGAAAGCTGAACTCGTTTCCAGATTTGCTTTCCTGTGCTAATTTATCTGTCATGAGAAATTAGGCAAACTTAACGATGATGGCAATCAACTAAGAAGTTGTTCTAAGTACTCTGCCCTACACTTTCTTTTTAATTTTTCTCCTTGCCTATGATGGAAAAAGTTGGTAATTGCCATTGATAAAGCTTCGGGTCGGCGAAAGAGGAGTATGGAGAGTTGCTAGTGCTTTGCTTGTTGTCCAACGAGCAAACGTAGAGCACCACCACCTTTGGTTGTTGCAGAACTATACAAGTAGGTGCTTTGCTTCGCCGTGTTCTACGAGACATGCCTCGGCTGCAACCATACACGAACCTAGTTCAAGTCTTACCTCAGCTCGTCGTGACGAGAAATCCATAACCATTTTACCAGGTAAGCAGTTGGAATCAATAGGAAGACACCACTTGACTAGGTTTCATACTTATGACATGAGTAAATTATGATATATCAACAAATCCAATAAAGAATATGAAGTTAATAATCGAACAACCAAAACATGACCACATATTTTTCTATCACAAAACTATGCAATGCTCAGAATCAGAAACCCAATAAATCTTTTGCCTGCCTGGAAAGAGCAGGTTAGTTTCCCATGTGAGAAAGTGTTCCCAAAAATTGCCCTACTCCATCATAAATACTTTTCAAAGGGGCCTTTATTGCATTGCAGATCGGCGCATAATAGTTTGAATTGAGGTCCATCTTATGCGGTGCCAAGGGCTCTAAGAAAGCCAAGTTTCTGTCATTTGATCATATATTTAGTTTTATTGGAATTCATGGAAAGCTGACTATGACAAACACATTAACTCCATATTACTTGATCAATACCTTCTCACCTTATCTTAACCATTCAAAAAGAATTGATAGTGCCTTCGGAAATTTGACTCAATGTATGTTTGGCGAACTCGGAGATCTGTCTCAGGAGTCGAACGAGTCATTGGGGCAGTGATTTTGCCTTAATTCACTACAAATCACCTAATGAGGCCTAGTTGAACCTGGATCTTAGAGTTTGGACCATCTTTATCATTGTGATTGCATGCGTTTTAGAGGGTGAACATCTTGATTCTAGTTGTTGTTTCTAATTTCAAATTGTATAGACACGTTGATATTCATACCTATTAGAGCAAAACCCATCCCTAGATTCAGTATTTCGATGATTTATTTGAGAAAAAACTGAAAATGTGTTATGCCTTGGGAAAAGAAATCCTATCATCATCTACACTGGCTAAGCCACCATGTAGACCTTGATGGACCTCAGCGACGGATCCACATTGAGGTGAGGTGGGACGACCGACCCATCAAAAATTTGAAAAAACTTTAACTAGGTACCTGAAATTTTCACAAATTATGAGTGGTGCCCACCCAAATGTGCAAACTGCCCCACCCAAGTTTAAGAAAAATAAAAGTGGCCGCTCGTAAATAAAACAGCCTTAACCACCTACATATAAATTATATTAGTTACTTTGGATCAAATATTCAATAATTAAAATTCAAAGCTGGAGATAACTGCTTCTGAAAAAAACATATAATCTTTGAACACGATTTTTTTAATTAAAAAGATTAATTTAAAGTCAGGAGTTAAGTCAAAATTTGAATATCTATACGATCTTCTTGTAGAATAGAAATATCTGAACATTTTAATCAAATTTTAATGACCCATTTAGTTCAATAAAAATGATCTTTTATCATATACGGAGAAACACCATAATCTGGATTGAACAAGCTTATGCAAGCTAAGAAGAACCAAGCGTGAGCAAGCTCATAAATTACTGAAGTGATCCGGGTCAAACAACGAGCAGTACTTATCTGACGTTGACTCCTGAGTTCGGCAACTACGTTTGAAAGCGAACAAACCCAATAAACAGAAGTGACGTCTCGAGGAATTGGCAGAGCCATCAATTCTTAATCTACGTCTGCATCGCGACTTCAAAACTGACAGCCATCACTATCGTCAATGGCTCCATTGAATGAGTTCAAACTGCAGTAAAGTAAAATTTCCATGTGTCTTTGTCCAAGTCTAAGCAATGTTTTCTTCTTCCTCCTCCCTCATACTGCCTTTCCTCTTGTTCTAAAGTTTTCTAATCCTGCAAAAGCAGGATGCCGTTGGAAAGAAAAGGGGTAGTGGTTTTGAGCCATTTTTACATGGTATTCAAAGAACATGATCATGCAATGGTTAGGGGTGCTCATGGTCTGGTTTGGTTCATTTCTAGCCTCCGCCTCAAACTAACCAATATAACGGATAATCAATTTTTGAGTATCAAACTGAACTATTATAATACATAGAACAAGGCAAACCAAACCATGATTTCTGCTTTTGTTCGGTTCTCAATCGCAGTTCTATTTCTATACATTTCAATCTTTGGGTTAAGTAGGGTTTTTTCATGTGAGCCCAGCATTCAGTGAGCTTTTAAGAAAATAAAAAGGAAAGAAACAAAACGGGTTAGTGCTTGGGAAAGTATGTTAATAGATTGATGGGTTTAAAAGTTAGGTCTTTCTGGACTGTCCATTTGAGGACTTTCATACAGACATGGCGGTTCGTAATCGGAACCCAACAGGGTAAAGAACCAGCTGAACTCGGAACAGGAATTGAAGATCACCCGGTTCAGTTACAGTTTCACCTCTTATAAAATAAGAACTGAAAGTTCTGTTTTTTTTAAAAAAATTCTCATATTTTTCATTTTTAATAAAAATACTGTGTTTGGATTCAAACAGAAACCCGGAACCAACCTTGAATTAGTTTGATTATGGTTCTAGATTTCATGCTAACTAGAACCAGACATGTCTACTTCCGTACATAAGCTTGCATTTATTAGGTTGTCCGGGTGCACATACACACATATTATATATTTTGTGTGTGAGAGAGATTAGTATTTCCACACACTCATCTATGCTTAAATTTACTTAAATTTTTTTATCATTCAAACGGCTTGAAAAACAATAGAGATTTGAATTTAAAAAGCAAAAGTACTATTGTATTTTTTCAAACTTCATATTCAATATATCATATGCATTAAATATTTAAATTTTTTTAATTCTACTATTGATTATATCGATCAAATGATAAAAATATTTAAGTGGATTTAGGTATAGACGAGTGTGTGTATGGAGTATGGTTTCTCTCTTTATATATATATATGTGTGTGGGTGGGTGGGTGAAAATTGGATCTGGCTCACCTCTAATATACTCATTCATGTTCTTGTCATGAGTACAATTTTAAAAAATTTAAAGGTTTTAAAAAAAAATAAAGAACAATATTATTACATTCCTATACTAAAAAAACAATTATCAAGAATCTAATCTCTCTCTCTCTCTCTCTTTATATATATATATATATATATATTGTCTCGATTCTAATGGTTTGCTTCTAAAATTTAATTTGAGAACTAAGCCACTAGCTTTTTCTTTTTCGAATCAACCAAAATCAAACCACAGAACCACAAAAGGAATAGAATTTTTCTTTACACATCCGTATGCATTCAAGACTATTTCTTTACATGAAGTAACGCACAAGGGGACGCGTCCATGTGCCATTGGTGCGTTCAATATGCTTGACATAAGAAATACTGCCATAATTCAGTATCCTATGTGGCTCTGCTGTATCACGAATGGTTGAATCAAAATTGATATCATGAAGTGATATGATGACCTCATGATATCAGTAGCTATATCTCTAAAAGAACCGAGACATATCGTGTGTAATACACTCCACTAGGATGGCCCTCCTAAAGCGAAAAGGAAAAGATCCACAAGATGGGATTCCATGCCTTTTTTCCATACTAGACGGGGTCGGCTACATGGACTCTTTGTTTCCACATATCCCTATTGTGTGCCATGTCAAGAGTTAATTCACAATAAGCTAGATCATTTTTTATTGTTTCTTTTCAATACTTTTGTAGTCGTACTCTACCTCTTTTAATACTTTCCAAATTTAGTTTTTCATACCTTCTTATAGGTTCTTCTTTTGATCTTCTTTCTATATGTCCAAACCATCTTAAATGATATTCTCTCATTTTATATTCTATTGGTGTCACTCCTAATTTGTTTCTAATAACCTCATTATGTATACAGTCTTTTCTTGTATGACTACTCATCCATCTCAACATCTTCATTTCTGTCACAGATATCTTTTGTACATGTTGATGATTAACTGCCCAACACTCAGAACTATAAAACATGGGAGGCCTAATTGTTGCTCTATAATATTTACCTTTTAACTTTAATGGTATCTTCTTATTACAAAGAATACCTGATGCTCATCTCTATTTTAACCAACCAGCATTAATTCTATGCGTAACATCTCCATAAATTCTTCCATCACTTTGAAAAATTGACCCTAGGTATTTAAAACTTTCCTTTTGAGGGATGCATTGTGTGCCAATTTTAATTTCTATATCCTCTAAAATAACTAAATGATCAAACTTACATTCCATATATTCTGTCTTTGTTCTACTAAGTCGGAGCCCTTTGCTTTATGATGTTTCTCTCCATAGTTCCAATTTTCTATTAACTTTTTTCTTAGACTCCTCCACTAACACAATGTCATCTGCAAATAACATACACCAAGGTACTTCATCTTGAATATGTTTTGTTAACTCATCAATCACCGTTATAAATAAGTATGGACTTAAAGTTAATCCTTGATGTAACCCAATATTAACTTCAAAGAAGTCTGTCATTCCTTCATGAGTCCTCACACATGTTTTTGCACTATCCTACATGTCTCTTATAAGAATAATGTATGTCAATGGGATACCTCTTTTTTCTAAAGTTCTTTAAAGAACCTCCCTCGGTACCCTATCATAAGCTTTTTCTAGATCAATAAATATCATTTGAAGGTCCTTTTTTACTCTAAAATGTTTCATAAGACATCTCAAAAGGTGAATCGCTCAATAGTAGATCTGCTTGACATGAATCCAAATTGGTTCTCTATTGTACTTGATACTTCTCTTAACCTACATTCGCTAATTCTTTCTCACAATTTCATAGTATGGCTCATTAATTTGATACCTCGATAATTCGTACAATTCTGAATGTCTCTCTTGTTCTTATATATGGGTATAAGTGTACTCGCTCTCCATTCCTCAGGCATCTTTTGGTTTCTCCATATTTCATTAAATAGTCTTGTGAGCCAAGTGATTCCTATTTCTCCTAGTATTTTTCAAACTTCTATAAGAATATTGTTTGGTCCTACCGATTGCCCACCCTTCATATGTTTAAGAGCCTCTTTGACTTCATTCTTTTGAATACGTCGATAGAAATTGTGGTTTATATACTTTTCTGATTTGGCTAACTCTCCTAAGCTAATACTAACACCTTTATTTTTATTAAAAAGCTTATAAAAATAGTTTTTTCATCTATTTCTTATATCATCATTTGCCACTAGAATTTTTTTATCCTCATCCTTGATACATCTAATATAATTAAGATATTTAGTTTTCTTATCTCTAGCCCTAGCTATCCTAAAAATATCTCTTTCACCCCCTTTTGAGTTGAGCTTTTTATATAAATCCTCCCAAATTTTAGCTTTTGCCTCACTCATGCCTTTTTCGCTTCCTTCTTTGCTTTCTTATAAGCCTCTAAAGTTTTACTATGTGCCACACACCACTGTCCATCGTAATAAAAAAAGCCAAGCAAGTAGTTATCCGTGGAGAGCTTAGAGTCCTGCCCCCGGCTAGAGCCTTAATAGAAATTCGTGGTATTCTGAGGCATCCAATTAGAGCCAAGATAGGAACGAGTCTTAGGAAAGGTATAAGTGAGGTGACTACGTCCGAAATAATCTATCAACCCCCACACTTAGCCAAACATACTAGAAAGGAAGTAGTCGTTTTGCTCGGCCCTTCAAAAGCATGCATCCCTAATGCATCTCATAGTATGGACAAAGGTAAAGATGGTGTTAACCCCATACGATATGGAATTACATCTTTCAAAACTTCCCATAAACATGCCTATATTAGAGTTGATACAAACATCACCTAAACATAGACAAGTCTCAGAGAAAATCGTAGAAAGAGCCAAGGTTAACCCATCCATAACTCTCGAGTCCCTATCTTTCTTGGTCTTCTCAATCTTTGCCAAGGCCTCTATAGTGTTTATGGAGGATGAATTAGAGAGACCAAATATAGCCCATAACCAAGCCTTGCATATAGAGATGGTAGTGAATCACCACACTCTAAACAAGTGCTTGGTTGATGGGGGAGAAGGTTTAAACATTCTTTCTCTTCACGTAGCCTTTCAAATGGAGTTTCCATGTCTAGGCTAGAACCGAGCCCCATCGTTATCACTAAATACGATGGCAATTCATCTCATCCATTAGGAGCTATCGAGTTACCCATTGAGGTAGAGAACATCCAACACACGAGGTTGTTTCATATCTTAGACATAAACCCCCATTATAACTTGTTTCTAGGAAGGCCTTGGATTCATAGTCTATGAGCCATTCATTCAACCTTTCACAAGTGTTTAAAAATCACATAGGATAACAATTTGTGGTAGTCCTTGGAGAAGACCACTCTCACCTTAAGGGAATTCAAAACTTCCATTGTCTATCAAGTCATCCATCAAGTGAAGAGGCTATGAAAATACCTCACCCACCTCAAGTCGACCACCCCCTAAGAGACCCTCCCCATAGAGTCGTCCATCTCCTAGGAACCCCCAAATGTGTGGAGTCGTCCTCCCCTACAATCATCCATCTTCTAGGGAAGCCCAAGCCATCTCCTACCCAAACTTCTCAACTCCTACCTAAACCAAATCATGTATATGATCATGATATGGACGATACCTTATTCCAAGAACACCCTTTTTATAAAAAAATTTCCAAACTCAAGAAGCCTTGGAATATGATGTTGAATATGGGATATACACCGTACCAAGGTCTAGGAGCCCAAAGCCAAGGAAGGTTAGAACCCATCATACCTTTGCCTAACCCGGGTCGACATGGATTGGGATACACCCCATCCATACCCCCTGAGACACCACCTAAGACCAATTGGGTCAAGTGTGTCCTAGAACCCACTAACACCGAAACCTATGGCTTAGACTTCTTGTTTAGAGTCTAATTCATGGTGTTTTCTTTATATGTTTGATGAAAGACCTCTCTTTTAAGAAAAATCTAAAAAAATATATATTTCAAAAAATAAAAAAAATTGAAAAACTTTCAAAATCCAAAAACATTGAAAAAACCTGAAAATTCCAAAAAGAAAGTCATTTGTATTCATTCTCCTAGTATTTGTTTGAAAAAATCCAAAAAAATTAAAAAATCTGAAAATCTCAAAAGGAAAGTCTTTTATATTCATCCTTCTGATTTATGTTTTGAAAAAGACAAAAAAGTCAAAAAAATTGAAAACTCCAAAAATCTTGGCCATGTAAAAAGCACATTTTCGAGTTCTTGAAAACCTATGTATATATCCAAACCAAAATCTTCCAAGTCCATTATTCACAACCCCACTCTCTTGCATGATACTTCTCTAGAAATTAAAGCACTTGAGAGTGATCAAAGAAAGGAGGAAGATTCCCTCATCCATGAGAAAGATCAAGCCTCTAAGCTTCCCGAATTTTATAGAATCCTTGACTTGAAAAAACCTTCAAAATCCGTAGGAGGGAATTTTCTAGAAATCAATCTAGGGAGTGAGTCTAACACAAAGAGTGTCAAAATAGGTGCATGTTTGCATGAACATGAAAGAACATCATTCATTACATTTTTGGAATCCTATGTAGATTTATTTGCATGGACCTATGAAGACATGTCGGGTCTAGACCCTAAGATCGTAGAACATCATCTACCCTTAGAACCAAATGCAAAACCCATGAAACAAAAGCTTAGCAAAATCCATCCTGATGTTTACTCCCAAGTGAAAGAGGGTTTAGAAGATCTTTTGAAAGCCGGATTTATAAAACACATTGCTTATTCCGAATGGCTTTCAAACATTGTTGTGGTTCGAAAATCCAATGGAAAAATTCGAATTTGCATTGATTTTAGAAATTTGAACAAAGCCATGCCAAAAGATAATTTTCCTCTTCCAAACATTGATTTGATAGTGGATAGCACTGTAAATCATGAAATGTTTTCTTTAATGGATGGCTATTCCGGTTATAACCAAATCAAGTTAGCACCAAAAGATCAGGCAAAAACTGCTTTTACTACACCTTGGGGCACATACTGTTATATGGTCATGCCTTTTGGTTTGAAAAATATCAGTGCTACATACCAAAGAGCCATAACTACTATTTTCCATGATCAAATCCATGAGGTCTTGGAAGTATATGTGGATGATCTTTTGGTAAAATAAAAAACCCGATGCACACACAGAGAATCTTTGCAAAATGTTTTCGAAAGATTTAGGCTTTACAAAGTGAAGCTAAACCCTCAAAAATGTATTTTTGGAGCGGAATCGTGAAAACTCTTAGGGTTCATGGTAAGCCAAAGGGGCATAGAAGTCGACCCCTCTAAGTGTCGAGCCATCATAGGCATGCCTCCACCCTCCAACTTGACCCAAATCCGAAGCCTCCAAGGTTGGCTCCAAGCAATTAGGAGATTTATCTCCAACCTAATGACAAGATGTGAACCTTTCAATAAGCTTTTGAGAAAAGGAGTTAAATTTGAATGGGATTCCGATTGCCAAAAAGCTTTTGAAAGATTGAAAACTTATTTGGTAAATCCTCTGATTTTAAAACCTCCAAAGCAAGGAAAACCTTTATTGCTTTACATTTTCATTCATGCAAATACATTGGGTGCTTTACTTACTCAATATGAGGATGATAGTCTTAAGGAGTATGCTATTTACTACATTTCAAAAACTCTATTGGTATATGAAAGCAATTATCAAGCCATAAAAAAAACGTGCTTGGCCTTGGTGTGGGCTTCCCAAAAGTTTAGACATTATTTCCTAGATCATGAAATTTGAATAGTGTCTAAACTTTATCCAATGAAGCACTTATTTGAAAAACCTATCCTAATGGGTAGGCTAGGTAAATGACAACTCCTCTTAGTGGAGTATGATCTAAAATTTCATCATCAAAACTCCATTAAGGGACAAGCCCTAGCCGATCATATGGCCAAATTGCCTCTTGAAGTTACATATCCCATACGTGATGAAATGCCCCATGAAGGCATCTTTGCAAATAAATTTCAAAACCATATTTTATCAAATTGTTTTAATGAAGATTGAGTATGGAAGATGTACTTTGATGGGGCAAAGAATTAACAAGGGACAAGTGTGGGAATCACCCTCATATCTCCCGAGAAAGGAGAGATCCCAATTGCAATTTGATTAGATTTTACATGCTCAAATAATGTAGCTGAAATTGAAGCACTCATACAAGGCCTAAAAATTTTGAAAAATCTAGGGGCATCATGTATTGAAGTCTTTGGAGATTCTATGCTTGTTATAAACCAAGTTTCGAAAATTTGGCAAGTCAAAAATGAAAAACTCATTTCGTATCACGAATTGGCCACCCAGTTGGTCGATTCTTTTAAATCATGCACCCTCACCTACATAGGTAGAGAGGATAACATCATAGCAGATGCCCTCTCATCCCTAGGGTCATCTCTAAGAATCGACCTCACTATGGGAATTGATCCTTAGAGATCTTGCACTCACCCACTCCATCCACCCACAATTTGGAGATTTGCCAAAATGACCAAAATTCAATTGAAAAGCCTTGGTTTCAAGACATTAAAAACTTTTAGAAAATGGAGGATTTCCCGAATTTACTTCTTCTAAAGATAAAACTTTTATTCGAAAGATTTCAACCCGATATGTGATTTTGGGAGGGGTTCTTTAAAAAAAGAGTTTTACCGGCATCTTGTTGAGATATACAGATCTTGATGAGGCTAGAACTATAATGCATGAGTTCCACGGAGAATATGGAGGCCATGAAAATACTTAGGGCCGGTTATTTTTGGTCCACCCTCAAGCAAGATTGTCATGATCATATTAGGAAATGTCATCAATGTCAAGTGCATGGACATGCCATTCATATCTCATCGTCCACCTTGCATTCCATTGTGAGCCCATGGCCCTTCACCATGTGGGCATTTGACATCATAGGACCAATCTCTCCAATTGCATCAAATGGACATAGGTTCATCTTAGGAGCCACCAAATATTTTTCTAAATGGGTTGAAGCTACCTCCTTGGCTAATGTCCAAGGACAACATGTAGTGGCATTCATTAAGAAAAATATCTTGGCTCGATTTGGAGTTCCAAGGGACTTAGTGTTGGATAATGGCACACCTTTCAAGAATGAGAAGATAGAAAAGTTATGTAATACCTATGGCATAACTCAACACTTATCATCGCCCTACTACCCTCAAGGCAACGGACAAGCCGAAGCCATGAACAAAACTCTCATAAGCATCATTGAGAAAACTTTAGAGAAAGGTAGAACATGACATGAGAAGCTTGATGAAGCCTTATAGGCTTATAGAACTTCCATTCGAACACCTACAAATGCCACCCCATTCGAGTTGGTATATGGTACAAATGCTATACTCCCCATTCATACAAAATTACATTCATTTTATACATCACTTGTACTCGATTTACTCATAGAGACTTTATAACAAGCTAGGATGGTTGAGCTTGATCTATTAGATGAGAAGAGGCTCCTTGCCATGGATCATGCACATGCATACCGGCAAAGGATAGCCCAACATTTTGAAAAGCATATGAAGGCTCGTCACTTTAAAGTGGGAGACCTTGTATTGAAAATCACCCACCATCGTGGCCCACATCCACGTGGAAAGTGGCGGCCCAAGTGGAATGGTCCCTATGTTGTGAGGGGAACAATCACAAACAATGTATATTGGTTGATTGATGTTGAGGGCAGAAATTTAGTAGACCCTATAAATGCCCAATACTTGAAAAAATATTATGTATAGGGTCTATGTAAAATTTTTTTGAAAAGATTTTTAAATGGGTCTCATTTGAACTTCTTGAAAGAAGGATCAAGATGGATTGTATGACCTTAAATGAGGGAATTGATGCTTTATGAAAAGTAGAGTTTTCAAAATTATGTGATAACATTTCAAAAATATTTGGCTTACAAAATAAAGCCTAGTTCAAAATAGCAAAATATTTTCAAATGGTAGATGCTATTAGGAAATAGGATGTTCTTGGTTGAATCGAGTAGCCAAAGGGATAAGTGTTTCCTCCATTTTACTTCTCCTCAAAAAAGGAAAATTGGCAAAAATCCAAAAAGAAAAAGAGAATACAAAAACTCCTCGAAAAAGAGGTCTTCCCTTTGAAAGAAAAAGAAAAGGAGAATACAAAAACTCCTCCAAAAAGAGGTATTCTCTTTGAAAGAAAAAAAGAAAGAGGGAATACAAAAACTCCTCCAAAAGAAAAAGAGGTCTTCCCCTTTGAAAGAAAAGAAAAAGCCAAAGCTCAAAAAGAGTAATTTTCCATCTCTTTGCCTTAAACCACGGGACGTTTCAAAAAATGAGCACAAATCCCTACAACTTATCCCAACGGAGAAAGGTTTATCCATGAAAATCCTAAAGTAGGAATAGAATCTCCTTATTTGGATTTCATTTTGTTTGAGAATTAGACTTTATTATGTAAGAAATGGAATTTTGAAATGTCTTCCAAAATTTCCTACAAAACCTCTACTAAAGTAGTGGGTATTGAAACCTAAATGAGGGGAAATATGAAAAAATTAGAAATCCTTTTGATACAAACTAAAAGGAGTTCCCTTTGAAAAAGAATTTTGAAAACCCAAAATGTTAAAACATACAACGAAATCATTATCTTACTTGGGGTAGCCGACCTTCATAGGCTTCTCCTCAAGCTCATACATCTCATAGATAAGTCTCTAAGCAGCACACCACACTTCATTTGCATCACACACCATGCATGCATATACCTATCGAAAGGTGAACCATGCATGATCATGTTTAGGACTAGTACTCAATGTAAGTCAAGTCTTTTTTGGCTAAAATCCCCTCCTCCATAATCCAAGGAAGAGGATACTGTGAAGGAAAGGAAAATCTATATTCTCAAGCCAATTTGGGAAGTAAAATAAAAAAGGGTGTTTTCTTCTTTGCCATTATCAAAATGAATTTGGATTAATTCCAAAAGGGGCATATGTAAACACCTTAAATAAATTTTGAAAACAAGCATACTCACAAATTTGAAAAATAGCTTGTTTTAAAACTCCTGCTTTAAATTGGGAATTTCACAAAATCTTTAAAGATTTCAAAGTTAAATATTTTCAAATCAAAGTTGAAGGGATGAACCCTAGATCAAATCAAGGATAGAAACGAATCAAGATGGGAGCGAGGATCAAGGCGACGATGGAGCCAAGCTCACATCAAATCAGGACTGAGCTCGTGTGAACCAAGTTATGGATCAATGATTCAAATAAAGGATTAGAGCTCATTCAAAGCCTCAAGTTCGAATGGCTAAGTCAAGCAAGGTGGCGGGATAATCCATAGCATGGATTGCACGTAGGCAAGTCAAGTCCTAGCTGGTTGCTCTAACCAAGGCGCACATGGCTCAACCAAAGATGGATCGGGTGCGCTACCACATGGGTTGCACCAAAGTCTAAAACCAGCCTATATGGGCTCAAGGGGGACCACTCCCCAGCCCCACGTGAGCCCATGTGGCCAGCCAAGAGTTGGGTCAAGACTTGGGTTCCAAAAAGTCCCATTCAAGCCCAATCAAAGACCCACCAAAAAGCCTATAAAAAGGCACCTTGGGAAAACTCATTTTCAAGATTGAAGGGATACACAAGCAAGAGGAGAGGAGAGCCTAGAAAAGAGAGGGAGGGTTGCAAATAGAGAGAGAGAGTGAGAAAAGAGAAAAGAGAAAAGAGAGAGTGAGAGAGGAGAAGAAGAAGAAGAAGAAGGGTCCCTTCTTCAAACCGTGCATCCATTAGAGGGCCGGTGATTGTAAGTATTCTTCTCCTTTGTTATTTTAATTCTCTTTTCTTTCTATTCAATTTGAGAAGGAGTTGTATTAACGGAGCTAGTCTTCCTCCATGTTGTAATAAAGTAGGAGTGATGCCATTTTATTTTTGGTTATGTATATGCCTTCTACTTGTTCATTTTGATGTCTCTTCTACCTCTCTATATTCTATATACCTTCTATATCTCCCTCTATGCTTAAGCTAATATGTATTTACATTTATTTCCCTTTAGTTAATGGCTTAATGTTGTTGTGGATTGACTTTAAATTCAGATGGATGCATGCATATATGTTCTAAAAGCAAAACTCTATTTTCCTGCATCTGGCATACGTTTATTGCTGCAACTTTCATTTATAGACCGATGATCCAAATGCTCTGAAATTTAAGACACTGAATTTACACATACAAGCACATTAGAAATAAAATTTTCAAGAATTTTAGAGTCGTGTAGCTGCGTGATTAAAACTGAAAAATGTTGGGCAAACTCAGATTTAGTTTTTGCACAGTCTGTTTTCCTACAATAAGGGTTTGGTAAAAGTCCCATATCTCTGTCTGTATTGAACTAAATTTGAGAAAATTAGTCTCATCAGAAAGGTGACATCCATAGCTTTTCGGCAAGACTAAAATTGTAGAATATAGAGTTCTGTATACTGAGATATAAAGGTTTCTTTGGGCCTTTGTATTTTTGTAATAGAATATCCTAAAACTATTGAGCAAAGGTCTGTTCTCGATTTAATTCCGTGAATCCACAGCCCCAAAATTCGAAATAAAAATAGGCTTAGAATCTCCACATTCTATTCTATGTTATACAATTTTTTTTATAAATTTTGGAGATTTCTAAGTTACCAAAAAGAATTTGAAAATAAGTTCTGAAAACAGAAATAGTTTTTGTTTTTCAGAACTTGAAGATTTTCATCCTCTTGACCAAAGTACACGAGTTTGCTTTTATCACAACCATCTTTCAACATGAATTTAGAATCACACCTGCACACATGAAATCCTCAAAGCACTTAGGCTGACCCTTGAGCATCGGTTGCCTAAAGCAAAAGGATCTCACTTAACCACAATTCCCGAAGTCAAATTTTAAACTTTTGCTAGTTTTGAAAACTAGCTGGCACACTCGCGCAAGCAAAGTAGATTTGAGAAGTTTATTTCAAGTCTCTACATAGGCTTGGAGTAAAATTTTCACATCTACACTCTATCTCCTTTTCTTTTTCTCCAACCCATTTTGTCTCTTGTAAACATAGAATATGAATATTTCTCTAAATCATAGTATCTACCACCTCCATTAGCTTATCGGATAATGTTCCGATATTCCAAGAACCAATACAAATCTTATTATCTAGGACTAGCTTCCTTACCCCCACATCCATCCATATTCAAATTGCGTAGACCCTCTTTGAAAATTATTCACTATATTCGGGCGGTAATGTAGCGGGACTAACTTCTTTACCTACACCTGTACATGATGTGGGAACCCTCTTTGCAATTGATTCACTACATTCGAGAGAAAATGTAGTGACCCTTGCTTACTTATTACGGCATTCTGGCTCTATAGAGTGTTGCTAGGCGGACACTCCAAAATAATGCTCATAATTTTTGTAATCCATGTTATAAAAATCTGATGAAGTTTTACGGTGGTTGTCAGAAGCCTAATACAACCCTCCTCCTTTATCCGAGCTTAGGATCGGCAATGCAAGGGTGATCCCTTACACTTGTGTGTACGTATACATGTCTTTCACTTTATTAAGGTTAATTAGCATCATGAAATTGATTGTTTTGGAAAAAATATTTCAACAATTTTAGACTGTGTTTCAAAGAATTTGATGAACTTTTTATGATTGGAGAAAAATATTGATGAAAAGAGAGTCGCTCAATAAATTCATGTATAATTTCCATATTTCAAATATTTATTTTAACTTTAAGTAATTTCCTCTTAATGCTAAAATTGTGAGATCACATTGACTACTTAAAGCCCATTCCCTAAAGAAGTTATTTGTTTTCTCTCTCACTTAAAAAATCCTTGTCTATGATAAGGATTTATAGCTTGGCATATTAATATTTGAATCTCTTCAATATTTTTGTTGGTTATAGGTACTGAATTTAATGTTAATTAAGGTTGGGTTAATTAAACCCATACACATTACTAATATTTAATTCATGTATGGTATTCGTAGTCAATATGGTGACCACTGCTACTACATCTAGTGATGGATATCTTTCCCTTAAACTCATATCCTTTTTATTTATGAGTCATAGTACTATATCGTAAACATTGGGGCTAATGTGCACATCTATGTTGAGTGATCTCTATTTGTGGCTTATAGGCTATCTGTGATAGAATTATGATCTTAAGAGATCATTCGACTGTTGAAGTAAAGGGTGAAAGAATCTATTGGTATGAATCCAATCGTCCCCGGAAAGATGTATCAATTACCAATACCAATGAACTTGAAGTTTTCTCGTTGTTCATCCCAAATTATAAATCAAGACGATTGGATTTGTACCAATGGAAACCATAAATTCCATACACAATAGAGAGATAAATCTTTTTTTAAACATAGTTCTTCCATTCTACCCTATTCATTTCATTGGTTCTGGTAATTGACACTAGAATCATGCTTTAGCTTAGTCACATTACATGATCTGAACGAGTCACACATATACTTTAGTACATGTTCCCGGCGCTGAGGGCAACTCCCGAAGAGCAAGGGATTTCTGTGACATTTAAAATTGACTATGTTATGTTTCTAATAAATTGTTTTATAGTTGGAATAGTGAGTCGGCGTATACATAATAAGTTGGTTTAGATTAACTCTAATCCTGATTTATCAATTATTTCTATTAATTAATTTATTAATAAATAATTCATTAAATCAGGTAATAAAATTAAAAAATAAAATAAAAATCTCAAATCATATAGTACCAAGAATTGTTGCAAATTAAATTTTATTCAACTGCTACAAGATCAACAATACCATAAGCTTGGGCTTCTGTCACTGACATAAAAACATCCCTTTCCATGTCTCGAGAAAGGTCCTAATTCTTTAGGGAGTTAGCATATTCTAATGATTTGCTGGAATATACTTAGTGATCCTGTCTTAGTTGGAAAGAGGTTAATATTAGATTGTAAATGTAATAAAATCATAATTTCATAACTTAGTATTGTGTATTTCTTTGAGAAGGATTATTTATGTGATGATTCTTGTATAAATTTTAATGTCAATAAAGCCTTTACTTCTTCTTCTTCTTCTTTATAATATTGAATGTGGCATGCTAGGTTGAGTCATGTATATTTTGATTTCATGAAAAGAATGAAGAATCTTAATTTTATTCCCAAGTCTGTCATATATAGAAAACACAAATGTGGTATTTACGTGCAAGGAAGCAACCTAGGAAACCTTTACATACGATTGAGAAGAAACCTAAAATTTTGGATTTGATGTACACTGATATTTGTGAATTCAATGGAGTTATAACTAGGGTTAACAAAAGATATTTTATTATATTTATTTATGATTATAATATATACTTTTATATTTACTTGATTAAAAGTATAGATGAAGCCATAGAAAAAATTCATATCTTGAGAAATAAAGCTCAAACTCAAACCAATAAGATACTTAAATGATTAAGGTCTGATAAGAGAAGAGAGTATGCCTAAAATCTTTTTAAGAATACTATCAAAACAATGGTATTTTTTATGAGGTTATTGTTCTGTATTCTCTTGAGTTTAATGGGATAATTGAACGGAAGAATACAACCCTATGTAATATGATTAATAATTTACTTCAAAATTTTGGGTTACCTATCTACATATGGAATTTTTTTTAATATGACTTATCATATTCTCAATAAAGTTCCCCACAAGTATAAAGAAAGTAAGCCCCTTTGAGCTTTGAAAGAATCAAAAGATCAGTCTTAAATATCTCAAAGTATGTAGTATCTTGGAAAAGTATTCATCTCTGAATATAAGAGAAAGAAATTGAGACTTAAAACAATTGATATCATAGCTTTGGGTTATGTAGAGACAAACTATGCGTATAGATTCTTTGTCAAACAATTTATTGTATCTATCATATATGTCAATATAATTGTTGAGTTTTGTAATGCTATATTATTTGAGAATATATTTTCCATGAAGGTTGGAGTTTCTCAAATTATATCTTCTAGAGATCCTAACTCTACTATTGGTTTCATTATCAATCACATGGAAAGGCTGACAAATATGAGAGTTGATCCTAAAATTGTTATTTCAAAATCAAATGACTAAGAAAATAACTAAACTAAGGAGAACTATACGACCTATTATGTCAAAGGACTTTGGAAGTGACTTTGTTACTTTCATTGTTAAGGATGGTCCTATTGCCTTTCTGCAAGCTATAATCTCACTTGAGGTTAAGTTTTAAAAAAAGTTATTAATGATGAAATTAGTCAATTCTCTTTAATAGTACTTGAGAATTGGTGAATTTGCCTCCTTTTTGTTCTATTATGAGTTGTAAATAAATTTTTAAGAAAAAACTAAATATAAACGAAACAATTAATAAGTACAAGGTCATATTAGTTGCCAAGGAATACACGCAAAAACAAGGAATAAATTATTTCAATATATGTTCTTTTGTTTCTTGAATGACCGCAATCTAAGTGCTTATAATACTAACTTTCGTATATGACCTTACAATCTATTAGATGGATGTGAAGATTGTTTTCCTGCATGGTGAATTCTATGAGAAAATTTATATGGATCACTTAGAGTGATTTGTGGCTTGTGGAAATAAGTTTAAAGTGTGTAACCTTGTTAAATTATTATATGGTTAAAAACAAGCTCGTAAACAATAGCATGAAAAGTTTGATTGTGTGATATTATCTTTTGGTTTTGTTTCTAACAATTTTGATAAGTGTGTCTACTACAAATCAGTCAATAATGTATTAAGCTTTGTGTGACTATATATAGATGATATATTATTGTTTGGTTTCAATATGAGAATAATAAATGAGACTAAATCATTCTTGTATAATAAGTTTGAGATGAAAGATATGAGTATAGCTAATGTGATTTTATGACATAAAATCACAAGATCTATTGATGATATACTAATTGTCTTTGATAAGGTTAGGGCTATTGATTATCCTTTGACTAAAGGTTATCAGTAGCCTTTGTTGAGAAATTTAGGTTGGAGATGGATGATTTATTCACAAATAGTGGCAATCCAACTTAATTGAGTGGAGATCCTACACAATATGTTTAACGTGTAATAACAAGTTATTGAGTGAATATGATGATACTTTATATTATTTGATACTTTTAGTATTTTTGTATCTATCTCTTGTAAACCTAAAGTATCATAACTATAATTTTAGTAAGAGATTATTCTCTAAACAAAATCGAGTCAGGGCATGATGCTAGCAGTAGATCCTTGGAGGTGTCCAACTAAGTAATTCACATTGTAAGGCCACAATAGAGGAATTAAATTATTTTCTAAAGTCAATCATGATACAAGATATGGATGCATGACCATTAATGTACCACTCCTAAAGATTACACCATATCTTTTTATTATATTGTTACCAATAGATATCTTTACATCCAAGGTTAAGGTTCAAGACGTATGTTCACCTAGTTTCTGTAAGGATAATATTGGATAATACAGGTAATATTTTAAAATGAAAGATACTATTACTGAAATCATAATGTGATGGCTAGTTTGATAGGGCACTTTACACTTTAGGACTTTGTAAGGGATTATTAGATTTAATGTTAATTAAAGTTTATTAATTAAATCCATGTGCATTAATAACATTTAATTCATGTTTAATATCTCTTAATATTCAATTAATATGTCATTGATATATGTGAAAGTCCTAAAAATGTAAAAGTCATACATGAGGGGTTTGTGCATGTAAAGACTATAAAGCTTAATCCCATATTGAAGGATGAAACAAATCTATGTACCCTTTTATATAGTTAGTATATCACGAACCTTAGTTCAAAGAGCTTGGGAAGGACATGCTAGACCACACACATGTCTTGGGATGGGCCAGGTTTGGGTTTTAGAATTTTCTTTGGTTTATCTTTTTGCAAAGAAAGTAACAATTACAGGACAAAGAGATCAAATATGAAATTCGAGATCCACCACATTTTCTATAAAAGGAGATTAGGAGCTCTTTAATATGTACTTTTTCATTAAGAACTCTCTCTCCTCTCGATCCTGTTCATGCATTCCCCTCTGCCTGTGATATACTCTCTATGATTTGTGGTTGTTCCCTTCTCTCCTTCCTCTCTGGCCAAGGTGATTGAGGCATGGTCGAGGATGACTCGAACCAAGGTATTTTCTCTTGTGCCTTTTATCTTGGGAGGAAAGCATATGTACTCGTACGTACTCATGGCAAAACATTGATTTCTTTAAGGAAAGTCCACAAGAACGACTCACACACATAAGTTTCTTTTTCTTACTATCATTTTCTTATGTTTTTCGTACCATTTCTTTAAGGCATACTTTGGATTTGTGACTGTTGTTGATTGAGACATGTTTATGATTGTTATATATATATAATCCTATGGTTTTTACAACAAGAAGAAGAGCAGCAACGGAACTAGAGTACCCTGCTGTTGGTCCAACTCTCTCGGTGCAAACCTTCTCAATTTTGAGGAAGACGTTTTGTTAAAAGTTAGTCTCGGCTTCTCAGTACATACATTTTCTTTGCGTCTCTCTTGATCTGGTGTCGCTAGCATTTAACTCATAAAAGCAAGATCATGTTTTATTTTTCGTTTCAATACTTTGAAGGAAGGTGCTGTTTTTGGGCAGTAAATAGAAAAGGTAAATCATTTGGTCTATCAATGGTAGATCTTATTTCGTAGAATTATCCGTGAACCACTAAGACACTGCAGTAAATGATTATAATCATACATAATTCATGTCGAGTACTGAACGCATCTTAGTTGCCGAGCTGTAGCAGTAACTTTGTCTCCAAAATACGTGATCTAAAGCAATGGTTTGGATCAGCGTTTGTGATTACCTTTTCATGTCTGTGCTGCCTTTTGTAAGCATTACGCTCCCTTTGTGGACTTTCAGAGACGATGCCAAACCCACCAGCCAAGATTCTTCGAACCAAAGCACCTTTTCAGAAACAGAGAAAGTGTGTATCTTCCACGAAGCAAGGCAGTTCTCTTTTCAGAAACGGAGAAAGGGTTGATTTTTGCTCTTTTTCTGTATAAGATCTCAAAATGTGCGTGCGTGTGTGTGTGTGTACACACCTTCCCTAAAATAAAGTTGGAGGAATGCATATCAAGTAATACATGACAAATACTAAACGGATGTTATTAAGAAGGGGTTCAATTCCCGTTCTATCAGCTCACGCAAACCCATAGTGATGAGGTCTGAGCTGAAGTCTCATAACCTTAGGGTTCCTGTCGTGGGTGATAGTAAGTCTCGAGAAAAAAAAAGAATCTCAGAGATCAAGAGCGTATGCGTGATGTATCTGTTTCATGATAGACGGTTTGGTTGCAATACTCTCACATGAAATTATACATAGAGATACGTTCGATTGCAAGACCACGTTGTTGATGTAGAATACATAGAGCAATATTGCCTACGTTTTATCTCTTTCCTATTTATCTTATGATTCTGTTTCCTGCTTTGGGAGTCAGAAACAGTTCCATACTGTAATCCAACTTTATTTTACTTTGTAAAAGGGTAATGGTTATATTTTATAGAGAAAATGTTTTTATTCAAATAGGGGACTGGTTCTTGAAGTATGGAAGGGGAGTCTCTTTCCGTATTCTATGACCATTATCGGAAGAAGCTTAAAGCCATCAATAACTAAGAGTTATCATCTCCCACATAATTATATGAGTCAAATCAAGATACAATGATTTTCTCCGGTGGCTTTTTCAATTGTATTGAAGTACAACTCCCATGAATTATGTGTCATACTATTGTCATAATAAGTATGATTTTTCTACCTAACAACTCATGACTTAAACTCTAAATAGGTCTTAACCCCATAATTACTGTTTAACAAACAAATCTTTAGATATACCTTTTGTCAAGGAGTCTATTATAATCCCTTATATGAAGGTAAAAGATAAATATTTCATTCTTTTATATCATATCATATACATAATAATATTTTCTCATATATGTTTGCTCTTTGAGCTATTAGCTCTACTCTTTATAAGAGTTATGGCCGCATTATTGTCACAATAAATGACAATTGACTTTTAGTTATATCCAACTTCAAATCACGAATGAAGCAACCTTTCAGAATGACACAAATTGTTGCCATACTACAAACAATATACCCAGTCCTTCTGTATGCAATACTACACAACCATTTTTCTTACACGACTACAAAACACCACCACCTCCAAACAAGAAAATTTGACCAAAAGTTGATTGTTGTCTACATAAACTTTACTAAGTCATCATCTAAGTATCAAGTTATTTTTAATTCATATGCTTGATAGTATAATTTCAAATTTCTTGTTCCTTTTAAATATCTCAAGATCACCTTCACAATAACCCAATGTTGCCAATGAAGAATATTTAGTGTTGTATAGATGACAACAAATCAACTTTTGATATTTTGAAATTATGCTATCAAACATATGAATTACAAATAAAAGTTCTTTTAAAATAAAATTTCATATGAAGTTATTTTAAATTGCATATTTATCTTTAGTCATTTTGATATCTACTTATGAGATCAATATCAAAGATGATATTATGTCTTATATACAACAAAGCATACATCAAGCTACCAACAACTTGAGCATAAGGAATATTTGGTTTTTCTTATCCATCACCATGACAATCAACTTTACTAAGCTTGACCCCTTTGGTAATGACTTGTAGATTTATAGCCATCTATTCGTAATTTCTTAAGGATATAGTCAATATTTATCTCTTGACTTAGACATAATAGTCTAAATGCTTTATCACGGGTAATTTTTATACCTAAGATATATGATGCTTCTCTCGTATCCTTTATTTTGAACTTGCAACTTAACCATGACTTGGTCTTGACAATCATATCATTATCATTACCAGTCAACAAGAAGTCATCTACATAAAGAGATATGATGACAAAATGACTCCCACTGTCCCAAACATAAACACAGTGATCAAGTTGATTAGCTACAAATCTAATTTCTGCAATAACATTTTGAAAAGTCAAGTACCATTGATAAGGTGATTGCTTTAAGCCATATAGGAATTTCTTCAACCTATATACCATGTTTTCATGACCTTTAATTATATTTTTCTAGTTGTTTCATGTGAATAGTCTCATTAAGGTCACTATTAGGAAAAACAATCTTTAGTTATAGTTGATGTAAACCCAAATCATAAAAGTTGAAGTTGCCAAAATTATCCTTATGCCTGTGAATTTTGCAACAAAAAAATATATATCAACATAATCAATTTCATCCCTTTATGAAAAACCTTTGTAACTAGCCTTTCCTTTTTAATACTGTAAGCATCCTAAAATATTTTTCAAAAATAAATCGAAGCATGTTTTAAAATTTTAAAAACAAATCTAGGCTTCTTTTAATTTTATGATTTGAACCTAGCTTACAAATTTCATAAAATACCAAAAACACAATATTTTAAAATATTTTTAATGCATTCATACACATTTTAAAACCTGAAAACCTGTTTTCTGCATCCTTCCTACATCTGATGCTTTATTTTTAATTTCTTACTCTCTGCTCCGAATGTTCTGAAACTTTTCACACCTAACATGCACACACATACTCACCTCCATTAAAATTTTCAAGAATTTTAGGGTCGTGCAACCACGTAATTAAAATAGGAACCGATCGGTAAAATCGGAACAAAACCTTTAAAACCACTGTTTCTTGCAATACAACTTGAGTTATCATCCTATAACTTTGTAACCTAGCTTACGAATTTCATAAAATACCAAAAACACAATATTTTAAAATATTTTTAAAGCTTGAAGTTACAAAATTTAGTTTTTAAAAGTTAAAAAAAGTGATGATTTGACCAAAGATAGAATAAAGCCTTGGTAAAAAGGGGATAAGGATGAATTTGCGAAAGCCATGCCAAGGATTCAGGATGAAGGAATGGGTCAAGGTGCGATCGACCATCTAAACCCGATCTCAAGGCCAAAGAAGGATTGAATGAAGCATCCAGATCGAACATCAAACCAGAAGCAAGCCCAAATCAAGTAAAGAATGCAAGTCCAATTCAATTCAGGGACAAGTTGTGAATCCAATCCAACATTGAATCAAGACTCAGGGTCGCACCAACCTAGCTCTAGTCGACTTGGCCAAGTCAAGAGCTCGACCAAAAACATAACCCAGGTCGAGTCAAGGTCGGCATCAAAGACCCCAAGGCTAAGACACGGGTTGTGCTTAGCCAACAAGTCAAGGCCACAGTTGGGTCAAAGTGGTGGACTTCATGCACCCAAGTGCCTAAGGGACGGCCACAAGGTTCACCAAAAACGAGCTGCAAGACCACCTTGGGCTGGATCAAACCGAGCCACACCTAGTCAGGACTGCACCATGCATTGGACAAACTGAACCAGGCCTAGTCGGGATCACACCAAGAGCTGCACCAAACCGAGCCGTGCCTAGCATTCACCATATGGGACTGGACTTACCTTGACCTAGGGGGACCACCATGAGTCCCTTGGTGGCTATAAATATACTTTACTTCATTTCTTTCAGTCATTTACATTTTGATTGTTGTTAATTAACTTTTATATTCTGATGGAATGCATTCATACACGTTTTAAAACCTGAAAACCAGTTTTCTGCATCATGCCTACATCCAGTGCTTTATTTTTAATTTCTTGCTCTCTGCTCCGAATGTTCTGAAACTTTTCACACTCAAACTCACTTCTATTAAAATTTTCAAGAATTTTAGGATTGTGCAACCATGTAATTAAAATCGAAACCGATCGGTAAAACCGGAACATAACCTTTAAAACCCCATTTCTTGCAATAGAGCTTGAGTTATCGCCTGATAACTTTGTCTGCATTGAACCAATTTCATTGAAACCAATCTCATTGGAAAGCTGATATTTATAGATTTTCAACAAGACTAAGTTCATAAAGATCAGAGGTTTGCGCATGATACAAACGTTTTACTAGACCTTTGTATTTCTCTCACAGAACTGTCCTAAATCTCTGAGCAAGGGTCAATGTCTAATTTAATTATTCACATTCACGGTACATAAAATCAAGATAAAAATAGTTCCTGAATCTTTATATTAGACTCTATTCACTATAAAATTTTCATAAATTTTGGAATTCAAAAGCTGTTCAGAAAAATTCAAAAACAAGTCTTTGAAAACAAAATCTGTTTTCAAGGACTTTGAAATTTCTTCTTCCATAAGCCAAGTGCACAAGTTTAGCTAAGATAGTGACAATTGAAAGTGAATTTTGAAAACACACTGGACTTGAAATACAAATAATCAAAGCATCTAAGCTAACCCTTGAGCGCCGATTCAAAAAGGCCTAAGTCGAAAAGATCTCACTTTCCTACAATCGCCATTAAAGTTAGAAAATCATCTTTGTTAGTTTAAGTAAACTAACTGGCATGCTCGCGTAAGACGTATTTTGTAAAAAATTATTTTAAGTCTCTACATAGACTTCAAAGTAAAATTTTACATCTACAAATGCTTATTTACAATCCATTTTGTTTCTTTCTTTCGACAAAATTGTCAACTCTCAGACTTGGTTTTTCTTAATGGATTCAATTTCTCTATCTATTGCTTTTAACTAATTTGGTGATTCAAATGAGTTCATAACTTTTTGATAACTTAAGTTATCAGTCATCTCATCTAAATCTATTAAATAATGTGTTTCCTCAACTAAGTAAGTATGATAGTCTTTTAAGTATGACAAAGGAGTTTGTGGTCTCTTATGACCACTTAGTGTTTCAGTTTCCAAGATTTCATAGTGTTCAGTTTATATAGGCTCAAATAACGGTTCATCAAGATCTAAAAGATTACTATTGGTATCATCATTATCTATAAAGATGTCATTCTTGGTACCCTCTTAAGAATTCAATATCTCTACTTTTTATCAATCTCAAATCCTTGTAATAGAAGTGATACCCTTTTAATCCTTTTTGGTATCAATAAAGATAAACCTCAAAGATCTACTATCTAGTTTATCTTTATATTAACCTAATATCTTTACATAGCATGCTATTGAACCTCACCTTCATAAGTTAGGTTTGATTTTCTATGAGTTTCAATTCGTACGGTATAGCACATATAACCTTATAAAGGACTCTATTTAAGATATATATAGTTATAGACACTCCTTTCCAAAATACTTTGGGTAGAGAGATATTTTCTAATATAGATCTTGTCATATTTAAAAGGGTCTTGTTATATCGTTCAATTACACCATTTTGTTGAGGTATTTTAAGCATTGTATTTTTCCTAGTTATACCATGTTCTTTATAATATTTGAAAAACTCAATTAAAATGTATTTTCCACCTCGATCGGACTCCAATACTTTAATTCTATATCTTTATTGATTTTAACTTTTTCTTATATTCTTTGAATGTGCCTAATACTTCAAATTTATGTGACAAGATATATATATATATATATATATATATATATATATATATATATATATATATATATCCACAGCTCAAATAATCATAAATGAAGATCATAAAATAAATATTTTTGCGATGAGACCTTATTCAAAAGGTGTACAAATGTTAGTGTGAATGATTTCTAGTGGGCTTGTGGCTCTCCTTTTTTGTTTAAGAAATGGATTTCTTGTAATTTTTTCTTTAATAAAAGCCTCACATTTATTAAATATGATTTCATTAAAACCAAGTAATAAGTTAAAACTTGCTAATTTCTTTAACTTATTTAGGCTAATATGTCATAACTTTCTATGCCACATTCACATCAACAAGCACTACCAATTCAATATAAGTAGAAGAAGAAGATGGACCTTATTATTCATAGTGTTAAGTTTGAACAAACCATGGTTATAATGAAAAATACAGTAAAATATATACAACTATGTTTTCCTATAGTCACCTTTTAAAGAAAAAGTCTAACCTCAAATCCCTTTTTAAGTAGTACAAATACAAAGATCAAATTGCGCCTTATAGAGGATACACTTAATACATCAGTAGGTAATACAAGAGTGTCTGTTACATGGATCCTACAGGACTCAACTCCTAAAACATCGAAATAGGCATTGTTTCCTATGTAAACATATTCTTTGGGTTGATACTCTTTGAGATCAATTGCTTCGTCCTTACTCTTTATGATGTGACATGTTGCTCCAGTGTTAATTCACCAACAAAATTATCATGATCTTGATGAAGACATTCTAAAATCATGTAGACTATTTCACGCTTCTCCTTTTACACACCCTCTTGAGTGTTATTATTACCCTTCTTACGGTTATGGCAATCCTTTTAAAGTGTTCTAGTTTTTCACAGTTGAAACACTTTACTCAAGAAATGGATCCCTATGATTTCTTCAATCCTTAAACTTTTTTTTTGTTAAATTTGTCAAATATTTTATTTTGCTTTCTTTTGTTTTGATGGTTTTGAGAACTAGAGCTAAGGTCATTTTGAGTAAGGAGATTTTTTTCTTTTTGCCCTTCTTAAGATGCTCCTTTCTATTACCAATTTCAGGTGAAGCTCAAGTTGGGTAAGAGTAGAGTTGATTCTAAGGACAATGGTAACCATATTCCAACAAGAAGGAACATTGTTTAGTATGATTGAGATTTGCATTGGGTCTGGGATGATGGTTTTAGTCCTAGCTAAATGTGTGACTATGATGAGCATATTATTTACATGCTCAACTATATTGTCTGACTCTTTCATTCTATAAGAATGATATTATTGTAGTAAAAATTGGACATATAGTTCAATTATGATATCATATTTAGCAAAGATTGCATCCAATATTTCTTTTGCAATCTTACGGTCTTCAAAGACCCTAGTAAGATTATCTTTCATATAGGCTATAGTACCATACTTAAAGAAAGTTTTATAACTTTCATTTCCCTAAACTATTGCTTTTGGTTTCATATATATTGTCAACGTCCAAGGCTAGTGGGATACATCTTTCCAAGTCCAAAAGTTTAATTCATTAAACTTTTGGGTTTTAGCCAACTCGAAGAAACAAACTCTGAAAGACATTTTTGTTTTTAATATTTTGATAAATTCTCAAAAGAATGAGGGTCTAGTAACCAACACAAAACAAGTAAAAACACACAATTATTTTAATTAGCAGTTATTAAGCTAAAAAGTAATTTTTTTTGTGTAGAACTTATATAGTTTAATGCTAATCATGCACTAAACAACAATTTGACAAAAATTGCTAATAGTGCAAATAATATTTTGCACATGTCTATAAATAAATAAATATTAGAAATATTATTTTGAGGAGTTTTAGCAAGAAAATAATTTTTAATGATAGTTTAGAGTTTAAAATATTTTATTTAATAAAGTTTTATTAAAAGGAAAGGACAAAGATTTCGAGGTATCTTGAATTAATTTAATGATTAAGTTTTTTGTGGGAACGCAAGAATATTATTTAGAAGAGGTTTGTATAAAATGTTAGAAATATTATGTTAGAAATATTATTTAAGATCATTTATTAATTTTGAAATAATGGAATTAAAGTCCAATTTTGAATATTAAGTGAGAAAGGTTTTAATTTGACTGAATTGAAGAATATTGAGAAAATGTTTTACGTAATTGAAAATCACGTAAAAAAAACTCTTATGCAATTTAAAAATGATGATTTTTAGGCTACGCGATTAAGAAAACGTTGAAAAATTGTTATTCTGCGTGATTTGAAAATGTAACTAAAGTAAGTACTGCTGATCAGAAAATGCACGATAAAAATGTTACACAATTGAGAAATATAGTAATTTGCTATTGGGCTAATGTATTGAACCCGGATATATCAAACGTATAGTTATAGCCGGTAAAAAGCTTGTAATATGTATAGAGTCATTAATCATCCATTATTTGTCACGGCCGCTGTCTGTTAAGGCTAAAATTTGTTGTTGCTAGTGAGTTAAATTACACCCAATGTGTGTGTGAATTGACATGAAGGAAGGTCCATAATGGACTCTTGAGGCGTTAGGACGAGATTCCATATACGGTCGGATAGAAAGCCGCTCATCGTACCGTGGCGACCTGTTGCAAGCGTCAGATCGACAATCTCGATGAATTACTATTCCTATTCCCGATCGTCGGCGTAGAGATGTCTAATGCAATGCGATGTACACATTGAAAAAATTATAACACTTGGTGCAGTGCGTACACATTAAAAATTATAACACTCGTCCGAGGTGGCCGACACACGTACATATCTTCTCGGATCATTCTCTTTGAAATTGTGTTTAGCTCCATGGAGTAGGAAAATTGCTCATTATGCAAATGCATAGTCGTATCATCATACTATAGTGATATATATATATATATATATATATATATATATATATATATATATATATATATATATATATGTTTGTGGTATTATTTGTTATTTGAAGTAATGATTATATGATGCATGAACCGTTGTTTTGTGAAGATCGTAACATCCCAAGACTACTTCTGCAATATTGACAAGTGTCTCCACAAACCAACACGGGTCTTTTCTGGGCCGTGCCATTGTCCTCACTCACACGCATCCTAAAAACTTTCCCAGGAGGTCACCCATCCCATAATTGCTCCGTGTTAAAGCACGCTTAACCATGGAGTTCTTATGTTCCCCAGGCCTCAAAAGAGCCAGAACTTATTTGGAGCAAGTTACGCCCAAATTAATTCCTTCCAAGCTATCTCAACTATGCATCTCCATACTCCGCACATTTCCTCTCAATTCCTTGTAACTTGCTATACGGGCTCAAATTAACTCCTTCAAGCTAGTCCTCAACCCACAAGGCGTCCATTCTCACGAATCCCTCTCATTTTCAGTGGTGGTGTATTCCGCTCATTCATGAGACCCTTCCACAGAAGCCTGTCCAGTACGCTCCTTGTCAGGTGCTATTGCACCGATGATCACTCCCCGCCCTCGTCGGCCCAAGGATACACACGCCCACCAACCGCTTGGATCGTCCCAAATCACACCGTACTAGGAGAGGTCCCATCTCTCGATACCATCCGTAATGTCCCAGACTCGTCAGTGCCAGATTGACAAGTGTCTCCACAAACCAACACTAAGCTCACTTTCGGTCGTGCTTTGTCCTCACTTACACACATCCTAAGAAACTTCCCAAGAGGTCACCATCCCACACTGCTCTGCCAGTGTTAAGCACGCTTAACCATGGAGTTCTTATGTTCTAGGCTCCGAAAAGAAGTTACAACTTGTTGATGTGGCTACGTCAAATCAATTCCTTTAAGCCATCCTCAATCATACAAATTCTTCATACCTATGATCTCCGAATCCCTCATTCCATACAGTATCTAGTTTATTCATGCACTTTCCCTAGATTAGGCCCGTGTCGGGCCCGTCTCCTCGTCGACAGTCTACATAGTCTTCGAATCCTTCTCATCCTAGTGCGTATTTATATTCATGCGACCCTTCCCCTAGAACCTTCCGAAGCCGCCTCCTTGTCCCCGGCTTCATTGCGATGATCACCCCTCCCCTCGTCGTACCTTAGGACAATATGCTGGGTAAGCACCCTGCATTTTGGCTATTACAAGAATGACTAAATTATACTATTTTTATATTTCCTGTATGATACAAAAATATTTTGACTATTCTCGAGACCCGTTTTTTGATCGTTGTGTGAGATTTGCTCCGGAAATCAAATGAAAATAATAATTTTCGGTCAAGAAAAATCTTATTTCATTTATTCTGAGACTATGGATTTACTAAACCCTAACTGAGAGACACTAATCAAATCTTTAATTTTTAAAATTTATCTTCTGAAATAAAAATATTTCATAGAGGAAAATATTATGAATTGTTTTATGAACATGGACCCTAGATATTTTTATTTGTTATAGATTAAGAATAATTTTTAATGGATTTTTAAAATGAACCAGATATTTTATTTTTCTAGACCAATAGAGATTCAAGAATAAATGGTTGACTAGTTGCTAACTTATTTTAGACTTAATGAACCAATAGAAATAAGTCAATATTAAGTGGTTAGACTTTTCTAGACCAATAGAAGAATGGTCAATATAAATGAGTTGGACTAGTTGCTAAGTTACTATAGAATAACTAACTAAGTTACTCTAAATAGTTTTAATTCTTATAACTAAATAACCTAATTCTAATTAACTTTACTTATTTAATTAGATGTAACTAAAACCTAATTGAAGTCAAACTCTAGTTACTAAATTCCTCCTAGAGCCACCTTCCGACCATGTAGAAGCCTTTCTACCATGTTCTAGGTTCATCTACATGACTACTGATGACCACTTTGTGACCTAAGCTCATGTGCACACCATGTGAGACCATGTGAGTGAATTTCTATCACATTAAGTTACTTTCTCCAGTTAAATCACCCACTACTACAGACTTCAATATAGCTATCCAATTTCATTTTTTCACTTCACTTTGTGACAAGCCTTCATTTTTTTTCTCTCAAATATTCAAGAACTCTCAAGAACACCCAATTACTTTTCTTTCCTTTTCCTTATTGAACTCCACGCCCCAACCTCCAAACCCTATCTCTCCACTTCTAAAATTTCACCTCAAAACCCTATCTCTCCACTTCTAAAATTTCATCACTTCTCTGCTTTCTAAAGCTAAACCTCATTCTAAACACTTTTCTTTAGTAAAGTTTTATCAAAATCCTACTCTAAGGGCATCAAAAACCAAGCTTTAGTTTACTACTTTAAAGCGTAATCTTTTGATTCTTTGATCCTAAGATGGATTTTTGATTTTCTAGACCATGATTGATCCATGGTTCTTTATTCTTAAGCTTTGTTTATGACTTTGGAATTTGTTTAAGATTTTTAGGGATTTTTGCTCAAGCTCACGAATTCAAAAGGAAGGAGGATTTGAAGCTTTTGTCTCCTTTGAGGTAAGAAGGAGATTAACCTCATCAACTATGTGTTGGTGGGGAGGAAATGGTTGTTTGTGGTGAAAATCCATATGATTTACTCACTCTTAATTTTATATGTTTTCTTTGTTTGTGTTTGTTATGTTTTTGGCTTTGAAAATATGATTGCATGTTTATTTGTATGCTTATAACATAATGATAAGCCAGAGTGTGGGATTGGATGTTGGAAAGCATGATAATATGCAGTATGTATAATATAAGATGAATCATATGTATAATTTAAGATGTAAAGATGCAAAGGAAGGCCCTGTTGTATGAAGACCTAAGGACCTATGAGGCACACGACCTCCACACTTCAAAAAGGAACCTAGGGTTCTAAATTATTTTCCTA
This sequence comes from Brasenia schreberi, assembly GCA_036023115.1. NCBI lineage: Eukaryota > Viridiplantae > Streptophyta > Magnoliopsida > Nymphaeales > Cabombaceae > Brasenia > Brasenia schreberi. Next base: position 14,816,897 of record JAYKKT010000061.1, read on the forward strand.
ACCAAGGAGTAAATGATTTTATGACAAGAAAAATAAATTAAGAGATTTTTGCAAGGAATAAAATGTTAAAAGAACTAAATAATGGATTATGAAACCCTAAATGGATTTCAATCAACATGCTATTTTTCATAACTTAGATCTAAAATCATTTTTACTAAGTGTTGACTTAGGTGTTGGAATTAGTAAGGAATTTATTTTGTAGGATTTGAACCTCTAAAATCAAAGTTAGCCAATATACTTTTTAGAATAAAATTGACATAATTAAATAATTTAGTTATGAAATTAAAATAAATGTCAATACTTGAAATTTTCTAACGAAAGCTCACCCTATGGGTTTTGAAGCTTGTTAGAGAAAATTTGAGCTATAATATCTTAAGAAATCAAAGAAACACAATTTTCGAGAAACATTAGAAATAATCGATTTTTGTAGGACGATATTGTAAATATTATCTAAAGGGACTATTTTATAAATATTATTTTAGAAGGGACTATTATGAAAATATTATTTAAACAAGGATTATTATGTTAATGTTATTTAATGTAAAGGATTATTACACTTAAATAGTGGAAATAAAATCAAATTTTTTGAGAAAAACATTATTTTTAGTTTATATTTTGAAGAACATAAAATTCATATATACATATACTACTTTTTAAGGACAAATGTACATGATATGAGAAGGAGAACTAATAAGAGAAAAATATGTTATGTTACAAGGAAAATACTCTAATATGAAACAGAGAATGTAGAATAAAATGTTGTAGAAGAAGATGGGAGTACGACACAAGGAATATACAAAACTGTTTTGCAAAATCACTTGCCTCTAGATGGAGAAAAGACTGCCTATGATAAAGTTATAAAATAGTTATTATAATTAAATAACTTAATCTTTCCTATTTTTAGATATACATACTATACAAGTAGGTACCAAGAGGAGTTTAGATTATAAGCAAACATTGACTATGTTAAATTCAATTCTTGTATTATTTTTAGTTTATATTTTGAAGAACATAAAATTCACATATACATATACTACTTTTTAAGGACAAATGTACATGATATGAGAAGGAGAACTAATAAGAGAAAAATATGTTATGTTACAAGGAAAATACTCTAATATGAAATAGAGAATGTAGAATAAAATGTTGTAGAAGAAGATGGGAGTACGACACAAGGAATATACAAAACTGTTTTGCAAAATCACTTGCCTCTAGATGGAGAAAAGACTGCCAATATTAGCTAGTCATGGTGAGATTGTGGGCATTTGGTTGGTGCATTCCCTTTGTTGTTATGCAAAAATAAATAATTTCTTTCCACTTTATGAAACCTAGAAAGAAGAAAATGAACAAAGAGTGTTCAAGAACATTTGACTTGAACTTTAGGTAGTACATAACTTTTAATTATATATGCCCACATATATATCTTCTTTAATTCATCACACACACACACATTATGTTGTACTCTGAAGTAATGTGTGCCAATTTTATTTTCTATGTCCTCTGAAGTAACAGTTGAACTAAAAAATAGACCTTAGGTATTTAAAACTTTCCTTTTGAGGGATGTAATGTGTGCCAATTTTAATTTCTATGTCCTCTGAAGTAACCAAATGATCAAACTTACGTTCCATATATTTTGTCTTTGTTCTACTAAGTCGGAGGCCTTTGCTTTCTAATGCTTCTCTCTATAGTTCTAATTTTCTATTAACTTTATTCTTAGACTCTTCTACTAACACAATGTCATCTGCAAATAACATACACCAAGGTACTTCATCTTGAATATATTTTATTAACTCATCAATCACCATTATAAATAAGTATGGACTTAAAGTTGATCCTTGATGTAACTCAATATTAACTTCAAAGAAGTCTGTCATTCTTTCATGAGTCCTCACACATGTTTTTGTGTCATCGTACATGTCTCTTATAAGGTTAATGTATGTCAATGGGATGCCTCTTTTTTCCAATGTTCTCCAAAGAACCTCCCTTGGTACCCTATCGTAAGCTTTTTCTAGATCAATAAATATCATGTAAAAGTCTTTCTTTTTTGCTCTAAAATATTTCATAAGACGTTTCAAAAGGTGAATCTGTTCAAAAGTAGATCTGCCTGACATGAATACAAATTGGTTCTCTGTTGTACTTGATACTTGTCTTAACCTACATTCAATAATTCTTTCCCACAATTTCATAGTATGACTCATTAACTTGATACCTCGATAATTCACAATTCTGTGTGTCTCCCTTGTTCTTATATATGGGTATAAGTGTACTCGCTCTCCATTCCTCGGGCATCTTTTGGTTTCTCCATATTTCATTAAATAGTCTTGTAAGCCAAGTGATTCCTATTTCTCCTAGTATTTTCCAAACTTCAATAGGAATATTGTCTGGTCCTATCGATTTACCATCCTTCATATGTTTAAGAGCTTATTTGACTTCATTCTTTTGAATATGTTGGTAGAAATTATGGTTTATATACGTTTTTTATTTGGCTAACTCCCATAAGCTAATACTAACATCTTTATTTTTATTAAAAAACTTATAAAAATAGTTTTTCCATCTATTTTTTATATCATCATTTTTCACTAAAATTTTTTCATCATCATCTTTAATACATCTAACAAAATTAAAATCTTTAGTTTTCTTAACTCTAGCCACAGTTATCCTAAAAATATCTCTTTCACCCTCTTTTGAGTTGAGTTTTTTATATAAATCCTTCCAAATTTTAGTTTTTGTTTCACTGACGACCTTTTTTTGCTTCTTTCTTTGCTTTCTTATAAGCCTCTAAAGTTTCACTAGTTTTCTTAGCATAATGTAATTTGTAACATGTCCTCTTCGCCTTGATTTTATTTTGCACTACTTCACTCCACAACCAAGCTTCTTTTTGTGCTAGTACACCTCCCTTAAATTCATCTAACACATCTTTTGCCACTTTCCTAATATGTATAGCCATATTGTTCCACATATCACAAGGTGTACCAACATAATTCCAAGCATCTCTTTGAAGGACTTTCTGTTTAAATATATCTTCTTTCTCACTTTTGAGGCTCCACCATTTAGTTCGAATAGCTCGATGTACTCTTTTCTTCTTTGTCCATTTTTTTATTTATAAATCTATAACTAAAAGTCGACGTTGAGTGGTTAAACTTTCTCCTTGAATTACTTTGCAATCTTTACAACACGCTCTATCTTTTTTTCTATAAATAAAGTAATCAATTTATGTTTATGATAAGCTACTCTTATAAGTAATTAAATGTTCATCTCGTTTTTTAAAGATTGTATTGACTATCAAGAGATCAAATGCCATAGCAAAATTTAAAATCTCCCTACCTTTCTCATTTATATCCCCAAAACTAAAGTTTTCATGAATACCTTGATATCTTAATGTCTCTTTACCGACATGTCCATTTAAGTCTCCTCCTAAACAAATCATCTTCCTTTGTGGAATCCTTTGAATCACCTTATCTAACTCTTCCCAAAAAGTTGTCTTTATACTATCTTATAGGCCAACTTGGGGTGTATAAGCACAAACTATATTAAAAAACCTCTGCTCCTAACACTAATTTCAACGTCATGATTCGGTCCCCATATCATTATATGTCTACTATACTATCCTTTAAATCTTCATTTATGATAATACCAACTCTGTTTTGATCATTTTCCTTACGGTGACTGTCGAAAGCCTAACACAACCCTCCTCCTTTATCCGGGCTTGGAACCGGCAATGCAATGGTGATCCCTTTCATTACTTTTTAATATTTCTTCACCATTTGAAACTATTTTTTACATATCAAAATTGTTACCATCACTATTAAAATCATCTAAAAAAGTTAAATATTGATATATATATGATTTTATAATTTTATTTAAGTGACTTCGGTAGGAGTGGTTTGAGATAACACAAGAATAGGGAAAACGATGGAAAGCGGCAGTCAGTGATTAGTCATTGAAACGGTGAAACTTCGGAAACGGGTGATTGAGTACGATTGGGTATTGAGTGGAAAATTAACGGTTTTCTCCGAGGAAAATCTAGCAGCATATGACGATTGCTCGGTGTCCCGTCTCAATCTAATGTCCCCATGTCGAAGGCATGGGAGAATGTCTAGTACGACAACCAGGAGCAATATCAATGTAGCGACCATCTCAAAGAATGAGACGATGGCGATTACAGCCAATCTCCAGCTCCACATCTCCGTATGGTCGGTCTTCTCTTCTGTTACATCTTATCCCATCGGAAACGCCATCCGTATCTTTCAACAGGAGCAAGTGTCCTGTATCGGACTACTATTCCTCGCTGCTAAGAGTTTGCGTTGATACCCTGAATCTAAAAGAAGGGAAGAAGCTCCATGGACGAATCTTTCGAACAGTTTCTCACCCAGAAACCTGCCTCTCGAATAACATCATCAATATGTATGCCCGCCTCGGGGACTTGCACCATGCACGGCAAGTGCTCGACGGAATTCCGCAACCAAACATTTTCTCTTGGAACACAATGCTTGCCGGATATGCAAAGCTAGGATGCCTTAGGATGATGGTGAAACTCTTCGAAGAGATGCCAGAGAGAGATGGTGTCTCTTGGAATTCAATGATTACGGGTTATGCAAATTGTGGCGTAGGAGATTATTGTTTGGAAGTTTACAGGTCGATGATGAGCGAAGGCTATCTTCCTAATCGAATCGCATTCTCCACCATCTTGATTTTGTCAACCAATCATTTTGACATTAATCTTGGAAAGGGGACTCACGGACAGATTATAAATAAGGGAACAACACAACATGTTCCCTTTTCATCAAAGAACAAGAAAGTCAGAGTACTCTTACATCCTCCTAATCGGAATGCAAACTACATAATACCCACCAGCTAACTCTAAGTACCTTCTTCTTTTTCAGGTCCTTTGCAATGATTTGTTGTTTAATCTGTCTTTTAAATATTCCTTATTCTTACTCACATGTATAGAAATCATGGTAGATAAATTCAATAAAGTTTTACGATATTTGAAAGTCTAACGTAACCCTTCTCCTTTATTTAGGTTTGAAATTGGTCATACAAGGGTGATTCCTTATATGGCCGAGTTACTATAAATGTTAATATTAGTTTAAGAGAGTTAATCAAAGTAGAAGAGTATATAAATCGATTTTTTATTGATATATTCAAAAGAATGAAGTCAAAGATGCTCTTAAACTCATGAGGGTTGACAAATCTATAAGGTCAGATAATATTCTTATAGAAATATGAAAAATTGTATGAGAGACGAGTATTACTTGCATTCAAAATTCTTCAAATTATCAAGGTATCAAGTTGATGAGCCATATTATGAAATTATAGAAAATAATTATTGAATATAGGTTGAGACAAATATCGAGTATAATAGAGAACTAATTTGGGTTCATGCTAACAAGATCTATTGTTGGGGCTATTCATCTATTGAGATGTCTTATGAAATAAAGCAAAAATGAAAAACCTTAACATTATATTTATTGATTTAGAAAAATCTTATGATAGAGTACTAAGATATTTTTTGGAGAACTTTCAAAAAGAGGTATCTCATTGACATACATCAATCTTATAAAAGACATGTATAATAGTGCACAAACATGTGTTAGAACTCATGAAGGAATGACATATTTATTTGAGGTTAATATTGGATTACATCAAATATCAACTTTAAGTTTATATTTATTTGTATTGGTTACCGATGAGCTAATAAAACATATTCAAGATGAAGTACCTTGGTGTATGTTATTTGCATATGATATTGTGTTACTCGATGAGTCTAAAAAAAAATAATAGAAAATTAGAATTATAAAGGCTTCGAATTTAGTATAACAAAGACAAAATATATAGAATGTAAGTTTTATCATTTTGGTACTTCAGAATACATAAAAATTAAGATTGATACACATTGCATCCCTCACAAGGAAAGTTTTAAATGCTTAGGGTCAATTTTTCAAAGTAATAAAAAAATTGATAGAGATGTTACGAATAAAATTAATGTTGGTTGGTTAAAATGGAGAGGGGCATAAGATATTTTGTTTGATAAGAAGATATCATTAAAGCTAAAAGGTAAATATTATAAAGCATAAACTAAACTTGCTATATTTTATGATTATGAGTGTTGGGTAGTTAACCACCAACATATGCAAAAGATGTTCATAGTAGAAATGAAGATGTTGAGATAGGATGAGGGGTCACACAAGAAAAGACCATATACATAATGAGGTTATTAGAAACCAATTGGGAGTAACACTAATGAAGGATAAAATGAGAAAAAATCATTAAGAGGATTTGATTATGTAGAAAGATGACTAAAGAACACTCCCGTAAGAAGATATGAAAAGCTAGATTTTCAAAATGTTAAAAGAGGAAGAGGACAACCACAAAAGTGTTGGAAAGAAACTATAAAAAATGATCTAGTTTATATTGAGTTAACTGCTAGCACGACACATGATAGGGCTATGTAGAAACAAAAAATCCAAGTAACCGACCCTATCTAGTATGGGAAAAGGCTTAGTTGTTATTTTACTCAATATATTGATACCCTACAATACAAATGCCCCATCTATCATACCGTAGAAACCTGAAATTAGACCAAAAGAATCATGAGAAACCACGACGACTTTGTTTCATCTAATTAGGTAAAACACAATATATATCAATGTAATCCCAAATTATGGTGAACTTGAACTTTGCAATATAATTTCAATTATCTATGAAAATTTTAAATCTTGTTCTCAATTGTACCAGGAGTATACGTGTGAGTACATCATATGGAAGTAGAATAACATTGAATATTGGTGATTTAATTCTTTTAGATATAAATTGTACTCGCAGAGGCACTTCTTTCTAAGTATGGGGCAGTTAATCATCAACATATACAAAAGATGTCTGTATAAAAAATAAAGATGTTGAGATAGGATAAGTGGTCACACAAGGAAAGTCTATATACATAATGAGGTTATTAGAAACTAATTGGAAGTAACACCAATAGATGATAAAATGAGAGAATCGTTTAAGATGGTTTGGTCATATAGAAAAACGACCAAATGATACTCCCGTAAGAAGATATGAAAAACTAGATTTTCAAAATGTTAAAAGAGGAAGAGGACAACCACAAAAGTGTTGAAAAAAACTATAAAATAGGATTAGAATCATTAGTTTTTGTTGGCAGTCCGCTCGTTGATATGTACTCTAAATTTGGATATATAGGAGATGCATATCGAGCATTTGAAGATGTTGGTGTAAAGAATGTTGTCTTGCGTAATACCATGCTCACAGCTTATTTTCGGTGTGGGATGATTGAACATGCAAGGAGACTTTTCAATGAAATGAAGGACAGAGATCCTATCTCTTGGACGATAGTTGTTTCTGGATGCAAAATGGTTATGCAGAAGAAGCCATTGATGTTTTCAGAGACATGAAATTTCGAAGTCTACCAGCTGATCAGTTCACCTTTGGTGGCATGCTGACAGCTTGTGCAAGCTTGTTGAGCTTGGGATACGGAAAACAAATTCATGCACATATAATAAGAACGGATCATCTTTCCAATATTTTTGTGGGTAGTGCTCTTGTTGAAAATGATTTTACTCTTGGAAGTGTTATAAGTGCTTGTGCTAATCTTGTATCTTTCGAAGAAGGAACACCATTTCATTGTTATGGACTTGTCTCAGGGCTAGCAGTCTTTGTCCCCGTGGCGAACTCAATCGTCACTATGTATGCCAAATGTGGTCTCATTGAAGAAGCTCACCAATTCTTTGATGAAATGGCACAACGAGATGAAGTCTCTTGGACATCCCTTGTTGTGGGATATGCACATCAAGGAAATGCTAAAGCTAGCATTGCTTTGTATGAGAAAATGGTTGCTAGTGGTCTGAAACCAGATGGGGTTACTTTTGTTGGTGTGCTTTCTGCTTGCAGTAGGGCAGGCATGGCAGAGGCGGGTCATTACTATTTTTCGTTGATGAAAGAACAAGGTATAGCTCATACTTTAGATCATTATACATGCATGATTGATTTACTTGGTAGGGCTGGAAAACTGGAAGAGGCAGAAAAGTTTGTTCAAGAGATGCCATATCAACCAGATGCTGTTGGGTGGTCCACCCTTCTTAGCTCATCTAGGAATCATGGTAATTTAAGAATCGGAAAATGGGCTGCTGAGTCCTTACTTGAGCTAGAACTGCAGAACCCTGCAAGTTACATTCTACTGTCAAACATTTATGCTGCACAAGGGCAGTGGGAAGATGTTGCCAAGTTAAGAAGAGGAATGAGAACAAAGAAAGTGAGAAAGGAGCCAGGATGCAGCTGGATCAAGTATAAGAACCAGTGGCATATCTTTTCAGCTGATGATAGATCACATCCACATTCTCATCTGATATATGCAGAGTTTGAGAAACTGAATCTGAAAATGGTTGCAGAAAGCTATGTACCAGACATAAACTCAGTGTGTCATGATGTGGAGGAAGCAAAGAAAGAACAAATGCTTTGCTACCACAGTGAAAGGCTTGCAATTGTGTTTGGCTTGATATTTATACCTCAAGACTTGTCGATAAGAATAGTAAAAAATCTTAGAGTCTGTTTAGATTGTCATAATGCTACTAAGATTATGTCGAAGATAGTTGGCAGAGAAATACTTGTCAGGGATACTGCTCGGTTCCATCACTTCAAGGATGGTAGTTGCTCTTGTGGAGACTTCTGGTGAATGGTGGCACATCCGGCAATGATTGTACAGAGGGGAAAACCGCATCCATGACAAAGCATGTGAAAGATCTATCGTGCTGTATTGTGAAAATGGTTTATGCTTTACTTATTCTTTACCCGGAAGCCACCTTTTGGGGAGTAAATTTTTCAAACTGCCCAGCATAAAATTTCAAGGCTTGGAGTCTTGCCTCAGGGCATATACTGGCCATCAACAGTTCAAATGGTTTTCATTTCATCTCTTTTCTTGTTCCATTTGCAGTTCATGTGTGAGTTTGGTGATTCATTTCCATATATCAAAGATGGCTGACTGGTCGATGTTACAAAAGAAGAGAAGAAGCTGGTGAAGCCATGCAAGTTCTGACATATGCCTAACTCTCGGTAATGGTGGGTAGAAGATATTCTGAAGGCTGACATATATGGTATTCTTGGTGAACAGAGTGTGAGTGTAAGATATCCAATCTGAACTTCAAAACAAGAAACTCAAGGGCAAAAATCAGTAGAGCTTAACTGTTAATATAAGACCGTTTTGCAGAAAGTGATTGTGGCAGTTACGTGCTTTGCTTTAATAATTTATGGATGTCTGGGGCGTGCATCTGATTGCAGCCTCCCCCTTGTACAAAAAAATATTATTGATGCCATGATGGTTAAAGATCAACTGGGCTTAGAAGATTCCTTCTTGTAGAAATGTGCATTCTTGAATTGTTGCTACAAAATACTGAAGCGGTTTTGAAGGTACTGCTAGGAACTATTTGTTTGGGATAACTGAAACCCACATCTGCATGACTTGTAATATAAGAAGCTGTACCTTAACATAATGATTGTCTTTTGCAGAGAGATGCCTCATACCAATCTTGTAAATGTTTCTCCTTCTTGGTTAAAGTATGATGATATGTCATAGATGCAACAATTGATTGCTGTACCTAGCAGATGTGCATTTTTCACTAGCGTTTACTGCTTAAAAAATGCAAGCTACTGTAGCAGTTGTATATTTAAGGTCGTCCTTCAACTAGTGAACCCTTTATGCGGATAATATTGCTTCTTGAGAAAACAATTCTTACACCTACTAAGGATCTGAATTTTGCTAGTTTGATTGGGAGTGTGGCTATTAATCACCTCTGGTTAGTGTTCTAGTAATGCGTTGTTTCCTTTGGAGGGGTAATGTCTGGTGAGTGGAGGGTTTGATTATTGGGACTGTGACACGTTCTTTTCAACTGCCAAACATGAAGTGTTTGGTGTCCACACAAAAGCTGATAAGGGACTTGTTCACGCAACAAACTATCAAAATAAAAACCAAGTCTTTTTACATGCTAATTTGGGTCTGCTGCAATATAATCTGGATCTGCATTAAGCTCCATCATATGCCATAGTAGCATTTAAAGTGTTTAACATATAATTTCTCACACATTATGGTGGCTTCCCTAAATGTCAGAGCCACTTTAAGCATGTTTCTCTCATATTGTAAAAGGTTCTATCCCAAATTTTTTACCTAGTAACTACATTACGGATGTGATATTTCCTGCCATCAACAAATTGATTGGATTTTTGCTAAGAATCTGTGATTTTGGACTGTGGATGCTTTGCATTTTGTATGCAGGGATACACATTTTTGCATTTATCTTTTTAAGAAAAGACGCTGCAGGCAAAACAGGCTAAGCTTTAAAAAAACGATAGCCTAACAAGTTTATACCCAGCATCATGCTGCTCATGACTTGCATGATTAAATCCACGGAAATACCTCGTGTAGTTCCACAAGCTGTAGAATGCATCATCAACGGCCCAACTGATTCACTAGTAGCTCAGGGATGTGAACGGTTTGGGATGAGGTTGAGTACATCATTACTGAAAGTGACTATAAAGTATATATAATCATCTTCAGATCTGAAGTGGGTGGGATACACGAAGGCTTGTACCCAACAAAATATACCATAAATTGGTTAGTCATCTGCAGAGTTTTGAAACCACGTCCAGTCAGTGAGGTCAGATATCAGACATCTGTGTGTGTGTGTGTGTGTGTGTGTGTGTGTGTGCGTGTTGTGTTGTGTGTGTTTGGAAATACAGAGAATATCGACAATATTTCTCTTCGCAGTTTTACTACTCAGGCAGTCTCTCCCTCAGTATATTTTATCCTTTTGATTAGGAATTGATTCATGGCATGGCTGATCAATCTAACAAATACTGTAGAATATTTCCAAGTTATGTTTCGGTTCCACATTCAATCTTTTCACAATTAATATTCCATGGTTCTCTCTTCTATTACGAATCCAAACTTGGATCATTGCACTAATGCAGAGATTAGAATTCGACCACCAACTCCATTTCAAACAGAAACTACTGATCTTTACCACGTCTGACTGCAGAAACCGTGCCGATTATAAGTTTGAGTGTTATAACCTTGTGTCAGACTTGGATCTGGACTCAGATCTAGGCCCACCCAAGCTGCAGCACAGTAACACACAATGCATTACTGATCTTCTTCATAAACAATTGCCCGAGCATTTGCAGCATCATGAAGAATCGAAAAACCAGCAACATCAAAGAAATTGACTGGGAAACAATGTATTTCATCATTTTCTCTATTTTACATTTGTCTTAAATTTTTCGTGAAAAATCTGAAATCAATAGTCGTTTTGAGTTTAGGTTGATGCATTGAAGTAGCATGAAGGGTTTTGGTGGGTTGAGATAAGTCGTAGACATCAATTTGGTCAGGACACAGTTCTAATTCAACAAATTTCCTATTTTTCCACGACTTTTCTTTTCATTTTAGTTTTCTAGAGAGGGGAAAGCAGGTGAACAGAGGGGCACATCCTCTCCCTCGTGAACGCCAAAAACCGATAAGTCATTGTTGGAATCCATGGTTATTTGGATTTGGGGAAAACATGTCCCCTTTCATGTCATATTTTGTCCAATACATTGGGTTGTGTTTGAATCACTAAATCTAACATGTATTGTGTCCGAACCACTAAGAGTGGTCGTGTCATGTTGAGGAGGTATTGTGTCCAGTTTTGGGTTCTGTTTTGCGTTAGAAATAGGTTAGGTTATATCTGGGTTCAAAACAGGATCTGGTTCAGAGAAAGAACTGAACAAAGAACCTATTTGGGTAGTTTTAGGTTTGTGCCAGGTCCTGTATTGACCCAAGAACACAGAATACCTATTGTGTTGTTTAATTTGGATAAAAAATGGAACTAGGTGATAATTTGGATTCAAGGCAATTTATTTGGATCTAGGTTGGACTTTTGGGTTGTTTGGGGTCTAATTTAGGCCCAATTTATTGTGTTAGACTTATAGTTAAATAAATTTTAATGTTATTATTATTTAAAATTATTTAGAGGTTAAAAATTGGAGGATTTGTTGATGATTAAAGTGATTCAACGGTTTGAAGATTGGATCTTGGTGCTTCTTAAGATAGGTTTTTTTGGATAATATTTAAATGTGCATGATTGTTAAATGTTTTATTGATGGTTATAAATGATATTTGAAATTATAGATTATTTGATATACCATTGAGATAAGCTTGTTTATGACATGTTGATAAAAAGCATGATTTGATCTACATGTGTTGATATAAAAATGTTATTTGAATATTGTAGATATGGATTTGGATATATGGATTTGAATATAAACTTGTGAATGTGATAAAATGCAATTGGTTTTGAAAGATAATGATGTGTGAATACATGAGTCCGACTTAATTGTGTTTTCAAGCACTCTATTGTGTCACCATGGTTTGATAGTCGTGGATTAGGTTGACCAAGATCGTGTGAAGGAGGGTCACACAATGCTTATGGTCTTGGGATAGACATAGTATGAGTTGTAATTATTATAATTTATTGATGTGAATGAGTATGAATTTGCTATTAAATGATTGTGAAACATGCATGCTTTTAGTATGAATTCTATTAAAAGGCGTATAACTTCCCTTTTGAGTTATAGGTCAGAGTTCACCTTGTCATTTAATGCACGGAGTCAAGTAGCATATTGATAGAGATGTATTTATGTGATTATATTGATATAAATGATGGTTAGTTATCTAGGTATTTATATTGACTTTTGGGGTCTATGTCAGTGAGTTTCACACCATTTTGAATGAATGGATTGTTTAAATTTATGAATATTTAATATATTTAAGTTTTATATTTTATTGGAGTTACATTTTGGCTATACTTATGTTTGAATATCGCTTACATTCGCCACATGAGATCGGTTAGGGTCATGGTTGCCACTCGTGCGAGTGTGACATTGAGTCTCTCAGTGTTAAATGTTTCCGAGAGGACTTAAGAACCAACTAATCCTCATCTTTTATAGCATGGGTTGAAGTCTGGTTTTGTTGCTAATATAATCTTGCCAAAGGTACCAAGAAAACGAAAATTCGGTAACCAATCCAGATTACAAAAGTAACAGAACTGCATCTCAATAGCAACATGATAGCCGGAAATACTTTGAACATTGTCCAATCATTACAAGAATAAAGTGTATCTACTGAGCTACTGAGGAACAACGGGAGATTAAATGTTATAGAATTCGACCGCCAACTCAACCCATGACCAATATGAGCACAAAGCTTCCTTCATAACTCCAGGAACTTCTTTGAAGTGGCATGCATCTTCTTGGATCCAAGCTGCTTAAGATCGGATAACCTACAACTGCATCTATTTTCATCAAGGCATGCATCCCGGAATTCTTACTTACAGTGTTGCCTTCTTGTTCTTGAACTCCGGATTAATTTTGATTTGTCAAAAACAATCAAATAATAAGTAAAAATGAGGAATGATGGGTTTATCTGATATTCTGCACAAATTAAAGAGACAAAGTTAGCTCTTGCATATTCGAAAACCAAAAGAAAAAAACAGATCACTTGACACTCTTTTTCATTGCCAGTACCCTCTATCACAGTGTATATTCCCATCAGATCCTGATAAATCTTTATTACTGTTTTGTTAGATCAATCCATCCTACCTGAGGGAAGAATTTGTTCATTGAAATAACACAAAGGGACAATCATTGAATTTGAAATTATTAGGAAGCCAAACATAGAAAGATTGTATGTGACAGGATATAAGAAATGGCATATATGGTGCTAGTATACAAATTTTCATGAAAAAAGAAACTTAAAAATCCATAGTCGAACTGCATAAATGTTCACAAACTAAGCTGCTTAAAAAGAGATGCTATCAACTTAATCCAATTTCAAGAAATGCACGTTTTTGGATAGATTAAATCCAAAGGCATTACACTCATGAAATGGGCTACACATTTTCTTTGAAGATTCTTTCTAGCATTCCCTACAAGGGAAGTACCAATAACTCCAAAAAAACACAAAAGGAGATTCTGTCATATTAGATGCATCAAATTTATTACAAAACCGAGTAATACTGTTTTCTAGACATTAGGGAATATGATTTGACCACTATGTGGAACTTTTTTCATTATAAGAGCAATTTACTTGTTCTAGTTTTTATCTAGCGAGAGATACGCACAAGTAATGGTGAATCTAACACTTACAATTTCATCTCCCGTCAAATTAGTGTCAAAGCTATATGCACACTCAGCAAGACTTTTCACAAATTAGGTGGTGTCAGCTGGAGACTGCGCCAAGGAATTCATGCGACCTAGTGCAACATGCTTGACTTAGGAGGTCAATATAATCTGGTGCATTAGTGCTTGAAAGATTGCTCTCCATGACAAAAGACCCAATGAAGTTTTACGGTCCGTCAGACACCTAATGCAAACTTCTTCCTCTATCCGTGGTTAGAATCAGTGCAGCTATATGTTTCACAAAAGTTTTATCTACACAACACAAAAATATTCAAGCACTACAATAGTAATCAGAAAGATTGGATGAACGGTTGTAAAGCCACTTCCTGAGGAAAAACCACGCAGCATTAAATTCCTTATAGGTGGGCTTAGTACTGCTTAGATGAAATACCTGTATCCGACTGCATATCTCAATGACCTCAGCAATGGGAGCCCAATCACCAAAATTCCTCTCCACAAATTGGTAAGCGATGCCACTTTTGCCACTACCAACTATAAAAAGCCCACCATTAATCGTGCCATCGCCATTTAAATTTGAGTTTAGGCAAGTAGTTTTAGCACGGAGATAATTTGTTATAGCCTGAGGATTCAGGAGAAATCCTGTTAAGAAGTTGTCTCTTAACACCTTCCCTCCCCCAAGAGCCTTGAAGAAACCCAAGCTTTTGTCCAAGATCACAATCCCACCCCAGTAGCGAGGCCAAAAGTCCTTCACCTATCAACATAACAAAGTCAATTACTGTAATTTCTTGAAAGAAAACAAAGATTGCTGAAGGTATACATACCTCTGACTCTATTTGTTCATGAAGAACGGCAATAAGTTGAACTCCCAGAGAATCAAAAATAGGCTTCCTTGAATAGAGCTGGTGAGCTTCAGCTCGGCACATGATGCACCTACATAACATGGTATTATCCATTATGGTTTTGGAAACTAGGCAGCAATAGTAGAGATAAAGGTTGAGTTGGTAATCAAGGTTTAGTTACCCAGGGCGTCGTAGACAGAGGAAAATGACCGGTCTATCACGCCATAACTCCGATGATTTCATGGTTATTGCTTTTACCAGTGAGCTGGTGCCAATTTGATACTCTGGCACCAGTTTCTGAACTGAAATGCTTTCGATCATGGAATACGGTGCAACATCATCAACAAGAGGAGGTGGCTTTATGAGTCCAAAAAGCCTGGGCTTAGCAGGTGCTGAAGCAACAATGCCTTTGAATGAATGCCCTTCTTTGATCCTCAACTCTGCTGTAGATACTTCACTGGTGATCGAGTTTGACCGCCGTCTCAGCGATGAACTGTTCGGACCTTTCAGAGATGCACTATACAAGAGCTCAGCTCCATTTCCATTTGTGCCAGCAAAAGGGAGTTTTCTTACAGCTGAAAGGCTTGTTCTTCTGTAAGGAGAAGGTTCAGAGATCCCACAGGCAGTTGTTCGGTCGACAAATCGCGCAAAATGGCCTCTTTTCATGCCAAATTGGTAGGAAAGAACTCTAGCGCTACAATTCAGAAGCTCAGCCAAAGATTTTCCCGATGTCTCCATCTTATCCCCATATTGCATCAAAGAACGCCCATGCAAATATGATCTGATCTCCAGAGCATCCTATACCAAATTCCACGAGAAACCACACTCAAACCAAATGCAATCAAACAAGATTAATGATCTCCCTGGTCAATAACCCTTAATTTCAATTTCAAGTTTCGTCTTTGGCATAATCTATGGATCAAAACACAACAAATAGTTTAAACCCTGAAACTATTGATCCTAGAAATGAAAGAGAAGAGAATAAGCTAACAACATTATCTTATCTTTGCTACTCAACAAACAAGTGGAAAAGCTGCATCTTGAAACTATCTAAGGTGTCATATTCACCTCGAAGGTCATGCTAAATAATCTCGAAAGTGGGATTAGCACGCCATTCTACCGTGTTGGTTTTTCTTATTGTTCTTGAGAAAAGTTTACTGTAGAGATCATGAATAAAACTTACTGATACACCTGTCAGCCAGGGTTCTGTTTTCCTCATCAATGAAGCAAGGGGACGAGCATTTAAATCTCACTAATTCACTATACCTACCCATGAAATTCTGAGAACAAAATGCCAGAGAAAAGAAGAGGTGGGAACAATACCTTCTGCCTGGCAGTCATATTGACAGAATCCATATCCTCCAAGTTCATCATCTTCAAAGTGGGCACATCATCCCAACCTTCCTCAACAAGTTTAGGGAGTATCTCTTTGAGAACTCCATCACCAATGAACTCCTCTACACTGAAAGAGGACGCCATTGCTAGGAACAAGAAGGATCCCTTGTTCAATCAAATAAATACAAGCGTAACCTGCATAGAAGGTATATATGTTAACTTCCACCATCAAACGCCCATGCATCATATTGAATAAGAGGAAAACCATTCATAATAAAATCCAATTAAATTCTCAAGATGAACCATCGGATCACGCAGTAACAAATTATTAATATTGAACCCTTGGAGTGATGAAAATAAATGCAATCAAATACCAGTCGAAAAAGTGTAAGATACAACGAACCAAGAAGTGAACCAAGAAGTCAAAATGATTGTGTATACATACACGCATACATATATATATATATATATATATATAAAAGAGAAGAGAGAGAGAGATTGGCCAGGGAATATTGATGACACCAGCAAGAAGATCCAAGGAGTTTTAAGCGCACTCTTGTAGATCGATTTTGTTGGTTGGCCTTCGGGATTCCTTCTGTTGTTCCTGTGGCAGTTTCGAGTTGTGGAACAGTTGAAGTGAAAGTAGATCAAGATAAAAAAATTTCAGGTATGTGTTTTACGGTTTTCACAACCGATTTTTCACAAAAAGGGTTTTCTTTATTTATCACTCAGATTTTCACTATTTTTGTGAGTGTGCATTGCTCATTATTTATAGAACAACGCTTGCTCCACCCTCCCGGATATCTATATTGAGATTTTTGATTTGGGAGCCTTTATCCAATTGGTTACGGAGCTCATCCATATGTAACCGCCTCTATAGGAAATGACTCCATGAACAATCCAGTCGTTCTTGTGAAATTGTTGAGAATGGACATATCGGCTTTACATCACTCGCTTGGCTATTCGAGCTAAATGTTTTGACATACTGGTTTCTCACCTACTTTTGTGGGGTTTTCCTAGTAATGTTATTTTATAAATACTATTGTAATCACTACCTGTTCTACAGTTTTTTACCTACACAACAATCAAACATATCTTAAACCCATGTTTATAACATGTTTTGAAAAAAGATCCTCTGATATGCCTTTAGTCAACGGGTCTATCAACATATCTTGAGTTGGCATCTATAAGATGGATATTTTCTTTCTCATAACCAGATCATGTACATAGTGGTATTTCACCATTATATGCTTGCTTTTAAAGTTATTAGCTTCACTCTTGATTAGAGTAATTGATGCATTGTTTTCATAATAAATGATAATTAGCTATGTCTAACTTCAAATCTCGTATAAAGTGACTTATCTAGATGACACTTATTGCAGCCATACAACAAGTCATATACTCAGCTTTATGTGTATGCAATGGTACAAAACCTTGTTTCTTACATGTCCAAGAAACAACTCTACCTCCAAATAAAAATATGTCCTGAGGTTGATTTGCTATCGTCTTTGCTCCCAATAAAGTTAGCATTTGAGTATCCTACCACTTTATTTCATATGATGGAAAACATAATTTTAAGTCTTTTGTTCCTTTGAGATATCTTAAAATCCTTTTCACAGATATCCAATGCTATCATTTAGGATTATTTTGATATATGCTCATAAGACCAACAACAAAACTGATATGACGTCTTGTAGATAATATACCTTGCATCAAGATACTCACAACTTGTGTATAAGGAACTTTAGGCTTATCGTCCTCTTCACTGGGACAATTAGCCTTGCTATGTTTTACTCCTTTTACAATGGGTGTAGAAGTAGACTTCTATTCACCCATTTTAAACAAACTTCTTGAGGATATAATCAATATCTCTCTCCTGACTTAGGCATAGAAGATTAGATTCTCTATTTTGAAAAATCTTTATACTCAAGATATAGGATGCTTCTCTTATATCTTTCATTTCAAACCTTGACTTGAACCATGACTTGGTTTTGATAATCATCTCATTGTCATTTCCAGTCAACAATATGTCATTTAAATATAATGATAAGATGATAAAGTGACTCCCATTGTTTCAGACATATACATAGTGATCAAACTTATTTGCCACAAACTAAAGTTCAACAATGACATTTTGAAAAGTCAAATACGATTAACGAGGTGATTGTTTTAGGTCATACAGGGATTTTTTCAACCTATATAAATTATCTTCTTAGCCTTCAACTATATATCTTTCGGGGTACTGCATATATATGATTTCATCTAAATCTTCATTTAGAAAAGTAGTTTTTAAATCTAACTGATGTACATATCAAATCATAATATGCAGATATTGCCAGGATTATGTCTCAACATAATCTATCATCTTTTTTTGTAAAAATCCCTTTTTAACCAACCTCCCTTTAAACTTATCGATTGCTCCATCGATTTTATATTTTTTTTTCAGAACTCATTTGCAACTTATGACTTTTCTTCCTTTTGGCAAATCAATCAACTCCCAAACTTGGTTTTTCTCAATGAATTTGATTTCTTCATCCATAGCTTTCTCCCAATCTATTACTTTAGATGAGTTAATAGCCTGCTGACAAGTCAAGTTATTAGTCAACTCATCTAAATCTACCAAATTGCACATTTCTTGTGCAATATAAGTGTGATAATCCTTTAAGTAGGACGATGCGGCCCTAGGCCTTTTATGTCTACTTAAAGTTTTGGTTGATTTAGAAAGATTTTCTATGGGTTCAAATGATGATTGATCTAGATCTACTAGATCGTCAATATACTCATCATTACCTTCAAAGATGTCATTCTTAGTACCTTTTAAGAATTCAACACTATACTCTCTATCAACCCATGATCGTTATGATAAATTCGATATCTTTTTGAGCCTTTAGGATATCCAATACATCTCAAGGACCTGTTGTGTAGCGGGTTAGACAATTTGGATCTAGACCTGGTTGGATCTAGACCCACCTGAACAAGAAGTAGTAATGCTCGATCGTTACTGCACAGAATCTTGTTACGCAACAAGACAACAATGACAACCCCATTGCTGTCAATGCGGGATCATTATTGGTTCCAAAACTTTAATGGGGCCTCCATGGTAGGCAGCATCAAGTTGGATTGGGCAAGCCGCGAGAACACCGAGCATCATCAAGGTAGAATAAAGGGTTTTGGGTTGGGTTAAAGCAGTGAGGTAGAACAAAGAGTTTTGGTAGGTTCGGGTAAGTCGTGGGTGTCAATTTGGCCTGAAAACAATTCTGATTCACCGGATTTTCACAAATTTTGCAACATCTTGTTTCATACAGTTTTTCAGCCAAAACGACACCACTAGAGACCAATGCTAGACTAAAATGGAAAAGGAGGAGTAGATTGTCAGTTGGGGACCATTGTCGACCTTAGTCATCAATGAAAACTGTCGAAATCTATGTTGGAAAACCAAAGGAACCGACCCCTTTGGGTGTGTCTCATTTTCGTGTCACGTCCGAAATTCTTTAAACTAACACAAATTCATGTCACATGTTAAGAAATCAAAAAGAGGTTTTGTGTTGGAAATGGGTTATGTTTGGGTTGGATCTTGAAATGGATTATATGTTAAAAATAGGACTCGTGTTAGTAGTTGAAGGTTTTGTTTCGACATAATGACACAGGTTACCTACTGTGTCACTCAGTTTGGATCAAATATGGATCAAGATATCAATTCAGATCTAGGACAACTTAAACAAATTAAAATTGGGTTTGGGTGATTTTAGAGACATTTGAGATCCGATTTGGATATGGTTTATTACGTTAGATTCATAGTTAAATAAATTTTAATATTTTATTTATTTATAATTGTTTAGAGATTAAAATTGGAGGATTTGATGGTGATAGAGTTGCCCAATAGTTTGGAGATTGGATCTTAGTGCTCATTTAGGTAGAGAGTTATGCATTCTTTTTTACATAACCATGCTAGAAGTGATTTTCTTGTTTTAGATGGATTTAAATATGCATAATTGATAAATATTTTATTGATGTTTATGAAATGATGATCGTAATTATGGGTTATTTGATATGCTTTTGAAATAGAACGTGTTTATGACATTGATTGATAAAGAGCATATTTTGATATGTATGTGTTGTATGAACATGATATTTTGATTTGTAAATGTGATGAACTATAATTGGTTTTGAAAATATAATGATGTGTGAATATATGAGCGATACTTATATAGGTTGTGTGGGGTCTTTAGAGACTTATAGCTCATTCGGATGATCCGACTTGGGGCGAATATAGGGTGTGTTCTCGAACACTCTATCGTGAGGTCTGCATGATTACCGTTATAGACGGGGTTATCGAGGTCACGTTAGGTAGGACTGAATGACTCTCGTGGCCTTTGGGACAGACACAATATGGACCGTAATTATCGTAACTAATGATGTTATATGCATGTGTGTGAATGTGTAAGTATAAATTTGATATCATGATTTAAAAGAAAACTATGATTTGTTATGAAACGATTGTGAAATTATGCATGTTATTAGTATAATTTTTCTTTAAAGATGTTTAACCTCGCTACTAAGCTATGTGTAGGAACTCACCCAATTATTTTACAGTTTGTCCTGAAGCTAGTACTTCGAAGGCATATGAAGCAGAGTAGGAGTTGCATAAAGCTACATTTTTATTTTAGATAGTATGATAAGTGTTACATGATTTAGAAAATCTTGTTATTCTGATTTATTGTCAGGTAGGCCCCACACTATTTTGGGCATATTGTTTAGAACTTTGATATGAATATTTATTTCAATTAGATATTTTATTTAGTTAAATTAAATCAATATTGTATTTGACTACTACTCACCATTGCGCCAGGGTGAGAGGCGGCTACATGGCATCAACTTGGGTCGGGTCATGGTCGTGCGGATATGATAACTTGGTATCAAAGCCTATGGTTATTAAAATATATTTAATAGCGAGTTAATTATTGAAATATAATATCATATTTATGTGTAGGACTCTAAAGGGTTGTGTTTGAACTTAATTTTGAGCGTTATGCATGACACTAATGAGGAAATGTAGTCGTATGGATCTGCTGTGGCAATTGAGGCACTATTAGCAACACCTCAAGGACCTACAGTACTACCACATATTCTACTTGTAAAAGGTGGTCAGGATGTTACAACATTGCTTGATCAGATGATAAGTTTACTGCAACATGTTTTGAGAGAATCCACCATGATAATACAACACTTGACAAAGAATGGGTGTAAAGAGTTTAAGAGAGTAGTTACAAATCTCTTAAAACCTTATGAGTGAATTGATAAACTGGAGAACGCTTTTTATATACTTGCTCATACCGATGAGGAGAGGAGGGTGCAGTTGATGTCTAGTATATTCGAAGGAAATACAAAACAATGGTGGAGAGCATAGAAAGGGACACATGGCACTCCTTGGACTTAGGAGGCATTTAAGAAGGCATTTTTCGATCATTTCTTTTCTCATGATGATTAGATGCACCTACAGATTAAGTTTAATTAACTGCAAAAAGACTATTTGATATTGAGAGAATATACAAACTAGTTCTTAAGATTGTCGTAGTTTGACCTTAGTATGGTAATTCCTAAGGCACAAACAAATAAGTATTTCTAAAGACCTTTTAATCTGATCCATAAGTCATTGAGTGGGAGGATATATATAGACATTGACAAGTTGCAATTTGTTGCTATTCATGTAGAGACAAATATGCTACATTATAAGGGTAAGAAGAAGCCAACAAAAAGAGTTTTCATAGCTCACATGAAGGCGCGAATAAGAGTAAACCAGACCAAACTCAAAAGTGAACTAACAGAGAACATAATTTCTTTAAGGGGGTAGAATGTAGCTGGTCAGGCAATCTAGACCCGCTTGGACAAGAAGCAGTAATGCTCAAGCGTTATTGCATAAAGTCTTGCTGCACAACAAAACAACAATGGCAACCCCATTGTTATCAATGCGGGACCGTTATTGGTTTTGAAAGGCCTTTAAAGGGGCCTCCATGGTGGGCAATGTCAAAACAGCATGGGCAAGCCACAAGAATGCTGAGCATCGTTGAGAAACCAGTCAGAATCTGCTAAGTTCCTAACTATTTCTTAGATTTTTGTTTTTTCTATTTTTATAAAAAACACTGGTTGATGATCGCCGTTTTAGGCATGGGTCGAAGCACTGAAGTAGAACAAAGGGTTTTGTTGGGTTTGTGTAAGTTGTGGGTATCGATTTGGCCAAGAAAATTTTTCGATTCGTTGGATTTCTCCAATTTCTGCAACATCTTGTTTCATAGAGTTTTTCGGCCGAAACAATACCGCCAACAATCGATAGTAGACCAGATTGGAAGAAGAGGAGTAGGCGGTTGATTGGGACCATCGCTGGCCTTATTCATCACCGGAAATCGGCGAAATTTATACCGAAAAACCAAGGGAACCGACCCCTCTTGGGCATGTCCCATTTTCGTGTCGTGTCATATCCAAATTTTTTTGAACCAACACGGATTCGTGTCATGCCCTTGTGTCACATGTTAAGAAATAGTTCTATGTCAAAACAAGTCAGAAATAGGTTTTATGTCGGGTTCTATGTCAAAAATGGGTCAGGTTTGGATCGGATCTTGAAATGGGTTTTAGGTAAAAAACATGACCTGTTTCAATAATTCCAGGTTTTGTGTCGACACAATTACACAGGCTACCTATTGTGTCACTTAGTTTAGATCGGATATGGATCTAGGTATCAATTCAGATTTAGGATAGCTTAAACAGATCGAGATAAGGTTTTGGGTGATTTTACAGTCATTTGACATTCAATTTGGATACATTTTATTGCGTTAGATTCATAGTTAAATAAATTTTAATATTTTATTTATTTACAACTATTTAGAGATTAAAATTAGAGGATTTAGCCTTGTCAAGAGTGACCCAACAGTTTGGAGATTGGATCTTAGCGCTCCTTTAGGTTGGGAGTTACACATTCTTTTACAAAACATGTTAGAAGTGATTTTTCTATTTTAGATATATTTAAATATGCATGATTGATAAATTTTTTATTGATATTTGTGAAATGATGTTCACAATTATGTGATATTTGATACAACGTATTTATGATATTGATTGATAAAGAGAATATTTTGATATGCATGTGTTGTATGAACATGGTATTTAAATGTATGAATATGAATATGGACTTGGATTTGGATACTTGTAGATTTGGAATGATTTATAAATGTGATGAACTATAATTGGTTTTAGAAATGTAATAATGTGTGACTATATGAGTCGTACTTGTGTGGGATGTGTAGGGTCTCTAGAGAGTTGTAGGTCCCTCAGACGATCCGGCTTGGGGCGAATACATGGTGTGTTTTAGGACACTCTGTCGTGAGAGTGGATCATTGTGGACTGGGTTACCGAGGTCACATTAGATAGGGTCGGACAATTTCCATGGTCTTTGGGGCAAACAAAGTATAGACTGTAATTATCGTAGCTAATCATGTATGTATGCGTGTATAAGTATGAATTTGAGATCATGATTTAAAGTTGAAAATGTGATTTTTTATTAAATGATTGTGAAAGTATGCATGCTTTTGATATGATTTATGTTTAAAGATGTTTAACCTCCCTACTAAGCTATGTGTTGAGTTCATCCTATTATTTTACAGTTCGTCCTGAAGCTAACACTTTCAAGGCACACGAAGTAGAGTAGGAGTTTGATAGAACTATATTTTTATTTTAGATGGTATGATAAGTGTTACACAATATAGAAAATCTTATTATTCGAGGTTATTGTTAGGTAGGCCCTACACCATTTTAGGCATATTGTTTAAATCTTTGATATGAATATTTATTTTAGTTAGATATTTTATTGAGTTAAATTAAATTAGTATTGCATTTGACTACAACTCACAATCATGCTCGCACGAGAAGTGGCCACATGATATCGGCTCGGGCCGGGTCGTGGTTGCGACACGAGCGGGTGTGACATCTATCTACATTGTCTCTAGACTGATAAATGATATTTACTTAAGTAATAGATCCCCACCTCCTAAAATAACTTAGGTTGGGTTTTCTTTCAAACCACATTTTATATAGTGTAGTGAATATAACTTTACATGGTATTCTATTGAACATTTATATTATTGTACTTGCTGCTTCTCCCCAAAATATCTTTGGTAGAGAGATATTTATCAATATTAACTTTGTCATGTTTAGGAAGATCTTGTGATATCTTTCAGCTACAACATTTTGATGAGGTGTCTTGGGTATTATATTTTATTTTGAAATACCAAAGTCTTTATAGAATTTCGAAAATTCTATAGAGGTGTATTGACCACCTCTATCTAATCTCAAGACTTTGATTATATGCCCTAGTTGATTTTCAACTTCATACTTATATTCTTTAAATACTTTAAGTGCCTCAGATTTATGTGCTAAGATGTATATATATATATATATATCAAGTAATTATCGATAAAGGTCATGAAATATACCTTTCCTCAATGTGATCTTACTTTAAAGGATTCACATAAATCAATATGAATAACTTTCAACAGGATTATTGTCCTTGTTGTTTGTTTGGAAAACAAAATTCTCGTCATTTTTCCTTCTATACAGGTTTCGCACTTGCTCAAAGTGTTTTCTTCAAACTTTGGCAGTAAGTGAAAGTTGGATAATTTTCTCAACTTTTCAAAACTTATATGCCTTAGGCGTTTATGCTATATATTCCCATCAACAATCAATATAAGTAGAACTTTTAATTTCACTTATATTCAATTTGAGCAATCCATGTTCTACATCAAATTCTCTAGAGAAAAATACTCTCACATACTTCCACACAATTATTTTGCTATGAACAAACCTAACCTCAAAACCCTTCTTCACCAAGGCAGTGATCGAAACCAAATTGTGTCTTATAGATGACACGATCAATACATCATTTAGTATAACCAGTGTACCTTGTACATAAATTCTAAAGGATCTAGTTTTAAGAATATGTGAGCAAATATTATTTTTTATATATACCCGATGTACTCCTGGTTTATATTCTTTTAGATTTATTGCCCCTTCATTGATTTTTGAGATATGTCATGTCGTTCTTAAGTAAATTTACAGACCAATCACCGAATAGTCTATGTATAAGTATTTTGATATCACGTAGATTATGTCCTGCTTCTCTGATTATTCGCGTTGTTGGTTGTTTGCACCATTTTTGTTGTTGCGACAATTCCCCTTATAGTATTTCATTTTTTCACACCTAAAACACTTGACTCGAGAAGCATTTTTCTGCATTTTCTTAAAAGATTGACCACCCTTTTTACTATTTTCGTCAAACCTTTTATTTAGTTTATTTCTTCTTTGGTTGGCTCTGGAGTTGGACCCTATCTCGTCTTATACTACTAGCATTTTTTTCTTCTGTTTTTGTTCATATGTTTTTATTCAATTACTAGTTTGAGGGGCAATTGAGAAACAGTGACCATGTTCTAAGATTGAGGAGAATGTTCAGTATTGTGGATATTTGCATTGGTTCTAGGATGAATAATTTGGCTACAGTTAATTCTCTTGTCATTACTAGTATATAGTTCATATGTTCCATTATATTATCTTCTTTCATTTTATAGTGTCATATTTAGCTATTATTGAATCAAATAGCTCTTTTGTGGTCTCATTTCTTCAAAAATCCTAATTAGATAATCCTCCATGTATGTTAACATGAATGTTTTTCTTATCGTTTCATATCTTAGAAATATTTTATACATTTATTTTTGTTGTTTTAACTCCGATCATGTAAGGGATCACCCTTGCATTGTCGGTCCCAAACCCGGATAAAGGAGGAGGGTTGTGTTAGGCTTCCGACAGCCAGCGTAAAACTTCATCGGATTTTTATAACATGGATTACAAAAATTATGAGCATTGCTTTGGGGCGTCCCCGCCTAGCGACGTGCTGCAAAGCCCGAATGCAGTAAGAAGTAAGCAAGGGCCACTACATTTTCGCTCGAATGTAGTGAATCAATTGTAGAGAGGGTTCCCACATCATGGATGGGTGTGGGTAAAGAAGTTAGTCCTGCTACATTGGCGCCCGAATGTAGTGAAAAATTTTCAGAGAGGGTCTTCGCATTTTGATTATGGACGGATGCGGGAGATAAGGAAGCTAGTCCTAGATAATAAGATTCGTAATTGTTCTTGAAATATCAGAACATTATCCGGTAAGCTAATGGAGGTGGTAGATACTATGATTCGAAGAAAGATTCATATTCTATGTTTACAAGAGACAAAATGGGTTAGAGAAAAAGCAAAGGAGATAGAGGATACAGGTTTTAAATTATGATACTCAAGTAAAGAAAAGGCTCAAAACAGAGTTGGTATTATCATAAATAAAGATTTAAAGGAGAGTGTAGTAGACATAAAACGATATGGTGACCGAATCATGATGTTGAAATTAGTGTTAGGAGTAGAGGTTTTGAATATAGTTTGTGCTTACGCATCCCCAAGTAGGACTAGAAGATAGTATAAAGATAGTTTTTTGGGAAGAGTTAGATAAGGTGTTTCAAAAGATTCCACAAAGGAAGATGATTTGTTTAGGAGGAGATTTAAATGGACTTGTCGGCAAAGAGGCATTAGGATATCAAGGGATTCATGGAAACTTTGGTTTTGAGGATATAAACGAGGAAGGTCGGGAGATTTTAAATTTTGCTATGGCATTTGATCTCTTTATAGTCAATACAATCTTCAAAAAATGTGATGAACATTTAATTACTTATAAGAGTGGCTTATCACAAACACAAATTGATTACTTTATTTGTAGAAAAAAAGATAGAGTGTGTTGTAAAGATTGTAAGGTAATTCCAAGAGAAAGCTTAACCACCCAACATCGACTTTTAGTTATGAATTTACAAATAAAAAAATGGACAAAGAAGAAAAGAGTGCATCAAGCTATTCTGACTAAATGGTGGAACCTCAAAAGCGAGAATGAAGATATATTTAAACAGAAAGTCCTTCAAGGAGATGTTTGGAATTATGTTGGCACACCCTGTGATATGTAGAACAATATGGCTATACATATTAGGAAAGTGGTAAAAGATGTGTTAGGGGTATCTAAGGGAGGTGTACCGGCACAAAAAGAAGCTTGGTGGTGGAGTGTAGTACAAAATAAAATCAAGGCAAAGAGGGCATGTTACAAATTACTTTATGCCAAGAAAACTAGTGAAACTTTAGAAGCTTATAAGAAAGCAAAGAAAGAAGCGAAAAAGGCCGTTAGTGAAGCAAAAGCTAAGATTTGGGAGGACTTATATAAAAAACTCAACTCAAAAGAGAGTGAAAGAGATATTTTTAGGATAGTTAGGGCTAGAGATAAGAAAACTAAAGATCTTAATTATGTTAGATGCATAAAAGACGAGGATGAAAAAATTCTAGTGGCAAATGATGATATAAGAAATAGATGAAAAAACTATTTTTATAATCTTTTTAATGAAAATAAAGATGTTAGTATTAGTTTAGGAGATTTAGCTAAGTCAGAAAAGTATATAAACCACAATTTCTACCGACGTATTCAAAAGAATAAAGTCAAAGAGGCTCTTAAATATATGAAGGGTGGTAAATCGATAGGACCAGATAATATTCCTATAGAAGTTTGGAAAATATTAGGAGAAATAGCAATCACTTGGCTCACAAGACTATTTAATGAAATATGGAAAAACCAAAAGATGCCCGAGGAATGGAGAGCAAGTACACTTATACCCATATATAAGAACAAGGGAGACATTCAAAATTGTGCGAATTATCGAGTTATCAAGTTAGTGAGTCATACTATGAAATTATAGGAAAAAATTATCGAATGTAGGTTAAGACAAACATCAAGTACAACAGAGAACCAATTTGGATTCATGCCAGGCAAATCTACTATTGAAGCGATTCACCTTTTGAGACATCTTATGGAACATTTTAGAGCAAAAAAGAAAGACCTTCACATGATATTTATTGATCTAGAAAAAGCTTATGATAGGGTACCGAGGGAGGTTCTTTGGAGAACTTTGGAGAAAAGAGGTATCACATTGACATATATTAACCTTATAAGAGACATGTATGATGGTGCAAAAACATGTATGAGGACTCATGAAGGAACGACAGACTTCTTTGAAGTTAATAATGGGTTACATCAAGGATCAACTTTAAGTCCATACTTATTTATAATGGTGATGGATGAGTTAACAAAACATATTCAAGATGAAGTACTTGGTGTATGTTATTTGCAGATGACATTGTATTAGTGGAGAGGAGTCTAAGGAAAAAGCTAATAGAAAATTGGAACTATGGAGAGAAACATTAGAAAGCAAAGGCCTCCGACTTAGTAGAACAAAGACAGAATATATGGAATGTAAGTTTGATCATTTGGTTACTTCAGAGGACGTGAAAATTAAAATTGACACACATTGCATTCCCCAAAAGGAAAGTTTTAAATACCTAGGGTCAATTTTTCAGAGTGATGGAAGAATTGATGGAGATGTTACACATAGAATTAATGCTGGTTGGTTAAAATGGAGAGGAGCATCAGGTATTCTTTGTGATAAGAAGATACCATTATAGTTAAAAGGTAAATATTATAAAGCAGCAATTAGGCCTGCCATGTTTCATGGTTCTGAGTGTTGGGCAGTTAATCATCAACATGTACAAAAGATGTCTGTGAGAGAAATAAAGATGTTGAGATGGATGAGTGGTCATACAAGAAAAGACCGTATACATAATGAGGTTATTAGAAACAAATTAGGAGTGGCACCAATAGAGGATAAAATGAGAGAACATCGTTTAAGATGGTTTGGACATATAGAAAGAAGATCAAAAGAAGAACCTGTAAAAAGGTTAGAAAAACTAAATTTGGAAAGTATTAAAAGAGGTAGAGGACGACCACAAAAGTGTTGGAAAGAAACAATAAAGAATGATCTAGCTTATTGGGAGTTAAGTGCTAACATGACACACAATAGGGATCTGTGGAAACAAAGAATCCATGTAGCCGACCCCGTCTAGTATGGGAAAAGTCTTAGTTGTTGTTGTTGTTGTATTTATTTTTGTTGTTTTATGGCGTTAAGAGGTGGCAAATGTATTGTTTCCTTTAACACATATTCTACACCTTCAAGTGTAAGAGCCAACGGGATTCTCCTCTTTCACGTTTGAAAATTTAGACCATTTAATTATTTGTTTTTACAAATTCAGATACACATATTCCTGAATTCATTTTTATGTATTTCATAAAATTAACAATTAGACAGTCTAGTAGGAAAATATTTACCAAGCAACAAGCAACAAATAGCAAATGTTTAACTAAAAAAATATATAATATCCAACTACTGAATTTTAAATAACTCATATTACTTAAAACCACTTTATACAAGTTTTAAGTATCATTATTGAGTTTTTAATAACTTGATTCTATTATAGAATCAAACTAGAAACAAATTTGTAATTTTTCTAAAAAATTCTTGCCTCCAATAATTTTTCCAAATACTAAGGGTAAAGCAATAATTTTATTTATTTATCCGATTTTGTAATTTTCCAAAAAGACCAGAAATAGAGAAGAGACAAAACAATAAACTTGATATCTGATTTTTGTGAAATTCGTTATTGATCAGGGGTAAATATTTAATTTTATCCTTCAGTTTGAATTTATAATTTTTTAAAAAGACAAGGGCCTTGTTTTTTAACATAGTGACATAATTGTGAACATTTTATCAGGTAAGGGTAGGAAGGTAATTCAATATTTAGGTATTTCATAATTTCTATAAATAATCAAAGGACAATATAGTCTATTCACTTGTTTAAGGTAAAACTATATTTTTAATCAAAAATATCTAGATATTTTCATAATTTTACCTTGTGACAACTTGTAGCTTTTGAAACCAGACAGGAGCAGAATGAACTTTTTAGTCTGTTGCCTCAAGTAATTTTGTGAAAACTGTCGGCGATTTCGAAAAACGAAAAGCGGTTTTGGAAAATCGTTGGTTTTTGCCCATGATTTTTTAAAACCAATGGGCAATTTCTTGGGGGATATAAAAGGGAGGAGAGGGAGAGGGAGAGGGAGAGGGAGAGGGAGAGAGTTATACAGGAGGCTTCGCCTCTCCTCTACGGGACCTGGGTTCTCCTTCTGTCTGGCTTGCATTTTTCCCATTGGCCGGCAATGGTTCTCCCTTCGACTGGCCTAACCTCTATTTCTCTTTTGTCAGTTTAGTGTGTTCTTTTTTGCCTTGGCTGATCCCGATTTGATTTTTCAGTTAGGTCACAATATGTGGTTTATGACAACTTTTTCTGGGGAAAAAGAGGGTGTTCTCTTCTTCAGATTCCTCTTCTTCTTCACTTTTTTTTGTTTCCCCTTAATGCACAAAACTAATGGCATACATTTTTTGGAGGATAAATGAGATCCTGATACCAATGTTGGTTAGCCTTCGGGGTTTCTTTTGTTGTTCCTGTGATGATTCCAACAATAACTTTGGTGCAGTTTCCAATTGCATAGCAGATGAAGCGGAAGTAGATCAAGAGCAAAAAATTTCAGGTATGTATTAAAAGAGGTAGAGGATGACCACAAAAGTGTTGGAAAGAAACAATAAAGAATGATCTAGCTTATTGTGAGTTAACTGCTAACATAGCACATGATAAAGCTCTCCGAAAACAATGAATCCATGTAGCCGACCCCATCTAGTATGGGAAAAGGCTTAGTTGTTGTTTATATATTTTACAATTTTCATACAACCATTTTTTTTACAAAGAGGGTTTTCTTCATTTTTCACTCTCATTTTATTGTTTTTGTGAGTATGCACTTCTCTGTATTTATAAAGCACTGCCTGCTCCACCCTTCTGGCTGAGTTTTTCGATTTTGAAACCCTTATCCAATTGATTATCGAGTTCATCCATAACAAATCGGTTTTTAGGGATTAACTCCCTATCCGTCTCCACATAAAATGGTTGGATGGCCAATATAACGGTTCGTCTGAAACTGCCCTGAATGGACATATCGACTTTACAGATTTCAAAGACGAAGTGTTGATAAAAGGTCACAACGATTGACAGCGATTGACACCGGGGGATACTGGAAGGACAAAGCACCTGACTGGTTTCTTACAATGTCATCATCGTATCTTGTGAAAGCAATCTTATCGGCTTTTCCCTAACTTGGGAGTTGCCTAACTTCACTTCTGTTAAAAGTAAAAAATAATGATTTCAGCATTCAAGTCAGCTGAAATTTGAACAAACTAAAACAGTATCAAAGGACCAAGAGGGTGAAGTTGATTTTACCTCTCTGATGTTAGGACGAAGGACAGCGACCGCATTTATTTTGATAAGGAAAAAAACGGCGACCAACTGGATATGTTGGACAAAGCAATTGGGGCTATCATCCATTTTAAGATCTGATATTGTGGTAAGATTACGCTTTTCTTATACTAAATGCTTGCATGCCTTTGATTTGAAGGAGTAATCCACTTGGGCATGTTTTGACTTTGAAAGCCATGCACCTCAAAACCCAGATGTTCAAAATTACCCAGTTTAGAATCCACTGATCAATCTTTTTATAGCATGGCACCAATGACGTTTTATCCCAGCAGCTACAGTGTGTATGTGTGCATGTTAGGCTTTGGCCTGTCGTTGTAACCAGGAAAGAAAAAAAGAAAAGCAGCTGACACAAAGCACCAAGAGCGTAAGTTAGCTCAACTGGCAGGGTTTTCCGACTCATGCTGTGGTGTGAGTTGGATTCATTCATGCCCTTTGTGACAGAAAGAAACAAGCAACTAACATAGAGAAGAATTGTAATACCACGGATCAAATTTAGATCCACCAAACGTATTATAGTTCTCACTGAGAAGAATAACTTCTCTTTTGTTCCCAGCTGCAACCACTGCCTGTAGTGGCTGGAATCAATCCTGACAAGTCTCAGTGAAACCCATCTATCGGCATCCCTGGTTCCCTTTTGATTTTTTGGTAATTTAGTGGCCCTCCGACTGTGATCAGACCACCATCGTAACCTATGTTAGTGACATTGGATGAGTTTGGTTATACAAATTGGTCTCTCACATTTATGGTTGCCATTCTGGATCCAATAGGAGTTCCATTAGAGCGTAGTTTGATTCGCCGGATTTCTTATTGAATAAACTTTATTATTTTGCTATTTTATCTTTGTTTAGTAGATGAATCCATGTCAGATTGTGAATAAAAGCTTGGATATGTGAGCTAGTTGTTGGATTTTGAGGCATTATGGTTGATGGATTCTCCTCTTTTCTCATGTTATCATTCTAGGGATAGCTTTACGTTGTGATGTCTTCTAATTGATACCTGTTCTTATGATAAAAATATTATTTGATTATGACTTTAACTGACTTGGAATATATTTATGTGCATGCATGCCAGTAGTCATGTAAGTTGAGTTTGTGCATGAATATTATTTTTGAAGATATCTTAAATATTGCTGAAAGGATATTTATGTCATCTATTGAGTATGAATCATGTGCTTGGTTAATAAGAATAAGAAAAACTAATTGAAATTAAAGGGTGTGTGTCTAGGGCACCTTAACATGATAGTTGTTGGATTGGCTAAGGTGGACAGTGGGTCTTGGTCGATGAGGAGGGCTTAACGAATCGCACACCCCTAGCCATACGGGGAGCCTAATTATCTAAACTTAAAGTTGTGTGCATGTGTGTGGATGATTGTGAATATCAATAACTATATTAATATTCATGATGATTTGAATAGTTCCAAAATGGTGTATATTTATGAATATTAATAAGTATTTTGCATTCTTGTTTAAATTCTGCATACTTCCACTATGATATTATGGGGAGGTAGTCACCCACTAGACACGTTTCTTATGCTTGACCCAAATCATTTACATTTTACAGTTATTCCTAAAGCAAGTTTCTCGAGGCCGCTAGAGGTGAGTTGCAGTTGAATCGTACAGCAGAGTAGAAAAAAATAGTAGCGTTCATTTTCAACATTAGGAGATAACATTTATTTTATTTATTTATTTTGATTGGGACTTGTCATTGGATCCTAACAGGGGACTAAGAATAGAGAATCATAAAATAGAGAATCATAAAGAAACCATCATCTCCATGGTTTGATTGGTATAATTAATGGTAGAGATTTAAATTAAAAAGTAAATACTTTTTGTATGTTGCATTTAATGTACTTTGTGTTTATCATCTTAACTATTCATCTCAAAGGTCAAATAGTTATGATGGTGACTTGTGGTTCTCTAGTTTTATGGATTTCTTAAATATACACTATATGTGTGTATGTATATAATATAGAAAACTAGATCTTGCCTATCATGGATGCTACTCATTGATGCTCAACCGTTGTTTTTCAGTAGTATGAGTATTATTTTAAAGGTTGTTGGAGATATTTGGAAAATAACAAAGAATAACCTTATTACACTCATGCTATCGAAAAACAAATATCGAATATGAGTGAACAATATCAATTACACACAAATATAGAAGATCGGTTATAAGGATGCATGTGATAAGCAGTTGGTATCAATATAAAGTATCAAGCCTACTACAATAAATGTTCTAAAGTGGTGGACACTATTATATTTATTGTAGTGGGTCTCGTACTTTTACATTGCGAGTGCCAACTGACTACAATTATATATATATATATATATATATATATATATATATATATATATATATAATGGATCTGATCCATTTCTAATATTGTTCACTATATCTATTTTTTACTTTTAAGGGTATGAATATAATTTACAAAGTTGTAAAGGTCTTTGGAAAAATATCAATGACAACTAAATTATGCTCTTGTCTCTTAAAAAGTAAAAAAGACTATAAGTGAGCAGTGTTACAGTGGATAGGATCCATTCAATATGTACACACATTTTATATCTATATAGTGTGTGTGCGTGTGCATGCATATGTGTGTGATGTGAATTTATGTGCATGTATGTAAGATAGGATGGTTATCCGCAAGTCCTCAATAATTGAAACTTCATGCGATCTTAATTAATGGTCATCAATCATGCTGATCAGGACTCTAGCAAATCGAGCAGAGAACCACTTTCAAGATTTTGTCATACATGTGGCTGGCAATCAAATACAGCCTTGCCTACACATCCATGATATAATTAATAAAAAAAACTTGGTAGCATGATGAACGCAATTAATTTCAGCCTTTCTCTTTTTCAAGGGAGAGGCTGCAGCCAGATGCACACCACGGTATCACACTCCCCTAGCCAAGTGTGCTATTGCTCGTTGTGCTAACAACACATATTAAGAACCTCATCTTGAGGCTTATTCGAATCAGGCATATAAAACAAGCTTGTGTGATGCATGCACTAAGATTTGGGTGGCCACCAAAGATTGGTTTGGCCTTACACGTATGGAGACAGCTCAGCGTATGAAAAGGATAACAATAACTCACCTGCAAGCTGACCACCCTGCGCTTGGCACTTATCGCACCATTAAATAATAGTGTCTCTTCTTTTGATTCATCTTGGATTTGGACCCGGGAGGTTGATGATAACTGGGTTGTCTTCTACTTTCTCTTCCATATTATGTTTTCCTTAGGTTAGCTTACAGAAGAAAGAAAAGAAAATCCTCTAGAAAGACATGCTCTTTTTGTTATTTAATGCGTTACCACTAGCGTGAATTATTTTTTCTTCAGGTAATTGGGTTTTATGAGCAATAGAAAAACCACATCAGACTATATCTATCATATTATAAATGACTTCCTACCGGGGGAGATTTATCAAACATCCAGATGAATATCAAATCGAAATCCAGTTAGAAGAACTAGATAATAACATTTGATGTGCAACTCTAGGGATTACCTCTGTATTTGGAGTCCCATCAAGGGAATTTTGGTCATCACATAAAATTTCATTGAACTTATTAAGTTTAATTTTATTAATTACTTCTAAATGTAACTAGATTCATATTCACTTAACTATCATTGTTGAAATGCTTTCACGGATTTATGTATTCTAATAGGTTAGGATAAGTTCTCTATTGAGTTAGGACTCTTTTTAGAAGTTATTTTGCATAAAATAGGACTTTAAGCACTTTTTATGTGGAGTCCATTGTCTTGGACGAAATTAAGATAGGAGATGTTCTCATTAATAAAGATATGTTGAGTTTTTATGTTTAAGATCATGAGTTTTTTCTCATTCTCTATCCTTCTATTTTTTTCTTCCCTATTCCTTGATTCTCTTTGTTGTCGCCTAACTAACTGCTAAACTCTAGTACAAAATCCGTAACCTACTAGAATGAATTGGAGTGTAGGGATATATTGGAGAACTTTCACCCTCGTTGTCAAGGGAGAGGCATGGATAAGGCTTTAGGCAGTGGAATGGGTCTCCAGGAAATGGACTGGTGGTATCTCGATTGCCAATGGGATTACATGTGCTCGAGAATGTGTTGAGCTAAGTTACTACTAGTCTTAGGAAAGAGAAAGTAAGGAAAAGTAAAGGAATACGAATTGTGATTATATTTTGATACCTTGTTTTTTATTACAAGTATTATTTTTAGACTTTCATCAAAACAACAAAGTATGATATTTCCGATAATTCCTCACTATGTGCTAATATCATTAGTTTGCTACTACATCAATTGGAATGTACTAACTGACTCGACCATCCATACTTTCAAAATATCATGTTGCTTGAATTTTATTTGATCTTGACCCACAACCAGTCAGTTGTACATTGATTGGGTGAATAAGGTTAGGAATTAGAAATGCTACCTCTAGATGCAATGGGCATCCACAACCTTATGATGTTATTTTGCTTGGTCATACGGTTTGATGACTACCTTCTTTATTCTTTCTTATTCTTCTAGATTTTTAGCACAATCGCTTTCAATTGTCTTTTGGAATAATGTTGCCCACCATTGCGGATGTACTAGTGATCATGGGTCTTCCAATTGATAGCATTGATCATATGTTTAGTTGTTCATGACTTCAATTATAGTAAGCTTGCTTTACATCTTTATTGAGACAACTTCATCCATCATTATATAGGTATTAGAACCACAATAGATGAACAACACTATTCCTTTTTATTGTTATGGTTTTGTCGTTTTGTTGCCTATGTTCTTGAAACCAAAGTCAACGGTTTGGTACAAAATTGTCACTTGCCCCCTATTTTTTGGCCATGGTTTACCATTTAGACAATTATGCTCTCAAAGTTCTTTGGAGTGGTAATACTATACAGCTGGTGGGATGTATATTAGAGTTCCTTCAACTCTAGATTCATCTGTACTTTCTACAGTTTGGATTTATGCAATTTCCTTTCTAACAAATTATCATTGATATGTTAGGACATGCTTTAAGCCTCATTCCTCCAATCTTCATTCCTCCTATAGATATAATTGCTCAAGTTGTGGTCTATCAATTATGATGATGCAATTTTTATTCTTCTGTATTTCAATTCTCCTATATTTCCATCTATGATCATATTTATGAAAGACCTTTGTAAATTTGGAATGTCGAAAGTCTTTTCTCCTTGATACTTATTTTGTGGTGCCTCCCCATCATCCAAATTCAACCCAATCATTGATAAAACCTATTTTCCTCATTGCATTGTTCATCAATTAGGGTTTCAGTAGGACTTACCAACCATCATAGAATTGTTGGTTGATGAGGATGATGAGCAAGGAGTTCTCCTTCAATTTTTGGATTTATATCCTTGCACTCTAGAGACTCCAGATTTCTCTTCTTGGGGGGAGGGGAAGGAGACTTCATGAGAATATGACAAAGGCTTCAATCAACCAACATCAATAAAGGCTTACATATTATGGTGAGGATCTAACTAATTGTAAACACCCTAAATAAATTTTTCTGAAAACACTGCCTACTTCAAAAGCTGACTTGTTTTAAAAAAACCTTTTGCTTTAAAATGAAAATTTTAAATCTTTAAAATAAAGACTTTAAAAGGTTTCAAAGCTAAAAAGATAAGGCCCAAAAGATTTGAGCAAATCAGGCGAAGATTAAGGCAACGATTGGAGCCCGCTTCCAACAAGGATAGAGTTCGCGAAGGTCAAGTCGTGGAGCAAGAGAGTAGATCATGTCGAATCAAGGCACGTCTTCATCCAAGATCAAGTCAAGTGGATAGCCTTACCAAAACTAAACCTAGCTGAACTTGACTAAGTCCTAAGCTTGAGTCACTTGAGTTAAATATGAAGCATGACCTAGTTTAAATCAAATGCCTTAACTTGACCAAACCAAATTTTTCTAGCCTTGTGTACCTTATATCCTTGGGCTAAACATCAAATGATACTCTTACCTAGCCTTGATTAAATGGGACGAGCCAACAAAGGAAGACACATCAAGTTGAAGAAGCAGCCGGTTGCACTTGGAGACGTCTAGGACCTAGCCAACTATGTCTAGGTGTATATGGTTTGAACCAACAACCAGCCCACATTGGGCTGGTCCATATTTGATCAAGGGAGACCACTCATCCACCTGAACATGAAGACCCTTGGGGCTGGGTTTGGGTCTTGGATCACCCGCCCCAAGGAAGGGCCTAGAAGAGCCTCCCTTGGCCTATAAATAGAGGCCAAGGGGTGTGTGTGTGTGTGAATCCTATCTAGACATCTTGGAGAGTGTTTGGGAAGTGGCTGCACCTTGGGGTCTTGGGCTGCATCTTGGGAATTCGTGAGTTGCTAGGGAAGGCTTGAGAGAGGGGAAGAGAGTGTAGGAATTAGACTAAGTGCTGCAAATTGTTGGGGGAGTTTGAGTGAGAAAACAAGAAATGGGAAAGGTGAAGGCCATGCAATACAAGTAAGGGTCGATCCTTGAAGAAACGTGTAAGTGTCATTCTCCTTTGATTCATCTCCATCTCTTTTTCATATTTTATTCAAAAGGGGTTGTATTAATGGAGCTTTGTCTCCCCACATGATGTAATAAGAAGTAGAAGTGCTGAAATTTTCATTTCTTGCTTATGTACTGTAATTGTTTGTGTTCTTGATTCTACCTCTCTATATGTTATAAATACTCTTTATCTTTTAATCTCCTCAATGCTAATATATATATTTCCATTTATTTTTCTTCATCAATTTACTTTGGGACGTTGTGTTGTTGCAATTTGAATTCGGGTGAGTTTGCATCACGTATGTTCTAAAAACAAAATTATGGATTTCAGTATTCCTACATATGTTTATTGCTTTATTTTTCATTATTAAACTACTACTCCGATCGACTTAAAATTTTACACCCTGCATCTACACACACAAGCCCACTTGTAATAATATTTTCAAGAATTTTAGAGTTGTGCAACTACACACAAGATATCCCAAGCCCACGGATTTCAAGTGTAATAAAATTTTACACCTTGCATCTACACACACAAGCCCACGGATTTCAATATATCTTTTATGCTTGATGGATCTATCATACTACAAGATATCCTATCTTCTATAATCCAATAATTTTATGCTGAGTTTCCTTTCCCTCCTCCACTCTGAATGCAATGAGTTGTGGTCTACATATGATACATATCCTCTAGGAAACATATCTCCTTTCTGAGCTAGAGAAATCAATAGAAGAAGTCTCATGTATTTGTGCCAAGATTCATGAATATCTTGATGCCTACCAAAACCACTCATTAGCTGCACATACCCAACTTACTTTTATAGTTGATTGTGAGGAGGATATTTTCTCATTGTCTCACTCAGAAAGAAGATCTGTATCCTAGAGTATGGAGATGAAATGTCTTTGCAGCATAGTTGAGAAGAAGTTTCATGTTTTTATGCTTAAGATATTTGTTCCTTTTAGTAGAAGAAATCTCATGCTTCTACCAAATTGATGGAAATGGCTTTGCGCATTGTTGATCTGGAAAGTAAGAAGTCCATCCTTTAGGCTGAAATTTATATCTGAAGGAACAACTCGAGATACTTTATCGGCATCACCATGAATTACTCATTGAAGTTTCTTAGGTACAATCCCATCCCAACTCCTTGAGATCTCAAGCATTCGCAGTTCACAAAATGGAAATCACAATGTCTTGAGAGCTTGCTCAAGAATCACAAGAATTGCATATCTATTGGAAAACCACGAAGCCCTTGAGAAAAATGTTCAACCTAATTCTCTAGATCATAATGGTCTCAAGGAATATAAAGATAATTTAAAGATAAATCTTGGGAGGATCTTGAGATAGACTAGGTAGGTTGAAGGTTGTTATAATAGTGACTTTTATGTGTCATTAATTCTTATTTAATGACTAATATTAAATACACAATCATATTTGCATGGCCATACTATAATTTTGTAGTCCGTTGCACTTTTTGTTCCTTCGAGAAATCCATGCAGGCTAGCCTAAAATGTTATTTAACATCATACAACAAATTTCATTCATTGCCACCTACTAAATCATATCGGCACCTTGGATTCCATACTGAATAACCATGTGAAGTCATGTGAATAGATGTCGATAGGATGTTACACTTTTTGTATATAAAATGTGGTTGGGATTTTACCTTCTTTATGTGAGTAACCACGAGTCTTTTTTTCATGATCTTCTCAACTCCCATAGCTTTTAGAAACCCAACTCTTTCCAAAATCTCAACCTCAAGTTACCATGTGTCTTGACTTGCTGACTTGTACTATTTTTTTATAGCATCACAATATCTGTGGAAGAGGCCCTCAATGTTGTTGACGAGATGAACATTTCGAAAACTCTACCACTTTATGTTTCTAAGTTTTGGTATGATTGCTTTCTAAAGGACTTTTTACTTGGATGAAACCTTCCAAGGAATAAGATGATTGGCATAGATGAAGATTTGACCTCATTTAGCTATCGAGAGATGTCTTCTTTATTGACCTAAACTTCATCTTCAAGTTCTCAGGTTTTTAGTATAGAAAGATCAATTGTTTTGTCTTAAAATCGGATATGATTGGTAATAATCTCCTTAATGTCTATATCATCATTGGTCTTCCTTCTGATGTCCTTGAACTTCACTCTCTTGGTCCCCTTCCTATGTAAAATCACCAAACATTACTCATAGTCCATGATGATTCCTAAATTGTTGAATACACTTGTATTTCTCTCAATTGAATGTTCCCACTAATCCTTGTTGTCGTCTTCCTGGCCTCAGACAACAAGAATTCTTTTTAGTGGAGTTTTATTAAGTCTCCATTAACAAACCAGGATACTATCAATTTCTTAATAAATTATTTCATTTGGAGTTTTATAATAATGCCGACTTCAATCTGTTGAGCCATAGTGATTTTGTGACTCAACATATGTCATTTGAAAGAATCAAAGCTTATCTTGTGAAACTGTCAGTCTTGGTACCCCTAATTTTTGGAAAACTGTTAAAACTATATATAATTGTGATAGAAAATTTCATTGATGCTCTCTTGGCATAAGATACCAATGATAATACTAAACATATTATTTTGTACTTGAATCAGTTACCGATGTAAAACCCCTATATTTTCGAATAAAAGTTGTGTTTGCCTTTATATCACCCATGTATGAAGTCAGAATATTACCTTTTGAAGAACGAGGTACAGGTAGTGAGCAAAGTCAATATTTTGTATTACTTTCTTAGCCACCCAAACTAGGTTAGTAAAATGAGCGATCATGTTGTATCAATTTGATTTGAAACATCTCCCTCTTAAATACATAAAAGGATAGGTCATGGCTGAGTTCCTAGCACATTTCATTTGTGTTGATAAAAATATAATTTCTAAATAGTCTTGATCAATTATGTTTGGTGGTTTAAAATACAGTAAAGGTGTGGGAATTGGTGAAATGCTTACTATATCTTCGTAGTCAGGTTTCACCAACAATGAAGTAGAATATCAGGATTTGATCTATGGTAGAAGCCCGATATTTGGTAATTGATGCAAAAAAGGTAAGCATGTATGGTTACTCTCAGGTTATGCTCAATCAACTTTTAGGGAACTAACAATGTCTTAGTTCCAATTTATAGCCTTCACACCAATGAGCAAAGGGTTTACTAGAAACTTTCATCAAATTGAAGCTATCATATATCTAAAGAGATGATAATTGAGTGGTTGACTTGGCATCTCGATCTCCATGGGTGGTGGTGAAATAATCTATAGCTAGGGGCGTTCATGGGGTGGGGATCATCTTCTCTGAATGTGGGAAAACTTGAAGCCCCATTTACAGTTCGACATCGGGGGGAGTAGAGGTAATCCCTATGGGGCTCAATGTGGGGACAAGGACTCTAGGTCCTTGCCATGCAAACCTGCCCTATAGACCTCGGGTCATGGACCTGCTTTTAAGATCCATATTCATGGATCCAAAATATAAATACGCATTTAACGAGCAAAGAAATACTAGATAATGTGAAAAGAAGGAAACAAACAATTGTTTCTGCCCTCTCTCGATTGACAAGAGATGGATGACCAAGTCTCAACCTCTCTCTCATAGTGATGACTATAAGCATCTCTCTCAGTACCCTTTTTTGGTATAAGTAATATTGTATCTGACAAGAAGTCCATTCACATTATAAGTAACAATCTTCATATCCACTTTCCGATTATGACATTGTTCCTTTGAATAAAAGATGACTTTGGAACCTCGGTAATTGTTGTCATGTTGGTATTGCAATGTATCTAACATCTAATTCCTTGCTATTTTTATAGGATCATAAACATTTGAAAGGTCAGGCATGGTTTTGTTGTCATGTTCGTATTGCAATGTATCTGATGTTTAATTCTTTATAGATATAGAATCCAAAGGATGGGCAAGGATTCGAAAGGTTATACATGGTCTTATTGTGCAAGCTAATCGATGTGGAATCTTAATGGAGTGCTATGCCTTATCTGAAACTCAAAGTTTTCATCAAAATCTTTACCAAACCTATGGAGAGAAATGGAGGCGGTCCCACGGGACCCATGAGGGAGGGACATGGGGGCAAAGACAGGACAGGGTTGGGAATCATGGTCCCCAAGATCGCCCTATAAACATCCCTAACTACAAATTATTTCACCAAATGGGTTGAGGCTTCATCAGGGAAAATAGTAATCTAAGATGGTGTGATCAAATTCATTGTTAAACATCATTTTTGGTTCGGTATCCCACAATCAATTATGATTGATTAAGAGACAATGTTTACAAGAGACAAGGTAATGGCCTTCCTCGAGAGTTTTTGGTATCAAACTTGTGCATTCAACTCTTTAGTATGCCTAGGCAAATGGATAAGTTGAAGCTACTAATAAGAAGTATCTTGAGGAAAGCCCAAAGAAATGGTGCAAGGTGTTCCCGAAGTCCTGTAGTTATACCAAAAATTAAGCATGTTATTGAACGAGGTGGTCCAACCTAGAATGAAGGTCTAACAAGCATTGATAGTTTGTGGAAATCCTTGGTCATTGTCAACTATTGATCCTCTAAAGATCAAAGCAAACTTGTTGATCTCAAACAAACATATCTAGGTTGGTGGCTAACTTATAAAGAGTAGAGAAAAGAGTACCTTGAAAATCCATTCTTTCCTCAGGATTGTAAACACCCAAAATTGTAATGTTTTCAAAAACTCCTGAATTTCAAAAACCAGTTTACAGCCTTTCGAAACCTTTAAAAACCCCAAATTTTAAAGTTTAAACATTTTAAAAAATATTTCAAAATAAAGGTTTTAAGTTAAAAGCCCATGGATTACAAAACGGATCAAACGAACAAGTGAAACCCGATCTAAATCCAACTCGAGATCAAGTCAAAAAGTGAAGGGTGGTTCAAGTCTATCTAGATAAAAGTAAGATTGAAGATTGAATTCGGTGTTCATTTCAAGGTGAGTTCCATTTTAAAATGCAAAATGGAATCGAGACCCTGATGAAGCTATCAAGAATCAAGTGCCATATGAGACCAAAATCAAGGACCGGGCTTATCAAAAATGAAATCAGTATCCGCTTCAAATCTGGGATCAACTTCATCAAGTGTAGGCTCGAGATGGGGCCAGATGGGTCAAACGAAGCTCCAAATAAAAAAGTCATGAAATCAAGCATCGACCGGTTAAAAGAACTTGGAAGAATCGAGTCTAAAATCGGGTTCACTCGGAAACCAACTCACTTGAAAACCGTCCATTCCATTCCCCCACAAGGGGACCACCCAAAATTTAAATTGGAGCTGGACCAAAGATCCACTCCATGCCCCAAAGAAGGACTCCAAAATTTGGATTGGAGCTGAACCAAAGATCTACTCCAAGCCCCAAAGAGGACCCCACTTGGATCGGGTTGGACCAAAAGATTCAAACCTGCCCTAAAAGATTCATCTCCTTGGCCTATAAATAAGGCCAAGGGGGGGGGGGGGATGAGGGGGTTGGAGGAAAGCCTTGGAGGAGAGAGAAAGGCCACGACTTGGAGCTTGGACCGAAGGCAAGAAGGGGCTGCACCAAGGCAACTGTGGGCTACAAAAGAGTGAGGTAAGAGAGAGAGAGTGAGGTAAGGGAGAGAGTAGGGTAGTCAAAGGGGAGGGCTACACCTTGGGCTCGAGTGAAAGGAAGGCTTGCAAGGAAGAAAATAGTCCGATTCCATACTCGGGATTTTTAGCATCTTGGGAAAACTTGTAAGTGCCTCTAAACTTTGATTGTAAACCATTTTTCTCCGTTAATTAAATTAAAAAAGGGGTTGTATTAATGGAGCACAACCTCCCCCCATGTAATAGTAAATAGCTCTCATTGCTTGTCATTTAATTGATGGATGATCACGATTACACCTACGTGCACTCAATATGTTTTGCTCTTCTACCCTAATATACTTTATAAACCTTCTATACCTCGAATCCCTTCTCTTCTTAAGCCAATATATACATTTCAATTCGCATGAGTTTTACTTCAGGATGTAGAGTGGTTGTACTTTCATTTCACGTCAGTTTTACTTCGGGATATAGAGTGACTGTACTTTC
Source organism: Brasenia schreberi (assembly GCA_036023115.1). Taxonomy (NCBI): domain Eukaryota; kingdom Viridiplantae; phylum Streptophyta; class Magnoliopsida; order Nymphaeales; family Cabombaceae; genus Brasenia; species Brasenia schreberi. Next base: position 14,861,100 of record JAYKKT010000061.1, read on the forward strand.
ATTTCGTGTGAGTTTACTTCGAAATGTAGAGTGGCTGCAACTTCATTTTGTGTGAGTTTACTTCAGAATGTAGAGTGGGCTGCAATTTCATTTTGTGTGAGTTTACCTCAAAATGTAGAGTGGGCTGCAACTTCATTTCGTGTGAGTTTACTTCGGAATGTAGAGTGGCTACAACTTCATTTCATGTGAGTTTATTTTGGAATATAGAGTGGGCTGTAATTTCATTTCGTGTGAGTTTACTTCGGAATGTAGAGTAGGCTGCAACTTCAATTTGGGTGAGTTTGCATCATTATTCTTAAAAACCTAAAACAGGAATTCCAGCATCTTTGTATCTGCTCATTGTTGCGATCTCTCGATACTCGCTCCGATCACGCTTAAACTTGGCCCACATATTCTACACACATTAGGCCATAGTAAATAAAACTTGCAAGAATTTTAGGGTTGTCCAACCTCGTGATAAAATTGGCAAAAATTACACGAACCGAATTCTTTCAAAACATTGGTCATTCACATTAATTTGAAGTAAAAACTTGTTTACAAATCGAAGTTCCTAAGTACTTAAACCGACCCTTGAGCATCGGTTCAAGAAGGTTTAAGTGAAAAGAGTCCGCTTACCTATAATCGCCAAAACTTAGAAAATCGTTTAAGTCTTTGCTAGTTTGTGTAAACTAGTTGGCACGCTCGCACAAGCGTAAATACGAAAAGGTTCACTTCGAGTTTTTTATAACTTGGGAGTAAAAATTTTCATGTTTACAAGGACCATTGTCGAGTATAGTCATAATGAACTTTACATCAGCGTCAGTACCTAAGGGTGGCCGAGGTGTGGTACCAATCATAATGTTTGTTGCTATGGTTGTTTCCAAGTTGAGAGCAATAGCGGATGGTGAAGATGAATTTGGTTGAGACTGCACTAGACTGACAAAGATTGGTACAAGAACCTCCTTGAATTTTGAGACTAGGGGAGTATCGACCTAGCACTGGTACAAAAAGCATTATTTTTGTGATCACCAAAATCACTTTTTTTATAGTTTAAACTATCATAAAAGGCTATTTTTGACAATTTGATTGTCATAAATGTCTAACAACCCCGAAAAAAGTCCTTTGAAAAAACCTAAACAAGCCTTGCAAATACTCAATAAACCATTGGAGATAGTCAACTAGGTTGAAACCGGCATAAATAATCTATTTCTGATGCTTTCGTTGACCATTGTAAATGTAAAAAAAATCATCAGAAAATATATTTTGGAATTCCTTTTGTTAATGGTCAGATTGCTAGAAATGCCTTATGAAAAAACATGAGAAATAATCTAACATATTATGGTGCCTTTTTGATAATTGAAATTTTCACATAGATTTAGGAATAGAATCCCATCATAAACACTTAATATACAATATGATATTATCATAATATAATTTATCTTACAAATTTATATATATCTAAGGAGATCAATGTCAAACTTACAAACATTTAGAATGAGTAGATAAATGTCATATACGCTGAATAAAACCAAATTCAATGTCTAATATTACAAACTTTTACAATGAGTATATACATGCTATATGGGTTGAATAAAATCAAATTCAATGTCCAATGTTACAAATTTTTAAAATGACTACATAATACCATATGAGCCGAATATATTCAAGGCTAATATCCAATATTAAAACATTTAAAATTAGTACATAAACAAAAAGAAATCCATAAAATATAACTAAGATCAATGTCCATAGTTAATATAAAGCTAGTATAAGAGCTCAAGGTCGATCATCTCTTCTAACATTTCTTTTATCAGTTCTTATATTTTATGATGTAAATAAAAAAATTCGGTTTGGTATGGACTTAAAACTTTGCTTCCAAAAATCGTGTATGAATGTGCCAACAAGTTTACTCAAACTTGCAAAGAGATTTATCTAGCTAGATAAGGGTCAGATCCTTATTCAGTTCCATGGTCCAGTCTTGACCAGGTTAGTAGGATAAATCTAATCTCAGGTGGATCCAAATCCCAAGATCTGAAGAGACCTAATTATGGTTTTACCTTGGTTTTGGACCCATTTCAGGTCCAATTTGAATCTTGGCTTTAAATATTTAATGGGATTGCTATTCATCATAATTGCTACTCATACACCTATTTTAGTAAATATACACTTTTTTTTTACAAAAGAAATCTCAAATGATCATTACTATATATTGTCTTTCCTCTTCCTTTCATCAGTTTCTTGTTCTTATTCTCTAGTTTTTTCTTCTCCCAGTGATCCATATGCATACCATCAACTTCTCCTTTCTTCCCACAAACCTTTCTCGATCTTTCTCCTTCGAACAATCTCTTTTAATGTTGTTGCTTCTCTTAATCGTTTGATTTCTTTGTAAATCTTACCTTCGTCAAACTTTTTTCTCTATTATTCTCAATCTCTATCTCAATCTAGACATAAATCTCACAAAAAATCGATATAAAAAGAAGCTATAAATCATCGACGACAACGAACATTTCTGATTAGAAAAGAAATTAGTGACCGAGATGAGACGCACCTAAGGCATATTTTACTTAAATGACAAACACACTTATAACAAGTCCCTATTTGAAAAGCAATGTGTCATGAGTGCACTTTATCCTAAAGATGGCTCAACTAAACTGCAACTCTCTTTATGATCGATGATGAAATGCACTTAAGGCACATTATCTTAAATGATAGATGCAACTTGGCGTGTTACTGTTTGAAGAGTGACATGTGGTGGATGTGCCGCTATTTGAAATGTGACACATTGTAGGTGTATCGTTTTTCAAGAAAATAGTGTCCACACCAGGAGAATGGAAGAGAGAAATGAAAAGAACAATTTCAAGGAAAATGATAAAAGGGTTGTATGAATGGTAACATCCCTATTTGCACACCCAAAATTGTTATGTGCACACACTTTTTTGTGACTTACAAAATTGCCCCTGTTCATTTTCAAAAATTCTCACATTACCCCCACCCTTTCCTGCGGTTACTTTCTCTCTTTGTTGCAAGCTCTCTTTCACACCTTGTTCTACAATTACATGATGGATAACTTAACCCCATCGGAGCTCTATCACCTTCTCTTACATAAAATAAAAAGGATGAAGAAAAGGAAAAAAGAAAAGAAAAAGAGGTTTACCTACTTAATTTAATGGCATATTTTGTGTTTTTTAGAGGTATGTTCATGGGTTCAATTGTGTTTTCTTCTTCTTTTCTGTGTATTTGATGTCCTAAATCCGACAACTATGAAGACGTTGCGAGTGGGGTAGAGACATGGCCGGACCATGTCTCCTTATTTGGAGAGTTACGGCTCAACCGCTTCTCTCTAGATGGAGAGATGCATTTGATTGATGCGGCTCAATCATGTCTCTATTCTCGACTACAAAGATTCAATAAAAAAGAAGACAAGAAAGAATAAAATTCGATGAAAGACTTATAATACCTATTTTTCGTATCTAATCAATAACCCAAACTGAAATGCAATGGATTTTATTCTCTTTTCTTTCTTCGATTCGATGATGTAAACACCCTAAATAAAAATTTTCTGAAAATACTCCAAAATTCAAAAACTGACTTGTTTTAAAACTTCTAGCTTTAAAATGAAAATTTTAAAAGGTTTCAAAATAAAGTTAAAAGTATAAAAACCTAGAAGATTGGAGTAAAACAAGTTGACAGGTGGGGCCTGCTTCAAAATAGGGAGGATTTCGTGAAGGATAAGCCAGAAATCAAGGATGAAGATCAAGTCAAAACAATATCCGCACTCAAGATCAAATCAAGAATGGACGGCCTCATCAAACCCATCCCAATTGAATCCAGTGCTAGACATGAGTAGTTTGAATTAAACATCAAGCCTTGTTTGAACCAAATATTTTTAATTCAAACCAATATTGGATTTTTCTAGCCTTGTTCATCCTATGTCCTTGGGCCAAAATTTATCAAATCACCTTCTTATCTAGCCATTGATCAAGTGAAGGAATCAATAAATGCAAGAAAGGATCGAACGATTTGAAGTAAGGGTTCAAGGCACCTAGCCGACCATGGCTAGGTGCACCCAATAAAGTCCACAACCAGTCCACATGGGGCTGGTCCATGGTTGACCAAAAGGGGACCACTCCCCTCTCTCTTCCATGTGAAGACCATGAGAAATTGGATCAAGTTGGATCTTCGGCCGCCTGCCCCATGGAAAGGCCTAGAAAGGTCCTCCCTTGGCCTATAAATAGAGGCCAAGGGGGGGGGGGGGTGGCGTGAAGATCATCCTCATCATCTTGGGAGTTGCTGCACTTTGGGCTATTGGAGTGAGAGCAGGCTACTAGGGTGAGGCTTAGAGAGGGAAGAGGGTGTTAGTATCAAGGCTCTTGGGTTTGAGTGAGAGAATTGAGTGAAAAGTGAGGAAAAAGAGGGCCGAGCACCATTTTTGGAGGCCATCTCTAAGGGAATCCGGGTAAGTGCTGGTTCTAACTTGATTAAATCTTCATCTCTTCTCATTATTAAATTGAAAAGGGGTTGTATTAATGGAGCTTTGTCAACCCCCATGATGTAATAGAAGTAGATGTGCTGAAATTTCCCTTTCTTTTGCTTATCACTCTATGTGTTTGAGTTCTTGATTCTACTCCAATATATGCTATAAACACTCTATATCTTCTTATCTCCTCTATGCTTAAGATATTAGATAGATTTAAATTCATTTCCCTTCAACATTTAATTTCGGGATGTTGTGTTGTTGCACTTTGATTCGCGTGAGTTTTGCATCACATATGTTCTAAAACTTTAAAACTTATTTTTAACATTATTGTATATATTGATTGTTTGATTTTTCATTTCCGAACTACTACTCTAAACCCTCCTAAATTTTGCACATTGTATCTACACACACAGGCTCACTCTTGATAAAAATTTCAAGAATTTTAGAGCCATGCAATCACATAATTAAAATAGTGCAAAATCAGGGAAAAGTTTGTAAATTGTCTGTCAATTCAATTTTCCTACAATAAAGTCTGAGTATTCATCCCATAACTCTATCTGTAAGTATCCAAAATTAGTGATTCTTAGTTCATTGGAAAGATAACATCCATAGCTTTCCAACAAGGCTAAATTTACTAAATTTGGAACTCTGAGCACTGAGATACAAGCTCATATTTGAGTCTCTATATTTCTGTGACAGAACAGTTTCGGGTGTCTGAGCAGAGCCAATTCTTTGAATTAATTTTGCAACATCATAACTCTGAATGCAAATCTGAAAAATGTTCTAGACTCTCCACATCTCAGGCTTTCCTATAAAATTTTGGTAATTTTTGAAGGTCTTTAAGGCATTCAAAGAGATTCGGGACACAAGTCCTGAAAATAGAGTTTTCTATTTTTCAGAACTTGTACATTTTTTAACTTGAAAACTAAGTGCACTTGTTTGTCATTCTTCAACACCTTATTTTCACGTGAATTTAGAATATCACCTATATATTTAGAATCCCTAACCGCTTAGGCTGACCCTTGAGCATCGGTTCAAGAATGCCTAAAGTGAAAAGAGCCTGCTTATCTACAATCGTCCAATCGAATTTAACTTTTGCTAGTTTTTAAACTAGCTGGCAAGCTCGTGCACAAAGTAGAATTGAAAGCTTTTCTTCAAGTCTCTAGCTGGCTTGGAGTGAAAATTTCACATCTATAGATGAGAAATATTGTTAATTATTTTAAGGATTTATTAGGTCATTAATTATTCAATTCAATTGTTTTTGTTTCTTGAACGTTGAATATCAATAAGTAATGCTTAAGGTGTGTGAAAATGAGACTCTGAATGGTTGTTAGAAGCTTCAATAAGTTGCCAAAAGATATCTAGAAGCTTCAATAAGTTCCTAGAAGATGTCGAGAATGACATTAGAATCATACTATTTGGAGAAGAGAGAAATTGTATTGGAGATATTTTGAGTATTTTTAAAAAAGGGTATATGGATAGTTAAAAAAGTGGGTGTGTATCAATCATGTATTTAAAGAGCTTCTAAATGACAACATATTTATGCTTGCTTAATACCAAAATTATGGATAATCCGAACATATATATAAGTGGATTTTACACGTGTGTGCATGTGGTGTTGTATGATCCTGTGTACATGGAATCTTTACTTATGCTATCAAATGTTTGAATGATCTATATGTGCAAGTTCTATTTCTACATGCATGTGTGCTTATATGCATATAGAATGTATATTTGTTTATTATGAGGCATGCTTTATTTAGCATGCGGAAAGATGTGAACAACATGAGTATGGTTGGTTGATTGCTTGATGCATATGTTTATGATTAATCATTGCATATGTTGTTGCTTGACTCAGTTGGTATAGCCATCTATCCAAGCTAAGACAATTGGTATTAATTGTTTGATAAGTATTAAGGCACTCAAAGAAATAGTTAATTATAGAATGATGAATAATGGTAACCCTTCACTTTTAGAAGGAAGTTAATATGCCAATTGGACAGGCTAGTCGATAGACCATACTTATATGAGTTGTTAGGTCTTGGATCATGGTAGAGGTATAGTTTCTTCTAAATTAAAAAACTAATAAGTATTTTTAATTCCACCCTTAGTACAGTTTGCTTCTTGATATTCAATATGGAGCTTAATATTGATACATTTGTCACTTATAATTGCAGTTATTTCTGTTATAGCTGGCAATATCTATGAAGTATTTATAATGAAATTTAGACTTATGGATGTGAGACATATATGACACCTTTGATAACCAACAAAGGTGTTTCTATTATCTTGTGAATCTTTGTGAAAGGTTTGATAAGAGAATTGAGATGACAGGCATGATTATGAGTCACCAATGATTTTTCTTTCTCCTTCCAGTTTTGTGAAGATTTTCTTGTATATTCAAATATTTTCAAGTTTATGATTGATCGTGCCAATCTTTTTCCAAGATATGTTATGCGATTTTGTTGTAATATATGATTTAGACATTGCTAGGTTTTTTAACTGATTTCAATTTGTTTTAAGTTCTACGCTATATTACTTTGTTCATCCTCTACCGTTGGTTCATCTCAAGTCGTAGCATCATTTTGTGTTTATCCTCTACCTTTTGGTTTACCTTAATTCATAGCATTATTTTCTGTTTTTTTGTTATACATTCCATGCTGCAATTTTGTTCATCCTCCACCATTGTTGCACATTTTGTTGGCAATATGCCTTTTTGTTCATCATTCATCCTCTACCTTCTGTTCATCCTTTGCCTTTGGTTTATCTTATAAACAGTCAGCAATATGCAAAAACCATTGCATCTGTTAGAAGGTTTTGGGTCAGGTTTAAATGGTCTAGCTTTTCATTATGGTTCACTATACCCGATGTATCTATGGCAGAACTTCATTAGCTCCTCCCTTTCTCTTGAAATCTAATCTTCCAAAGACAAAAGTTCTCAATGATCATCGCTTCATCTTTTTGTTCATTCTCTTTCTTCGGTTCACTTTATGTTAGAGTGGCCAATCAAGATCATGGTGTGCCATCTAGCTAAGTTTTAATCCCTCTGGATGCAAGCACTACCATATCTTATTTCACAATGTCATTCTCATCGCCCACATCACCACATAATCAATTATAACTAATGGATTGATCTACCTCTCTTACTGTCAAAAACAAATCATAGCCATATCAAAGGTTATATATAGAGTATGGTTTGATCTCCTAGACGTAGACCTAGAAATCAAGCTAAGAAGTCGAATAGAGCTTGCAATTAAATAACACAGAAAGTAAGAATCAGAGGTTTGACATTCTGATAGAATTAATTATGGTATTAGTATGTTTTTATAGAATCTGCATGTTATTGCACATTTTTCACCTTCATAAGTGTTTAGTTATTTAGGCTTTGTATGACAATTTGTGCTTCAAATTTAGGTTGAACTAGAAAGCTCACTTTCACAATTGGTGGATGAAGCAAAGATCCACTTGAACTAAATGACATCTATCTCAAGTGATAGAACTTGTGGCCGTATGCCCACATATGACCTTCTTAGTATGGAGAACTTTTTAAGACAAAACAAGGCTTTGCACTCAGAAATTGCTGAAATGCATCGACTAATTGTCACAATTAATCATACAAGTAATAGAAACCATAAGATTTGAAATCAGAAGATGGAATTGAGAAGTCGGCAGGCCATAATCTCTGCATCTGCCGCACTTCCTTTCCTCTATTTTACCACTCTTTCCTCTATTTTTTTTCCTTAATCACTAAAGAATGTTGGTAGAGTCTCCCTTTAAATACCAGTTATACACTAATAAAAAATATTATTTAAGTACCATTAATGAACCTCATTTAAAGCTATCTTTAAAAATAGAATTAAACACAAGACACTACACTAAACCACAACAATGAAATAAGAATAAAATTGCAGCAACATATTCTTGATTCAAGTATCAAGCAGTGACTTCCTTGTCTTATCACGTTCCTATCTGCTTCATACTCTCAACACTCTTCCTCAAGTTGGGTAAAAGATAAATGTGACACCCAACTTGTCACATAGTATGCCCAATAAGTTTTTATTAAATACTTTAGTTAATATATCTGCACACTAATTTTCTGACTTCACATGTTCAAGTTGGAATTCCTTGGTGCATACACTATTCCATATAGACAATCAATTTCGATATGTTTCGTTCTCTTGTGAAACACAAGATTCAATGCTATCTAGATTTTAGCTTTACCATCACAATATATTGGAATTGAATCTTCTACAAGCAAACCAATTTCTATTAGTAAATATCACACCCATTTGCCTTCACATATATTAGAAGCAATTGTTTTATATTCAGCTTCAGCTATTGATCTAGTTATAATTGAATGTTTTTTACTCTTTTATGATATTATATTACCTCCAACTAGAGATACATATCCGAAAGTAGATTTTATATCTTCCAAGCACCCTGCCCAATCAGTGTTTATAAAAATTTCAATCTTCGTATGACCATTAGCTCTATATATCACGCCATGTCATGGAGTAGTTTTTAAATATTTAAGTACATGAAAAACTACATTCATATGTTGTTTGGAAGGAAATTGCATAAATCAACTTACAATGCTTATTGCATATGCAATATCAGGGCGAGTAATAGTTAAATAGATTAGTTTTCTAACCATTCATATTCAATTTGTAATTACTGGTTTACCTCAATAGGAGTATAGATTGGTTTGCAATCTTTCATCTTAGCATCTTGGAATAAATCCAAAGTATACTTTCTTTGGTTTAAGAAAACATTAGTACTTGAGTAGGCTACTTCAATGCCCAAGAAGTAGTGTAGTTTTCCAAGATCCTTGATATCAAATAACCAGTGGAGTTATTGCTTTAGAAAGAATAATGTATGGTCACTTATACTCTTCTTATATCCCAATCTGATAATTATTAGTACCTGAGTAGGAGATTATTTTAGTCCATAGATTGTCTTTTTCAATTTGCATACCTTATTCACTTGATGATAGTATCTAAGTGGCAATTCCATATAAACTTTCTCTTTGAGCTCCTCCTACAAAAAAGCATTTTTCACGTCTAGTTATCACATCATTCAATTCTTTTGGGTAGCAATACTCAAGTATAAACGTCTCCTCATAGTCAATGTCATATGACTGATTATAACCATGGGCCGCCAGCCTTGCTTTGTATCTTTCTAAAGTCTCATATGCCTTGAACTTTATTGTATAGACCACTTACATCCAACAACTTTCCTTCCTACTGGTAGGTCACTGATTTTCTAAGTATGATTCTTTTCAATTGCCTAAAATTCTGATTTCATTGCTTCAACCCAATGTTCATACTTTGATGCTTCAACAAAATCCTTGGGAACTTGATAAATTTCAACGTTTAACACAAAATTATTATAATTTGATGATAATTGTTATAAGACGTGAATTGAGACATTGGATAATTAACACATGACCTTTTTCTTTCCAAAGTGCAATGCACCTCCTCTTCATTTTGTTCTGTTAGAGCAACAGTGGGATTTAAGGAATATTGTCTCCCTTGGTCCGTGGTTTCCTTAGGAATGGGCATTAATACCTTTCTTTCACATTTTGTATAGACTTTCTGCTTCTTTTCTTCTTGTAGTTTATCCTCTTCCACAACATTGTGGTCGCCATATAACCCATATGTAATATTCATAGGAAGTACTTGTTCTTCCATGTTGGGATTTGGCAATTCGATGTTACTCTGGAAATATGGGGTGGTTTCAAAAAATGTTATATCCATAGATATATATTTTCTATAGGTTTTTGGATCATAGCAAATATATCCTTTCTTTTTACAAGAGTATCCAACGAAAACACACTTGACAACCCTAGGATCAAGTTTGTCATGGAATTGATCATGTATATGAATATAACAAAGACATCCAAAAATTCATGGAGTGATATGAAATGGGTTGTCGTTTTGTTTAATCAAATTAAACGGTGATTTTCCAAAGAGTATCACAAATGGAAGTCGATTTATGAGATACACAGTAGTAAGTAACATTAAGCCAAAAAAATTAAGAAGATTATGTTCAAGTAGTAGGGTTCTAGCAATTTCAAGAATATTTTTATTCTTTCGTTCAACAACTCCATTTTACTGTGAAGTATAAACACATGAAGTCTTATGCAAAATACCATGAGTTTGGAGATATGATTGCAACTGGGACTTGATGTATTCACCACTATTATCAGATCTAGGAGTCTTAATGGTGTGCTCAAACCGAGTCTTAATGAGATTATGAATTATAAGAAATATCGAGGATACTTCAGACTTAGATATCATAAGATAAACAAAGATGAGTCTTGAATAGTCATCAATAAAAGTAACAAAGTATTTAAATTTTTTCATAGAAAGTGTCACACATGAACCCCATACATCTGAATAAACTACTTCAAATGAAATCAAATTCTTTACTTAGAAATGAAGCTCTATGATGTTTAGCCCTTTGACAAGTGTCACATTCAAGGACTAAATTATTTGGAATAACAAACGGAACAAACTCTTTGACTTTTGACACAGGAAAATGTCCTAACCGACTATGTCAAATCCTCAATTTTGCCTCTATAGTAGTTGTTGTAAGTACCTTTTACTACTTCAAAACTTGATGGCCAAGAAGAAAATATAACTTATTTCTTAGTTCACCATGTCTAAATGTTCTTCTTGTACTCAAATCTTGAAATACATAACCAAAAGGAGAAAATGTGACTGAATAATTTAAGTATTTAATCAAGGAGCTCATGGATAACAAATTTACTAAAAACTCAGGAACATAAATTACTTACTCAAGTATCAAATTTTTAGTTTGAATTGTTCGCTTTCCTTTCATTGGAACTAAATTGTTTGCTTTCCTTTCATTGGAACTAAGGAGTCATTTGCTACCTTGTAAACACCCTAAATAAAAATTTTCTGAAAATACTCCAAAAATCAAAAGCTAACTTATTTAAATCTTTTAGCTTTAATTTAAAATAAAGATTTTAAAATGTTTCAAAATAAAGTTAAAAGTATAAAGCTCAGAAGATTGGAGTAAAGTAGGTTGACAGGTGGGGCCCGCTTCGAGGACGATTTCGCGAAGGATAAGCCGGAAATCAAGGGTGGAGATTAAGTCAAAGCATATCCTAACTCAAGATCAAATCAAAAGTTGACGGCCTCATCAAACCCAGTCCAATTCAACTCAGTGCTAGACATGATTAGCTTGAATTAAACATCAAGCCTTAGTTGAACCAAATGTTTTTAATTCAACCAATATCAGCATTTTTCTAGCCTTGTTCATCCTATATCCTTGGGCCAAAATTTATCAAATCACCTTCCTACCTAGACTTGATTAAGTAGAAAAATCAACAAATGAAGCCACTCGAAGAAGCAAGAGCTGGTCGTTTGAACTTGGAGGGCTCAAGCACCTAGCCCGCCATGGCTAGGTGCACCCAATCAAGACCAAAACCAGCCCATATGGGGCTGGTCCATGGCTGACCAAAAGGAGACCACTCTTCTCTCTCTTCCACGTGAACATGATGGACTTTGAGTTGGATTTGGATAATGGGTCACCCACCCCAAGGAAGGGCTTAGAAAGACCCCCTTGGCTTATAAATAGAAGCCAAGGGGAGGGGGGGCTGGACATCTTGGGCTTGAGAGAGTGTTGTACCTTGGTTCATATTGTGAGTAATCTTAGGCTTCTAGGGAGAGGCCTAGAGTGGGAAGAGTGTGTTAGGATCAAGGCTTTTGGGTTTGGGTGAGAAAAATGAGTGAAAAGGAGGGAAGGTGAGGGCCGAGCACCATCTTTGGAAGCCATTTCATTGGGAGTCTGGGTAAGTACTGGTTCTAGCTTGATTAAATCCCCAAATCTTCTTATTATTCAATTGAAAAGAGGTTGTATTAATGAAGCTTTGTCTCCTCCCATGATGTAATAGAAGTAGATGTGCTAAAATTTCCCTTTCCTTTGCTTATGCACTCTATGTGTTTTAGTTCTTGATTCTACCCCAATATATGCTATAAACACTCTATAACTTCTTATCCCCTCTATGCTTAAGCTATTAGATATATTTCAATTCATTTCTCTTTAGTATTTAAATTTGGGATGTTTTGTTGTTGTACTTTAATTCGTGTGAGTTTTCTTTACGTATGTTCTAAAACCTGAAAACTGATTTTCAACATTATTGCATATGTTGATTGTCTGATTTTTCATTTCTGAACCGCTGCTCTAATCCCTCCAAAATTTTGCACTATATCTACACACACAGGCCCACTCATAATAAAATTTTCAAGAATTTTAGGGTCCAGCAACTATGTAATTAAAATGATACAAAATCAGGGAAACTTTTGCAAACTGTCTGTCAGCTCAGTTTTCCTACAATAGAGCCTGGGTATTCATTACATAACTCTGTCTGTAGGCATCCAAAATCAATGATTCTTGGTTAATTGGAAAGCTCTATAGCTTTCTAACAGTACACTAAATTTGGAACTCTGAGCACCGAGATTAAGGCTCATCTTTGAGCCTCTGTATTTTTGTGACAAAACAGTTTCGGGTGTCTAAGTAGAGGAGGCACTTCATTGAATTAATTTTGCAATATCCTAATCTCGAATTCAAAACCAAAAAGTGTCCTAGACTCTCCACATCTCAAGTCCTGTAAACTTTTGGTGATTTTTGGAGGTCTTTAAGGCACTCAAAATAATTTTCTGTTTTTTAGAACTTGTACATTTTGAACTTGAAAACCAAGTGCACTAGTTTGTTATTTTTCAACACCTTGTTTTCACGTGAATTTTGAATATCACCTATCTATATGGAATCCTTAAGCGCTTAGGTTAACCCTTGAGTATCGGTTCAAGAAAGTCTAAAGTGAAAAGAGCCCGCTTAGCCACAATCGCCAAGTCGGATTCACACTTTTGCTAGTATGGAAGTAGTCTCATACCTTATGAAGTTAGATTTATCACCTACCATATGATCGATGACTCCAGAGTCTATAATCCATAAATTGAAACATGCATAATTTTTTAAAAAAGAGTTACCACTAATGTTTGATGAAGATGTTTAGGGCTGCTCACGTAATCTCAATTTAATTTCTGCAAGTTTTTTCTTTAATTCTATAATTTCATTCATAGAACTGGACTCTGCTTTCTTCTCACTCGTGATTTTCATAATCCTTGTAATGTGCAAGCCTACCTATAATCTCTCAGCAATGTTCACGAGTATATCGTCTCTTCCCACAATATGTGCACTAAAGCTTATCCTTATCTTCATATTTATGAGATTGTCCTCTTCCTCTACCTCTAATCGAGTCTCTTCCTCTTTGGTAGTTAATATGTCCCTTCTAACAAATGCAACCTTCTTGAATTGTACTTGCTCTCTTTTCTCTAAATTTCTTCGATCTTCATATCTTAACAAAAGAGAATATATTGTTCCCACTGAGGGAAGTTCTTCTTTGATGAGAATACTCAACTTTATTGGTTCATATTCTTGGGATATATCCCATAGAAGATAAAAGACTTTTCAAATTTCTCTGTTTGCATTTCTCTCCTTTATACAATGACTACATTTATTCTCTATAATGTATCTTTGTTCATTTCAAAGCCCATAAAGTTCTCCATAATAGTCGCTAATAGATTGGTCACCCTGGCAACATTTCTTGATTTTTTTAGTATTTCATACTCTTTAACTATATTTCTTTGTCGGAAATATGCTTTATCGACTAAAGACTATATTTTTGCAGTTAATTCCATATATAGATAGATGTATTCATAGATTGAATTAACTATGAACTTACCAAGGCATCATCTTTAGATCGTCTTTCAAAATCTGCACTCTCCTCATTTGGCTGAATCTTATCTTGATAATTTATAGTTTTCCTCTAGATCGAAGAACCAACTCGATAGATCTTGCCCATTCCCTGTAATTCCTACCTTCCAATGAATATTAATGATCTGAAATCTGATCATTTCCATAGGCTATACCTTGGGATTTTTCTTTTAATCTTTCTTTCACCTTGTATATATATGTTCTTAACTCAAATTTTCTAGCGACTTGTAGATCTGTAGAATTTCTTCACTTGAGATTAGTCTTTAAGCTCTTGTTCTTCTAGTTACTCCACACGTTACCAATTATCTTGCTTCACCACCATCAAAACTGCTCAATAGGCTATGATACCATGTCATAATTAATCAAATAAGCAATGAAAACCATCATATTTGAAATCACAAGATGGATTGGAGAAGTCGGTAGGCCATAATCTCTGCAACTGCCATGCTCTCTTTCCTATGTTTTTATTCCTTAATCACTAAAGAATGTTGGTAGGGTCTCCCTTTAAATACCAACTTTACACTAATACAAAATATTACTTAAGTGCCATTAATGAACCTAATTTAAAGATACCTTTAAAAATTAAAATAACACTAGACACTACACTAAACCACAACAATGAAATAAGAATAAAATTGCAGCAACATATTCTTGATTCACGTATCAAGCAGTGGCTTCCTTGTCTTCTCACTTTCCTACCTGCTTCATACCCTCAACACTAATGACAAAATTGATTGAGCATGTTAGCATGTTGGAGCATGGGAGTAAATATGCACATCATCTTCTTGGTAAGTTGATGAAGAATTACTTTGTTTTGTTTTTTATTTTTAAATATATTTTTAAAACATTATGAAAATAATTTTTATTGTTATTTTTCAAGATATGACTGAAACCATCAATATCTCTAGTTAGATGTATCAATGAAGTGAAATTTCTGAATGCTTTTGTTATTCAACTTTAATGTGGTTTCGTGGGTTTGGTGATTTTGATGATTGTGGACTTTGAGGAGTTGAATTACCTTTCTGTAATCTGATGAAATATTATCTCAGCCTTTATTTTTAGTTGGAAATGTGTGTTCTTGAAAGGTACCTTCCAATATTATTTCAAATGTTACCCAATCAACATTATATCATTAGAATATTTGCAGACTCCAGCAACTCCACTTACATAACATGCAGTGTTTTTACATGTGCTTAATGTATCATTGGTGCCTGTTGTCATAAACAGATCATGGAGATTCAAGATCCATAACATTAAAAGGATGCACAATATGCAGTATTGGGAGCAGTAGGATAGTGTTAAGTTGCTCTGATATGGCCATCTTCTGAACAGGTGAATATCCATCACATAAATATTACATGAGATTCAATCTCCAAATGCAAATACTGATGTTTAACTTTTTAAACTTTTAGATTTAGAATCCAGTTGTTACAACAACAACTAAGCCTTTTCCCATACTAGACAGGGTCGGCTATATGGATTCTTTGTTTCCATAGATCCCTATCATGTGTCATGTTAGCAGTTAACTCCCAATAAGCTAGATCATTCTTTATTGTTTCTTTCCAACACTTTTGTGGTCGTCCTCTACCTCTTTTAATACTTTCCAAATTTAGTTTTTCTAACCTTCTTACAGGTTCTTCTTTTGATCTTCTTTCTATATGTCCAAACCATCTTAAACGATGTTCTCTCATTTTATCCTCTATTGGTGTCACTCCTAATTTGTTTCTAATAACCTCATTATGTATACGGTCTTTTTTTGTATGACCACTCATCCATCTCAACATCTTCATTTCTGTCACAGACATCTTTTGTACATGTTGATGATTAACTGCCCAACACTCAGAACCATAAAACATGGCAGGCCTAATTGCTGCTCTATAATATTTACCTTTTAACTTTCATGGTATCTTCTTATCACAAAGAATACCTGATGCTCCTCTCCATTTTAACCAACCAGCATTAATTCTATGTGTAACATCTCCATCAATTCTTTCATCACTCTGAAAAATTGACCCTAGGTATTTAAAACTTTCCTTTTGGGGAATGCAATATGTGCCAATTTTAATTTCTATGTCCTCTCAAGTAACCAAATGATCAAACTTACATTCCATATATTCCGTCTTTGTTCTACTAAGTCGGAGGCCTTTGCTTTCTAATGTTTCTCTCCATAGTTCCAATTTTCTATTAACTTTTTCCTTAGACTCCACTAATACAATGTCATCTGCAAATAACATACACCAAGGTACTTCATCTTGAATATGTTTTGTTAACTCATCCATCACCATTATAAATAAGTGTGGACTTAAAGTAGATCCTTGATAAACCCAATATTAACTTCAAAGAAGTCTGTCGTTCCTTCATGAGTCCTCACACATGTTTTTGCACTATCCTACATGTCTCTTATAAGAATAATGTATGTCAATGGGATACCTCTTTTTTCCAAAGTTCTTTAAAGAACCTCCCTCGGTACCCTATCATAAGCTTTTTCTAGATCAATAAATATCATGTGAACGTCTTTCTTTTTTGCTCTAAAATGTTCCATAAGATGTCTCAAAAGGTAAATCGCTTCAATAGTAGATCTACCTAGCATAAATCCAAATTGGTTTTCTGTTGTACTTGATACTTGTCTTAACCTACGTTCGATAATTCTTTCCATTAATTTCATAGTATGACTCATTAACTTGATACCTTGATAATTCGCACAATTTTGAATGTCTCCCTTGTTCTTATATATGGGTATAAGTGTACTTGCTCTCCATTCCTCAGACATCTTTTGGTTTTTCTATATTTCATTAAATAGTCTTGTGAGCCAAGTGATTCCTATTTCTCCTAGTATTTTCCAAACTTCTATATGAATATTATCAGGTCCTACTGATTTACCACCCTTCATATGTTTAAGAGCCTCTTTGACTTCATTCTTTTGATACGTCGGTAGAAATTGTGGTTTATATACTTTTCTAACTTAGCTAAATCTCCTAAACTAATACTAATATCTTTATTTTCATTAAAAAGATAATAAAAATAGCTTTTCCATCTATTTCTTATATCATCATTTGTCACTAGAATTTTTTCCTCCTCGTCTTTTATGCATCTAACATAATTAAGATCTTTAGTTTTCTTATCTCTAGCCCTAGCTATCCTAAAAATATCTCTTTCACCCTCTTTTGAGTTGAGTTTTTTACATAAGTCCTCCCAAATCTTAGCTTTTGCTTCACTAACGGCCTTTTTCGCTTCCTTCTTTGCTTTCTTATAAGCTTCTAAAGTTTCACTAGTTTTCTTGGCATAATGTAATTTGTAACATAACCTCTTTGCCTTGATTTTATTTTGCACTACTTCACTCCACCACGAAGCTTGTTTTTGTGCCGGTACACCACCCTTAGATACCCCTAACACATCTTTCGCCACTTTCTTAATATGTATAACCATATTGTTCCACATATCACAGGGTGTGACAACATAATTCCAAACATCTCCTTGAAGGACTTTCTGTTTAAATATGTCTTCTTTCTCGCTTTTGAGGTTCTACCATTTAGTCCGAATAGCTCCATGCACTCTTTTTTTCTTTGTCCATTTTTTTCTTTGTAAATCCATAACTAAAAGTTGATGTTGGGTGGTTAAGCTTTCTCCTGAAATTACCTTACAATCTTTACATCACGCTCTATCTTTTTTTCTACAAATAAAGTAATCAATTTGTGTTTGTAATAAGCCACTCTTATAAGTAGTTAAATGTTCATCTCATTTTTTGAAGATTGTATTGACTATAAAGAGATCAAATGCCATAGCAAAATTTAAAATCTCCCTACCTTCCTCGTTTATATCCCCAAAACCAAAGTTTCCATGAATCCCTTGATATCCTAATGCCTCTTTACTGACATGTCCATTTAAATCTCCTCCTAAACAAATCATCTCCCTTTGTGGAATCTTTTGAAACACCTTATCTAACTCTTTCCAAAAAACAGTCTTTATACTCTCTTCTAGTCCTACTTGGGATGCGTAAGCACAAACTATATTCAAATCCTCTGCTCCTAACACTAATTTCAGCATCATGATTCGGTCACCATATCGTTTTATGTCTACTACACTCTCCTTTAAATCTTTATTTATGATAATACCAACTCCGTTTCTAGCCTTTTCTTTACCTGAGTACCATAATTTAAAACCTGTATCCTCTATCTCCTTTGCTTTTTCTCCAACCCATTTTGTCTCTTGTAAACATAGAATATAAATCTTTCTCTGAATCATAGTATCTACCACCTCCATTAGCTTATCGGATAATGTTCCAATATTTCAAAAACCAATAAGAATCTTATTATCTAGGACTAGCTTCCTTACCCCCCGCATCCGTACATAATCAAAATGCGGAGACCCTCTCTGAAAATTTTTCACTACATTCAGGCGGCAATGTAGCGGGACTAACTTCTTTACCCACACCCGTCCATGATGTGGGAACCCTCTCTGCAATTGATTCACTATATTCGGGCAAAAATGTAGTGGCCCTTGCTTACTTCTTATTGCATTCGGGCTCTACAGCAAGTCGCTAGGCGGGGACGCCTCAAAGCAATGCTCATAATTTTTGTAATCCATGTTATAAAAATCTGACGAAGTTTTACGCTGGCTGTCGAAAGCCTAACACAACCCTCCTCCTTTATCCGGGCTTGGGACCGGCAATGCTAGGGTGATCCCATACATGGGCAGAGTTAAAATGTAACATTTTATTGACTTTCTAAAAATTATCCATCTCTTTAGATCAGAGTTGATTCATTATTTGATTTGACTTGCATGAATCTCTCCCTCCCCTCTCTCTCTCTCTATATATATCTAGTTGTATCCTATATATATAAATATATATATATATCTATATAGAGAGAGAGGATTTCCCTAAGAACCATGTAAAAGATTGTCTTCTTTCTCACATTCTCTCACATAAGCAGAAAAAGAATGAAAACCAAAACCAAGAGAGAATAGATGCAGGTCCTGGATAATACGGCCAACTAGAGTTGATCCACGTAAAAGACTGTCGTACCTCTCAAGTATTCCCTGTTTCAGACTTTGCATTTGTTACTTTTCCATCTTTGTATCCCCTCGTTGCTAGAATAGATGGGGACTTGTTTTGAACATAAGAAGCCAGAAACAATCATAAGCTTGGCATTGCCTTCAAAGTTCTTTGGTGATCATTACGATTGAAAACAACTCCCTGTCAAACTTTGCCAATGATGAAAAGTATCACCAAGACAATATATTTAGGTAATACTAATTGTGAGACTTTGTTGAAGAAAGGCATAAAAAAAGCACAAAATGATAATAGGAAGGACTGCAGAACTAACTTATTAAGCAAGATAAAATGTTACAAAATGGACCACAATCATAACAATAAAATTTTAAATTCATGTGTATAGAGAATGAGGAATGTGCAATCAAATTTTAAATTCACGCAGTAACAAATTATTAATATTGAACCCTTGGAGTGATGAAAATAAATGCAATCAAATACCAATCGAAAAAGTGTAAGATACAACGAACCAAGAAGTCAAAATGATTGTGCTACACGCATACATATATATATATATATATATATATATATATATATATATATATATATAGAGAGAGAGAGAGAGAGAGAGAGAGAGAGGGACAAAGGTGGCTCATGGGTTAGGCCCCAGATTTTTTAAACTTGTTATACTACAAATTTTAGGCCCCAAATATTAAGTCCAAATGACATCCAATTTCTGCTTTAGGCCCCATCCATAATGTGCCAGACGGTCTGATTATCAATGGAAGCAATTGGTTGGGGCACATTGTCATTGAGAAATTTATAGGACACATTACCTCTCATAACTCTCCAAAGAGAGAGACCATAATGTGCTAGACGGAGGACACATCTCTCACAACTCCCCAAATTAATTGAGGGAGAGAAGAAGAAAGAAAGGGAGATGCTTCACCTGATTTTGCTCTCTGGTCCCGATGTTAGTACACACACAATTATATATATATATATAAAAGAGAAGAGAGAGAGAGAGATTGGCCAGGGAATATTGATGACACCAGCAAGAAGATCCAAGGAGTTTTAAGCTCACTCTTGTAGATCGATTTTGTTGGTTGGCCTTCGGGGTTACTTCTGTTGTTCCTGTCGCAGTTTCAATTTGTGGAATTGTTGAAGTGAAAGTAGATCAAGATCAAAAAATTTCAGGTATGTGTTTTACGGTTTTCACAACCGATTTTTCACAAAAAGGATTTTCTTTATTTATCACTAAGATTTTCACTATTTTTGTGAGTGTGCATTGCTCATTATTTATAGAACAATGCTTGCTCCACCCTCCCGGATATCTATATTGAGATTTTTTATTTTGGAGCCCTTATCCAATTGGTTACAGAGCTCATCCATATGTAACCTCCTCTATAGGAAATGACTCGATGAACAATCCAGTCGTTCTTGTGAAATTGTCGAGAGTGGACATATTGACTTTACATCACTCGCTTGGCTATTCGAGTTAAATGTACTGACATACTGGTTTCTCGCCTACTTTTGTGGGGTTTTCCTAGTAATGTAATTTTATAAATGCTATTGTAATCACTACCTGTTCTAAATTTTTTTACCTACACAACAATCAAACATATCTTAAACCCATGTTTATAACATGTTTTGAAAGAAGATCCTCTGTTATGCCTTTAGTCAACAGGTCTATCAACATATCTTGAGTTGGCACCTATAAGATGGATATTTTCTTTCTCATAACCATATCATGTATATAGTGGTATTTCACCATTATATGCTTGCTTTTAAAGTTATTAGCTTCACTCTTGATTAAAGTAATTGATGCATTATTTTCATAATAAATGATAATCAGCTTATCGGCTATGTCTAACTTCAAATCTCGTATGAAGTGACTTATCCAGATGACACTTATTGCAATCATACAATAAGTCATATACTCGGCTTTATGTGTATGCAATGCTACAAAACCTTGTTTCTTATATGTCCAAGAAACAACTCTACCACCAAATAAAAATATGTCCTAAGGTTGATTTGCTATCATCTTTGCTCCCAACAAAGTTAGCATTTGAGTATCCTACCACTTTATTTCATATGATGGAAAACATAATTTTAAGTCTTTTGTTCCTTTGAGATATCCTAAAATCCTTTTCACATATATCCAATGCTATCATTTAGGATTATTTTGATATATGCTCATAAGACCAACAACAAAACTGATATGAGGTCTTGTACATAATATACCATACATCAAGATACTCACAACTTGTGTATAAGGAACGTTAGGCTTATCGTCCTCTTCACCGGGACAATTAGCCTTGCTATGTTTTACTCTTTTGCAATGGGTGTAGAAGTAGACTTGCATTCACCCATTTTAAACAAACTTCTTAAGGATATAATCAATATATCTCTCCCGACTTAGGCATAGAAGATTAGATTCTCTGTCTTGAAAAATCTTTATACTCAAGATATTGGATACTTCTCTCATATCTTTCATTTCAAACCTTGACTTGAACCATGACTTGGTTTTGATAATCATCTTATTGTCATTTCCAGTCAATAATATGTCATCTAAATATAATGATAAGATGATAAAGTGGCTCCCACTATTTCAGACATACACATAGTGATCAAACTTATTTGCCACAAACAAAAGTTCAACAATGACATTTTGAAAAGTCAAATACGATTAACGAGGTGATTGTTTCAGGTCATACAGGGATTTTTTCAACCTATATAATTTATTTTCTTAGCCTTCAACTATATATCTTTCGGGGTACTGCATATATATGATTTCATCTAAATCTCCATTGAGAAAAGTAGTTTTTAAATCTAACTGATGTACATATCAAATCATAATATGCAGATATCGCCAGGATTATTCTTGTAGATGCAAAGCAACAGAGGAATATGTCTCAACATAATCTATCATCTTCTTTTGTAAAAATCCCTTTTTAACCAACCTCGCTTTAAACTTGTCGATTGCTCCATCGATTTTATATTTTTTTTCAGAACTCATTTGTAACTTATGACTTTTCTTCCTTTTGGCAAATCAATCAACTCCCAAACTTGATTTTTCTCAATGAATTTGATTTCTTCATCCATAGCTTTCTCCCAATCTATTACTTCAGATGAGTTAATAGCCTGCTGATAAGTCAAGTTATCAGTCAACTAATCTAAATCTACCAAATTACACATTTCTTGTGCAATATAAGTGTGATAATCCTTTAAGTAGGACGATGCGGCCCTAGGCCTTTTATGTCTACTTAAAGTTTTGGTTGATTTAGAAAGATTTTCTATGGGTTCAAATGATGATTGATCTAGATCTACTAGATCGTTAATATACTCATCATTACCTTCAAAGATGTCATTCTTAGTACCTTTTTAGAATTCAACACTATACTCTCTATCAACCCATGATCGTTATGATAAATTCGATATCTTTTTGAGCCTTTAGGATATCCAATGAATACACATCTCAAGGACCTGTTGTGTAGCGGGTTAGACAATTTGGATCTAGACCCACCTGAACAAGAAGTAGTAATGCTCGATTGTTACTGCATAGAGTCTTGTTACACAACAAGACAACAATGACAACCCCATTGCTGTCAATGCGGGATCATTACTGGTTCTGAAAGGCCTTTAAAGGGGCCTCCATGGTAGGCAACATCAAGATGGACTGGGCAAGCCATGAGAACACTGAGCATCATCAAGGTAGAATAAAGGGTTTTGGGTTGGGTTAAAGCACTAAGGTAGAACAAAGGGTTTTGGTAGATTCGGGTAAGTCGTGGGTATCGATTTGTACCGAAAACAATTCTGATTCACCGGATTTTCACAAATTTTGCAACATCTTGTTCATACAGTTTTTCAGCCAAAATGACACCACTAGAGACCGATGCTAGACTAAAATGGAAAAGGAGGAGCAGGTTGTCGGTTGGAGACCATCGTCGGCCTTAGTCATCAATGGAAACTGGCGAAATCGATGTTGGAAAATCAAAGGAATTGACCCCTTTGGGTGTGTCTCATTTCCGTGTCATGTCCGAAATTCTTTAAACTAACACAAATTCATGTCGTGTACTCATGTCACATGTTAAGAAATCAAAAAGAGGTTTTGTGTTGGAAATGGGTTAGGTTTGGGTTGGATCTTGAAATGAATTATATGTTAAAAACAGGACTCGTGTCAGTAGTTGTAGGTTTTGTTTTGATATAATAACATAGGTTACCTACTATGTCACTCAGTTTGGATCAAATATGGATCCAGATATCAATTTAAATCTAGGATAACTTAAACATATCAAAATTGGGTTTGGGTGATTTTTAGAGTCATTTAAGATCCAATTTGGATATGATTTATTACCTTAGATTCATAGTTAAATAAATTTTAATATTTTAATTATTTATAATTGTTTAGAGATTAAATTTGGAGGATTTAATGATGATAAAGTTGCCCAACAGTTTGGAGATTGGATCTTAGTGCTCCTTTAGGTAGAGAGTTATGCATTCTTTTTTACATAATCAAGCTAGAAGTGATTTTCTTGTTTTAGATGGATTTAAATATGCATAATTGATAAATATTTTATTGATGTTTATGAAATGATGATCGTAATTATGGGTTATTTGATATGCTTTTGAAATAGAACGTGTTTATGACATTGATTGATAAAGAGCATATTTTGATATGCATGTGTTGTATGAACATGATATTTTGATTTGTAAATGTGATGAACTATAATTGGTTTTGAAAATATAATGATGTGTGAATATATGAGTCATACTTATATAGGTTGTGTGGGGTCTCTAGAGATTTATAGCTTATTCGGGTGATCCGGCTTGGGGCGAATATAGGGTGTGTTCCCGAATACTCTATCGTGAGGTCTGCATGATTACCGTTATAGACGGGGTTATTGAGGTAACGTTAGGTAGGACTGAATGACTCTCGTAGCCTTTGGGACAGACACAATATGGACCGTAATTATTGTAACCAATGATGTTATATGCATGTGTGTGAATGTGAAAGTATAAATTTGATATCATGATTTAAAATAAAACTATGATTTGTTATGAAACGATTGTGAAATTATGCATGTTATTAGTATAATTTCTCTTTAAAGATGTTTAACCTTGCTACTAAGCTATGTGTAGGAACTCACCCTATTATTTTACAGTTTATCCTCAAGCTAGTACTTCGAAGGCATACGAAGCAGAGTAGGAGTTGCATAAAGCTACATTTTTACTTTAGATAGTATGATACGTGTTACATGATTTAGAAAATCTTGTTATTCGGATTTATTATCAAGTAGGCCCCACACTATTTTGGGCATATTGTTTAGAACTTTGATATGAATATTTATTTCAATTAGATATTTTATTGAGTTAAATTAAATCAATATTGTATTTGACTACTACTCACCATTGCACTAGGGTGAGAGGCGGCTACATGACATCAACTTGGGTCGGGTCATGGTCGTGACCCGAGCGGATATGACAACTTGGTATCATAGCCTATGGTTATTAAAGTATATTTAATAGCGAGTTAATTATTAAAATATAATATCATATTTATTTGTAGGACTCTAAAGGGTTGTGTTTGAACTTAATTCACAGCGTTATGCGTGACACTAATAAGAAAATGTAGTCGTACGAATCTGCTGTGGCAGTTGAGGCACTATCAGCAACACCTCAAGGACCTACGATGCCACCACATATTCTACTTATACAAGGTGGTCAGGATGTTGCAACAATGCTTGATCAGATGATAAGTTTACTGCAACATGTTCTAAGAGAATCTACCATGATAATACAACACTTGACAAAGAATGGGTGTAAAGAGTTTAAGAAAGTAGTTACAAATCCCTTGAAACCTTATGAGTTAATTGATAAACTGGAGAATGCTTTTTATATACTTGCTCATACCGATGAGGAGAAGAGGGTACAGTTGATGTCTAGCATGTTCGAAAGAAATGCAAAACAATGGTGGAGAGCACAGAAAGGGACACATGACACTCCTTGGACTTGGGAGGCATTTAAGAAGGCATTTTTCTATCATTTCTTTTCTCATGATGATTGGATGCACCTACCAACTAAGTTTAATTAATTGCAAAAAGACTATTTGATAGTGAGAGAATATACAAATTAGTTCTTAAGATTGTCGTAGTTTGACCTTAATATGGTAATTCCTAAGGCACAAACAAATAAGTATTTCTAAAGACCTTTTAATCTGATCCATAAGTCATTGAGTGGGAGGATATATATAGACATTGACAAGTTGCAATTTGTTGCTATTCATGTAGAGACAAATATGCTACATTATAAGGGTAAGAAGAAGCCAACAAAAAGAGTTTTCATAGCTCACATGAAGGCGCGAATAAGAGTAAACCAGACCAAACTCAAAAGTGAACTAACAGAGAACATAATTTCTTTAAGGGGGTAGAATGTAGCTGGTCAGGCAATCTAGACCCGCTTGGACAAGAAGCAGTAATGCTCAAGCGTTATTGCATAAAGTCTTGCTGCACAACAAAACAACAATGGCAACCCCATTGTTATCAATGCGGGACCGTTATTGGTTTTGAAAGGCCTTTAAAGGGGCCTCCATGGTGGGCAATGTCAAAACAGCATGGGCAAGCCACAAGAATGCTGAGCATCGTTGAGAAACCGGTCAGAATCTGCTAAGTTCCTAACTATTTCTTAGATTTTTGTTTTTTCTATTTTTATAAAAAACACTGGTTGATGATCGCCGTTTTGGGCATGGGTCGAAGTATTGAAGTAGAACAAAGGGTTTTGTTCGGTTTGTGTAAGTTGTGGTTGTCAATTTGGCCGAGAAAATTTTTTGATTCGTTGGATTTCTCCAATTTTTGCATCTTGTTTCATAGAGTTTTTCGGCCGAAACAATACCGTCGACAATAGATAGTGGACCAGATTGGAAGAAGAGGAGTAGGCGGTTGATTGGGACCATCGCTGGCCTTATTCATCACCGGAAATCGGCGAAATTTATGTCGAAAAACCAAGGGACCCGACCCCTCTTGGGCATGTCCCGTTTTCGTGTCGTGTCATATCCAAATTTTTTTGAACCAACACGGATTCATATCGTGTTCTTAAAGATTCGATTTGGATACAGTTTGTTGCGTTAGATTCATACTTAAATAAATTTTAATATTTTAATTATTTATAACTATTGAGAGATTAAAATTAGAGGATTTAGCCTTGTCAATCCCTCTTATAGTATTTCATTTTTTCACACCTAAAACACTTGACTCGAGAAGCATTTTTCTGCGTTTTCTTAAAAGATTGACCACCCTTTTTACTATTTTTGTCAAACCTTTTATTTAGTTTATTTCTTCTTTGGTTGGCTCTGGAGTTGGACCCTACCTCATCTTATACTATTAGCATTTTTTTCTTCTGTTTTTGTTCATATATTTTTATTCGATTACTAGTTTGAGGGGCAATTGAGAAAGGTTTATTTCAGGTCCTAGTCTAAGAGAAAGAGTGACCATGTTCCAAGATTGGGGAGAATGTTCAGTATTGTGGATATTTGCATTGGTTCTAGGATGAATAATTTGGTTACAGTTAAATCTCTTGTCATTACTAGTATATAGTTCATATGTTCCATTATATTATCTTCTTTCATTTTATAGTGTCATATTTAGCTATTATTAAATCAAATAGCTCTTTTGCGGTCTCATTTCTTCAAAAATCCTAATTAGATAATCCTCCGTGTATGTTAACATGAATGTTCTTCTTATTGTTTCATATCTTAGAAATATTTTATACATTTATTTGTATTGTTTTATGGCATTAAGAGGTGGCGAATATATTGTTTCCTTTAATACATACTCTACACCTTCAAGTGTAAGAGCCAACAGGATTCTCCTCTTTCATGTTTGAAAATTTAGACCATTTAATTATTTGTTTTTGCAAATTCAGATACACATATTCCTGAATTCATTTTTATGTATTTCATAAAATTAACAATTAGACAGCCTAGTAGGAAAATATTTACCAAGCAATAAGCAACAAACAGCAAATGTTTACCTAAAAAAATATATAATAT
This sequence comes from Brasenia schreberi, assembly GCA_036023115.1. Taxonomy (NCBI): domain Eukaryota; kingdom Viridiplantae; phylum Streptophyta; class Magnoliopsida; order Nymphaeales; family Cabombaceae; genus Brasenia; species Brasenia schreberi. The sequence goes on from JAYKKT010000061.1 coordinate 14,888,397, forward strand.
CCAACTACTGAATTTTAAATAACGCGTGTTACTTAAAACTAGTTTTATACAAGTTTTAAGTATCATTATTGAGTTTTTAATAACTTGATTCTATTATAGAATCAAACTAGAAACAAATTTGTAATTTTTCTAAAAAGCAATAATTTTTCCAAATACTAAGGGTAAAGCAATAATTTTATCTATTTATCCTGTTTTGTAATTTTCCAAAAAGACCAGAAATAGAGAAGAGACAAAATAATAAACTTGATATCTGATTTTTTGTGAAATTTGTTATTGATCAAGGGTAAATATGTAATTTTATCCTTCAGTCTGAATTATAATTTTTTAAAAAGATAAGTCCTTGTTTTTTAACATAGTGACATAATTGTGAACATTTTATTGGGTAAGGGCAAGAAGGTAATTCAATATTTAGGTATTTCATAATTTCTATAAATAATCAAAGGACAATATAGTCTATTCACCTGTTTAAGGTAAAACTATATTTTTAATCGAAAATATCTAGATATTTTTATAATTTTACCTTGTAGCAACTCGTAGTTTTTGAAACCAGACCGGGGCAAAATGAACCTTTTAGTCCGTTGCCTCAGGTAGTTTTGTGAAAACTGTTGGCGATTTCGAAAAACCAAAAGCAGTTTCAGAAAATCACTCTTTCTACCCACGATTTTTCAAAACTGGTGGGCGGTTTCCTGGGGGATATAAAAGGGAGGAGAGGGAGAGGGAGGGAGTTATACAGGAGGCTTCGCCTCTCCCCTGCGTGACCTGGGTTCTCCTTCTAGCTGGCTTGGGTTTTTCCCATTGGCCGACATTGGTTCTCCCTTCGACTGGCCTAACCTCTATTTCTCTTTTGTCGGTTTAGTGTGTTCTTTTTTGCCTTGGCTGATCCCGATTTGATTTTTCGGTTAGGTCACAATATGTGGTTTATGACAATTTTTTCTGGCGAAAAAGAGGGTATTCTCTTCTTCAGATTCCTCTTCTTCTTCACTTTTTTTTGTTTCCCCTTAATGCACAAAACTAATGGCATACTTTTTTTGGAGGATAAATGAGATCCTGATACCAATGTTGGCTAGCCTTCGGGGTTCCTTTTGTTGTTCCTGTGATGATTCCAACAATAACTTTGGTGCAGTTTCCAAGCGGAAGTAGATCAAGAGCAAAAATTTCAGGTATGGATTAAAAGAGGTAGAGGACAACGACAAAAGTGTTGGAAAGAAACAATAAAGAATGATCTAGCTTATTGTGAGTTAACAGATAACATAGCACATGATAAAGCTCTCCAAAAACAAAGAATCAACAAATCGGTTTTTACGGATTAACTCCCTATCCGTCTCCACATAAAATGGTTGGATTGCCAATATAACGGTTCGTGTGAAACTGCCCTGAATGGACATATCGACTTTACAGATTTCAAAGACGAAGTGTTGATAAAAGGTCACAACGATTGACAGCGATTGACACCGGGGGATACTGGAAGGACAAAGCACCTGACTGGTTTCTTACAATGTCATCATCGTATCTTGTGAATGCAATCTTATCGGCATTTCCCTAACTTGGGAGTTGCCTAACTTCACTTCTGTTAAAAGTAAAAAATAATGATTTCAGCATTCAAGACAGCTGAAATTTGAACAAACTAAAACAGTATCAAAGGACCAAGAGGGTGAAGTTGATTTTACCTCTCTGATGTTAGGACGAAGGACAGCGACCGCATTTATTTTGATAAGGAAAAAAACGGCGACCAACTGGATTTGTTGGACAAAGCAATTGGGGCTATCATCCATTTTAAGATCTGATATTGTGATAAGATTAGGCTTTTCTTATACTAAATGCTTGCATGCCTTTGATTTGAAGGAGTAATCCACTTGGGCATGTTTCGACTTTGAAAGCCATGCACCTCAAAACCCAGATGTTCAAAATTACCCAGTTTAGAATCCACTGATCAATCTTTTTATAGCATGGCACCAATGACGTTTTATCCCAGCAGCTACAGTGTGTATGTGTGCATGTTAGGCTTCGGCCTGTCGTTGTGACCAGGAAAGAAAAAAAGAAAAGCAGCTGACACAAAGCACCAAGAGCGTAAGTTAGCTCAACTGGCAGGGTTTTCCGACTCATGCTGTGGTGTGAGTTGGATTCATGCATGCCCTTTGTGACAGAAAGAAACAAGCAGCTAACATAGAGAAGAATTGTAATACCACGGATCAAATTTAGATCCACCAAACGTATTATAGTTCTCACTGAGAAGAATAACTTCTCTTTTGTTCCCAGCAGCAACCACTGCCTGTAGTGGCTGGAATCAATCCTGACAAATCTCAGTGAAACCCATCTATCGGCATCCCTGGTTCCCTTTTGATTTTTTGGTAATTTAGTGGCGTTCCGACTGTGATCTGACCACCATCGTAACCTATGTTAGCGACATTGGATGAGTTTGGTTATACAATTTGGTCCCTCACATTTATGGTTGCCATTCTGGATCCAATAGGAGTTCCATTAGATCGTAGTTTGATTCGCCGGATTTCTTATTGAATAAACTTTATTATTTTGCTATTTTATCTTTGTTTAGTAGATAAATCCGTGTCAGATTGTGAATAAAAGCTTGGATATGTGAGCTAGTTGTTGGATTTTGAGGCATTATGGTAGATGGATTCTCCTCTTTTCTCATGTTATCATTCTAGGGATAGTTTTACGTTGTGATGTCTTATAATTGATACCTGTTCTTATGATAAAAATATTATTTGATTATGACTTTAACTGACTTGGAAAATATTTATGTGCATGCATGCCAGGAGTCATGTAAGTTGAGTTTGTGCATGAATATTATTTTTGAAGATATCTTAAATATTGCTGAAAGGATATTTATGTCATCTATTGAGTATGAATCATGTGCTTGGTTAATAAGAATAAGAAAAACTAATTGAAATTAAAGGGTGTGTGTCTAGGGCACCTTAACATGATAGTTGTTGGATTGGCTAAGGTGGACAGTGGGTCTTGGTCGATGAGGAGGGCTTAACGAATCGCACACCCCTAGCCATACGGGGAGCCTAATTATCTAAACTTAAAGTTGTGTGCATGTGTGTGGATGATTGTGAATATCAATAACTATATTAATATTCATGATGATTTGAATAGTTCCAAAATGGTGTATATTTATGAATATTAATAAGTATTTTGCATTCTTGTTTAAATTCTGCATACTTCCACTATGATATTATGGGGAGGTAGTCACCCACTAGACACGTTTCTTATGCTCGACCCAATTCATTTACATTTTACAGTTATTCCTAAAGCAAGTTTCTCGAGGCCGCTAGAGGTGAGTTGCAGTTGAATCGTACAGCAGAGTAGAAAAAGATAGTAGCGTTCATCTTCAACAAGATAACACTTATTTTATTTATTTATTTTGATTGGGACTTGTCATTGGATCCTAACAGGGGACTAAAGTTGATATAGTTTTAGATTTTGGGACATTTTATTTAATTAATTCTATTTAGTTTTAAACTAATTACACACACTAGCAATTATTATATTCATTTATGATCATGCACGATGAGATTTGGCCATGTGACACAAGGCAATTGGTGGATTATGGGCTCTACCTAAGGCAATATTTTCTTTCTTCTCTCTCTCTCTCTATATAGAAAGAGAGAATGAAGATTTGGAGAACCATAAAAATAGAGAATCATAAAGAAACCATCATCTCCATGGTTTGATTGATATAATTAATGGTAGAGATTTAAATTAAAAAGTAAATACTTTTTGTATGTTGCATTTAATGTACTTTGTGTTTATCATCTTAACTATTCATCTCAAAGATCAAATAGTTATGATGGTGACTTGTGGTTCTCTAGTTTTATGGATTTCTTAAATATAGACTATATGTGTGTATGTATATAATATAGAAAACTAGTTCTTGCCTATCATTGATGCTACTCACTTATGCTCAACCGTTGTTTTTCAGTAGTATGAGTATTATTTTAAAGGTTGTAGGAGATATTTGGAAAATAACAAAGAATAACCTTATTACACTCATGTTATCGAAAAACAACTATTGAATATGAGTGAACAATATCAATTACACACAAATATAGAAGATCGGTTATAAGGATGCATGTGATAAGCAGTTGGTATAAAGTATCAAGCCTACTACAATAAATGTTCTAAAGTGGTGGACACTATTATATTTATCGTAGTGCGTCTCGTACTTTTACATTGTGAGTACCAACTGACTACAACATATATATATATATATATATATATATATATATATATATATATATATATATATATATATATATATATATATAAAGGATCTGATCCATTTCTAACATTGTTCACTATATCTATTTTTTACTTTTAAGGGTATGAATATAATTTACAAAGTTGTAATGGTCTTTGGAAAAATATCAATGACAACTAAATTATGCTCTTGTCTCTTAAAAAGTAAAAAAGACTATAAGTGAGCAGTGTTACAGTGGATAGGATCCATTCAATATGTACACATTTTATATCTATATAGTGTGTGTGCGTGTGCATGCATATGTGTGTGATGTGAATTTATGTGCATGTATGTAAGATAGGATGGTTATCCCCAAGTCCTCAATAATTGAAACTTCATGCGATCTTAATTAGTCAGAACCTATGATCTCCAAAAGCTTGCTATTGACCAAGTTGGCTTTTGACAGTTAAGAGCCATGATAGCTGCACAATTAATTCGATTAGGATGGGGTAGCTCAGGTTTCTTTTTCCCTATGAAAAATAAGTTTTATTTTTTGTTTTTGGGAGAATTTGGATGCCTATAACAAACAAGGCTTTGCTTTTTATTTCCCCTCACTTTTATCACTCTATGCATGAAGTAGATTGTCATTGTCCAACTTATTAATGGTCATCAATCATGCTGATCAGGACTCTAGCAAATCGAACAGAGAACCACTTTCAAGATTTTTTCATACATGTGGCTGGCAATCAAGTACAGCCTTGCCTACACATCCATGATATAATTAATAAAAAAAACTTGGTAGCATGATGAACATAATTAATTTCAGCCTTTCTCTTTTTCAAGGGAGAGGCTGCAGCCAGATGCACACCACGGTATCACACTCCCCTAGCGAAGTGTGCTTTTGCTCGTTGTGCTAACAACACATATTAAGAACCTCATCTTGAGGCTTATTCGAATCAGGCATATAAAACAAGCTTGTGTGATGCATGCACTAAGATTTGGGTGGCCACCAAAGATTGGTTTGGCCTTACACGTATGGAGACAGCTCAGCGTATGAAAAGGATAACAATAACTCACCTGCAAGCTGACCACCCTGCGCTTGGCACTTATCGCACCATTAAATAATAGTGTCTCTTCTTTTGATTCATCTTGGATTTGGACCCGGGAGGTTGATGATAACTGGGTTGTCTTCTACTTTCTCTTCCATATTATGTTTTCCTTAGGTTAGCTTACAGAAGAAAGAAAAGAAAATCCTCTAGAAAGCCATGCTCTTTTTGTTATTTAATGCGTTACCACTAGCGTGAATTATTTTTTCTTCAGGTAATTGGGTTTTATGAGCAATAGAAAAACCACATCAGACTATATCTATCATATTATAAATGACTTCCTACCGGGGGAGATTTATCAAACATCCAGATGAATATCAAATCGAAATCCAGTTAGAAGAACTAGATAATAACATTTGATGTACAACTCTCAGGATTACCTCTGTATTTGGAGTCCCATCAAGGGAATTTTGGTCATCACATAAAATTTCATTGAACTTATTAAGTTTAATTTTATTAATTACTTCTAAATGTAACTAGATTCATATGCACTTAACTATCATTGTTGAAATGCTTTCACGGATTTATGTATTCTAATAGGTTAGGATAAGTTCTCTATTGAGTTAGGACTCTTTTTAGAAGTTATTTTGCATAAAATAGGACTTTAAGCACTTTTTATGTGGAGTCCATTGTCTTGGACGAAATTAAGATAGGAGATGTTCTCATTAATAAAGATATGTTGAGTTTTTATGTTTAAGATCATGAGTTTTTTCTCATTCTCTATCCTTCTATTTTTTTCTTCCCTATTCCTTGATTCTCTTTGTTGTCGCCTAACTAACTGCTAAACTCTAGTAGAAAATCCGTAACCTACTAGAATGAATTGGAGTGTAGGGATATATTGGAGAACTTTCACCCTCGTTGTCAAGGGAGAGGCATGGATAAGGCTTTAGGCAGTGGAATGGGTCTCCAGGAAATGGACTGGTGGTATCTCGATTGCCAATGGGATTACATGTGCTCGAGAATGTGTTGAGCTAAGTTACTACTAGTCTTAGGAAAGAGAAACTAAGGAAAAGTAAAGGAATACGAATTGTGATTATATTTTGATACCTTGTTTTTTATTACAAGTATTATTTTTAGACTTTCATCAAAACAACAAAGTATGATATTTCCGATAACTCCTCACTATGTGTTAATATCATTAGTTTGCTACTACATCAATTGGAATGTACTAACTGACTTGACCATCCATATATATCATGTTGCCTGAATTTTATTTGATCTTGACCCACAACTAGTCAGTTGTACATTGATTGGGTGAATAAGGTTAGGAATTAGAAATGCTACCTCTAGATGCAACGGGCATCCACAACCTTATGATGTTGTTTTGCTTGGTCATACGGTTTGATGACTACCTTCTTTATTCTTTCTTATTCTTCTGGATTTTCAGCACAATCGCTTTCAATTGTCTTTTGGAATAATGTTGCCCACCATTGTGGATGTACTAGTGATCATGGGTCTTCCAATTGATGGCATTGATCATATGTCTAGTTGTTCATAACTTCAATTATAGTAAGCTTGCTTTACATCTTTATTGAGACAACTTCATCCGTCATTATATAGGTATTAGAACCGCAATAGATGAACAACACTATTTCTTTTTATTGTTATGGTTTTGTCATTTTGTTGCCTATGTTCTTGAAACCAAAGTCAATGGTTTGGTACAAAATTGTTACTTGCCCCCTATTTTTTGGCTATGGTTTACCATTTGGACAATTATGCTCTCAAAGTTCTTTGGCGTGGTAATACTACACAGCTGGTGGGATGTCTATTAGAGTTCCTTCAACTCTAGATTCATCTATACTTTCTACAGTTTGGATTTATGCAATTTCCTTTCTAACAAATTATCATTGATATGTTAGGACATGCTTTAAGCCTCATTCCTCCAATCTTCATTCCTCCTATAGACATAATTGCTCAAGTTATGGTCTATCAATCATGATGATGCAATTTTTATTCTTCTGTATTTCAATTCTCCTATATCTCCATCTATGTTCATATTTATGGAAGACCTTTGTAAATTTGGAATGTCGAAAGTCTTTTCTCCTTGATACTTATTTTGTGGTGCCTCCCCGTCATCCAAATTCAACCCAATCATTGATAAAACCTATTTTCCTCATTGCATTGTTCATCAATTAGGGTTCCAGTAGGACTTACCAGCCATCATAGAATTGTTGGTTGATGAGGATGATGAACAAGGAGTTCTCCTTCAATTGTTGGATTTATATCCTTGCACTCTAGAGACTCGAGATTTCTCTTCTTGGGGGGGGGGAAGGAGACTTCATGAGAATATGACAAAGGCTTCAATCAACCAACATCAATAAAGGCTTACATATTATGGTAAACCCTAAATAAATTTTTCTGAAAACACTCCCAACTTCAAAAGCTGACTTGTTTTAAAAAAACCTTTTGCTTTAAAATGAAAATTTTAAATCTTTAAAATAAAGATTTTAAAAGGTTTCAAATTAAAGCTAAAAGGATAAGGCCCAAAAGATTTGAGCAAATCAGGCGAAGATTAAGGCAACGATTGGAGCCCGCTTCCAACAAGGATAGAGTTCGCGAAGGTCAAGTCGTGGAGCAAGAGAGTAGATCATGTCGAATCAAGGCACGTCTTCATCCAAGATCAAGTCAAGTGGATAGCCTTACCAAAACTAAACCTAGCTGAACTTGACTAAGTCCTAAGCTTGAGTCACTTGAGTTAAATATGAAGCATGACCTAGTTTAAATCAAATGCCTTAACTTGACCAAACCAAATTTTTCTAGCCTTGTGTACCTTATATCCTTGGGCTAAACATCAAATGATACTCTTACCTAGCCTTGATTAAATGGGACGAGCCAACAAAGGAAGACACATCAAGTTGAAGAAGCAGTCGGTTGCACTTGGAGACGTCTAGGACCTAGCCAACCATGTCTAGGTGTATATGGTTTGAACCAACAACCAGCCCACATGGGACTGGTCCATATTTGATCAAGGGAGATCACTCATCCATGTGAACATGAAGACTCTTGGGGTTGGGTTTGGGTCTTGGATCACCCGCCCTAAGGAAGGGCCTAGAAGAGCCTTCCTTGGCCTATAAATAGAGGTCAAGGGGTGTGTGTGTGTGTGTGAATCCTATCTAGACATCTTGGAGAGTGTTTGGGAAGTGGATGCACCTTGGGGTCTTGGGCTGCATCTTGGGAATTCGTGAGTTGCTAGGGAAGGCTTGAGAGAGGGGAAGAGAGTGTAGGAATTAGACTAAGTGTTGCAAATTGTTGGGGGAGTTTGAGTGAGAAAACAAGAAATGGGAAAGGTGAAGGCCATGCAATACAAGTAAGGGTCGATCCTTGAAGAAACGTGTAAGTGTCGTTCTCCTTTGATTCATCTCCATCTCTTTTTCATATTTTATTCAAAAGGGGTTGTATTAATGGAGCTTTGTCTCCCCACATGATGTAATAAGAAGTAGATGTGCTGAAATTTTCATTTCTTGCTTATGCACTCTAATTGTTTGTGTTCTTGATTCTACCTCTCTATATGTTATAAATACTCTTTATCTTCTAATCTCTTCTATGCTAATATATATATTTCCATTTATTTTCCTTCATCAATTTACTTTAGGACGTTGTGTTGTTGCAATTTGAATTCGGGTGAGTTTGTATCACGTATGTTTTAAAAATAAAATTCTAAATTTCAGTATTCCTGTATATGTTTATTGCTTTATTTTTCATTGTTAATCTACTACTCCGATCGACTTAAAATTTTACACCCTGCATCTACACACACAAGCCCACTTGTAATAACATTTTCAAGAATTTTAGAGTTGTGCAACTGCATATTAAAAATTGTGCAAGATTAGAAAAATTTTAGAAACTTTCTGTCAACCCTATTTTCTTGTAGTAAAGCACAGGTAATCATCCCATAACTCTATCTGTAGTTATCCAAAATCAGTGAAACTTGATTCATTGAAAATATAATATCATAGCTTTCCAGCAAGATCAAGTACACTAAATTTGGAACTCTGAACACCAAGATAAAGACTAATCTTTGGGTCTTTATATTTTTGTAACAGAATAGTTCTGAGTGTCTAAGCAGAGGTAGTTTATTGATTTAATTCTGCATCATCCTAGTCCCAAATTTCAAAAACAAAAGTGTCTTAGAATCTTCATATTCCAATATGTGTCTTGTAAAATTTTCATGAATTTTAGAGATCTCTAGGTTACCTAAAAAAATTCAGGAAACAAACTCTAAAAACAGAACTAGTTTATGTTTTTCAGAACTTGCTGATTTTCAATTTGAAACCAAAGTGCACGAGTTTGTTCTTGTCAACACCTTATTTTTCACTTGGATTTAAAACTTCACCTCCACATTTGAAATCCTCAAAGCACTTAGGTTGACCCTTACACATCGGTTCAAGAAGGCCTAAAGCGAAAATATCCTTCTTAGCTACAATCGCCAAGTCAGATTTAAAACTTTGCTAGTTTTTGGAAACTAGCTGGCATGCTCGTGCAACAAAGTAGTGTTGAAAAGTTTTCTTCAAGTCTCTACATAGGCTTGGAGTGAAATTTTCATATCTACACTAATGAAATCCAAGATTTTGTACCCGAAGTTGTTTATGGAAAATCTTTATCCCTCTATAAACTATGCATTGACCATGCTCCATGGTACCCTCAATAATAGATAACGGATTTCAATACATCTTTTATGCTTGATGGATCTATCATACTACAAGAAATCCTATCTTCTATAATCCAATAATTTTATGTTGAGTTTCCTTTCCCTCCTCCACTCTGAATGCAATGAGTTGTGGTCTACATATGATACATATCCTCTAGGAAACATATCTCCTTTCTGAGCTAGAGAAATCAATAGAAAAAGTGTCATGTATTTGTGCCAAGATTCATGAATATCTTGATGCCTACCAAAACCACTCATTAGCTGCACATACCCAGCTTACTTTTATAGTTGATTGTGAGGAGGATATTTTCTCCTTCTCTCACTCAGAAAGGAGATCTGTATCCTAGAGTATGGAGATGAAATGTCTTTGCAGCATAGTTGAGAAGAAGTCTCATGTTTTTATGCTTAAGATATTTGTTCCTTTTAGTAGAAGAAGTCTCATGCTTCTATCAAATTGATGGAAATGGATTTGCGCATTGTTGATCTTGAAAGTAAGAAGTCCATCCTTTAGGCTGAAATTTATCTCTGAAGGAACAACTCGAGATACTTTATCGGCATCACCATGAATTACTCATTGAAGTTTCTTAGGTACAATCCCATCCCAACTCCTTGAGATCTCAAGCATTCGTAGTTCGCAAAATGGAAGTCACAATGTCTTGAGAGCTTTCTCAAGAATCACAAGAATTGCATATGCTATTGGACAACCATGAAGCCCTTGAGAAAAATGTTCAACCTAATTCTCTAGATCATAATGGTCTCAAGGAATATAAAGATAATTTAAAGATAAATCTTGGGAGGATCTTGAGATAGACTAGGTAGGTTGAAGGTTGTTATAATAGTGACTTTTATGTGTCATTAATTCTTATTTAATGACTAATATTAAATACACAATCATATTTGCATGGCCATACCTATAATTTTGAGTCCTTTGCACTTTTTGTTCCTTCGAGAAATCCACGCAGGCTAGCCTAAAATGTTATTTAACGTCATACAACAAATTTCATTGCCACCTACTAAATCATGTCAGCACCTTGGATTCCATACTGAATAACCATGTGAAGTCATGTGAATAGATGTTGATAGGATGTTACACTTTTTCTATATAAAATGTGGTTGGGATTTTACCTTCTTTATGTGAGTAACCACGAGTCTTTTTTTCATGATCTTCTCAATTCTCATAGCTTTTAGAAACCCAACTCTTTCCAAAATCTCAACCTCAAGTTACCATGTGTCTTGACTTGCTGACTTGTACTATTTTTTTATAGCATCACAATATCTGTGGAAGAGGCCCTCAATGTTGTTGACGAGACGATCATTTCGAAAACTCTACCACTTTATGTTTCTAAGTTTTGGTATGATTGCTTTCTAAAGGACTTTTTTACTTGGATGAAACCTTCCAAGGAATAAGATGATTGGCATAGATGAAGATTTGACCTCATTTAACTATCGAGAGATGTCTTCTTTATTGACCTAAACTTCATCTTCAAGTTCTCAGGTTTTTAGTATAGAAAGATCAATTGTTTTGTCTTAAAATCGGATATGATTGGTCCTACTCTCCTTAATGTCTATATCATCATTGGTCTTCCTTCTGATGTCCTTGAACTTCACTCTCTTGGTCCCCTTCCTATGTAAAATCACCCAACATTACTCATAGTCCATGATGATTCCTAAATTGTTGAATACACTTGTATTTTTCCCAATTGAATGTTCCCACTAATCCTTGTTGTCATCTTCCTGGCCTCAGACAACAAGAATTCTTTTTAGGTGGAGTTTTATTAAGTCTCCATTAACAAACCAGGATACTATCAATTTCTCAATAAACTATTTCATTTGGAGTTTTATAATAATGCCGACTTCAATTTGTTGAGCCATAGTGATTTTGTGACTCAACATATGTCATTTGAAAGAATCAAAGCTTATCTTGTGAAACTGCCAGTCTTGGTACCCCTAATTTTTGGAAAACTATTAAAACTATATATAATTGTGATAGAAAATTTCATTGATGCTCTCTTGGCATAAGATACCAATGATAATACTAAACATATTATTTTCTACTTGAATCAGTTACCGATGTAAAACCCCTATATTTTCCAATAAAAGTTGTGTTTGGCCTTATATCACCCATGTATAAAGTCAGAATATTACCTTTTGAAGAACGAGGTACAGGTAGTGAGCAAAGTCAATATTTTGTATTACTTTCTTAGCCACCCAAACTAGGTTAGTAAAATGAGTGATCATGTTGTATCCATTTGATTTGAAACATCTCCCTCTTAAATTCATAAAAGGATAGGTCGTGGCTGAGTTCCTAGCACATTTCATTTGTGTTGATAAAAATATAATTTCTAAATAGTCTTGATCAATTATGTTTGGTGGTTTAAAATATAGTAAAGATGTGGGAATTGGTGAAATGCTTACTATATCTACATAGTCAGGTTTCACCAACAATGAAGTAGAATATCACGATTTGATCTATGACAGAAGCCCGATATTTGGTAATTGATGCAAAAAAGGTAAGCACTTATGGTGATTCTCAGGTTATGCTCAATCAACTTTTAGGGAACTATCAATGTCTTAGTTCCAATTTATAGCCTTCACACCAATGAGCAAAGGGTTTACTAGAAACTTTCATCAAATTGAAGCTATCTTATATATAAAGAGATGAGAATTGAGTGGTTGACTTGGCATCTCGATCTCCATGGGTGGTGGTGAAATAATCTATAGCTAGGGGCGTTCATGGGGTGGGGATCATCTTCTCTAAATGTGGGAAAACTTGAGGCCCCATTTACAGTTCGACATCGGGCGGAGTAGAGGTAATCCCCATGGGGCTCAGTGTGGGGACGAGGACTCTAGGTCCTTGCCTTGCAAACCTGCCCTATAGACCTTGGGTCATGGACCTGCTTTTAAGATCCATATTCATGGATCCAAAATATAAATACGCATTTAACGAGCAAAGAAATACTAGATAATGCGAGAAGAAGGAAACAAACAATTGTTGCTGCCCTCTCTCGATTGACACGAGATGGATGACCAAGTCTCAACCTCTCTCTCATAGTGATGACTATAAGCATCTCTCTCAGTACCCTTTTTTGGTACAAGTAATATTGTATCTGTCAAGAAGTCCATTCACATTATAAGTAACAATCTTCATATCCACTTTCCGATTATGACATTGTTCCTTTGAATAAAAGATGACTTTGGAACCTTGGTAATTGTTGTCATGTTGGTATTGCAATGTATCTAACATCTAATTCCTTGCTATTTTTATAGGATCATGAACATTTGAAAGGTTAGGCATGGTTTTGTTGTCATGTTCGTATTGCAATGTATCTGATGTTTAATTCTTTATAGATATAGAATCCAAAGAATGGGCAGGGATTCGAAAGGTTATACATGGTCTTATTGTGCAAGCTAATCGATGTGGAATCTTAATGGAGTGCTATGCCTTATCTGAAACTCAAAGTTTTCATCAAAATCTTCACCAAACCTATGGAGAGAAATGGAGGCGGTCCCACGGGACCCATGAGGGAGGGACATGGGGGCAAAGACAGGACAGGATTGGGAATCATGGTCCCCAAGATCGCCCCATAAACATCCCTAGCTACAAATTATTTCACCAAATGGGTTGAGGCTTCATCAATGAAAATAGTAATCTAAGATGATGTGATCAAATTCATCGTTAAACATAATTTTTGGTTCGATATCCCACAATCGATTATGATTGATTAAGAGATAATGTTTACAAGAGACAAGGTAATGGCCTTCCTCAAGAGTTTTGGTATCAAACTTGTGCATTCAACTCTTTAGTATGCCTAGGCAAACGGATAAGTTGAAGCTACTAATAAGAAGTATCTTGAGGAAAGCCCAAAGAAATGGTGCAAGGTGTTCCCGAATTCCTGTAGTTATACCAAAAATTGAGCATGTTATTGAACGAGGTGGTCCAACCTAGAATGAAGGTCTAACAAGCATTGATAGTTTGTGGAAATCCTTGGTCGTTGTCAACTATTGATCCTCTAAAGATCAAAGCAAACTTGTCGATCTCGAACAAACATATCTAGGTTGGTGGCTAACTTATAAAGAGTAGAGAAAAGAGTACCTTGAAAATCCATTCTTTCCTCAGGATTGTAAACACCCAAAATTGTAATGTTTTAAAAACTCCTGAATTTCAAAAACTTGTTTACAGCCTTTTGAAACCTTTAAAAATTTGGATTGGAGCTGAACGAAAGATCCACTCCATGCCCCAAAGAGGACTCCACTTGGATCGGGTTGGACCAAATGATTCAAACCCGCCCTAAAAGATTCATCCCCTTGGCCTATAAATAAGGGCAGGGGGGGTTGGAGGAAAGCCTTGGAGGAGAGAGGAAGGCCACGACTTAGAGCTTGGAGCAAGGTTGAAGGCCACGACTTGGAGCTTGGACCGAAGGCAAAAGGGGCTGCACCAAGGCAGCCGTGGGCTACAAAAGAGTGAGGTAAGAGAGAGAGAGTGAGGTAAGGGAAAGGGTAGGGTAGTCAAAGGGGAGGGCTACACCTTGGCCTCGAGTGAAAGGAAGGCTTGCAAGGAAGAAGATAGTACGATTCTATACTCGGGATTTTCAGCATCTTGGGAAAACTTGTAAGCACCTCTAAACTTTGATTCTAAACCATTTTTCTCCATTAATTAAATTAAAAAGGGGTTGTATTAATGGAGCACAGCCTCCTCCCATGTTGTAATAGTAAATAGCTCTCATTGCTTGTCATTTAATTGATGGATGATCACGATTACACCTATGTGCACTCAATATGTTTTGCTCTTCTACCCCAATATATTTTATAAACCTTCTATACCTCGAATCCCCTCTCTTCTTAAGCCAATATACACATTTCAATTCGCGTGAGTTTTACTTCGTAATGTTGAGTGGTTGTACTTTCTTTTCGCGTGAGTTTTACTTCGGGATGTAGAGTGACTGCACTTTCATTTCGTGTGAGTTTACTTCAGAATGTAGAGTGGCTGCAACTTCATTTCATGTGAGTTTACTTCGGAATGTAGAGTGGGCTGCAATTTCATTTCATGTGAGTTTACTTCAGAATGTAGAGTGGGCTGCAACTTCATTTCGTGTGAGTTTACTTCAAAATGTAGAGTGGTTGCAACTTCATTTCGTGTGAGTTTACTTCGGAATATAGAGTGGGCTGCAATTTCATTTCGTGTGAGTTTACTTCAGAATATAGAGTGGGCTGCAACTTCAATTTGGGTGAGTTTGCATCATTATTCTTAAAAACCTAAAACAGGATTTCCAGCATCTTTGTATCTACTCATTGCTGCAATCTCTCGATACTCGCTCCGATCATGCTAAAACTTGGCCCACATATTCCACACACATTAGGCCACAGTAAATAAAACTTGCAAGAATTTTAGGGTCGTCCAACCCCGTGATAAAATTGGCAAAAATTACACGAACCGAATTCTTTCAAAACACTGGTCGTTCACGTTAATTTGAAGTAAAAACTTGTTTACAAATCGAAGTTCCTAAGCACTTAAACCGACTCTTGAGCATCGGTTCAAGAAGGTTTAAGTGAAAAGAGTCCGCTTGCCTACAATCGCCAAAAAGTCAGAAAATCGTTTAAGTCTTTGCTAGTTTGTGTAAACTAGCTGACACGCTCGCGCAAGCGTAAATACGAAAAGGTTCACTTCGAGTTTTCTATAACTTGGGAGTGAAAATTTTCATGTTTACAAGGACCATTGTCTAGTATAATCATAATGAACTTTACATCAACGTCAGTACCTAAGGGTGGCCGAGGTGTGGTACCAATCATAATGTTTGTTGCTATGGTTGTTTCCAAGTTGAGAGCAATAGCGGATGGTGAAGATGAATTTGGTTGAGACTGTACTAGACTGACAAAGATTGGTACAAGAACCTCCTTGAATTTTGAGACCAAGGGAGTATCGACCTAACACCACTGGTACAAAATGCATTATTTTTGGGTTCCCCAAAATTGCTTTTTTTATAGTTTAAACTATTAGAAAAGGCTATTTTTGACAATTTGATTGTCATAAATGTCTAACAACCCCGAAAAAAGTCCATTGAAAAAACCTAAACAAGCCTTGCAAATACTGAATAAACCATTGGAGATAGTCAACTAGGTTGAAACCAGCATAAATAATCTATTTCTGATGCTTTTGTTGACCATTGTAAATGTAAAAAAAATCATCAGAAAATATATTTTGGAATTCCTTTTGTTAATGGTCAGATTGCTAGAAATGCCTTATGGAAAAACATGAGAAATAATCTAACATATTATGGTGCTTTTTTGATAATTGAAATTTTCACATAGATTTAGGAATAGAATCCCATCATAAACACTTAATATACAATATGATATTATCATAATATAATTTATCTTACAAATTTATATATATCTAAGGATATCAATGACAAACTTACAAACATTTAGAATGAGTAGATAAATGTCATATACGCTGAATAAAACCAAATTCAATGTCTAATATTACAAACTTTTACAATGAGTATATACATGCTATATGGGTTGAATAAAATCAAATTCAATGTCCAATGTTACAAATTTTTAAAATGACTACATAATACCATATGAGCCGAATATATTCAAGGCTAATATCCAATATTAAAACATTTAAAATTAATACATAAAAAAAAGAAATCAATTAAATATAACTAAGATCAATGTCCATAGTTAATATAAAGCTAGTATAAGAGCTCAAGGTCGATCATCTCTTCTAACATTTCTTCTATAAAGCTAGTATAAGAGCTCAAGCTAGTAAATATACACTTTTTTTTTACAAAAGAAATCTCAAATGATCCTTACTATATATTGTCTTTCCTCTTCCTTTCATCAGTTTCTTGTTCTTACTCTCTAGTTTTTTCTTCTCCCAGTGATCCATATGCATACCATCAACTTCTCCTTTCTTCCCACGAACCTTTCTCGATCTTTCTCTTTCGAACAATCTCTTTTAATGTTGTTGCTTCTCTTAATCATTTGATTTCTTTGTAAATCTTACCTTCGTCAAACTTTTTTCTCTATTATTATCAATCTCTATCTCAATCTAGACATAAATCTCACAAAAAATCGATATAAAAAGAAGCAATAAATCGTCGGCCACAACGAACATTTCTGATTAGAAAAGAAATTAGTGACCGAGATGAGACGCACCTAAGGCATATTTTACTTAAATGATAAACACGCTTATAACAAGTCCCCATTTGAAAAGCAATGTGTCATGAGTGCACTTTATCCTAAAGATGGCTAAACTAAACTGCAACTCTCTTTATGATCAATGATGAAATGCGCTTAAAGCACATTATCTTAAAATGATAGATGCAACTTGGCGTGTTACTGTTTGAAGAGTGACATGTGGTGGATGTGCCGCTATTTGAAATGTGACACATTGTAGGTGTTTCTTTTTTCAAGAAAATAATGTCCACACTAGGAGAATGGAAGAGAGAGAAATGAAAAGAACAATTTCAAAGAAAATGATAAAAGGATTGTAAGAATGGTAACATCCCTATTTGCACACCCAAAATTGTTATGTGCACACACTTTTTTGTGACTTCCAAAATTGCCCCTATTCATTTTCGAAAATTCTCACAATACCCCCACCCTTTCCTGCGGTTACTTTCTCTCTTTGTTGCAGGCTCTCTTTCGCACCTTGTCCTACAATTACATGATGGATAACTTAACCCCATCGGAGCTCTATCACCTTCTCTTACAGAAAATAAAAAGGATGAAAAAAAGGAAAAAAGAAAAGAAAAAGAGGTTTATATACTTAATTTAATGGCATATTTTGTGTTTTTTAGAGGTATGTTCATGGGTTCAATTGTGTTTTCTTCTTCTTTTCTGTGTATTTGATGTCCTAAATCTGACAACTATGAAGACGTTGCGAGTGGGGTAGAGACATGGCCGGACCACGTCTCCTTATTTGGAGAGTTACGGCTCAACCGCTTCTCTCTAGATGGAGAGATGTAGTTGATTGATGCGGCTCAATCATGTCTCTATTCTCGACTACAACGATTCAATAAAAAAGAAGACAAGAAAGAATAAGATTCGATGAAAGACTTATAATACCTATTTTTCGTATCTAATCAATAACCCAAACTCAAATGCAATGGATTTTATTCTCTTTTCCTTCTTCGATTCGATGATGTAAACACCATAAATAAAAATTTTCTGAAAATACTCCAAAATTCAAAAATTTACTTGTTTAAAACTTCTAGCTTTAAAATGAATTTTTTAAAGTCTTTAAAATGAATATTTTAAAAGGTTTCAAAATAAAGTTAAAAGTATAAAAATCCAAAAGATTGGAGTAAAACAGGTTGACAGGTGGGGCCTTCTTCAAGATTGGAACGATTTTGTGAAGGGTAAGCTAGAAATTAAGGATGAAGATCAAGTCAAAACAATATCCGCACTCAAGATCAAATCAAGAATGGACGGCCGCATCAAACCCATCCCAATTGAATCCAATGCTAGACATGAGTAGTTTGAATTAAATATCAAGCCTTGTTTGAACCAAATGTTTTTAATTCAAACCAATATTGGATTTTTCTAGCCTTGTTCATCCTATGTCCTTGGGCCAAAATTTATCAAATCACCTTCTTATCTAGCCATTGATCAAGTGAAGGAATCAATAAATGCAAGCAAGGATCGGCCGATTGAAGTAAGGGTTCAAGGCACCTAGCCGGCCATGGCTAGGTGCACCCAATCAAGTCCGCAACCAGCCCACATAAGGCTGGTCCATGGTTGACGAAAAGGAGACCACTCCCCTCTCTCTTCCACGTGAAGACCATGAGGAATTGAATCAAGTTGGATCTTCAGCCGCCCGCCCCATGGAAAGGACTAGAAAGGCCCTCCCTTGGCCTATAAATAGAGGCCAAGGGGGTGGGAGGGGCGTGAAGATCATCCTCATCATCTTGGGAGTTGCTGCACTTTAGGCTATTGGAGTGAGAGAGCAGGCTGCTAGGGTGAGGCTTAGAGAGGGAAGAGGGTGTTAGTATCAAGGCTCTTAGGTTTGAGTGAGAGAATTGAGTGAAAAGTGAAGAAAAAGAGGGCCGAACACCATTTTTGGAGGCCATCTCCAAGGGAATCCGGATAAGTGCTGGTTCTAACTTGATTAAATCTTCATCTCTTATCATTATTCAATTGAAAAGGGGTTATATTAATAGAGCTTTGTCAACCCCCATGATGTAATAGAAGTAGATGTGCTGAAATTTCCCTTTCCTTTGCTTATGCACTCTATGTGTTTGAGTTCTTGATTCTACCCCAATATATGCTATAAACACTCTATATCTTCTTATCCCCTCTATGCTTAAGATATTAGATACATTTAAATTCATTTTCCTTCAGCATTTAATTTTGGGATGTTGTATTGTTGTACTTTGATTCGCGTGAGTTTTGCATCACATATGTTCTAAAACCTAAAAACTTATTTTCAATATTATTGTATATGTTGATTGTCTGATTTTTCATTTCTGAACAACTACTCTAAACTCTCCTAAATTTTGTACACTATATGTACACACACAAGCCCACTCTTGATAAAAATTTCAAGAATTTTAGAGACATGCAATCACGTAATTAAAACGGTTCAAGATCAGAGAAAATTTTGTAAACTGACTGTTCATTCGATTTTCCTACAACAGAGTTTGAGTATTTATCCCATAACTCTATCTGTAAGCATCCAAAATAAGTGATTCTTAGTTCATTGGAAAGATGACATCCATATCTTTCCAAAAAGGCCAAATTCACTAAATTTGAAACTGTAAGCATCGATATACAAGCTCATATTTGAGTCTTTATATTTCTGTGATAGAACAGATCTGGGTGTCTGAGGAAAGCCACTTCTTTGAATTAATTCTGCAACATCATAACTCTGAATGCAAATCTGAAAAATGTTCTAGACTCTCCACATCTCAAGCTTTCTTCTAAAATTTTGGTGATTTTTGAAGGTCTTTAAGGCATTCAAAGAGATTCGGAAAACAAGTACTGAAAACAGAGTTTTTTGTTTTTCAGAACTTGTACATTTTTTAACTTGAAAACTAAGTGCACTTGTTTGTCATTTTTCAACACCTTATTTTCACGTGAATTTAGAATATCACCTATCTATTTAGAATCTCTAAGCGCTTAGGCTGATCCTTGAGCATCGGTTCAAGAAGGCCTAAAGCGAAAAGAGACCGCTTATCTATAATCGCCTAGTCGAATTTAACTTTTGCTAGTTTTTAGAAACTAGCTAGCAAGCTCGCACACAAAGTAGAATTGAAAGTTTTTCTTCAAGTCTCTACATAGGCTTGGAGTGAAAATTTCACATCTATAGATGAGAAATATTGTTAATTATTT
Organism: Brasenia schreberi; assembly: GCA_036023115.1. NCBI lineage: Eukaryota > Viridiplantae > Streptophyta > Magnoliopsida > Nymphaeales > Cabombaceae > Brasenia > Brasenia schreberi. The sequence continues at coordinate 14,908,690 of JAYKKT010000061.1, forward strand.
TAAGGATTTATTAGGTCATTAATTATTCAATTCAATTGTTTTTGTTTCTTGAACGTTGAATATCAATAAGTAATGCTTAAGGTGTGTGAAAATGAGACTTTGAATGGTTATTAGAAGCTTCAATAAGTTGCCAGAAGATATCGTTGTTAGAAGCTTCAATAAGTTCCTAGAAGATATCGAGAATGACTTTAGAATCATAATATTTGGAGAAGAGAGAAATTGTATTGGGGATATTTTGAGTATTTTTAAAAAAGGGTATATGGATAGTTAAAAAAGTGGGTGTGTATCAATCATGTATTTAAAGAGCTTCTAAATGACAACATATTTATGCTTGCTTAATACCAAAATTATCGATAATCCGAACATATATATAAGTGGATTTTACACGTGTGTGCATGTGTGGTATTGTATGATCCTGTGTACATGGAATCTTTACTTATGCTATCAAATGTTTGAATGATCTATATGTGCAAGTTCTATTTCTACATGCATGTGTGCTTATATGCATATAGAATGTATATTTGTTTATTATGAGGCATGCTTTATTTAGCATGCGGAAAGATGTGAACAACATGAGTATGGTTGGTTGATTGCTTGATGCATATGTTTATGATTAATCATTGCATATATTGTTGCTTGACTCAGTTGGTATAGCCATGTATCCAAGCTAAGACAATTGGTATTAATTGTTTGGTGAGTATTAAGGTACTCAAAGAAATAGTTAATTATAGAATGATGAATAATGGTAACCCTTCACTTTTAGAACGAAGTTAATATGCCAATTGGACAGGCTAGTTGATAGACCATACTTATATGAGTTGTTAGGTCTTGGATCATGGTAGAGGTATAGTTTCTTCTAAACTAAAAAGTAATAAGTAGTTTTAATTCCACCCTTAGTACAGTTTGCTTCCATATATTCAATATGGAGCTTAATATTGATGCATTTGTCACTTATATTTGCAGTTATTTCTGTTATAGCTGGCAATATCTATGAAGTATTTATAATGAAATTTATACTTATGGATGTGAGACATATATGACACCTTTGATAACCAACAAAGGTGTTTCTATTATCTTGTGAATCGTTGTGAAAGGTTTGATAAGAGAATTGAGATGACAGGCATGATTATGAGTCACCAATGATTTTTCTTTCTCCTTCCAGTTTTGTGAAGATTTTCTTGTATAATCATATATTTTCAAGTTGATGATTGATCGGGCCAATCTTTTTCCAAGATATGTTATGTGATTTTGTTGTAATATATCATTTAGACATTGCTAGGTTTTTTAACTGATTTCAATTTGTTTTAAGTTCTACGCTATATTACTTTGTTCATCCTCTACCGTTGGTTCATCTCAAGTCGTAGCATCATTTTGTGTTTATCCTCTACCTTTTGGTTTACCTTAATTCATAGCATTATTTTCTATTTTTTTGTTATACATTCAATAACAACAACTAAGCCTTTTCCCATACTAGACGGGGTCAGCTACATGAATTCTTTGTTTCCACAGATCCCTATCTTGTGACATGTTAGCAGTTAACTCCCAATAAGCTAGATCATTCTTTATTGTTTCTTTCCAACACTTTTGTGGTCATCCTCTACCTCTTTTAATACTTTCCAAATTTAGTTTTTCTAACCTTCTGACAGGTTCTTCTTTTGATCTTCTTTCTATATGTCCAAACCATCTTAAACGATATTCTCTCATTTTATCCTCTATTGGTGCCACTCCTAATTTGTTTCTAATAACCTCATTATGAATACGGTCTTTTCTTGTATGACCACTCATCCATCTCAACATCTTCATTTCTGTCATAGACATCTTTTGTACATATTGATGATTAATTGCCCAACACTCAGAACCATAAAACATGGCAGGCCTAATTGTTGCTCTATAATATTTACCTTTTAACTTTAATGGTATATTCTTATCACAAAGAATACCTGATGCTCCTCTCCATTTTAACCAACCAGCATTAATTCTATGTGTAACATCTCCTTCAATTCTTCCATCACTTTGAAAAAAATTGACCCTAGGTATTTAAAACTTTCCTTTTGGGGAATGCAATGTGTGCCAATTTTACTTTCCACATCCTCTGAAGTAACCAAATGATCAAACTTACATTCCATATATTCTGTCTTTGTTCTACTAAGTCGGAGGCCTTTGCTTTCTAATGTTTCTCTCCATAGTTCCAATTTTCTATTAACTTTTTCCTTAGACTCCTCCACTAATACAATGTCATCTGCAAATAACATACACCAAGGTACTTCATCTTAAATATGTTTTGTTAACTCATCCATCACCATTATAAATAAGTATGGACTTAAAGTTGATCCTTGATGTAAGCCCTCTTTTTTCCAAAGTTCTCCAAAGAACCTCCCTCGGTACCCTATCATCAGCTTTTTCTAGATCAATAAATATCACGTGAAGGTCTTTCTTTTTTGCTCTAAAATGTTCCATAAGACGTCTCAAAAGGTGAATCGCTTCAATAGTGGATCTGCCTGGCATGAATCCAAATTGGTTCTCTGTTGTACTTGATATTTGTCTTAACCTACGTTCGATAATTCTTTCCCATAATTTCATAGTATGACTCATTAACTTGATACCTCGATAATTCGCACAATTTTGAATGTCTCCCTTGTTCTTATATATGGGTATAAGTGTACTTGCTCTCCACTCCTTGGACATGTTTTGGTTTTTCCATATTTCATTAAATAGTCTTGTGAGCCAAGTGATTCCTATTTCTCCTAGTATTTTCCAAACTTCTATATGAATATTATCTGGTCATACTGATTTACCACCCTTCATATGTTTAACAGCCTCTTTGACTTCATTCTTTTGATACGTCGGTAGAAATTGTGGTTTATATACTTTTCTAACTTGGCTAAATCTCCTAAACTAATACTAATATCTTTATTTTCATTAAAAAGATTATAAAAATAGTTTTTCCATCTATTTCTTATATCATCATTTGTCACTAGAATTTTTTCCTCCTCGTCTTTTATGCGTCTAACATAATTAAGATCTTTAGTTTCCTTATCTCTAGCCCTAGCTATCCTAAAAATATCTCTTTCACCCTCTTTTGAGTTGAGTTTTTTACATAAGTCCTCCCAAATCTTAGCTTTTGCTTCACTAACGGCCTTTTTCGCTTCCTTCTTTGCTTTCTTATAAGCTTCTAAAGTTTCACTAGTTTTCTTGGCATAATGTAATTTGTAACATGACCTCTTTACCTTGATTTTATTTTGCACTACTTCACTCCACCACGAAGCTTGTTTTTGTGCTGGTACACCACCCTTAGATACCCCTAACACATCTTTCACCACTTTCTTAATATGTATAGCCATATTGTTCCACATATCACAGGGTGTGACAACATAATTCCAAACATCTCCTTGAAGGACTTTCTGTTTAAATATATCTTCTTTCTCGCTTTTGAGGTTCCACCATTTAGTCCGAATAGCTCCATGCACTCTTTTCTTCTTTGTCCATTTATCCATAACTAAAAGTCGATGTTGGGTGGTTAAGCTTTCTCCTGGAATTACCTTACAATCTTTACAACACGCTCTATCTTTTTTTCTACAAATAAAGTAATCAATTTGTGTTTGTGATAAGCCACTCTTAGAAGTAATTAAATGTTCATCTCATTTTTTCAAGATTGTATTGACTATAAAGAGATCAAATGACATAGCAAAATTTAAAATCTCGCTACCTTCCTCGTTTATATCTCCAAAACCAAAGTTTCCATGAATCTCTTGATATCCTAATGCCTCTTTACCGACATGTCCATTTAAATCTCCCCCTAAACAAATCATCTTCCTTTGTGGAATCTTTTGAAACACCTTATCTAACTATTCCCAAAAAACTATCTTTATACTATCTTCAAATCCTACTTGGGGTGCGTAAGCACAAACTATATTCAAAACCTCTGCTCCTAACACTAATTTCAATGTCATGATTCGGTCACCGTATCGTTGTATGTTTACTACACTCTCCTTTAAATCTTTATTTATGATAATACCAACTCCATTTTGAGCCTTTTCTTTACATGAGTACCATAATTTAAAACCTGTATCCTCTATCTCCTTTGCTTTTTCTCCAACCCATTTTGTCTCTTGTACACATAGAATATGAATCTTTCTCCGAATCATAGTATCTACCACCTCCATTAGCTTACCCGATAATGTTTCGATATTTCAAGAACCAATACGAATCTTATTATCTAGGACTAGCTTTCTTACCCCCCGCATCCGTCTATAATCAAAATGTAGAGACCCTCTCTGAAAAATTTTCACTACATTCGGACAGCAATGTAGCGGGACTAACTTCTTTACCCACATCCGTCCATGATGTGGGAACCCTCTCTGCAATTGATTCACTACATTCGGGCGAAAATGTAATGGCCCTTGCTTACTTCTTACTGCATTCGGGCTCTGCAGCACGTCGCTAGGCGGGGACGCCCCAAAGCAATGCTCATAATTTTTGTAATCCATGTTGTAAAAATCCGATGAAGTTTTACGTTGGCTGTCGGAAGCCTAACACAACCCTCCTCCTTTATCCGGGCTTGGGACCGGGAATGCAAGGGTGATCCCTTACATGGGCGGAGTTAAAATGTCACATTTTATTGACTTTCTAAAAATTATCCATCTCTTTAGATCAGAGTTGATTCATTATTTGATTTGACTTGCACGAATCTCTCCCTCCCCTCTCTCTCTCTCTATATATATATATATCTAGTTGTATCCTATATATAAATATATATATATATAGAGAGAGAGGATTTCCCCAAGAACCATGTAAAAGATTGTCTTCTTTCTCACATTCTCTCACATAAGCAGAAAAAGAATGAAAACCAGAACCAAGAGAGAATAGATGCAGGTCCTGGATAATACGGCCAACTAGAGTTGATCCACGTAAAAGACTGTCGTGCCTCTCAAGTATTCCCTGTTTCAGACTTTGCATTTGTTACTTTTCCATCTCTATATCCCCTCACTTCTAGACAGACATCTACCTTATTGGGGACTTATTTTGAACATAAGAAGCCAGAAACAATCATAAGCTTGGCATTGCCTTCAAAGTTCTTTGGTGATCATTACGATTGAAAACAACTCCCTGTCAAACTTTGCCAATGATGAAAAGTATCACCAAGACAATGTATTTAGGTAATAATAATTGTGAGACTTTGTTGAAGAAAGGCATAAAAAAAGCACAAAATGATAACAGGAAGGACTACAGAACTAACTTATTAAGCAAGATAAAATGTTACAAAATGGACCACAATCATAACAATAAAATTTTAAATTATGTGTATAGAGAATGAGGAATGTGCAATCAAATTTTAAATTCACGCAGTAACAAATTATTAATATTGAACCCTTGGAGTGATGAAAATAAATGCAATCAAATACCAGTCGAAAAAGTGTAAGATACAACGAACCAAGAAGTCAAAATGATTGTGTATACATACACGCATACATATATATATATATATATATATAGAGAGAGAGAGAGAGAGAGAGAGAGAGAAAGAGAGAGAGGGGGACAAAGAGAGAGGGACAAAGGTGGCTCATGGGTTAGGCCCCAGATTTTTTAAACTTGTTATACTACAAATTTTAGGCCCAAATATTAAGTCCAAATGACATCCAATTTCCACTTTAGGCCCCCCATACATAATGTGCCAGACGGTCTAATTATCAATGGAAGCAATTGGTTGGGGCACATTGTCGTCGAGAAATTTATAGGACACATTATCTCTCATAACTCTCTAGAGAGAGAGACCATAATGTGCTAGACGGAGGACACATCTCTCACAACTCCCCAAATTAATTGAGGGAGAGAAGAAGAAAGAAAAGGAGATCCTTCACCTGATTTTGCTCTCTGGTCCCGATATTAGTACACACACACTTATATATATGTATATATATATAAAAGAGAAGAGAGAGAGAGATTGGCCAGGGAATATTGATGACACCAGCAAGAAGATCCAAGGAGTTTTAAGCGCACTCTTGTAGATTGATTTTGTTGGTTGGCCTTTGGGGTTCCTTCTGTTGTTCCTATGGCAGTTTCGAGTTGTGGAATAGTTAAAGTGAAAGTAGATCAAGATCAAAAAATTTCAGGTATGTGTTTTACGGTTTTCACAACCGATTTTTCACAAAAAGGGTTTTCTTTATTTATCACTCAGATTTTCACTAATTTTGTGAGTGTGCATTGCTCATTATTTATAGAACAACGCTTGTTCCACCCTCCCGGATATCTATATTGAGATTTTTTATTTGGGAGCCCTTATCCAATTGGTTACGGAGCTCATCCGTATGTAACCGCCTCTATAGGAAATGACTCGATGAACAATCCAATCGTTCTGGTGAAATTGTTGAGAATGGACATATCGGCTTTACATCACTCGCTTGTCTATTCGAGCTAAATGTTCTGACATACTGGTTTCTCGCCTACTTTTGTGGGGTTTTCCTAGTAATGTAATTTTATAAATGCTATTGTAATCACTACCTATTCTACAGTTTTTTACCTACACAACAATCAAACATATCTTAAACCCATGTTTATAACATGTTTTGAAAGAAGATCCTCTGTTATGCCTTTAGTCAACGGGTCAATCAACATATCTTGAGTTGGCATCTATAAGATGGATATTTTCTTTCTCATAACCATATCATGTACATAGTGGTATTTCACCATTATATGCTTGCTTTTAAAGTTATTAGCTTCACTCTTGATTAGAGTAATTGATGCATTGTTTTCATAATAAATGATAATCAGCTCATCGGCTATGTCTAACTTCAAATTTCGTATGAAGTGACCTATCCAGATGACACTTATTGCAGCCATACAACAAATCATATACTCGGCTTTATGTGTATGCAATGCTACAAAACCTTGTTTCTTACATGTCTAAGAAACAACTCTACCACCAAATAAAATATGTCCTAAGGTTGATTTGCTATCGTCTTTGCTCCCAACAAAGTTAGCATTTGAGTATCCTACCACTTTATTTCATATGATGGAAAACATTATTTTAAGTCTTTTGTTCCTTTGAGATATCTTAAAATCCTTTTCACATATATTCAATGCTATTATTTAGGATTATTTTGATATATGCTCACAAGACCAACAACAAAACTGATATGAGGTCTTGTACATAATATACCTTGCATCAAGATACTCACAACTTGTGTATAAGGAACGTTAGGCTTATCGTCCTCTTCACCGGGACAATTAGCCTTGCTATGTTTTACTCCTTTTGCAATGGGTGTAGAAGTAGACTTGCATTCACCCATTTTAAAGAAACTTCTTGAGGATATAATCAATATATCTCTCTTTACTTAGGCATAGAAGATTAGATTCTCTATCTTGAAAAATCTTTATACTCAAGATATAGGATGCTTCTCTCATATCTTTCATTTCAAACCTTGACTTGAACCATGACTTGGTTTTGATAATCATCTTATTGTCATTTCCAGTCAACAATATGTCATCTAAATATAATGATAAGATGATAAAGTGGCTCCTACTATTTCAGACATATACATAGTGATCAAACTTATTTGCCACAAACTAAAGTTCAACAATGACATTTTGAAAAGTCAAATACGATTAACGAGGTGATTGTTTCAGGTCATACAGGGATTTTTTCAACCTATATAATTTATCTTCTTAGCCTTCAACTATATATCTTTCGGGGTACTGCATATATATGATTTCATCTAAATCTCCATTTAGAAAAGTAGTTTTTACATCTAACTGATGTACATATCAAATCATAATATGCAGATATCGCCAGGATTATTCTTTTAGATGCAAATTTTGTAACAGAGGAATATGTCTCAACATAATCTATCATCTTCTTTTGTAAAAATCACTTTTTAACTAACCTCGCTTTAAACTTGTCGATTGCTCCATCGATTTTATATTTCTTTTTCAGAACTCATTTGCAACTTATGACTTTTCTTTCTTTTGGCAAATCAGTCAACTCCCAAACTTGGTTTTTCTCAATCAATTTTATTTCTTCATCCATAGCTTTCTCCCAATCTATTACTTCAGATGAGTTAATAGCCTGCTGATAAGTCAAGTTATCAGTTAACTCATCTAAATCTACCAAATTGCATATTTCTTGTGCAATATAAGTGTGATAATCCTTTAAGTAGGACGATGCGGCCCTAGGCCTTTTATGTCTACTTAAAGTTTTGGTTGATTTAGAAAGATTTTCTATGGGTTCAAATGATGATTGATCTAGATCTACTAGATCGTCAATATACTCATCATTACCTTCAAAGATGTCATTCTTAGTACCTTTTTAGAATTCAACACTATACTCTCTATCAACCCATGATCGTTATGATAAATTCGATATCTTTTTGAGCTTTTAGGATATCCAATGAATACACATCTCAAGGACCTATTGTGTAGCGGGTTAGACAATTTGGATCTAGACCTGGTTGGATCTAGACCAACCTGAACAAGAAGTAGTAATGCTCGATCGTTACTGCACAGAGTCTTGTTACACAACAAGACAATAATGACAACCCCATTGCTGTCAATGTGGGATCATTATTGGTTTCGAAAGGCCTTTAAAGGGGCCTCCATGGTAGGCAGCATCAAGATGGACTGGGCAAGCCATGAGAACACCGAGCATCATCAAGGTAGAATAAAGGGTTAAAGTGCTGAGGTAGAACAAAGGGTTTTGGTAGGTTCGGGTAAGTCGTGGGTGTCGATTTGGCCCGAAAACAATTCTGATTCACCGGATTTTCATAAATTTTGCAACATCTTGTTTCATACAGTTTTTCAGCCAAAATGACGCCACTAGAGACCGATGCTAGACTAAAATGGAAAAGGAGGAGTAGGTTGTCGGTTGGGGACCATCGTCGGCCTTAGTCATCAATGAAAACTGGCGAAATCGATGTTGGAAAACCAAAGGAACTGACCCCTTTGGGTGTGTCTCATTTCCGTGTCATGTCCGAAATTCTTTAAACTAACACAAATTCATGTCGTGTACTCATGTCACATGTTAAGAAATCAAAAAGAGGTTTTGTGTTGGAAATGGGTTAGGTTTGGGTTGGATCTTGAAATGGATTATATGTTAAAAACAGGACTCGTGTCAGTAGTTGCAGGTTTTGTTTTGATATAATGACACAAGTTACCTACTGTGTCACTCAATTTGGATCAAATATGGATCCAGATATCAATTCAAATCTAGAATAACTTAAACATATCAAAATTGGGTTTGGGTGATTTTAGAGTCATTTGAGATCCAATTTGGATATGGTTTATTACGTTAAATTCATAGTTAAATAAATTTTAATATTTTAATTATTTATAATTATTTAGAGATTAAAATTGGAGGATTTAATGATGATAGAGTTGCCCAACAGTTTGGAGATTGGATCTTAGTGCTCCTTTAGGTAGAGAGTTATGCATTCTTTTTTACATAACCATGCTAGAAGTGATTTTCTTGTTTTAGATGGATTTAAATATACATAATTGATAAATATTTTATTGATGTTTATGAAATGATGATCGTAATTATGGGTTATTTGATATGCTTTTGAAATAGAACGTGTTTATGACATTGATTGATAAAGAGCATATTTTGATATGCATGTGTTGTATGAACATGATATTTTGATTTTTAAATGTGATGAATTATAATTGGTTTTGAAAATATAATGATGTGTGAATATATGAGCGATACTTATATAGGTTGTGTGGAGTCTCTAGAGACTTATAGCTCATTCGGGTGATCCGGCTTGGGGCGAATATAGGGTGTGTTCTCGAACACTCTATCGTGAGGTCTGCATGATTACCGTTATAGACGGGGTTATCGAGGTCACGTTAGGTAGGACTGAATGACTCTCGTAGCCTTTGGGACAGACATAATATGGACCGTAATTATCGTAACTAATGATATTATATGCATGTGTGTGAATGTGTAAGTATAAATTTGATATCATGATTTAAAATAAAACTATGATTTGTGATGAAACGATTGTGAAATTATGCATGTTATTAGTAAAATTTCTCTTCAAAGATGTTTAACCTCGCTACTAAGCTATGTGTAGGAACTCACCCTATTATTTAACCTTGCTACTAAGCTAGTACTTCGAAGGCATACGAAGTAGAGTAGGAGTTGCATAAAGCTACATTTTTATTTTAGATAGTATGATAAGTATTACATGATTTAGAAAATCTTGTTATTCGGATTTATTGTCAGGTAGGCCCCACACTATTTTGGGCATATTGTTTAGAACTTTGATATGAATATTTATTTCAATTAGATATTTTATTGTGTTAAATTAAATCAATATTGTATTTGACTACTACTCACCATTGTGTCAGGGTGAGAGGCGGCTACATGGCATCAACTTGTGTCAGGTCATGGTTGTGACCCGAGCGGATATGACAACTTGGTATCACAGCCTATGGTTATTAAAGTATATTTAATAGCGAATTAATTGTTGAAATATAATATCATATTTATATGTAGGACTCTAAAGGATTGTGTTTGAACTTAATTTCGAGCGTTATGCATGATACTAATGAGGAAATGTAGTAATACGGATCTGTTGTGGCAGTTGAGGCACTATGAGCAACACCTCAAGGACCTACGGTGCCACCACATATTCTACTTGTATAAGGTGGTTAGGATGTTGCAACATTGCTTGATCAGATGATAAGTTTATTGCAACATGTTCTGAGAGAATCCACTATGATAATACAATACTTGACAAAGAATGGGTGTAAAGAGTTTAAGAGAGTAGTTACAAATCCCTTGAAACCTTATGAGTGAATTGATAAACTGGAGAATGCTTTTTATATACTTGCTCATACCGATGAGGAGAGGAGGGTGCAGTTGATGTCTAGTATGTTCGAAGGGAATGCAAAACAATGGTGGAGAGCACAGAAAGGGACACATGGCACTCCTTGGACTTGGGAGGCATTTAAGAAGGTATTTTTTGATCATTTCTTTTCTCATGATGATTGGATGAACCTACAGATTAAGTTTAAATAACCGCAAAAAGACTATTTGATATTGAGAGAATATACAAACTAGTTCTTAAGATTGTCGTAGTTTGACCTTAGTATGGTAATTCCTAAGGCACAAACAAATAAGTATTTCTAAAGACCTTTTAATCTGATCCGTAAGTCATTGAGTGGGAGGATATATATAGACATTGACAAGTTGCAAGTTGTTGCTACTCATGTAGAGACAAATATGCTACATTATAAGGGTAAGAAGAGGCCAACAAAAAGAGTTTTCATAGCTCACATGAAGGCACGAATAAGAGTAAACCAGACCAAACTCAAAAGTGAACTAACAGAGAACATAATTTCTTTAAGGGGGTAGAATGTAGCTGGTCAGGCAATCTAGACCAGCTTGGACAAGAAGCAGTAATGCTCAAGCATTATTACATAAAGTCTTGCTGCACAGCAAAACAATAATGGCAACCCCATTGTTGTCAATGCGGGACCGTTATTGGTTTTGAAAGGCCTTTAAAGGGGCCTCCATGGTGGGCAGTGTCAAGACAACATGGGCAAGCCGCAAGAATGCTGAGCATCGACGAGAAATCGGTCAGAATCTGCTTAGTTCCTAACTATTTCTCAGATTTTGTTTTTTCTATTTTTATAAAAAAAACTGGTTGATAATCGCCGTTTTGGGCTTGGGTCGAATCACTTAAGTAGAATAAAGGGTTTTGTTGGGTTTGTGTAAGTTGTGGGTGTCGATTTGGCGGAGAAAATTTTTCGATTCGTTGTATTTCTCCAATTTCTGCAACATCTTGTTTCATAGAGTTTTTTGGCTGAAACAATACCGTCGACAATCGATAGTAGACCAAATTGGAAGAAGAGGAGTAGGCGGTTGATTGGGACCATCGCTGGCCTTATTCATCACCGGAAATCGGTGAAATTTATGCCGAAAAACTAAGGGAACCGACCCCTCTTGGGCATGTCCTGTTTTCGTGTCGTGTCATATCCAAATTCTTTTGAACCAACACGGATTTGTGTCGTGTCCTTGTGTCACATGTTAAGAAATAGTTCTATGTCAAAACAAGTCAGAAACAGGTTCTATGTCGAGTTCTATGTTAAAAATGGGTCAGGTTTGGATCGGATCTTGAAATGGGTTTTGGGTCAAAAACAGGACCTGTTTAAATAATTCCAGTTTTTGTGTCAACACAATGACACAGGCTACCTACTGTGTCACTTAGTTTAGATCGGATATGGATCTAGGTATCAATTCAGATTTAGGATAGCTTAAACGGATCGAGATGAGGTTTTGGGTGATTTTAGGGTCATTTGAGATTCTATTTGGATACAGTTTGTTGCGTTAGATTCATAATTAAATAATTTTTAATATTTTAATTATTTATAATTATTTAGAGATTAAAATTAGAGGATTTAGCCTTGTCAAGAGTGACCCAACATTTTGGAGATTGGATCTTAGCGCTCCTTTAGGTTGGGAGTTATACATTCTTTTACAAAAACATGTTAGAAGTGATTTTTCTATTTTAGATATATTTAAATATGCATGATTGATAAACTTTTTATTGATATTTGTGAAATGATGTTCGCAATTATGTGTTATTTGATACACTGTTAAAATAGAACGTGTTTATGATATTGATTGATAAAGAGAATATTTTGATAGAACATGTGTTTATGAACATGATATTTAAATGTATGAATATGAATATGGACTTGGATTTGGATACTTGTAGATCTGGATATGATTTGTAAATGTGATGAACTATAATTGGTTTTGAAAATGTAACGATGTGTGACTATATGAGTCATACTTGTGTGGGATGTGTAGGGTCTTTAGAGACTTGTAGGTTCCTTAGACGATCCGGCTTGGGGCGAATACATGATGTGTTTTAGGACATTCTGTCGTGAGAGTGGATCATCGTAGACTGGGTTACCGAGGTCACATTAGATAGGGTCGGACGATTTCTATGGTCTTTGGGGCAAACAAAGTATGGACTGTAATTATCGTAGCTAATCATATATGTTTGTGTGTGTGTGAATGTGTGAGTATGAATTTGAGATCATGATTTAAAGTTGAAAATGTGATTTTTTATTAAATGATTGTGAAATTATGTATGCTTTTGATATGATTTATGTTTAAAGATGTTTAACCTCGACTAAGCTATGTGTTGAGTTCATCCTATTATTTTACAGTTCATCCTGAAGCTAGCACTTTCAAGGCGTACGAAGCAGAGTAGGAGTTTGATAGAACTACATTTTTATTTTAGATGGTATGATAAGTGTTAAACAATTTAGAAAATCTTGTTATTCGGGATTATTGTTAGGTAGGCCCCGCACCATTTTAGGCGTATTGTTTAAATCTTTGATATGAATATTTATTTCAGTTATATATTTTATTGAGTTAAATTAAATCAGTATTACATTTGACTACAACTCATAATCATGCTCGCACGAGAAGTGTCCACATGACATTAGCTCGGGCTGGGTCGTGGTTGCGACCCGAGCTGGTGTGACATCTATCTACATTGTCTCTACACTGATAAATGATATTTACTTAAGTAATAGATCCCCACCTCCAAAAATAACCTAGGTTGGGTTTTCTTTCAAACCACATTTCATATAGTGGAGTGAATATAACTTTACATGGTATTCTATTGAGCATTTATATTGTTGTACTTACTGCTTCTCCTCAAAATATCTTTGGTAGAGAGATATTTATCAACATTAACTTTGTCATGTTTAGGAAGATCTTGTGATATCTTTTAGCTACAAAATTTTGTTGAGGTGTCTTGGGTATTATATTTTATTTCGAAATACCAAAGTCTTTATAGAATTTCGAAAAATTCTATAGAGGTGTATTGACCACCTCTATCTAGTCTCAAGACTTTGATTATATGCCCTAGTTGATTTTCAACTTCATACTTATATTCTTTAAATACTTTAAGTGCCTCAGATTTATGTGTTAAGATCGAGTAAATATCAATAAAGGTCATGAAATATAACTTTCCTCAATGTGATCTTACTTTAAAGGATCCACATAAATCAGTATGAATAACTTTCAACAGGATTATTGACCTTGTTGTTTGTTTGGAAAACAAAATTCTCGTCATTTTTCCTTCTATACAGGCTTCGCACTTGCTCAAAGTGTTTTCTTCAAACTTTGGCAGTAAGTGAAAGTTGGATAATTTTCTCAACTTTTCAAAACTTATATGCCTTAGGCGTTTATGCTATATATTCCCATCAACAATCAATATAAGTAGAACTTTTAATTTCACTTATATTCAATTTGAGCAATCCATGTTCTACATCAAATTCTCTAGAGAAAAATACTCTCACATACTTCCACACAATTATTTTGCTATGAACAAACCTAACCTCAAAACCCTTCTTCACCAAGGCAGTGATTGAAACCAAATTGTGCCTTATAGATGACACGATCAATACATTGTTTAGTATAACCGGTGTGCCTTATACATAAATTCTAAAGGATTCAGTTTTAAGAATATGTGAGCAAATATTATTTTTTATATATACCCGATGTACTTCTAGTTTATATTCTTTTAGATTTATTGCCCCTTCATTGGTTTTTGAGATATGTCATGTCGCTCTTGAGTAAATTTACCAACCAATCACCGAATAGTCCATGTATAAGTATTTTGATATCACGTAGATTATGTCCTGCTTCTCTAATTATCTGCGATGTTGGTTGTTTGCACCATTTTTCTTGTTGCGACAATCCCTCTTTTAGTATTTCATTTTTTTCACACCTAAAACAATTGACTCGAGAAGCATTTTTCTGTGTTTTCTTAAAAGATTGACCACCCTTTTTACTATTTTCGTCAAACCTTTTATTTAGTTTATTTCTTCTTTGGTTGGCTCTGGAGTAGGACCCTATCTCATCTTATACTACTAGCAATTTTTTTTCTGTTTTTGTTCATATGTTTTTATTCGATTACTAGTTTGAGAGGCAATTGAGAAAGGTTTATTTCAGGTCCTAGTCTAAGAGAAACAATGACCATGTTCCAAGATTGGGGAGAATGTTCAGTATTGTGGATATTTGCATTGGTTCTAGGATGAATAATTTGGCTATAGTTAAATCTCTTGTCATTACTAGTATATAGTTCATATGTTCCGTTATATTATCTTCTTTCATTTTATAGTGTCATATTTAGCTATTATTGAATCAAATAGCTCTTTTGCGGTCTCATTTCTTTAAAACTCCTAATTAGATAATCCTCCATGTATGTTAACATGAATGTTCTTCTTATCGTTTCATATCTTAGAAATACTTTATACATTTATTTTTATTGTTTTACGGCGTTAAGAGGTGGCGAATATATTGTTTCCTTTAATACATACTCTACACCTTCAAGTGTAAGAGCCAACGGGGTTCTCCTCTTTCATGTTTGAAAATTTAGACCATTTAATTATTTATTTTTACAAATTCAGATACACATATTCCTGAATTCATTTTTATGTATTTCATAAAATTAACAATTAGACAGTCTAGTAGGAAAATATTTACCAAGCAACAAGCAACAAATAGCAAATGTTTAGCTAAAAAAATATATAATATCCAACTACTGAATTTTAAATAACGCGTGTTACTTGAAACCAGTTTTATACAAGTTTTAAGTATCATTATTGAGTTTTTAATAACTTGATTCTATTATAGAATCAAACTAGAAACAAATTTGTAATTTTTCTAAAAAATTCTTGCCTCCAATAATTTTTCCAAATACTAAGGGTAAAGCAATAATTTTATCTATTTATCCTGTTTTGTAATTTTTCAAAAAGACCAGAAATAGAGAAGAGACAAAATAATAAACTTGCTATCTGATTTTTTGTGAAATTCGTTATTGATCAGGGGTAAATATGTAATTTTATCCTTCAGTCTGAATTTATAATTTTTTAAAAAGATAAGGGCCTTGTTTTTTAATACAGTGACAAAATTGTGAACATTTTATTGGGTAAGGGCAAGAAGGTAATTCAATATTTAGGTATTTCATAATTTCTATAAATAATCAAAGGACAATATAGTCTATTCACCTGTTTAAGGTAAAACTATGTTTTTAATCGAAAATATCTAGATATTTTCATAATTTTACCTTGTGGCAACTCGTAGTTTTTGAAACCAGACAGGGGCTTGTAGACGTGATTTTATTTCAGATCGTTTGGGATTCGAAATCAAACCCTCGAACTACATCGGGTTGCGCGAGCGTGCCAGTTAGTTTACCAAAACTAACAAATTATGTTTTTCTGACTTCTTAGAACGATTGTGGACAAGTGAGATCTTTTCGACTTAGGCCTTCTTGAACCGGCGCTCAAGGGTCAGCCTAGACGCTTGAAACTTGTTTGAATCCGTTAATTCGAAAAAGGAAAAACCAGATTTTCCAAAGTTCAGATTTGTGTTCAAGTTCTTGATTTCTGAAAAATTTCAGATTCTTAGATTTGCAGAACTTGTTCAGTTTCAGAGGCCTGTTCTCTGAATTTTTAAAAATATTTCTGATTCTCCAAAAATTATAAAACTTTTACAGAATAGAGACACGTATGTGTAGAATCAGAATATATTTTTATTTTATAATTTAGTTCTTTATTTTCTGAGAATTAAATACAGAATCAGAAACTGTTATAACATTCAGAACAACCCTGTTTCTGTAGATCAAAAGCTCAGAAAAAACAGCAATATCTCAGTGCTCGGTCATCCAATTTCGATGAAATTTGTTGTGTTAGAAAGACATGGATGTTAGGTTTTCAAAGAATCCAATTTCATCCAATTTCACTCAGTGGTTGCAGAGATATGGGCAAAAGAACAGAGGTCTATTACTGAACATTCTGTTTCTATAAAACGCAATCTGGATTTTGTATAAACTTCACGGATATAATTGGCTAGGCACAATTTCATAACAATTCCTCAAAATTTTATCTAAGAACTTCTGATATGTCTAGATTATTCATGCAAAATTTCGAAGCAATTGGCTTATCCGTTTGTCTATAAAAATTCCGTGATCAGACGCATGTACACAGACAATTTCAGAAACCGGTTTTACAGAAAATTTCAGAAAGTTCCTAAGATGATTCTAGAACAAAGTTCAACCTGTATCAATCCCAATAAAGCATGGAAATCATACAAACATGGATTTTTGTTTCGTTCATGAAGGAATTATGCATGTTTGTATCGATATAAATGAAGAACATGGGCTCAAAGCCTTGATTCATGTACAAATTTCCAGAATCTGTGCTTTTTCAGGTTCTCATGGATTAAAACCAATTTGTGCAAGAATTCCAACCTGTGTGAGTGAGAGGGGATGTAGGAGCACTTCGCCGGACGATCGTCGAATGTCGGAACCAGGCTGGACTTCCTTCTTCTCCTTCTTTTCTTCCTTTCTCTCTCTCTCTCTCTATTTCTCTAAATTTTCGGACTGACTGTTCCTGTTTTCTTGGTTTTCCCGGATTGAGGTTTTGTGGTCACCGGAGGATCCCCTTTGCAGCCTCCTTGAGGCTCCTTTTATAGGCCAAAAGATGCCTCTTGGGTGTAACAGTGGCAAGGCAAGTTTCCTTGCTGGATTTAACGTGAAAGGCATGTTATTGCTGTAAAAATCGAAACTTGGAAAGTTGTTGCTGGTTCTGTGAATTTGGAAAGTCAAGGATCTTGCTGTTGATATCTCTTGCTGAAATTGGAATGGCAAGTAGAGCTGGTTGCAGTTATGGAGCTGGAATCGACAAGTTGGTGTCTTCTGAAAGAGGTAGGTGGAGTTGCCTTGCTTCCAATTCTGCTGGAGCGTCTCCTTTGTTGCTGTTATCATTGAATTTGGCTATATTTGGAAGATTGGAATTCACGCTGAACTTGGTATGGTACGTATACTTTTCTCTTCTCTCTTGTTATCGAGTTAGGCCAGAACTCAAAAAATCGTGCTGCCAGGGAGCCACAGGTCGTTCCTTGCAGAATTCGGTGGAAAGGTGAGTTCAAGCATGGTGCATCGTGTTGCTGTATTGCCCTAAAGGAAGAAACAACCTTTTTCATATTGTCGTGGAGTTTGTGTAGTGAAATGACGACCTGAATGTTTCAGAATTTTATTTACAGGGATCAGAGATTGCTCTCATAGATCTCCACATAGTTCTTCAAACTTCTCATGGGTAATAGTACTCCTGAAATCACGATCATCATATAGAGATTCCTCTGATATAGGTGCTATCGTATTGGCACTTTAGATTTCTTTGGTGCGCTTAACTTGCTTCTTTAATTTAACCGTTGCCCTAAGAACTCTCTTACATCAACCCTGTTTCCCACCTAGGCATTGAACTCATCGGCAAAATGATCTACCAAGCATGATTCCATGGTTTGATCACCAAGCTTTATAATCCATCTTACACCTTTAACTTGAAATTGGTTGATGGATACTGTCTTTCCACTTTCCATGAAAGCCATCTGGTATAGGTTCTTTGATCCTGATAGTACTCTTTACTTCTTCATCTATTCAGAAACTTGTCCAAAGGATGTCAGCATCTTTGGGTTCATCACCATGCCATCAAAATAGATCCTAGTTCATCCATAACATGCCGTGCTGGAGTTTGGTTGGAATCATCAGTTCTATTCACCGTAATGTCCTGGATCTAATGCCTCCTCTTTCTTTTGCAGGAATACTCAAATGTCGGCTTCCATTACTGAGTTCCTCATTGGTGTTACAATGTATTGATCTGCACATAACGATGTGGAGCCGCAGCACAGCAGAATTTCCTTTTGAAACTAGGACTTGATCACCTTGAAGATTAGTTCTTTCTTAAACAAAAGAGGACTTGAAAACAATCGTTTGAATATGAACTCATGCACCGAATGCTTTATATTCCTAGATACAGCTTGTTGTATTGAACTTCGAGATGTGTTCTAATGAGAACAATTTCGTTATGTCACAAGACTAACTCAGGAGTTTAACCTGAGGGAACTGAACACATAACCTAAACAAACGCTATAAACAACCACTTCTAAGGAACTGATAATTCCACATGATGATCCCAACTGAATCTCCTAATACCAAACGTATAAAAGTATTCAAACAGTCCACTGTTATTTGCCCATTTGCAGTGAAAGTGGTTATGTTACATGTTACGTGCCTACCTATTATGAAAGTGTTAAGCAACCCATGTTACGTTTTTGAAAACCAACCATCATGCTATCTAGATTTCCCTCATGAGTGTTAAAAACATTAACATTGTTCTTAACATAAAAGTAACATAACAGTAACATATGACAATGCAAATCTGATGCATATCAATACACTAATTACCTTGACACCCAAGCATAACATGGACATGTTACGAAAGGTGTTCGATACCAAACCTTGCTTTTCGGAAGATATCGTTCTTGCTTCCATCTTTCCTTTTCTTTGATAACATCAACTTTTCTCTCGGGCAACTGATTTCTTGCCGAATATGAACTTTTCTTTTTGGGAAGCTCACTTTCCCTTTTTGATGCCCGCTCTCCTTTTTGGGAACCCACCTGCCTTTTCAAGTGTCAAATTGTCTTATAAATGCCTGTATCTTTTCAAAAGGCAAGCTTTCAACATATGTTTTTGTCATAAATCTTTTAAGAAAACGAAATCCAGCTTTTCCATGCCAGGGGCAAAATCGTCATTTTTTTCCAATTTTGTCAAACTTCGAATTTTTAAGAAAGGAAAGTATTCTTTCATCATTTTAAAGCTTTCATAAAATTTTGGTACCAAAACAAACTCGTTTAGTGCCTTTTTCCTTCGAAAACCCCAAAATTGCTAAAATGGCCACTTTCCTAAAAAGGTAAGAATTAAAAGAAAATTTTGGGTGTCTACAGGGCTGAACTTTTTAGTCCTTTGCCTCAGGTAGTTTTGTGAAAACTGTCAGCGGTTTCGAAAAACCAAAAGCAATTTCAGAAAATCGTTCGTTTTTGCCCACGATTTTTCAAAACCGGTGGGCGGTTTCCTAGGGGATATAAAAGGGAGGAGAGGGAGAGGGAGAGAGTTATAAAGGAGGCTTCACCTCTCCCCTGCGTGACCTGGGTTCTCCTTCTGGCTGGCTTGGGTTTTTCCCATTGGCTGGCATTGATTCTCCCTTCGACTGGCCTAATCTCTATTTCTCTTTTGTCGGTTTAGTGTGTTCTTTTTGCCTTGGCTGATCCCAATTTGATTTTTCAGTTAGGTCACAATATGTGGTTTATGACAACTTTTTCTGGCGAAAAAGAGAGTGTTCTCTTCTTCAGATTCCTCTTCTTCTTCACTTTTTTTGTTTCCCCTTAATGCACAAAACTAATGGCATACTTTTTTTGGAGGATAAATGAGATCCTGATACCAATGTTGGGTAGCCTTCGGGGTTCCTTTTGTTGTTCCTGTGATGATTCCAGCAATAACTTTGGTGCAGTTTCCAATTGCATAGCAGATGAAGCTGAAGTAGATCAAGAGCAAAAAATTTTAGGTATGTATTAAAAGAGGTAGAGGACGACCACAAAAGTGTTGGAAAGAAACAATAAAGAATGATCTAGCTTATTGTGAGTTAACTGCTAACATAGTACATGATAAAGCTCCTCGAAAACAAAGAATCCATGTAGCCGACCCCGTCTAGTATGGGAAAAGGCTTAGTTGTTGTTTATATATTTTACAATTTTCACACAACGAGTTTTTTACAAAGAGGGTTTTCTTCATTTTTCACTCTGATTTTATTGTTTTTGTGAGTATGCACTTCTCTGAATGCCTGCTCCACCCTTCCAAATATCCACGCTGGGTTTTTTGATTTTGAAACCCTTATCCGATTGATTATCGAGTTCATCCATAATAAATTGGTTTTTACGGATTAACTCCCTATCCGTCTCCACATAAAATGGTTGAATATAACGGTTCCTGTGAAACTGCCCTGAATGGACATATCCACTTTACAGATTTCAAAGACGAAGTGTTGATAAAAGGTCACAACGATTGACAGCGATTGACATCGGGGGATACTGGAAGGACAAAGCACCTGACTGGTTTCTTACAATGTCATCATCGTATCTTGTGAATGCAATCTTATCGGCTTTTCCCTAACTTGGGAGTTGCCTAACTTCACTTCTGTTAAAAGTAAAAAATAATGATTTCAGCATTCAAGTCAGCTGAAATTTGAACAAACTAAAACAGTATCAAAGGACCAAGAGGGTGAAGTTGATTTTACCTCTCTGATGTTAGGACGAAGGACAGCGACCGCATTTATTTTGATAAGGAAAAAAATGGCGACCAACTGGATTTGTTGGACAAAGCAATTGGGGCTATCATCCATTTTAAGATCTGATATTGTGATAAGATTAGGCTTTTCTTATACTAAATGCTTGCATGCCTTTGATTTGAAGGAGTAATCCACTTGGGCATTTTTTGACTTTGAAAGCCATGCACCTCAAAATCCAGATGTTCAAAATTACCCAGTTTAGAATCCACTGATCAATCTTTTTATAGCATGGCACCAATGACGTTTCATCCCAGCAGCTACAGTGTGTATGTGTGCATGTTAGGCTTCGGCCTATCGTTGTAACCAGGAAAGAAAAAAAGAAAAGCAGCTGACACAAAGCACCAAGAGCGTAAGTTAGCTCAACTGGCAGGGTTTTCCGACTCATGCTGTGGTGTGAGTTGGATTCATGCATGCCCTTTGTGACAGAAAGAAACAAGCAGCTAACATAGAGAAGAATTGTAATACCACGGATCAAATTTAGATCCACCAAACGTATTATAGTTCTCACCGAGAAGAATAACTTCTCTTTTGTTCCCAGCAGCAACCACTGCCTGTAGTGGCTGGAATCAATCCTGACAAGTCTCAGTGAAACCCATCTATCGGCATCCCTGGTTCCCTTTTGATTTTTTGGTAATTTAGTGGCGCTCCGACTGTGATCTGACCACCATCGTAACCTATGTTAGTGACATTGGATGAGTTTGGTTATACAATTTGGTCCCTCACATTTATGGTTGCCATTCTGGATCCAATAGGAGTTCCATTAGAGCGTAGTTTGATTCGCCGGATTTCTTATTGAATAAACTTTATTATTTTGCTATTTTATCTTTGTTTAGTAGATGAATCCATGTCAGATTGTGAATAAAAGCTTGGATATGTGAGCTAGTTGTTGGATTTTGAGGCATTATGGTAGATGGATTCTCCTCTTTTCTCATGTTATCATTCTAGGGATAGTTTTACGTTGTGATGTCTTCTAATTGATACCTGTTCTTATGATAAAAATATTATTTGATTATGACTTTAACTGACTTGGAATATATTTATGTGCATGCATGCCAGGAGTCATGTAAGTTGAGTTTGTGCATGAATATTATTTTTGAAGATATCTTAAATATTGCTGAAAGGATATTTATGTCATCTATTGAGTATGAATCATGTGCTTGGTTAATAAGAATAAGAAAAACTAATTGAAATTAAAGGGTGTGTGTCTAGGGCACCTTAACATGATAGTTGTTGGATTGGCTAAGGTGGACAGTGGGTCTTGGTCGATGAGGAGGGCTTAACGAATCGCACACCCCTAGCCATACGGGGAGCCTAATTATCTAAACTTAAAGTTGTGTGCATGTGTGTGGATGATTGTGAATATCAATAACTATATTAATATTCATGATGATTTGAATAGTTCCAAAATGGTGTATATTTATGAATATTAATAAGTATTTTGCATTCTTGTTTAAATTCTGCATACTTCCACTATGATATTATGGGGAGGTAGTCACCCACTAGACACGTTTCTTATGCTCGACCCAATTCATTTACATTTTACAGTTATTCCTAAAGCAAGTTTCTCGAGGCCGCTAGAGGTGAGTTGCAGTTGAATCGTACAGCAGAGTAGAAAAAGATAGTAGCGTTCATCTTCAACACTAGGAGATAACACTTATTTTATTTATTTATTTTGATTGGGACTTGTCATTGGATCCTTACAGGGGACTAAAGTTGATATAGTTTTAGATTTTGGGACATTTTATTTAATTAATTCTATTTAGTTTTAAACTAATTACACACACTAGCAATTATTATATTTATTTATAATCATGCACGATGAGATTTGGCCATGTGACACAAGGCAATTGGTGGATTATGGGCTCTACCTAAGGCAATATTTTCTTTCTTCTCTCTCTCTCTATATATAGAGAGAATGAAGATTTGGAGAACCATAAAAATAGAGAATCATAAAGAAACCATCATCTCCATGGTTTGATTGGTATAATTAATGGTAGAGATTTAAATTAAAAAGTAAATACTTTTTTGTATGTTGCATTTAATGTACTTTGTGTTTATCATCTTAACTATTCATCTCAAAGATCAAATAGTTATGATGGTGACTTGTGGTTCTCTAGTTATATGGATTTCTTAAATATAGACTATATGTGTGTATGTATCTAATATAGAAAACTAGATCTTGCCTATCATGGATGCTACTCACTCATGCTCAACCGTTGTTTTTCAATAGTATGAGTATTATTTTAAAGGTTATAGGAAATATTTGGAAAATAACAAAGAATAACCTTATTACACTCATGCTATCGAAAAACAACTATCGAATATGAGTGAACAATATCAATTACACACAAATATAGAAGATCGGTTATAAGGATGCATGTGATAAGCAGTTGGTATCAATATAAAGTATCAAGCCTACTACAATAAATGTTCTAAAGTGGTGGACACTATTATATTTATTGTAGTGGGTCTCGTACTTTTACAATGTGAGTACCAACTGACTACAACATATATATATATATATATATATATATATATATATATATATATATATATATATATATATATATATAATGGATCTGATCCATTTCTAACATTGTTCACTATATCTATTTTTTACTTTTAAGGGTATGAATATAATTTACAAAGTTGTAAAGGTCTTTGGAAAAATATGAATGACAACTAAATTATGCTCTTGTCTCTTAAAAAGTAAAAAAGACTATAAGTGAGCAGTGTTGCAGTGGATAGGATCCATTCAATATGTACACACATTTTATATCTATATTGTGTGTGTGCGTGTGCATGCATATGTGTGTGATGTGAATTTATGTGCATGTATGTAAGATAGGAAGGTTATCCGCAAGTCCTCAATAATTGAAACTTCATGCGATCTTAATTACTGGTCATCAATCATGCTGATCAGGACTCTAGCAAATCGAGCAGAGAACCACTTTCAAGATTTTGTCATACATGTGGCTGGCAATCAAACACAGCCTTGCCTACACATCCATGATATAATTAATAAAAAAAACTTGGTAGCATGATGAACGTAATTAATTTCGGCCTTTCTCTTTTTCAAGGGAGAGGCTGCAGCCTGATGCACACCACGGTATCACACTCCCCTAGCCAAGTGTGCTATTGCTCGTTGTGCTATTAAGAACCTCATCTTGAGGCTTATTCGAATCAGGCATATAAAACAAGCTTGTGTGATGCATGCACTAAGATTTGGGTGGCCACCAAAGATTGGTTTGGCCTTACACGTATCGAGACAGCTCAGCGTATGAAAAGGATAACAATAACTCACCTGCAAGCTGACCACCCTGCGCTTGGCACTTATCGCACCATTAAATAATAGTGTCTCTTCTTTTGATTCATCTTGGATTTGGACCCGGGAGGTTGATGATAACTGGGTTGTCTTCTACTTTCTCTTCCATATTATGTTTTCCTTAGGTTAGCTTACAGAAGAAAGAAAAGAAAATCCTCTAGAAAACCATGCTCTTTTTGTTATTTAATGCGTTACCACTAGCGTGAATTATTTTTTTCTTCAGGTAATTGGGTTTTATGAGCAATAGAAAAACCACATCAGACTATATCTATCATATTATAAATGACTTCCTACCGGGGGAGATTTAT
Organism: Brasenia schreberi; assembly: GCA_036023115.1. Lineage (NCBI taxonomy): Eukaryota > Viridiplantae > Streptophyta > Magnoliopsida > Nymphaeales > Cabombaceae > Brasenia > Brasenia schreberi. Next base: position 14,933,527 of record JAYKKT010000061.1, read on the forward strand.
CAAACATCCAGATGAATATCAAATCGAAATCCAGTTAGAAGAACTAGATAATAACATTTGATGTGCAACTCTCAGGATTACCTCTGTATTTGGAGTCCCATCAAGGGAATTTTGGTCATCACATAAAATTTCATTGAACTTATTAAGTTTAATTTTATTAATTACTTCTAAATGTAACTAGATTCATATGCACTTAACTATCATTGTTGAAATGCTTTCACGGATTTATGTATTCTAATAGGTTAGGATAAGTTCTCTATTGAGTTAGGACTCTTTTTAGAAGTTATTTTGCATAAAATAGGACTTTAAGCACTTTTTATGTGGAGTCCATTGTCTTGGACGAAATTAAGATAGGAGATGTTCTCATTAATAAAGATATGTTGAGTTTTTATGTTTAAGATCATGAGTTTTTTCTCATTCTCTATCCTTCTATTTTTTTCTTCCCTATTCCTTGATTCTCTTTGTTGTCGCCTAACTAACTGCTCAACTCTAGTAGAAAATCCGTAACCTACTAGAATGAATTGGAGTGTAGGAATATATTGGAGAACTTTCACCCTCGTTGTCAGTGGGATTACATGTGCCAATGGGACTTAGTAATGGATAAGGCTTTAGGCAGTGGATAAGGCTTTAGGCAGTGGAATGGGTCTCCAGGAAATGGACTGGTGGTATCTCGATTGCCAATGGGATTACATGTGCTCGAGAATGTGTTGAGCTAAGTTACTACTAGTCTTAGGAAAGAGAAACTAAGTAAAAGTAAAGGAATACGAATTGTGATTATATTTTGATACCTTATTTTTTATTACAAGTATTATTTTTAGACTTTCATCAAAACAACAAAGTATGATATTTCCGATAACTCCTCACTATGTGTTAATATCATTAGTTTGCTACTACATCAATTGGAATGTACTAACTGACTCGACCATCCATACTTTCAAAATATCATGTTGCCTGAATTTTATTTGATCTTGACCCACAACCAGTCAGTTGTACATTGATTGGGTGAATAAGGTTAGGAATTAGAAATGCTACCTCTAGATGCAATGGGCATCCACAACCTTATGATGTTTTTTTGCTTGGTCATACGGTTTGATGACTACCTTCTTTATTCTTTCTTATTCTTCTGGATTTTCAGCACAATCGCTTTCAATTGTCTTTTGGAATAATGTTGCCCACCATTGTGGATGTACTAGTGATCATGGGTCTTCCAATTGATGGCATTTACCATATATCTAGTTGTTCATGACTTCAATTATAGTAAGCTTGCTTTACATCTTTATTTAGACAACTTCATCTGTCATTATATAGGTATTAGAACCGCAATAGATGAACAACTACATCTTTGTTGCCTATGTTCCTGAAACCAAAGTCAACGGTTTGGTACAAAATTGTCACTTGGCCCCTATTTTTTGGCCATGGTTTACCATTTGGACAATTATGCTCTCAAAGTTCTTTGGAGTGGTAATACTACACAGCTGGTGGGATGTCTATTAGAGTTCCTTCAACTCTAGATTCATCTATACTTTCTACAATTTGGATTTATGCAATTTCCTTTCTAATAAATTATCATTGATATGTTAGGACATGCTTTAAGCCTCATTCCTCCAATCTTCATTCCTCCTATAGACATAATTGCTCAAGTTGTGGTCTATCAATCATGATGATGCAATTTTTATTCTTCTGTATTTCAATTCTCCTATATCTCCATCTATGATCATATTTATGGAAGACCTTTGTAAATTTGGAATGTTAAAAGTCTTTTCTCCTTGATACCTACTTTGTGGTGCCTTCCCGTCATCCAAATTCAACCCAATCATTGATAAAACCTATTTTCCTCATTGCATTGTTCATCAATTAGGGTTTCAGTAGGACTTACCAGCCATCATAGAATTTTTAGTTGATGAGGATGATGAGCAAGGAGTTCTCCTTCAATTTTTGGATTTATATCCTCTTGTTGGGGGGGGGGGTGGGGGGGAAAGGAGACTTCATGAGAATACGACAAAGGCTTCAATCAACCAACATCAATAAAGGCTTACATATTATGGTGAGGATCTAACTAATTGTAAACACCCTAAATAAATTTTTCTGAAAACACTCCCAACTTCAAAAGCTGACTTGTTTTAAAAAAACCTTTTGCTTTAAAATAAAAATTTTAAATCTTTAAAATAAAGATTTTAAAAGTTTTCAAATTAAAGCTAAAAGGATAAGGCCCAAAAGATTTAAGCAAATTAGGCAAAGATTAACGCAACGATTGGAGCCCGCTTCCAGCAAGGATCGAGTTCGCGAAGGTCAAGCCATGGAGCAAGGGAGTAGATCATGTCGAATCAAGGCACATCTTCATCCAAGATCAAGTCAAGTGGATAGCCTCACCAAAACTAAACCTAGCTAAACTTGACTAAGTCCTAAGCGTGAGTCACTTGAGTTAAATATTAAGCATGACCTAGTTTAAATCAAATGCCTTAACTTGACCAAAATAGAGGCATCTTGGAGTGTTTGGCCTATAAATAGAGGCCAAGGGGTGTGTGTGTGTGAATCCTATCTAGACATCTTGGAGAGTGTTTGGGAAGTGGCTGCACCTTGGGGTCTTGGGCTGCATCTTGGGAATTTGTGAGTTGCTAGAGAAGGCTTGAGAGAGGGGAAGAGAGTGTAGGAATTAGACTAAGTGTTGCAAATTGTTGGGGGAGTTTGAGTGAGAAAACAAGAAAGGGGAAAGGTGAAGGCCATGCAATACAAGTAAGGGTCGATCCTTGAAAAAACGTGTAAGTGTCATTCTCCTTTGATTCATCTCCATCTCTTCTTCATATTCTATTCAAAAGGGGTTGTATTAATGGAGCTTTGTCTCTCCCCATGATGTAATAAGAAGTAGATGTGTTGAAATTTCCATTTCTTGCTTATGCACTCTAATTGTTTGTGTTCTTGATTTTACCTCTCTATATGTTATAAATACTCTATATCTTCTAATCTCCTCTATGCTTAAGCTAATATATATTTCCATTCATTTCTCTTCATTAATTTACTTTGGGACGTTGTGTTGTTGCAATTTGAATTCGGGTGAGTTTGCATCATGTATGTTCTAAAAACAAAATTCTGGATTTCAGTATTCCTACATATGTTTATTGCTTTATTTTTCATTATTAAACTACTACTCCGATCGACTTAAAATTTTACACCCTATATCTACACACACAAGTCCACTTGTAATAATATTGTCAAGAATTTTAGAGTTGTACAACTGCATATTAAAAATTGTACAAAATTAGGAAAATTTTAGAAACTTTCTGTCAACCCTATTTTCTTCCAACAAAGCATAGGTAATCATCCCATAACTCTATTTGTAGTTATCCGAAATTAGTGAAACTTGATTCATTGAAAATCTAATATCATAGATTTCTAGCAAGATCAAGTACACTAAATTTGGAACTCTGAACGCCAAGATACTGACTAATCTTTGGGTCTTTATATTTTTGTAATAGAACAGTTCTGAGTGTCTAAGTAGAGGTACTTTGTCAATTTAATTCTATATCATCCTAGTCCCAAATTTCAAAACAAAACGTGTTTTAGAATCTCCATATTCCAATCTATGTCCTGTAAAATTTTCATAAATTTTGAAGATCTCTAGGTTACCTAAAAAAATTCAGGAAACAAACTCTAAAAACAGAACCAGTTTATATTTTTCAGAACTTGCTGATTTTCAACTTGAAACCAAAGTGCACGAGTTTGTTCTTGTCAACACCTTATTTTTCACTTGGATTTAAAACTTCACCTCCATATTTGAAATCCTTAAAGCGCTTAGGCTGACCCTTAAGCATCGGTTCAAGAAAGCCTAAAGCGAAAATATCCCGCTTAGCTACAATCGCCAAGTCAGATTTAAAGCTTTGCTAGTTTTTTAAAACTAGCTGGTACGCTTGTGCAACAAAGTAGTGTTGAAAAGTTTTCTTCAAGTCTCTACATAGGTTTGGAGTGAAATTTTCATATCTACACTAATGAAATCCAAGATTTTGTACCCGAAGTTGTTTATGGAAAATCTTTATCCCTCTATAAACTATGCGTTGACCATGCTCCATGGTACCCTCAATAATAGATAATGGATTTCAATACATCTTTTATGCTTGATGGATCTATCATACTACAAGATATCCTGTCTTCTATAATCCAATAATTTTATGCTGAGTTTCCTTTCCCTCCTCCACTCTGAATGTATATGATACATATCCTCTAGGAAACATATCTCCTTTCTGAGCTAGAGAAATCAATAGAAGAAGTCTCATGTATTTGTGCCAAGATTCATAAATATCTTGATGCCTACCAAAACCACTCATATTTTCTCCTTCTCTCACTCAGAAAGGAGATTTGTATCCTAGAGTATGGAGATGAAATTGTCTTTGCAGCATAGTTGAGAAGAAGTCTCATGTTTTTATGCTTAAGATATTTGTTCCTTTTAGTAGAAGAAGTCTCATGCTTCTACCAAATTGATGGAAATGGCTTTGCGCATTGTTGATCTTGAAAGTATGAAGTCCATCCTTTAGGCTGAAATTTATCTCTGAAGGAACAACTCGAGATACTTTATCGGCATCACCATGAATTACTCATTGAAGTTTCTTAGGTACAATCCCATCCCAACTCCTTGAGATCTCAAGCATTCGTAGTTCGCAAAATGGAAGTCACAATGTCTTGAGAGCTTTCTCAAGAATCACAAGAATTGCATATGCTATTGGACAACCACGAAGCCCTTGAGAAAAATGTTCAACCTAATTCTCTAGATCATAATGGTCTCAAGGAATATAAAGATAATTTAAAGATAAATCTTGGGAGGATCTTGAGATAGACTAGGTAGGTTGAAGGTTGTTATAATAGTGACTTTTATGTGTCATTAATTCTTATTTAATGACTAATATTAAATACACAATCATATTTGCATGGCCATACCTATAATTTTGAGTCTTTTGCACTTTTTGTTCCTTCGAGAAATCCACGCAGGCTAGCCTAAAATGTTATTTAACATCATACAACAAATTTCATTGCCACCTACTAAATCATGTCGGCACCTTGGATTCCATACTGAATAACCATGTGAAGTCATGTGAATAGATGTCGATAGGATGTTACACTTTTGTATATAAAATGTGGTTGAGATTTTACCTTCTTTATGTGAGTAACCATGAATCTTTTTTTCATGATCTTCTCAACTCCCATAGCTTTTAGAAACCCAACTCTTTCCAAAATCTCAACCTCAAGTTATCATGTGTCTTGACTTGCTGACTTGTACTATTTTTTTATAGCATCACAATATCTGTGGAAGAGGCCCTCAATGTTGTTGACGAGACGAACGTTTCAAAAACTCTACCACTTTATGTTTCTAAGTTTTGGTATGATTGCTTTCTAAAGGACTTTTTTACTTGGATGAAACCTTCCAAGGAATAAGATGATTGGCATAGATGAAGATTTGACCTCATTTAACTATTGAGAGATGTCTTCTTTATTGACCTAAACTTCATCTTCAAGTTCTCAGGTTTTTAATATAGAAAGATCAATTGTTTTGTCTTAAAATCGGATATGATTGGTCCTACTCTCCTTAATGTCTATATCATCATTGGTCTTCCTTCTAATGTCCTTAATCTTCACTCTCTTGGTCCCCTTCCTATGTAAAATCACCCAACATTACTCGTAGTCCATGATGATTCCTAAATTGTTGAATACACTTGTATTTTTCCCAATTGAATGTTCCCACTAATCCTTGTTGTCATCTTCCTGGCCTCAGACAACAAGAATTCTTTTTAGGTGGAGTTTTATTAAGTCTCCATTAACAAACCAGGATACTATCAATTTCTCAATAAACTATTTCATTTGGAGTTTTATAATAATGCCGACTACAATCTGTTGAGCCATAGTGATTTTGTGACTCAACATATGTCATTTGAAAGAATCAAAGCTTATCTTGTGAAACTGCCAGTCTTGGTACCCCTAATTTTTGGAAAACTGTTAAAACTATATATAATTGTGATAGAAAATTTCATTGATGCTCTCTTGGCATAAGATACCAATGATAATACTAAACATATTATTTTCTACTTGAATCAATTACCGATGTAAAACCCCTATATTTTCCAATAAAAGTTGTGTTTGGCCTTATATCACCCATGTATGAAGTCAGAATATTACCTTTTGAAGAACAAGGTATAGGTATTGAGCAAAGTCAATATTTTGTATTACTTTCTTAGACACCCAAACTAGGTTAGTAAAATGAGCGATCATGTTGTATCCATTTGATTTGAAACATCTCCCTCTTAAATTCATAAAAGGATAGGTCGTGGCTGAGTTCCTAGCATATTTCATTTGTGTTGATAAAAATATAATTTCTAAATAGTCTTGATCAATTATGTTTGGTGGTTTAAAACACAGTAAAGGCGTGGGAATTGGTTTGTGCATCATTTCTTCTATATGAAAAGTGGAAATTCTTACTATATCTTCGTAGTCAGGTTTCACCAATAATGAAGTAGAATATCAGGATTTGACCTATGGCAGAAGCCTGATATTTGGTAATTGATGCAAAAAAGGTAAGCACTTATGGTGACTCTCAGGTTATTTTCAATCAACTTTTAGGGAACTATCAATGTCTTAGTTCCAATTTATAGCCTTCACACCAATGAGCAAAGGGTTTACTAGAAACTTTCATCAAATTGAAGCTATCATATATCTAAAGAGATGAGAATTGAGTGGTTGACTTGGCATCTCGATCTCCATGGGGGGTGGTGAAATAATCTATAGCTAGGGGCATTCATGGGTGGGGATTATCTTCTCTGAATGTGGGAAAACTTGAGGCCCCATTTACAGTTCGACATCGGGGGGAGTAGAGGTAATCCCCATGGGGCTCAATGTGGGGATGAGGACTCTAGGTCCTTGCCTTGCAAACCAGCCCTATAGACCTCGGGTCATGGACCTACTTTTAAGATCCATATTCATGGATCCAAAATATAAATACGCATTTAATGAGCAAAGAAATACTAGATAATGCGAGAAGAAGGAAACAAACAATTGTTGCTACCCTCTCTCGATTGACACGAGATGGATGACCAAGTCTCAACCTCTCTCTCAGTACCCTTTTTTGGTATAAGTAATATTGTATCTGACAAGAAGTCCATTCACATTATAAGTAACAATCTTCATATCCACTTTCCGATTATGACATTGTTCCTTTGAATAAAAGATGACTTTGGAACATCGGTAATTGTTGTCATGTTGGTATTGCAATGTATCTAACATCTAATTCCTTGCTATTTTTATAGGATCATAAACATTTGAAAGGTCAGGCATGGTTTTGTTGTCATGTTCGTATTGCAATGTATCTGATGTTTAATTCTTTATAGATATAGAATCCAAAGAATGGGCAGGGATTCGAAAGGTTATACATGGTCTTATTGTGCAAGCTAATCGATGTGGAATCTTAATGGAGTGCTATGCCTTATCTGAAACTCAAAGTTTTCATCAAAATCTTCACCAAACCTATGGAGAGAAATGGAGGCGGTCCCACGGGACCCATGAGGGAGGGACAAGGGGGCAAAGACAGGACAAGGTTGGGAATCATGGTCCCCAAGATCGCCCCATAAACATCTCTAGCTACAAATTATTTCACCAAATGGGTTGAGGCTTCATCAATGAAAATAGTAATCTAAGATGATATGATCAAATTCATCGTTAAACATCATTTTTGGTTCGGTATCCCATAATCGATTATGATTGATTAAGAGATAATGTTTACAAGAGACAACGTAATGGCCTTCCTCAAGAGTTTTGGTATCAAACTTGTGCATTCAACTCTTTAGTATGCCTAGGCAAATGGATAAGTTGAAGCTACTAATAAGAAGTATCTTGAGGAAAGCCCAAAGAAATGGTGCAAGGTGTTCCCGAAGTCTTGTAGTTATACCAAAAATTGAGCATGTTATTGAACGAGGTGGTCCAACCTAGAATGAAGGTCTAACAAGCATTGATAGTTTGTGGAAATCCTTGGTCGTTGTCAACTATTGATCCTCTAAAGATCAAAGAAAACTTGTCGATCTTGAACAAACATATCTAGGTTGGTGGCTAACTTATAAAGAGTAGAGAAAAGAGTACCTTGAAAATCCATTCTTTCCTCGGGACTGTAAACACCCAAAATTGTAATGTTTTAAAAACTCCTAAATTTCAAAAACTAGTTTACAGCCTTTCGGAACCTTTAAAAACCCCAAATTTTAAAGTTTAAACCCTTTAAAAAATATTTCAAAATAAACGTTTTAAGTTAAAAGCCCATGGATTACAAAACGGATCAAACGAACAGGTGAAACCCGATCCAAATCCAGCTCGAGATCAAGTCAAAAGTGAAGGGTGGGTCAAGCCTATCTGGATAAAAGCAAGATTGAAGATTGAATCCAATGTTCATTTCAAGGCGAGTTCAATTTTAAAATGCAAAATGGAGTCGAGATCCTGATGAAGCCATCAAGAATCAAGTGCCGTATGAGACCAAAATCAAGGATCGGAAAAAATGAAATCAGTATCCGCTTTAAATCTAGGATCAACTTCATCAAGTGCAAGCTCAAGATGGGGCCAGATGGGTCAAACCAAGCTCCAAATAAAAAAGTCATGAAATCAAACATCGGCCGGTTAAAAGAACTTGGAAGAACCGAGTTTAAACTCGGGTTCACTCGGAAACCAACTCACTTGAAAACCATCCATTCCATTCCCCCACAAGGGGACCACCCAAAATTTGGATTAGAGCTGGACCAAAGATTCACTCTATGCCCCAAAGAAAGACTCCAAAATTTGGATTGGAGTTAAACCAAAGATCCACTCCACGCCCCAAAGAGGAGCCCACTTGGATCGGGTTGGACCAAAAGATTCAAACCCGCCCTAAAAGATTCTTTATAGGCCAAGGGGGGGGGGGTGAGGGGGTTGGAGGAAAGCCTTAGAGGAGAGAGGAAGGCCACGGCTTGGAGCTTGGAGCAAGTTTGAAGGCCACAACTTGGAGCTTGGAGCTTGGACTGAAGGCAAGAAGGGGTTGCACCAAGGCAGCTGTGGGCTACAAAAGAGTGAGGTAAGAGAGAGAGAGTGAGGTAAGGGAGAGAATAAGGTAGTCAAAGGGGAGGGATACACCTTGGGCTCGAGTGAAAGGAAGGCTTGCAAGGAAGAAGATAGTACGATTCTATACTCGAGATTTTCAACATCTTGGGAAAACTTGTAAGCGCCTCTAAACTTTGATTCTAAACCATTTTTCTCCATTAATTAAATTAAAAAGGGGTTGTATTAATGGAGCACAACCTCCCCCCATGTTGTAATAGTAAATAGCTCTCATTGCTTGTCATTTAATTGATGGATGATCACGATTACACCTATGTGCACTCAATATGTTTTGCTCTTCTACCCCAATATACTTTATAAACCTTCTATACCTCGAATCCCCTCTCTTCTTAAGCCAACGCATGAGTTTTACTTCGTGATGTGGAGTGGTTGTACTTTCATTTCGCGTGAGTTTTACTTCAGGATGTAGAGTGGCTGCACTTTCATTTCGCGTGAGTTTACTTCAGAATGTAGAGTGTTTGTAACTTTATTTCGTGTGAGTTTACTTCAGAATGTAGAGTGGGCTGCAATTTCATTTCGTGTGAGTTTACTGCAGAATGTAGAGTGGGCTGCAACTTTATTTCGTGTGAGTTTACTTCGAAATGTAGAGTGGCTGCAACTTCATTTCGTGTGAGTTTACTTCAGAATATAGAGTGGGCTGCAATTTCATTTCGTGTGAGTTTACTTCAGAATATAGAGTGGGCTGCAACTTCAATTTGGGTGATTTTGCATCGTTATTCTTAAAAACCCAAAACAGGATTTCTAGCATCTCTGTATCTGCTCATTGCTGCAATCTCTCGATACTCACTCCGATCACACTAAAACTTGGCCCACATATTCCACACACATTAGGCCACAGTAAATAAAACTTGCAAGAATTTTAGGTCATCAAACCCCATGATAAAATTGGCAAAAATTACACGAACCGAATTCTTTCAAAACACTGGTCGTTCACGTTAATTTGAAGTAAAAACTTGTTTACAAATCGAAGTTCCTAAGCACTTAAACCGACTCTTAAGCATCGGTTCAAGAAGGTTTAAGTGAAAAGAGTCTGCTTGCCTACAATCGCCAAAAGTCAGAAAATCGTTTAAGTCTTTGCTAGTTTGTATAAACTAGCTGGCACGCTTGCGCAAGCGTAAATACGAAAAGATTCACTTCGAGTTTTCTATAACTTGGGAGTGAAAATTTTCATGTTTACAAGGACCATTGTCTAGTATAATCATAATGAACTTTACATCAACGTCAGTACCTAAGGGTGGCCGAGGTGTGGTACCAATCATAATGTTTGTTGCTATGGTTGTTTCCAAGTTGAGAGCAATAGCAGATGGTGAAGATGAATTTGGTTGAGACTGTACTAGACTGACAAAGATTGGTACAAGAACCTCCTTGAATTTTGAGACCAAAGGAGTATCGACCTAACACCACTGGTACAAAAAGCATTATTTTTGTGATCCCCAAAATCGCTTTTTTTATAGTTTAAACTATTAGAAAAGGCTATTTTTGACAATTTGATTGTCATAAATGTCTAACAACCCCTAAAAAAGTCCATTGAAAAAACCTAAACAAGCCTTGCAAATACTGAATAAACCATTGGAGATAGTCAACTAGGTTGAAACCAGCATAAATAATCTATTTCTGATGCTTTCGTTGACCATTGTAAATGTAAAAAAAAATCATCAAAAAATATATTTTGGAATTTCTTTTGTTAATGGTCAGATTGCTAGAAATGCCTTATGAGAAAACATGAGAAATAATCTAACATATTATGGTGCTTTTTTGATAATTGAAATTTTCACATAGATTTAGGAATAGAATCCCATCATAAACACTTAATATACAATATGATATTATCATAATATAATTTATCTTACAAATTTATATATATCTAAGGAGATCAATATCAAACTTACAAACATTTAGAATGAGTAGATAAATGTCATATACGCTGAATAAAACCAAATTCAATGTCTAATATTACAAACTTTTACAATGAGTATATACATGCTATATGGGTTGAATAAAATCAAATTCAATGTCCAATGTCACAAATTTTTAAAATGACTACATAATACCATATGAGCCGAATATATTCAAGGCTAATATTCAATATTAAAATATTTAAAATTAGCACATAAACAAAAAGAAATCAATAAAATATAACTAAGATCAATGTCCATAGTTAATATAAAGCTAGTATAAGAGCTCAAGGTCGATCATCTCTTCTAACATTTCTTCTATCAATTCTTATATTTTATGATGTAAATAAAAAATTTCGGTCTGGTATGGACTTAAAACTTTGCTTCCAAAAATCGTGTATGAATGTGCCAACAAGTTTACTCAAACTTGCAAAGAGATTTATCTAGCTAGATAAGGGTCAGATCCTTATTCAGTTCCATGGTCTAGTCTTGACCAGGTTAGTAGGATAAATCTAATCTCAGGTGGATCCAGATCCCAAGATCTGAAGAGACCTAATTATGGTTTTACCTTGGTTTTGGACCCATTTCGGGTCCAATTTGAATCTTGGCTTTAAATATTTAATGGGACTGCTATTCATCATAATTGCTTCTCATACACCTATTTTAGTAAATATACAATTTTTTTTTTACAAAAGAAATCTCAAATGATCCTTACTATATATTGTCTTTCCTCTTCCTTTCATCAGTTTCTTGTTCTTACTCTCTAGTTTTTTCTTTTCCCAGTGATCCATATGCATACCATCAACTTCTCCTTTCTTCCCACGATCCTTTCTTGATCTTTCTCTTTCGAACAATCTCTTTTAATGTTGTTGCTTCTCTTAAACGTTTGATTTCTTTGTAAATCTTACCTTCGTCAAACTTTTTTCTCTATTATTCTCAGTCTCTATCTCAATCTAGACATAAATCTCACAAAAAATCAATATAAAAAGAAGCTATAAATCATCGGACACAACGAATATTTCTTATTAGAAAAGAAATTAGTCACCGAGATGAGACGCACCTAAGGCATATTTTACTTAAATGATAAACATGCTTATAACAAGTCCCTATCTGAAAAGCAATGTGTCATGAGTGCACTTTATCCTAAAGATGGCTCAACTAAACTGCAACTCTCTTTATGATCGATGATGAAATGTGCTTAAGGCACATTATCTTAAAATGATAGATGCAACTTGGCATGTTACTGTTTGAAGAGTGACATGTGGTGGATGTGCCGCTATTTGAAATGTGACACATTGTGGGTGTATCTTTTTTCAAGAAAATAGTGTCCACACCAGGAGAATGGAAGAGAGAGAAATGAAAAGAACAATTTCAAAGAAAATGATAAAAGGGTTGTATGAATGGTAACATCCCTATTTGCACACCCAAAATTGTTATGTGCACACACTTTTTTGTGACTTCCAAAATTTCCCCTATTCATTTTCGAAAATTCTCACATTACCCCCACCCTTTCCTGCGGTTACTTTCTCTCTTTGTTGCAAGCTCTCTTTCGCACCTTGTTCTACAATTACATGATGGATACCTTAACCCCATCGGAGCTCTATCACCTTCTCTTACAGAAAATAAAAAGGATGAAGAAAAGGAAAAAAGAAAAGAAAAAGAGGTTTACATACTTAATTTAATGGCATATTTTGTGTTTTTTAGAGGTATGTTCATGGGTTCAATTGTGTTTTCTTCTTCTTTTCTCTGTATTTGATGTCCTAAATCCGACAACTATGAAGACGTTGTGAGTGGGGTAGAGACATGGCCGGACCATGTCTCCTTATTTGGAGAGTTACGGCTCAACCGCTTCTCTCTAGATGGAGAGATGCAGTTGATTGATGTGGCTCAATCATGTCTCTATTCTCGACTACAACGATTCAATAAAAAAGAAGACATGAAAGAATAAGATTCTATGAAAGACTTATAATACCTATTTTTCGTATCTAATCAATAACCCAAACTCAAATGCAATGGATTTTATTCTCTTTTCCTTCTTCGATTCGATGATGTAAACACCCTAAATAAAAAATTTCTGAAAATACTCCAAAATTCAAAAACTGACTTGTTTTAAAACTTCTAGCTATAAAATAAAAATTTTAAAGTCTTTAAAATGAAAATTTTAAAAGGTTTCAAAATAAAGTTAAAAGTATAAAAACCCAAAAGATTGGAGTATAAAAACCCACATAAGGTTGGTCCATGGTTGACCAAAAGGAGACCACTCCCCTCTCTCTTTCATGTGAAGACCATGAGGAATTGAATAAAGTTGGATCTTTGGCCACCCGCCCCATGGAAAGGACTAGAAAGGCCCTCCCTTGGCCTATAAATAGAGGCCAAGGTGGGGGGGGGAGGGGCGTGAAGATCATCCTCATCATCTTGGGAGTTGCTACACTTTAGGCTATTGGAGTGAGAGAGGAGGTTGCTAGGGTGAGGCTTAGAGAGGGAAGAGGGTGTTAGTATCAAGGCTCTTGGGTTTGAGTGAGAGAATTGAGTGAAAAGTGAGGAAAAAGAGGGCCGAGCACCATTTTTGGAGGCTATCTCCAAGGGAATCCAGGTAAGTGATGGTTCTAACTTGATTAAATCTTTATCTCTTCTCATTATTCAATTGAAAATGGGTTATATTAATGGAGCTTTGTTAACCCCCATGATGTAATAGAAGTAGATGTGCTGAAATTTTCCTTTCCTTTGCTTATGCACTCTATGTGTTTGAGTTCTTGATTCTACCCCAATATATGTTGTAAACACTCTATATCTTCTTATCCCCTCTATGCTTAAGATATTTGAGTCTCTATATTTCTGTGATAGAACAGTTCCGGGTGTTTGAGCAGAGCCACTTCTTTGAATTAATTCTACAACATCATAACTCCGAATGCAAATCTGAAAAATGTCCTAGACTCTCCACATCTCAGGCTTTCTTGTAAAATTTTGGTGATTTTTGGATGTCTTTAAGGCATTCAAAGAGATTCGGAAAACAAGTCCTGAAAACAGAGTTTTTTGTTTTTCAGAACTTGTACATTTTTTAACTTGAAAACTAAGTGCACTTGTTTGTCATTCTTCAACACCTTGTTTTCACTTGAATTTAGAATATCACCTATCTATTTAGAATCCCTAAGTGCATAGGTTGACCCTTGAGTATCTGTTCAAGAAGGCCTAAAGCGAAAAGAGCCCGCTTATCTACAATCACCCAGTCTAATTTAACTTTTGCTACTTTTTAGAAACTAGCTAACAAGCTCGCGCACAAAGTAGAATTGAAAGTTTTTGTTCAAGTCTCTACATAGGCTTGGAGTGAAAATTTCACATCTATAGATGAGAAATATTGTTAATTATTTTAAGGATTTATTAGGTCATTAATTATTCAATTCAATTGTTTTTGTTTCTTGAACGTTGAATATCAATAAGTAATGCTTAAAGTGTGTGAAAATGAGACTTTGAATGGTTGTTAGAAGCTTCAATAAGTTGCCAGAAGATATCGTTGTTAGAAGCTTCAATAAGTTCCTAGAAGATATCGAGAATGACATTAGAATCATACTATTTGGAGAAGAGAGAAATTGTATTGGGGATATTTTGAGTATTTTTAAAAAAGGGTATATGGATAGTTAAAAAAGTGGGTGTGTATCAATCATGTATTTAAAGAGCTTCTAAATGACAACATATTTATGCTTGCTTAATACCAAAATTATGGATAATCCGAACATATATATAAGTGGATTTTACACGTGTGTGCATGTGTGGTATTGTATGATCCTGTGTACATGGAATCTTTACTTATGCTATCAAATGTTTGAATGATCTATATGTGCAAGTTCTTTTTTCTACATGCATGTGTGCTTATATGCATATAGAATGTATATTTGTTTATTATGAGGCATGCTTTATTTAGCATGCGGAAACATGTGAACAACATGAGTATGGTTGGTTGATTGCTTGATGCATATGTTTATGATTAATCATTGCATATGTTGTTTCTTGACTTAGTTGGTATAGCCATGTATCCAAGCTAAGACAATTGGTATTAATTGTTTGATGAGTATTAAGGTACTCAGAGAAATAGTTAATTATAGAATGATGAATAATGGTAACCCTTCACTTTTAGAAGGAAGTTAATATGCCAATTGGACAGGCTAGTTGATAGACCATACTTATATGAGTTGTTAGGTCTTGGATCATGGTAGAGGTATAGTTTCTTCTAAATTAAAAAACTAATAAGTATTTTTAATTCCACCCTTAGTACAATTTGCTTCTTGATATTCAATATGGAGCTTAATATTGATACATTTGTCACTTATAATTGCAGTTATTTCTGTTGTAGCTGGCAATATCTATGAAGTAATTATAATGAAATTTAGACTTATGGATGTGAGACATATATGACACCTTTGATAACCAACAAAGGTGTTTCTATTATCTTGTGAATCTTTGTGAAAGGTTTGATAAGAGAATTGAGATGACAGGCATGATTATGAGTCACGAATGATTTTTCTTTCTCCTTCCAGTTTTGTGAAGATTTTCTTGTATATTCATATATTTTCAAGTTGTTGATTGATCCGGCCAATCTTTTTCCAAGATATGTTATGCAAATTCATATATATTCATATATTTTCTTTCTCCTTCCAGTTTTTTGTTGTAATATATCATTTAGACATTGCTAGGCTTTTTAACTGATTTCAATTTGTTTTAAGTTCTACGCTATATTACTTTGTTCATCCTCTACCGTTGGCTCATCTCAAGTCGTAGCATCATTTTGTGTTTATCCTCTACCTTTTGGTTTACCTTAATTCATAGCATTATTTTTTGTTTTTTTGTTATACATTCCATGCTGCAATTTTGTTCATCCTCCGCCATTGTGGCACATTTTGTTGGCAATATGCCTTTTTGTTCATCATTCATCCTCTACCTTCTGTTCATCCTTGGCCTTTGGTTCATCTTATAAACAGTCGACAATATGCAAAAACCATTGCATCTGTTAGAAGGTTTTGGGTCAGGTTTAAATGGTCTAGATTTTCATTATGGTTCACTATACCCGATGTGCCTATGGCAGAACTTCATTAGCTCCTCCCTTTCTCTTGAAATCTAATCTTCCAAAGACAAAAGTTCTCAATGATCATCGCTTCATCTTTTTGTTCATTCTCTTTCTTCGGTTCACTTTATGTTAGAGTGGCCAATCAAGATCATGTTATATATAGAGTATGGTTTGATCTCCTAGAGGAAGACCTAGAAATCAAGCTAAGAAGATGAATAGAGCTTGCAATTAAATAACATAGAAAGTAAGAATCAGAGGTTTGACATTCTGATGGAATTAATTATGGTATTAGTATGTTTTTATAGAATCTGCATGTTATTGCACATTTTTCATCTTCATAAGGGTTTAGTTATTTAGGCTTTGTATGACAATTTGTGCTTCAAATTTAGGTTGAACTAGAAAGCTCACTTTCACAATTGGTGGATGAAGCAAAGATCCACCTGAACTAAATGACATCTATCTCAAGTGATAGAACTTGTGGCCATATGCCCACATATGACCTTCTTAGTATGGAGAACTTTTTAAGACAAAACAAGGCTTTGCACTCAGAAATTGCTGAAATGCATCGACTAATTGTCATAATTAATCATACAAGTAATAGAAACCATAAGATTTGAAATCAGAAGATGGATTGGAGAAGTCGGCAGGCCATAATCTCTGCATCTACGTACTCCCTTTCCTCTGTTTTGCCACTCTTTCCTCTGTTTTTTTTCCTTAATCACTAAAGAATGTTGGTAGAGTCTCCCTTTAAATACCAGTTATACACTAATACAAAATATTACTTAAGTACCATTAATGAACCTCATTTAAAGCTATCTTTAAAAATAGAATTAAACACAAGACACTACACTAAACCACAACAATGAAATAAGAATAAAATCGCAGCAACATATTCTTGATTCAAGTATCAAGCAGTGACTTCCTTGTCTTATCACGTTCCTATCTGCTTCATACTCTCAATACTCTTCCTCAAGTTGGGTGAAAGATAAATATGACACCCAACTTGTCACATAGTATGCCCAATAAGTTTTTATTAAATACTTTAGTTAATATATCTGCACACTGATTTTCTGACACATGTTCAAGTTGGAATTCCTTGGTGCATACACTATTCCATATAGACAATCAATTTCGATGTGTTTCGTTCTCTTGTGAAACACAAGATTCAATGCTATCTAGATTTTAGCTTTACTATCACAATATATTGGAATTGAATCTTCTACAGGCAGACCAATTTCTATTAGTAAAGATCACACCCATTTCCCTTCACATATATTAGAAGCAATTGTCCTATATTCAGCTTCAGCTATTGATCTAGCTATAATTGAATGTTTTTTACTCTTTTATGATATTATATTACCTCCAACTAGAGATACATATCTGAAAGTAGATTTTATATCTTAAAAGCACCTTGCCCAATCAGTGTCTATAAAAATTTCAATCTTCGTATGACCATTAGCTCTATATATCACACCATGTCATGGAGTAGTTTTTAAATATTTAAGTATATGAAAAACTACATTCATATGTTGTTTGGAAGGAAATTGCATAAATCAACTTACAATTCTTATTGCATATGCAATATCAAGGCGAGTAATAGTTAAATAGATTGTTTTCTAACCAGTTGTTGATATCTACACTCATCTACTTTATATGTTTCATATTCAATTTGTAATTACTGGTTTACCTCCATAGGAGTATAGATTGGTTTGCAATATTTCATCTTAGCATCTTGGAATAAATTCAAAGTATACTTTCTTTGGTTTAAGAAAACATTAGTACTTGAGTAGGCTACTTCAATGCCCAAGAAGTAGTGTAGTTTTCCAAGATCCTTGATATCAAATAACCAGTGGAGTTATTGCTTTAGAAAGAATAATGTATGGTCACTTACACTCTTCTTATATCCCAAACTGATAATTATTAGTACCTAAGGAGGAGATTATTTGAGTCCATAGATTGTCTTTTTCAATTTGCATACCTTATTCTCTTGATGATAGTATCTAGGTGGCAATTCCATATAAACTTTTCCTTTGAGCTCCTCCTACAAAAAAGCATTTTTCACGTCTAGTTATCACATCATTCAATTCTTTTGGGCAACAATACTCAAGTATAAACATCTCCTCATAGTCAATCTCATATGACTGATAATAACCATGGGCCGCCAATCTTGCTTTGTATCTTTCTAAAGTCTCATTTGCCTTGAACTTTATGGTATAGACCACTTACATCCAACAACTTTCCTTCCTACTGGTAGGTCACTAATTTTCTAAGTATGATTCTTTTCAAGTGCCTAAAATTCTGATTTCATGGCTTCAACCCAATGTACATACTTTGATGCTTCAACAAAATCCTTAGGAACTTGAAAAATTTCAACGTTTAACACAAAATTCTTATAATTTGATGATAATTGTTATAAGATGTGAATTGAGAATTTGGATAATTAACACATGACCTTTTTCTTTCCATATGCAATGCACCTCCTCCTCACTTTGTTATGTTAGAGCAACAGTGGGATTTAAGGAATGCACCTCCTCTTCACTTTGTACATGTTGATGATTAACTGCCCAACACTCAAAACCATAAAACATGGCAGGCCTAATTGCTACTCTATAATATTTACCTTTCAACTTTAATGGTATCTTCTTATCACAAAGAATACCTGATGCCCCTCAACATTTTAACCAACCAGCATTAATTCTATGTGTAACATCTCCATCAATTCTTTCATCACATCGAAAAATTGACCTTAGGTATTTAAAACTTTCCTTTTGGGGAATGCAATGTGTTCCAATTTTAATTTTCATGTCCTCTGAAGTAACCAAATGATCAAACTTACATTCCATATATTTTGTCTTTGTTCTACTAAGTCGGAGGCCTTTGCTTTCTAATGTTTCTCTCCATAGTTTCAATTTTCTATTAACTTTTTCCTTAGACTCTTCCACTAATACAATGTCATCTGCAAATAACATACACCAAGGTACTTCATCTTGAATATGTTTTGTTAACTCATCCATCACCATTATAAATAAGTATGGACTTAAGGTTGATCCTTGATGTAACCCAATATTAACTTCAAAGAAGTTTGTCGTTCCTTCATTAGTCATCACACAGGTTTTTGCACCATCATACATGTCTCTTATAAGGTTAATATATGTCGATGGGATACCTCTTTTTTCCAAAGTTCTCCAAAGAACCTCCCTCGGTACCCTATCGTAAGCTTTTTCTAGATCAATAAATATCATGTGAATGTCTTTCTTTTTTGCTCTAAAATGTTCCATAAGATGTCTCAAAAGGTGAATCGCTTCAATAGTAGATCTGCCTCGCATGAATCCAAATTAGTTCTCTATTGTACTTGATACTTGTCTTAACCTACGTTCGATAATTCTTTCCCATAATTTCATAGTATGACTCATTAACTTGATACCTCAATAATTCGCACAATTTTGAATGTCTCTCTTGTTCTTATATATGGGTATAAGCGTACTTGCTCTCCATTCCTCGGACATCTTTTGGTTTTTCTATATTTCATTAAATAGTCTTGTGAGCCAAGTGATTCCTATTTCTCCTAGTATTTTCCAAACTTCTATACGAATATTATCAGGTCCTACCGATTTACCACCCTTCATATGTTTAAGACCCTCTTTGACTTTATTCTTTTGAATACGTCGGTAGAAATTTTGGTTGATATACTTTTCTGACTTGGAATCTCCTAAACTACTACTAACATCTTTATTTTCATTAAAAAGATTATAAAATTAGTTTTTCCATCTATTTCTTATATCATCATTTGCCACTAAAATTTTTTCCTCCTCGTCTTTTATGCATCTAACATAATTAAGATCTTTCGTTTTCTTATCTCTAGCCCTAGCTATTCTAAAAATATCTCTTTCACCCTCATTTAAGTTGAGTTTTTTATATAAGTCCTCCCAAATCTTAGCTTTTGTTCACTAACGGCCTTTTCTGCTTCCTTCTTTGCTTTCTTGTAAGCTTCTAAAGTTTTACTACTTTTCTTCGCATAATGTAATTTGTAACATGCCCTCTTTGCCTTGATTTTATTTTCCACTACTTCACTCCACCACCAAGCTTCTTTTTGTGCTGGTACACCACCCTTAGATACCCCTAACACATCTTTCGCCACTTTCCTAATATGTATAGCCATATTGTTCCACATATCACAGGGTGTGCCAACATAATTCCAAACATCTCCTTGAAGGACTTTCTATTTAAATATATATTCTTTCTCGCTTTTGAGGTTCCACCATTTAGTCCGAATAGCTCCATGCACTCTTTTCTTCTTTATCCATTTTTTTATTTGTAAATCCATAACTAAAAGTCGATGTTGGGTGGTTAAGCTTTCTCCTGGAATTACCTTACAATCT
Source organism: Brasenia schreberi (assembly GCA_036023115.1). Classification (NCBI taxonomy): domain Eukaryota; kingdom Viridiplantae; phylum Streptophyta; class Magnoliopsida; order Nymphaeales; family Cabombaceae; genus Brasenia; species Brasenia schreberi. The sequence goes on from JAYKKT010000061.1 coordinate 14,953,968, forward strand.
TTACAACATGCTCTATCTTTTTTTCTACAAATAAAGTAATCACTTTGTGCTTGTGATAAGCCACTCTTAGAAGTAATTAAATGTTCATCTCATTTTTTGAAGATTGTATTGACTATAAAGAGATCAAATGACATAGCAAAATTTAAAATCTCCCTACCTTCCTCATTTATATCTCCAAAACCAAAGTTTCCATGAATCCCTTGATATCCTAATGCCTCTTTACCGACATGTCCATTTAAATCTCCTCCTAAACAAATCATCTCTCTTTGTGGAATCTTTTGAAACACCTTATCTAACTCTTCCCAAAAAACTATCTTTATACTATCTTCTAGTCCTACTTGGGGTGCGTAAGTATAAATTATATTCAAAACCTCTGCTCCTAACACTAATTTCAACGTCATGATTCGGTCACCATATCATTGTATGTCTACTACACTCTCCTTTAAATCTTTATTTATGATAATACCAACTCTGTTTCGAGCCTTTTCTTTACCTGAGTACTATAATTTAAAACCTGTATCCTCTATCTCCTTTGCTTTTTCTCCAACCCATTTTATCTCTTGTAAACATAGAATATGAATCTTTCTTCGAATCATAGTATCTACCACCTCCATTAGCTTACCCAATAATGTTTTGATATTTCAAGAACCAATATGAATCTTATTATCTAGGACTAGCTTCCTTACCCCCCGCATCCGTACATAATCAAAATGCGGAGACCCTCTCTGAAAATTTTTCACTACATTCGGGCGGCAATGTAGCGGGACTAACTTCTTTACCTACACCCGTCCATGATGTGGGAACCCTCTCTACAATTGATTCACTACATTCGGGCGAAAATGTAGTGGCCCTTGCTTACTTCTTACTGCATTCGAGCTCTGCAACATGTCGCTAAGCGGGGACGCCCCAAAGCAATGCTCATAATTTTTGTAATCCATGTTGTAAAAATCCGACGAAGTTTTATGCTGGCTATCGGAAGCCTAACACAACCCTCCTCCTTTATCCGGGCTTGGGATCGGCAATGCAAGGGTGATCCCTTACTTGGGCAGAGTTAAAATGCAACATTTTATTGACTTTCTAAAAATTATCCATCTCTTTAGATCAGAGTTGATTCATTATTTGATTTGACTTGCACGAATCTCTCCCTCCCGTCTCTCTCTCTCTATATATATATATAGTTGTATCCTATATATATAAATATATATATATAGAGAGAGAGAGGATTTCCCCAAGAACCATGTAAAAGATTGTCTTCTTTCTCACATTCTCTCACATATGTAGAAAAAAAATGAAAACCAGAACCAAGAGAGAATAGATGCAGGTCTCTGATAATACGGCTAACTAGAGTTGATCCACGTGAAAGACTGTCGTGCCTCTCAAGTATTCCCTGTTTCAGACTTTGCATTTGTTACTTTTCCATCTCTGTATCCCCTCGCTGCTAGACAGACATCTACCTTATTGGGGACTTGTTTTGAACATAAGAAGCCAGAAACAATCATAAGCTTGGCATTGCCTTCAAAGTTCTTTGGCAATCATTACGATTGAAAACAACTCCCTGTCAAACTTTGCCAATGATGAAAAGTATCACAAGACAATATATTTAGGTAATAGTAATTGTGAGACTTTGTTGAAGAAAGGCATAAAAAAAGCACAAAATGATAACAGGAAGGACTAGAGAACTAACTTATTAAGCAAGATAAAATGTTACAAAATGGACCACAATCATAACAATAAAATTTTAAATTCATGTGTATAAAGAATGAGGAATGTGCAATCAAATTTTAAATTCATGACAAATTATTAATATTGAACCCTTGGAGTGATGAAAATAAATGCAATCAAATACCAGTCGAAAAAGTGTAAGATACAACAAACCAAGAAGTCAAAATGATTGTGTATACATACACGCATACATATATATTTATATATATAGAGAGAGAGAGAGAGGGACAAAGAGAGAGAGACAAAGGTGGCTCATGGGTTAGGCCCCAGATTTTTTAAACTTGTTATACTACAAATTTTAGGCCCCAAATATTAAGTCCAAATGACATCCAATTTCCGCTTTAGGCCCCATCCATAATGTGCCAGATGGTCTAATTATCAATGGAAGCAATTGGTTGGGGCACATTGTCATCGAGAAATTTATAGGACACATTATCTCTCATAACTCTCCAGAGAGAGAGACCATAATGTGCTAGACGGAGGACACATCTCTCACAACTCCCCAAATTAATTGAGGGAGAGAAGAAGAAAGAAAGGGAGATGCTTCACCTGATTTTGCTCTCTGGTCCCGATATTAGTACACACAATTATATATATATATATATATATATATATATATATAAAAGAGAAGAGAGAGAGAGATTGGCTAGGGAATATTGATGACACTAGCAAGAAGATCCAAGGAGTTTTAAGCGCACTCTTGTAGATCGATTTTGTTGGTTGGCCTTCGGGGTTCCTTCTGTTGTTCCTGTGGCAGTTTCGAGTTGTGGAACAGTTGAAGTGAAAGTAGATCAAGATAAAAAAAAATCAGGTATGTGTTTTACGGTTTTCACAACCGATTTTTCTCAAAAAGGGTTTTCTTTATTTATCACTCAGATTTTCACTATTTTTGTGAGTGTGCATTGCTCATTATTTATAGAACAACACTTCCTCCACCCTCCCGGATATCTATATTGAGATTTTTGATTTGGGAGCCCTTATCCAATTGGTTATGGAGCTCATCCATATGTAACCGCCTCTATAGGAAATGACTCGATGAACAATCCAGTTGTTCTTGTGAAATTGTTGATAATGGACATATCGGCTTTACATCACTCGCTTGGCTATTCGAGCTAAATGTTCTGACATACTGGTTTCTCGCCTACTTTTGTGGCTTTTTTCTAGTAATGTCATTTTATAAATGTTATTGTAATCACTACCTGTTCTACAGTTTTTTACCTACACAACAATCAAACATATCTTAAACCCATGTTTATAATATGTTTTGAAAAAAGATCCTCTGTTATGCCTTTAGTCAACTGGTCTATCAACATATCTTGAGTTGGCATCTATCAGATGGATATTTTCTTTCTCATAACCATATCATGTACATAGTGGTATTTCACCATTATATGCTTGCTTTTAAAGTTATTAGCTTCACTCTTGATTAGAGTAATTGATGTATTGTTTTCATAATAAATGATAATCAGCTGATTAGCTATGTCTAACTTCAAATCTCGTATGAAGTGACTTATCCAGATGATACTTATTGCAGCCATACAACAAGTCATATACTCGGCTTTATGTGTATGCAATGCTACAAAACCTTGTTTCTTTCATGTCCAAGAAACAACTCTACCTCCAAATAAAAATATGTCCTAAGGTTGATTTGTTATCGTCTTTGCTCCCAACAAAGTTAGCATTTGAGTATCCTACCACTTTATTTCATATGATAGAAAACATAATTTTAAGTCTTTTGTTCCTTTGAGATATCTTAAAATCCTTTTCACAGATATCCAATGCTATCATTTAGGATTATTTTGATATATGCTCACAAGACCAACAACAAAACTGATGAGGTCTTGTACATAATATACTATACATCAAGATACTTACAACTTGTGTATAAGGAACGTTAGGCTTATTGTCCTCTTCACCGAGACAATTAGCCTTACTATGTTTTACTCCTTTTGCAATGGGTGTATAAGTAGACTTGCATTCACCCATTTTAAACAAACTTCTTAAGGATATAATCAATATATCTCTCCTGACTTAGGCATAGAAGATTAGATTCTCTATCTTGAAAAATCTTTATACTCAAGATATAGGATGCTTCTCTCATATCTTTCATTTCAAACATTGACTTGAACCATGACTTGGTTTTGATAATCATCTCATTGTCATTTCCAGTCAACAATATGTCATCTAAATATAATGATAAGATGATAAAGTTGCTCCCACTATTTCAGATATATACATAGTGATCAAACTTATTTGCCACAAACGAAAGTTCAACAATGACATTTTGAAAAGTCAAATACGATTAATGAGGTGATTGTTTCAGGTCATACAGGGATTTTTTCAACCTATATAATTTATTTTCTTAGCCTTCAACTATATATATTTCGGGGTACTGCATATATATGATTTCATCTAAATCTCCATTTAGAAAAGTAGTTTTTACATCTAACTGATGTACATATCAAATCATAATATGCAGATATCGCCAGGATTATTCTTGTAGATGCAAATTTTGTAATAGAGGAATATATCTCAACATAATCTATCTTCTTTTGTAAAAATCCCTTTTTAACCAACCTCGCTTTAAACTTGTCGATTGCTCCATTGATTTTATATTTTTTTTTCAGAACTCATTTGCAACTTATGACTTTTCTTCCTTTTGGCAAATCAGTCAACTCCCAAACTTGGTTTTTCTCAATGAATTTTATTTATTCATCCATAGCTTTCTCCCAATCTATTACTTCAAATGAGTTAATAGCCTGCTGATAAGTCAAGTTATTAGTCAACTCATCTAAATCTACTAAATTGCACATTTCTTGTGCAATATAAGTGTGATAATCCTTTAAGTAGGACGATGTGGCCCTAGGCCTTTTATGTCTACTTAAAGTTTTGTTTGATTTAGAAAGATTTTCTATAGGTTCAAATGATGATTGATCTAGATCTACTAGATCGTCAATATACTCATCATTACCTTCAAAGATGTCATTCTTCGTACCTTTTAAGAATTCAACACTCTACTCTCTATCAACCCATGATCGTTATAATAAATTCGATATTTTTTGAGCCTTTAGGATATCCAATGAATACACCTCTCAAGGACCTGTTGTGTAGCGGGTTAGACCATTTGGATCTAGACCTGGTTGGATATAGACCCACCTGAACAAGAAGTAGTAATGCTCGATCGTTACTACATACAGTCTTGTTACACAACAAGACAACAATGACAACCCCATTGTTGTCAATGCGGGATCATTTCTGATTCTGAAAGGCCTTTAAAGGGGCCTCCATGGTAGGCAGCATCAAGATGGATTGGGCAAGCCGCGAGAACATCGAGCATCATCAAGGTAGAATAAAGGGTTTTGGGTTGGGTTAAAGCACTGAGGTAGAACAAAGGGTTTTGGTAGGTTCGGGTAAGTCGTGGGTGTTGATTTGGCCCGAAAACAATTCTGATTCACCGGATTTTCACAAATTTTGCAACATCTTGTTTTATACAGTTTTTCAGCCAAAACGACACCACTAGAGACCGATGCTAGACTAAAATGGAAAAGGAGGAGCAGGTTGTCAGTTGGGGACCATCGTCGGCCTTATTCATCAATGGAAACTGGCAAAATCGATGTTGGAAAACCAAAGCTACCGACCCCTTTGGGTGTGTCTCATTTCCGTGACATGTCTGAAATTCTTTAAACTAACACAAATTCATGTCGTGTACTCATGTCACATATTAAGAAATCAAAAAGAGGTTTTGTGTTGGAAATGGGTTAGGTTTGGGTTGGATCTTGAAATGGATTATATGTTAAAAACAAGACTCGTGTCAGTAGTTGCAGGTTTTGTTTGGACATAATGACACAAGTTGCCTACTGTTGTAAACACCCCAAAATCCCACAATTTTATAAAACATACCTGGTTTACAAAATCAACTTCAAAAAGGCACTTTGAGTTTTGAAAACCCAGGAGCCTTCCCAAAACCCTGTAAATATTGTTTTGAAACCCTAGGTCCAAATAAGAACTTTTGAAACCCGGGTCAAGCTCCATTTTCCCAAGAAGCCAAAGACGAACAGGTGAAGCATGCAAAGACGACACCTAATCAAGAAGCAGCCCAGCAAGTGGCTCACAAAGGCCAATTCCAAAAGCAGCTTCAGAAACTTATTTTGATGCCCAGAAGAGCATCCTGGCTTGATAAAAGCCAGGTTCGAAAGGTGAATGGAAGGCCCAAGCATGAAGTAGTTTGCAAGCCAGGAGCACCAGAAAGCCAGATCGACCATTCTCATCCAAGACTCAAGATTATGAACCAGAAAAGCCATAATTGAGTAAAAATGGAGTCCGAAAAGGGGAAAAGGAGTCTGGACGACAAAGATTAGGGAAACCCAACACCAGACGAAGCGCTGATGAAGCCAGGGCCCGCACAGATCGTCCGCCACAAAAAGCCAAGAAGGACCATCCAGAGAAAATTTGGATTAGATCTGGACCATAAATATCCAGATCCAAATAATGTTTGGATTTGAATTGGATTCAAATAGTGTTTGGATTGGATCGGATCTAGATCAAAATATCCAAATCCATATCCATAAAAATGTTTGATTTGGATCGGATACGGATCTCAAAATATCTGAGATCCAAGATCCATATCCAAATAGTGTTTGGATTTGGATTTGGATCCAGATATGAAACCCAAACCCAAATCCAAGACCCACCTCACTTGCCTATAAATAGGAGTGAGGGGGTCTCCAAGGGTTCACGTGAATTCAAGGGAGGGCTTGGAGGAGAGAGAAGGTCATTAAGGTGAGTGCTTAGTGCTTTCATTTGTTTTAGTGTTTTTAATTGTGGGTTAGTGTAGGATTAGTTAAGGCCTGCCCCACCCTAATTGAAGGACTGAAGTTGCTTGAACAAGAAAGCTTAAGGTGGCTGATTGGAGCTCAAGCACACCCTAAACCGCTATTAAGAGGTAAGCCCCTAATCCACCCTAAACCACTCTTCCTGACCCTTCTAAACCACCTAAGACCTACCTTAATCCACCACCTTAATCATTCCTAGCCACCCTAAACTTATTCAGGTTAACTCACTAACCTAACCGACCTTAAACCTAAGCACCTAACCGACCTAACGCTACCCGGGTCCCCCCTACGCACCACCTGCGCTGCGCACCGACGCCCAACGTCAGGCACCGACCCCAGCGCTCAGGCGCCGACCCCGCTCAGGCATCGACTCCAGCGCCAGGCACTGCCTTGGCGCCTAGCGCTGGTCTCCTGCCCCAGCCGCCTTAGCTGACTTGTTGCCCGACCTTCCACAGCCGACCTCCACCGCCTCAACCGACCTAACTACCGGCTTACACTACACCACTTACCACCCTAACCGCCTTAATCCACCACCTATCCATCACCCCACTACATCCATTCCTTAGCCAACCTAGCTCCCTTACACACCCCAACCACCTAGCACCTACCCGGCGCCCATTACATCCCACGCCTAGACACACCCTAGCCGAACCCATCCTAGACACACCATATCATACCTCACCTACTTAGTCCCGTGACCACCTTGCCTAGAACCCCCAACTCCCGTCCACCACCTTAAACATCCCATACCCATCTCGTATCCCATACCTTCTCACCCCACCTAAACACTAAGACCCTTAGCTCCCACATCACCACCTCATATCCCCACACCCGCAGCCACCATACCCATTCCACGCAAGCTCAAATCCAAACCCCTTAGTGTCGTGAACCTCATAAACCCTCAAGCTCAAAGGCTCCATTCAGCCATCTTTCACTTCAAGCTTCAAGGAAGACTCATCTGTGGGTGTGAAGCCAAGCAAAACCCGTGTAGATTGGAGTGGACAAACATCCGAATCACGTAAGTGTTTTAATTCGGTATTTCATATCTCCTTCTACACTTTAAATTTGGATACGGGGTTGTATTAACAGAGCGTTGTCTCCCCCCGGGTTGTAATAACGTGGCTTGCTACACGAAGCACACACGAGCACTTGAGCCTTAGCTCTTAACTCGTACACAATCACCCACAAGCACGATTGAGCCTTTGCTCTTACTCTCAAGACTCTAGTAAGAGCTGCGTGAGTTGTCTTTAATTTTATACACTCCAAACACGCATGCATTGAGCCTTCGCTCTTATTATATATATGTATTTCAATTCAGCTGGGTTGTTACATTAAGTCATGTGAGTTTGTCTTTCATTTACACACTCGCACCCAAAGAACACCCGAGCGCTTGCTCAAGCACCTCACACACCATTTTGGCCTCGACAGCCACTAAGATATAGCCATATCTCTATATTTTCCACTGCGTTTTCCGATTCAGCTGCGTGTGTTGTCTTTACATTTATACACAACACATACACGCACGTTGACGACCTTCGGGCCCATATATATATAAGTATTTCCCTTCCGCACTTTACATTCAAGTCGAGCGGGGTTTTACATTCAAGTCATGTGAGTTGCCTTTCAATTTATACACAACACACACACCCACAATTGAGCCTTTTCGCTCTTAAGATATAGCTATATTTCCCTTTTGCAATTTTCCTTTTGCAATTTCCCTTCGGCTATGTCTTTCAATTTCGGGTTTTAAGGTTTAGTTGTGTGAGTTTGCATTGCATCTTCGCCATACCATGAGATAGGGCGCATACTTGCATCAAAGCAAACCTCAAACCACCCGTACAAAATTGCCAAAACTTAGGCACCTGATGCACACATCTCACGCCTAAATAGCTAAAATCAAAGACATAGGATACATGCAAACCACATGTAAAATCAAATCTGCAACAAGACAAACCAAACTGATCAAACACTTTTTCATACTTTTCAAAACAGGTCATACGCATTCAAAATCGAGTTTTCTAAGCGTACAAACCGACCCTTGATCGGTTCAAGAAGGTTTGCGATGAAACGAGCCCACTTGTCCACAATCACCCCATAAGTCAGATATTTTCAAAACTTACTTCGCTAGCTTGAGTAAGCTAGCTGGCACGCCCTTTAAGCAACTTAGACATACGAAAAGGTTCACTTCATGCCTAAGAACCCGGAGTGAAAATTTCCGCGTGTCTACAGATTTTGGCACGCCCAGTGGGACGTGGGTCTTAAGAAAAGTCGATTCAAATAAAAAGACCTCTTAAAAATTTTCCAAGAAAAAGTGTTTTAACTCTTTGTGTGTTGCATTTTCCTAGTTGGGTTTGAAAAGCATCGAAGCCATGTCAAGTCCAAGCTCCCAAGAAGTGTCTAGCCATGCCTCATGCGCATCAAGTTCTCATTCTAGGAAATTTTTGAAAACTCGAGATCAAAAAGAGGAAATCGAGCAGTTAAGAAGGGACTTTGAGGCCAAGATCGTTGCTCTTAGCCAAGAGGTTCAAACAGCTGATTCATGTTCGTCACATGGCGAACCAAAGGCCAAAAGGAAATTTGAAAAAACTCGGAAACACAAGGAGACCTCCGCAATGGAAGGCAACCAATACCCCGAATCCTTTACTCACAAGGATCGTAAAGCCCTACAGTAGCTGCTGAAAGGGCAAAACAAAGAGAAAAGAAACTATGCCCTGTCTGATTTTCTTCCTTTAGATTATGAAACAGACAATGATGATGTAATATCGAATTTCCATCGGTATGATGACACGGGAGACCCTAGGTCTCACTTGCAACTTTTCTCTCGTCGAGCCCATAAGAAAAAGGACTCGATGAAATGGGTGTATTGGTTCCCTTTATCCCTCAAAGGCACAGCTTCCAAATGGTTGGCTTCCTACGATCTTAGTCAGTTCGCTACTTTTGAAGAGTTAGCGAACTGCTTTATGCAGAGATTCTCGCATAACGTAGAAGTCACACCCACTTTAAACACATTGAGGGATACGAAGCAAGGCATAAACGAAGACATTCATGCCTTTATTGTTCGATGGAGGTCCCTCCTTGGGCAAGTCCGAGAACCAATATCTGAAGGATGCGCAGTCATGCTCATCTTGGATAACTTTAAAAATGAGTTAAAAACCCTTCTCTCCCATCACGAAATCTCAACTTTCCATAAGTTCATTAAAAAAGCATCTCTTTTTGAAACGAATTTGAAGAAAGGGATTTACGACCACTTATGGAAAGGGAATGTGGTTTCAAAAACTCGCTTGGATAAGCCCGACACTTATGGGCTACCCACCATGGACAAAGGGGCAAAACCCCACAAAGTCGCCAATGTCCGGGTGGATCCAAGCTCGGCGAGCACTTCTAAAAATTTTGAAAAATTTGAAAATAAAAGGGAGAAAAATTTACAAAAACCGTTTGAAAAACGGGAGTATACTCCACTGGGGCAACCTGTGTCGGAGGTCCTAGACCTCCTACTTTCCCAAGGAATGATCGAACTCCCTGAAATTTTTGAGGGAATCACTTCCAAAGGGGGATTTTTAAACCGATTCTGCAAGTATCATCGGCTCAAAGGCCATGATATAAAGTGGTGTTTCTCCCTACTTAATAAAATTGAGAACTTGATAGCAGAAGGCCTGCTCCAGGTCACTGAGGAACCAGAGCCTACCCAAGCTATCTTTAAAGAACCCTTCCCCAAACACGCAAGTACCAGTGGGAAGGGCAAAGAGGTATGTGCTCTCACGATTTCAAAGAGTCCGGTGCAAGCATGTCATTCTGGTTTGGCTACTTGTGCATCTACTCTCATCCTTCATAGGAAACTCGCCCAAGTAGTGATCCGGGGACCACCTAGAGTTTCGTCCCCAGTTAAACCAATTTTAAAAATTCAAGGTGCTCCAAAGCACACAAATAGAGCCATGATAGGCGCAAGCCCTAGGTTGATCGTGGGGGAGGTGACTAGGTCCGGAAGGATCTATCAACCCCCACATCTACAAAGTGCTAAAAAGGTGGTCAGTATACCTGGCCCCTCCAAAGCATGTATTCCTAGAGTCTCGCCAAAAGCGGACAAAGGCAAAGTAGTTTTAACCTTGTATGATTTTGAAAATCATCTTTCAAAGATTCCTATTAACATGTCCATCTTAGAGTTGATACAAACCTCGCCTAGGCATAGACTGGTTTTAGAGAAAATTCAAGTAAGAGCCAAGGTTAGCTCAAATATAACCCCAGAATCCTTGTCCAATCAAGTGGCGTCTATAGGAGCGAAAACACCTATCATGTTCTCGGAAGAGGATCTAGAAAGACCCTACGAAGCCCACAACCAAGCCCTACATATCGAGGTGGTATTGAATCACCACTCTCTTGATAGGTGCCTAGTTGATGGGGGAGGAGGGCTCAACATCCTTCCGCTCCATGTGGCATACCAAATCGGAGTCACCTTGACCTCCGTGAACCCAAGCCCCATCATAATCACTAGATACGATGGGAATGCATCAAGACCTTTAGGATCCATAGAATTACCCATGGAAACCGGAGGGATAGCTCACATGGGGGTGTTCCATGTCTTGGACATCCACCCCCACTACAACCTATTATTGGGAAGGCCTTGGATACACAGCCTGCATGATGTGCCATCCACCTTTCACAGGTGTGTCAAAATCCCTTTCGAGGATCAAGTTGTGGTAATTCTAGGAAAAAGTCACCCACAGCTTCAGGGAATCTAGAATTTCCCATTTTTGTCGAGTTCCCAGGCCTATGAGGCCAAACTTGGGCAGACCTTGGTCGAGCCACCAAAGCTCACACTCCAAATGCCTAGGAAGGTCGTGTACATCAAGGGACAACCCAAGGCTAGCCCCTCAAAACACTAACCATCCCAAGAAAGGCCAAGAGTCGCCTATTTCAAAAACCCCTGGACAAAAAGCCTTATGTGCATGACATAGACAACAGCAAGTTCCAAGACCACGACTTGTATGAAAATTTTTCTAAAGACAAAAAGTCGTTGAACATGCTGTTGAATATGGGGTATATGCCATACAAGAGTCTGGAGGCACAAAACCAGGGTCTCCTAGAGCCCATACTGCCTAGGGCCAATCCAAGCCGATATGGGTTCGGCTATACTCCCAGAATACCACTAGAGCTACCCCTTGTGACCACCTGGGTCAAGGGTGCCCTAGAGCCTACCCAAGCAGAAACCTACGATTTACACCTCTTGTTTAGAGTCTAACTCGTAATGTTTTCCTTTGTAGGTATGATGGAAAATTCCTCAACCAAAAACACAAAAAAAATTGAAAAACTCAAAATTCAAAAAATTGAAAAACCCTAAAAACCAAAAACATTTGAAAGAGATGAAAAACTCAGAAAAAGAGTTGTTTGTATAGTTCCTAAAGTTCTGGTTTTACAAAAACCCAAAAAAATCGAAAATTTAGGAAAAATCAAAAACAAAACCCTGTATATAGCAAGTCTTGGTAAAAACTTGGAAAAAGCCAAGGATTTCGAAAGAAACGTTGTCTTCATAACAAGACCAAAAATTTCGAAACTCATAGAAATCCCAAGTCAAAAACCAAGTATTTTCAAAATCCATACATCGAATTCCCTAGGATCTATAGACCTCGAGAATGATCGAAGCCCGGAGGTGGATCCCCTTGAGGAAGATCTCACTTCCGAGCTCCCAGAATTTCATAAAATTTTTAATTTTAAAAAATCTTCGAATTTAGTAGGAGGAGATTTCATAGAGATAAACCTAGGGAGTGATTTAGAACCAAAGCACATTAAGATAGGCGCATGTTTGCATGAGCATGAAAGATCATCATTCATTGCATTTTTGAAAACCTATATAGATGTGTTTGCATGGACGTATGAAGACATGCCGGCTATAGACCCAAGAGTCGTAGAGCATCGTCTTCCCCTAGATTCGGATGCAAAATCCATAAAGCAAAAGTTTAGAAAGATTCATCCGAACGTACATACCCAAGTCAAAGAGGGTTTAGAAGATCTGTTAAAAGCCGGATTTATAAAACCCATTGCATACTCTGATTGGTTGTCAAATATCGTTGTTGTTCGAAAAACCAGTGGGAAAATTCGAATATGCATCGACTTTAGAAACCTGAATAAGGCCACACCAAAGGATAACTTTCCTTTACCCAACATTGATTTGAGAGTCGATAGTACTGCAAATCATGAAATGTTTTCATTCATGGATGGCTATTCAGGGTATAACCAAATCAAATTAGCCCCACGAGATCAGGCTAAAACTGCTTTCACAACCCCATGGGGCATGTACTGCTATACAATCATGCCCTTTGGTTTAAAAAATACCGGCGCCACCTACCAAAGAGCTATGACTACGATCTTTCACGATCAGATTCATGAGCTCGTAGAGGTATATGTGGATGATCTCTTGGCTAAGTCAAAAACTCGATGCACTCATCTCGAATGTTTGCAAAAGATTTTCAAAAGGCTTAGGCTTTACAAAGTAAAGCTAAACCCTCAAAAGTGTGTGTTCGGAATAGAATCCGAAAAGCTTTTAGGATTTATCGTGAGCCAAAGGGGCATTGAAGTCGACCCCTCTAAGTGTAGAGCCATCATCGACATGACTCCACCCTCCAATCTCACGCAAATTCGTAGCCTCCAAGGTCGTCTCCAATCAATTCGCAGGTTTATTTCAAACCTTGCAACTAGATACGAACCCTTCAACAAGCTTTTGAGAAAAGGGACGAAATTTTTATGGGATGACGATTGCCAAAAATCTTTTGAAAGATTAAAAGCATACTTAGTTAATCCCCCTGTTTTAAACCCTCCAAAGCAAGGAAAACCTCTTCTGCTTTACATTTTTGTGCATGTGAATGCTTTAGGTGCATTACTAGCTCAATACGAGGATGATACCCACAAGGAGTATGCCATCTACTACATTTCAAAAACTCTCCTGGCTTATGAAAGAAATTATCAAGCAATGGAAAAGACATGCTTGGCCTTAGTATGGGCCTGCCAAAAATTTTGACACTACTTCCTAGATCACGAGATCTGGATAGTGTCCAAGCTTGACCCAATCAAGCACTTGTTCGAAAAACCCATCCTCACGGGTAGGTTGGGAAAATGGCAACTCCTCTTGATGGAGTATGACCTAAAATATCACCATCAAATCTCCATTAAGGGGCAAGCCCTAGCATACTATGTGGCTGACTTCCTCTTAGAGGATGCGTATCCCACACTTGATGAAATGCCTGATGAAGGCATATTGCTAAACCAATTTCAAAGCCACATTTTGGAAAATTATTTTGAAAACCAAGTGTGGAAGATGCACTTCGATGGGGCACGAAACCAAAGAGGGGCTGGTGCAGGGGTCATCCTCATATTCCCTGAAAAGGGAGAAATCCCCATAGCCATACGCCTAGATTTCGAATGTTCCAACAACATAGCCGAGTATGAAGCACTGATATAAGGCTTAAAAATTTTGAAAACTCTAGGGGCATCATGCATTGAGGTCTTTGGGGATTCATTACTCGTTATAAACCAAGTTTTAAAAATTTGGCAAGTTAGAAACGAAAAGCTTCTTCCATATCACGAGTTGGCCACTCGATTGGTCGAATCCTTCCAATCGTGCACACTCACACATATAGGAAGAGAGGATAATGGCATTGCCGACGCCCTCTCATCCTTGGGTTCAGCCCTAAGGGTCGATCCCGCTTTGGGAACCCGATCCTTAGAAATATGGCATGCACCCACTCCATCCACACACGATTTGGAAATTTACCAAAACAACCCAGATTCTGATGAAAAACCTTGGTTTTATGACATAAAAGGCTTTTTAGAAAATGGGGGATTTGCTGAAAATGCCACATCCAAGGATAAGGCATTCATCCAGAAAATTTCTACCCGATATGCGATTTTGGGTGGGGTTTTGTACAAAAAGAGTTTTACCGCCATCTTACTAAGGTGTGTCGACCTAGAGGAGGCTAGGATTATAATGCATGAATTCCACGATGGAGAATGTGGAGGTCATGTTAATGCCAATATGATGGCAATGAAAATACTTAGAGCGGGTTATTTTTGGTCTACTCTGAAAAAGGATTGCCACGATCATGTTAGGAAGTGTCATCCATGTCAAGTGCATGGGCACGCCATTCATATCCCCTCATCTTCATTGCATTCCGTGGTCAGCCCCTGGCCATTTACCATGTGGGCGTTTGATATTGTAGGACCAATATTTCCAAAGGCATCAAATGGGCATAGGTTCATTTTAGCAGCCACTGAATACTTTTCCAAATGGGTCGAAGCCACCTCCCTGACTAATGTCCAGGGGCAGCATGTGGTGGCTTTCATTAAGAAAAATATCTTGGCCCGATTTAGAGTTCCAAGAGACCTTGTGTCTGATAATGGCACCCCATTCAAAAACAAGCGAATGGTCAAGTTGTGCAACACCTATGGCATAACTCATCACTTCTCATTGCCTTACTACCCTCAAGGCAACGGCCAAGCCGAAGCCACAAACAAGACTCTCATTAGCATTATTGAGAAGACTTTAGAGAAGGGTAGGACGTGGCATGAGAAGCTGGATGAAGCCTTATGGGCTTATAGGACTTCCATCCGAACTCCCACAAATGCCACGCCATTTGAGTTGGTCTATGGCACAAACGCCATTCTTCCCATTCATACAAGGTTGCATTCATTCCATACATCCATTGCACTCGACCTCCCCCTAGAGACACTTAAGCATGCTAGGATGGCCGAACTAGACTTGTTAGATGAGAGGCGACTCCTTGCCATGGATCATGCTCATGCATACCAGCAAAGGATCGCCCAACACTATGAGAAACATATAAAACCTCTCCACTTTGAAGTGGGAGATCCGGTTTTGAAAATCATCCACCATCGTGGCCCACATCCACTTGGAAAGTGGCGGCCTAAGTGGGATGACCCTTATGTTGTGCGTGGAACCACCACAAACAACTCTTATTCGTTGATCGATGTTGAAGGTAGGAATTTAGCAGATCCTATCAATATTCAATACTTAAAGAAGTATTATGTGTAGGATTTGGGTTAAATTCCCTTTTTCGAAAACCCTTAGGGATAGCTGCTTTAAAACTTCGAAAGTAAGGTTCAAAGGCGAATTGTGTGACCCTGAGTGAGAGAATCAACATTTGCGAAAAAGTGGAGCTTTCCAAAATACGTGGTTACATTTCAAAATTCTTCTTCTTACAAAGAAAGGCCTAGTTCAATATAGCAAGATACTTGCAAGTAGTGCGTGCTATTTCTAAATAGGCTAATCTGGAATGGATTGAGTATGACCTTGGGATAAGTCTTCCCCCCTTCTCTTCTTCTTCCAAAAGGAAAATTTGGCAGAAAACAAAGGGAAATCCCTACCAAAATCTCTTTCCCAAAGAAAGAAAGCTGAATCCCAAAAATAGAAAATCGATTCTTCTATGGAAAAGAGGGAATAAAGAAAAAATACTCCCGAAGGGAGACCCTCTATAAAAGAAAAAAAGAAAAGGCCAAAAAGCTCAAAAAGAGTAATTTTCCACCTCTTTGCCTGAAACTACAGGATACTTCAGAAGGGACCATGGTATCTCTTTTCCCATCCCTGCGACTTATCCCAAGTAAACAAGGTCCATTTCAAGGAATCCTAAAGTAAAAATAGGATTTACTTACTTGAATTTCATTTTGTTTGAGAATTCGACGTTTTGAGTAAGGCGTAGGAATTTTGAAACTTTACCGGTTTTCTTATTAAACCTCCGCTAGATTAGCGAGTGTTAAGACTCAAATAAAGGCAAACACGAGGAGCTAGAGGTCCTTAGGATCGAGGCTGAAAAGGAGTTTCCCTTTTGAAATAAGTTTTTTTTCAAAACTCGAACATCGAGCAACATAAGGCCCGCTCACTGGAAGCAACAGGTCTTCATAAGACTCAAAGGTTCGACCATGCCATTTGGTCTCTAGGAGGTCGCCCTTCTTGGCGTCTCATCCATGTCATGTATTCTGCATATTCACGCATGAACACTTCATACATGATCTCAGTTAGGACTAGAACCCATAGGAAAGTCCCCTTTGGCGAAATTCTCCTCCTACTAGATTCGAAAAGAAAATGTTTTATCAAAATTGGGACGATCCCGTGTTTTCGAGGGTAGATCCGGGGAGATATTAAACAGGGATGTTGTCGTCTTTGCCATTATCCAAATCAATTTGGATAATGCCAAAGAGGGGCATTTGTAAACACCCCAAAATCCCACGAATTTATAAAACATACCTGGTTTACAAAATCAACTTCAAAAAGGCACTTTGAGTTTTGAAAACCCAAGAGCCTTCCCAAAACCCTGTAAATATTGTTTTAAAACTTGTAAATAGTGTTTTGAAACCCTAGGTCCAAATAGGAACTTTTTAAACCCGAGTCAAGCCATATTTTTCAAAGAAGCCAAAGACGAACAGGTGAAGCATGCAAAGACGACACCTAATCAAGAAGCAGCCCAGCAAGTGGCTCACAAAGGCCAATTCCAAAAGCAACTTCAGAAACTTATTTTGATGCCCAGAAGAGCATCCTGGCCTCATAAAAGCCAGGTTCGAAAGGCGAATGGAAGGCCTAGGCAAGAAGTAGTTTGCAAGCCAGGAGCACCAGAAAGCCAGATCGACCATTCTCATCCAAGCCTCAAGATTATGAACCAGAAAAGCCATAATTGAGTAAAAATGGAGTCCGAAAAGGGGAAAAGGAGTTTGAACGACAAAGATTAGGGAAACCCAACACCAGACGGAGCGTTGATGAAGCCAGGGCCCACACAGATCGTCCGCCATGAAAAGCCAAGAAGGACCATCTAGAGAAAATTTGGATTTGATTTGGACCACAAATATCCAAATCCAAATCCAAATAGTAAATAGTGTTTGGATTTGGGTCGATCCAAATAGTGTTTGGATTTGGATTGGATCCAAATAGTGTTTGGATTGGATCATATCTGGACCAAAAATATCCAGATCTATATCCATAAAAATGTTGGATTTGGATTGGATACGGATCTCAAAATATCTGAGATCCAAGATCCATATCCAAATAGTGTTTGGATTTGGATCTAGATCTCAAACCCAAACCCAAATCCAAGACCCACCTCACTTGCCTATAAATAGGAGTGAGGGGGTCTCCAAGGGTTCACGTGAATTCAAGGGAGGGCTTGGAGGAGAGAGAAGGTCATTAAGGTGAGTGCTTAGTGCTTTCATTTGTTTTAGTGTTTTTAATTCTGGGTTAGTGTAGGATTAGTTAAGGGCTGCCCCACCCTAATTGAAGGGCTGAAGTTGCTTGAACAATGAGGCTTAAGGTGGCTGATTGGAGCTCAAGCACACCCTAAACCGCCATTAAGAGGTAAGCCCCTAATCCACCCTAAACCACTCTTCCTAACCCTTCTAAACCACCTAAGACCTACCTTAATCCACCACCCTTAATTATTCCTAGCCACCCTAAACTTATTCAGGTTAACTCACTAACCTAACCGACCTTAAACCAAAGCACCTAACCGACCTAACGCTATCCGGGTCCCCCCTACGCACCACCTACGCGCTGCGCACCGACGCCCGGCGTCAGGCGCCGACCCCAGCGCTCAGGCGCCGACCCCGCTCAGGCGCCGACTCCAACGCCAGGCACCGCCTTGGTGCCTAGCGCTGGTCTCTTGCCCCAACCGCCTTAGCTGACCTGTTGCCCGACCTTCCACAGCCGACCTCCACCGCCTCAACCGACCTAACTACCGGCTTACACTACACCACTTACCACCCTAACCGCCTTAATCCACCACCTATCCATCACCCCACTACATCCATTCCTTAGCCGACCTAGCTCCCTTACACACCCCAACCACCTAGCACCTACCCGGTGCCCATTACATCCCACACCTAGACACACCCCAGTCGAACCCATCCTAGACACACCATATCATACCCCACCTACTTAGTCCCGTGACCACCTTGCCTAGAACCCCCAACTCCCGTCCACCGCCTTAGACATCCCATACCCATCTCGTATCCCATACCTTCTCACCCCACCTAAACACTAAGACCCTTAGCTCCCACATCACCACCTCATATCCCCACACCCGCAGCCACCATACCCATTCCACGCAAGCTCAAATCCAAACCCCTTAGTGTCGTGAACCTCATAAACCCTCAAGCTCAAAGGCTCCATTCAGCCATCTTTCGCTTCAAGCTTCAAGGAAGACTCATCCGTGGGTGTGAAACCAAGCAAAACCCGTGTAGATTGGAGTGGACAAACATCTGAATCACATAAGTGTTTTAATTCGGTATTTCATATCTCCTTCTACACTTTAAATTTGGATACGAGGTTGTATTAACGGAGCATTGTCTCCCCCCAGGTTGTAATAATGTGGCTTGCTACACGAAGCACACACGAGCACTTGAGCCTTAGCTCTTAACTCGTACACAAGCACCCACAAGCACGATTGAGCCTTCGCTCTTACTCCCAAGACTCTAGTAAGAGCTGCATGAGTTGTCTTTAATTTTATACACTCCACACACGCGTGCATTGAGCCTTCACTCTTATTATATATATGTATTTCAATTCAGCTGGGTTGTTACATTCAGTCGTGTGAGTTTGTCTTTCATTTACACACTCACACCCAAAGAACACCCGAGCGCTTGCTCAAGCACCCCACGCACCATTTTGGCCTCGTCAGCCACTAAGATATAGCCATATCTCTATATTTTCTGCTGTGTTTTCCCGGTTCAGCTACGTGTGTTGTCTTTACATTTATACACAACACATACACGCACGTTGGTGACCTTCGGGACCATATATATATAAGTATTTCCCTTTCGCACTTTACATTCAAGTCGAGCAGGGTTTTACATTCAAGTCGTGTGAGTTGCCTTTCAATTTATACACAACACACACGCCCACAATTGAGCCTTTCCGCTCTTAAGATATAGCTATATTTCCCTTTTGCAATTTTCCTTCGGCTATGTCTTTCAATTTCGGGTTTTAAGGTTCAGTTGTGTGGGTTTGCGTTCCATATCCGCCATACCACGAGATAGGATGCATACTTGCATCAAAGCAACCTCAAACCACCCGTGCAAAATCGCCAAGACTTAGGCACTTGATGCACACATCTCATGCCTAAGTAGCTAAAATCAAAGACATAGAATACGTGCAAACCCCACGTAAATAAAATTTGCAACTAGACAAACCAAACCGATCAAACACTTCTCATACTTTTCAAACAGTTCATACTAAGTCAAAATCGAGTTTTCTAAGAATACAAACCGACCCTTGAGCATCGGTTCAAGAAGGTTTGCGACGAAAAGAGCCCGCTTGTCCACAGTCGCCCCCTAAGTCAGATATTTCAAAACTTACTTCGCTAGTTTGAGTAAGCTAGCTGACACGCCCTTTTTAAGCGACTTAGACATACGAAAAGGTTCACTTCAAGCCTAAGAACCCGGAGTGAAAATTTCTGCGTGTCTACAACTGTGTCACTCAGTTTGGATCAAATATGGATCCAGATATCAATTCAGATCTAGGATAACTTAAACATATCAAAATTGGGTTTCGGTGATTTTAGAGTCATTTAAGATCCGATTTGGATATGGTTTATTACGTTAGATTCATAGTTAAATAAATTTTAATATTTTAATTATTTATAATTGTTTAGAGATTAAAATTGGAGGATTTGATGGTGATAGAGTTGCCCAACAGTTTGCAGATTGGATCTTAGTGCTCCTTTTGGTAGAGTTATGCATTCTTTTTATATAACCATGCTAGAAGTGATTTTCTTATTTTAGATGGATTTAAATGTGCATAATTGATAAATATTTTATTGATGTTTATGAAATGATGATCGTAATTATGGGTTATTTGATATGTTTTTGAAATAGAACGTGTTTATGACATTGATTGATAAAGAACATATTTTGATATGCATGTGTTGTATGAACATGATATTTTGATTTGTAAATGTGATGAACTATAATTAGTTTTGAAAATATAATGATGTGTGAATATATGAGTCATACTTATATAGGTTGTGTGGGGTCTCTAGAGACTTATAGCTCATTCAGGTGATCCGGCTTGGGGCGAATATAGGGTGTGTTCTCGAACACTCTATCGTGAGGTCTGCATGATTACCGTTATAGGGGGCGAATATGTGATGAATGACTCTCGTGGCCTTTGGGACAGACACAATATGGACCATAATTATCGTAACTAATGATGTTATATGCATGTGTGTGAATGTGTAAGTATAAATTTGATATCATGATTTAAAATAAAACTATGATTTGTTATGAAACGATTGTGAAATTATGCGTGTTATTAGTATAATTTCTCTTTAAAGATGTTTAACCTCGCTACTAAGCTATGTGTAGGAACTCACCCTATTATTTTAGGGTTTGTCCTGAAGCTTGTACTTCGAAGGCATACGAAGCAGAGTAGGAGTTGCATAAAGCTACATTTTTATTTTAGATAGTATGATAAGTGTTATATGATTTAGAAAATCTTGTTATTCAGATTTATTGTCAGATAGGCCCCACACTATTTTGGGCATATTGTTTAGAACTTTGATATGAATATTTATTTCAATTAGATATTTTATTGAGTTAAATTAAATCAATATTGTATTTGACTACTACTCACCATTGCGTCAAGGTGAGAGGCGACTACATGGCATCAACTTGGGTCGGGTCATGGTCGTGACCAGAGCGGATATGACAACTTGGTATCACAACCTATGATTATTAAAGTATATTTAATAGTGAGTTAATTGTTGAAATATAATATCATATTTATGTGTAGGACTCTAAAGGGTTGTGTTTAAACTTAATTTCAAGCATTATGCATGACACTAATGAGGAAATGTAGTCGTACGGATCTACTGTGGTAGTTGAGGTACTATCAGCAACACCTCAAGGACCTACGATGCCACCACATATTCTACTTGTACAAAGTGGTCAGGATGTTGCAACATTGCTTGATCAGATGATAAGTTTACTGCAACATGTTCTAAGAGAATTCACCATGATAATACAACACTTGACAAAGAATGGGTGTAAAGAGTTTAAGAGAGTAGTTACAAATCCCTTGAAACCTTATGAGTGAATTGATAAACTAGAGAACGCTTTTTATATACTTGCTCATACCGATGAGGAGAGGAGGGTGTAGTTGATGTCTAGTATGTTCGAAGGAAATGCAAAACAATGGTGGAGAGCACAGAAAGGGACACATGGCACTCCTTGGACTTGGGAGGCATTTAAGAAGGCATTTTTCGATCATTTCTTTTCTCATGATGATTAGATGCACCTACAGATTAAGTTTAATTAACTGCAAAAAGACTATTTGATATTGAGAGAATATACAAACTAGTTCTTAAGATTGTCGTAGTTTGACCTTAGTATGGTAATTCCTAAGGCACAAACAAATAAGTATTTCTAAAGACCTTTTAATCTGATCTGTAAGTCATTGAGTGAGAGGATATATATAGACATTGATAAGTTGCAAGTTGTTGCTACTCATGCAGAGACAAATATGCTATATTATAAGGGTAAGAAGAGGCCAACAAAAAGAGTTTTCATAGCTCACATGAAGGCATGAATAAGAGTAAACCAGACCAAACTCAAAAGTGAACTAATAGAGAACATAATTTCTTTGAGGGGGTAGAATGAAGCAGGTCAGGCAATCTAGAACCGCTTGGACAAGAAGCAGTAATGCTCAAGCGTTATTGCATAAAGTCTTGTTGCACAGCAAAACAACAATGGCAACCCCATTGTTGTCAATGCGGGACCGTTATTGGTTTTGAAAGGCCTTTAAAGGGACCTCCATGGTGGGTAGTGTCAAGACAGCATGGGCAAGCCGCAAGAATGCTGAGCATCGATGAGAAATCGGTCAGAATCTGCTAAGTTCCTAACTATTTCTCATTTTTTTGTTTTTTCTATTTT
This sequence comes from Brasenia schreberi, assembly GCA_036023115.1. Classification (NCBI taxonomy): domain Eukaryota; kingdom Viridiplantae; phylum Streptophyta; class Magnoliopsida; order Nymphaeales; family Cabombaceae; genus Brasenia; species Brasenia schreberi. The sequence continues at coordinate 14,976,440 of JAYKKT010000061.1, forward strand.
TATCAAAAAAACTAGTTGATGATCGCCATTTTGGGCTTGGGTCGAAGCATTGAAGTAGAACAAAGGGTTTTGTTGGGTTTGTGTAAGTTGTGGGTGTCGATTTGGCCGAGAAAATTTTTCGATTCGTTGGATTTCTCCAATTTCTGCAACATCTTGTTTCATAGAGTTTTTCGGCTGAAACAATACCACCGACAATCGATAGTAGACCAGATTGGAAGAAGAGGAGTAGGCGGTTGATTGGGACCATTGCTGGCCTTATTCATCACCAAAAATCGGTGAAATTTATGCCAAAAAACCAAGGGAACCGACCCCTCTTGGGCATGTCCCGTTTTCGTGTCGTGTCATATCCAAATTTTTTTTGAACCAACACGGATTCGTGTCGTGTCCCTGTGTCACATGTTAAGAAATAGTTCTATGTCAAAACAAGTCAGAAACAGGTTCTATGTCGGGTTCTATGTAATAAATGGGTTAGGTTTGGATCGGATCTTGAAATGGGTTTTGGGTCAAAAATAGGACCTGTTTCAATAATTCCAGGTTTTGTGTCGACACAATAACATAGGCTACCTACTGTGTCACTTAGTTTAGATCGGATATGAATCTAGGTATCAATTTAGATTTAGGATAGCTTAAACGGATCGAGATGAGGTTTTGGGTGATTTTAGGGTCATTTGAGATTCGATTTAGATACAGTTTGTTGCGTTAGATATAGTTTGTCTATATAATTATGTGTTATTTGATACGCTGTTAAAATAGAACATGTTTATGATATTGATTGATAAAGAGAATATTTTGATATGCGTGTGATGTATGAACATGGTATTTAAAATGTAAGAATATGAATATGGACTTGGATTTGGATACTTGTAGATCTGGATATGATTTGTAAATGTGATGAACTATAATTGGTTTTGGAAATGTAATGATGTGTAACTATATGAGTCGTACTTGTGTAGGATGTGTAGAGTCTCCAGAGACTTGTAGGTCCCTCAGACGATCCGGCTTGGGGCGAATAAATGGTGTGTTTTAGGACACTCTATCGTGAGCGTGGATCATCGTGGACTGGGTTACCGAGGTCACATTAGATAGGGTCAGACTATTTCCATGGTCTTTGGGGCAAACAAAGTATGGACTGTAATTATTGTAGCTAATCATGTATGTATGCGTGTGTGTGAATATGTGAGTATGAATTTGAGATCATGATTTAAAGTTGAAAATGTGATTTTTTATTAAATGATTGTGAAATTATGCATGCTTTTGATATGATTTATGTTTAAATATGTTTAACCTCTTTACTAAGCTATGTGCTGAGTTCATCCTATTATTTTACAGTTCGTCCTGAAGCTAGCACTTTCAAGGTGCACAAAGCAAAGTAGGAGTTTGATAGAACTACATTTTTATTTTAGATGGTATGATAAGTGTTACACAATTTAGAAAATCTTGTTATTCGGGGTTATTGTTAGGTAGGCCCCGCACCATTTTAGGCATATTATTTAAATCTTTGATATGAATATTTATTTCAGTTAGATATTTTATTGAGTTAAATTAAATCAGTATTGCATTTGACTACAACTCACAATCATGCTCGCATGAGAAGTGGCCACATGACATCGGCTCAGACCGGGTCATGGTTGCGACCCGAGCGGGTGTAACATCTATCTACATTGTCTCTAGATTGATAAATGATACTTACTTAAGTAATAGATCCCCACCTCCTAAAATAACCTAGGTTGGGTTTTCTTTCAAACCACATTTAATATATTGTAGTGAATATAACTTTACATGGTGTTCTATTGAGCATTTATATTATTGTACTTACTGCTTCTCTCCAAAATATCTTTGGTAGAGAGATATTTATCAACATTAACTTTGTCATGTTTAGGAAGATCTTGTGATATCTTTCAGCTACAATATTTTGCTAAGGTGTCTTGGGTATTATATTTTATTTCGAAATACCAAAGTCTTTATAGAATTTCGAAAATTCTATAGAGGTGTATTGACCACCTCTATCTAATCTCAAGACTTTGATTATATGCCCTAGTTGATTTTCAACTTCATACTTATATTCTTTAAATACTTTAAGTGCTTCAGATTTATGTGCTAAGATATATATATATATATCGAGTAATTATCGATAAAGGTCATGAAATATACCTTTCCTCAATATGATCTTACTTAAAAGGATCCACATAAATCAGTATGAATAACTTTCAACAGGATTATTGCCCTTGTTGTTTGTTTGGAAAACAAAATTCTCGTCATTTTTCCTTGTATACAGGCTTCACACTTGCTCAAAGTGTTTTCTTCAAACTTTGACAGTAAGTAAAAGTTGGATAATTTCCTCAACTTTTCAAGACTTATATGCCTTAGGCGTTTATGCTATATATTCCCATCAACAATCAATATAAGTAGAACTTTTAATTTCACTTATATTCAGTTTGAGCAATCCATGTTCTACATCAAATTCTTTAGAGAAAAATACTCTCACATACTTCCACACAATTATTTTGCTATGAGCAAACCTAACGTCAAAACCCTTCTTCACCAAGGCAGTGATCGAAACCAAAGTGTGCCTTATAGATGACACGATCAATACATCATTTAGTATAACCGGTGTGCCTTGTGCATAAATTCTAAAGGATCCAATTTTAAGAATATATGAGCAAATATTATTTTTATATATACCCGATGTACTGCTGATTTATATTCTTTTAGATTTATTGCCCCTTCATTGATTTTTGAGATATGTCATGTCGCTCTTGAGTAAATTTACCAACCAATCACTGAATAGTCCATGTATAAGTATTTTGATATCACGTAGATTATGTTCTACTTCTCTGATTATCTGTGTTGTTGGTTGTTTGCACCATTTTCTTGTTGCGACAATCCCTCTTATAGTATTTCATTTTTTCACACCTAAAACACTTGACTCAAGAAGCATTTTTCTGTATTTTCTTAAAAGATTGACCACCCTTTTTACTATTTTCATCAAACCTTTTATTTAGTTTATTTCTTCTTTAGTTGGCTCTAGAGTTGGACCCTATCTCGTCTTATACTACTAGCATTTTTTTCTTCTGTTTTTGTTCATATGTTTTTATTCGATTACTAGTTTGAGGGGCAATTGAGAAAGGTTTATTTCAGGTCCTAGTCTAAGAGAAACAATGACCATGTTCGAAGATTGGGGAGAATGTTCAGTATTGTGGATATTTGCATTGGTTCTAGGATGAATAATTTGGCTACAATTAAATCTCTTGTCATTACTAGTATATAGTTCATATGTTCCATTATATTATCTTCTTTCATTTTATAGTGTCATATTTAGCTATTGTTGAATCAAATAGCTCTTTTGCGGTCTCATTTCTTCAAAAATCTTAATTAGATAATCCTCCATGTATGTTAACATGAATGTTCTTCTTATCGTTTCATATCTTAGAAATATTTTATACATTTATTTTTATTGTTTTACTGTGTTAAGAGGTGGCGAATGTATTGTTTCCTTTAATACATATTCTACACCTTCAAGTGTAGGAGCCAACAGGATTCTCCTCTTTCACGTTTGAAAATTTAGACCATTTAATTATTTGTTTTTGCAAATTCAGATACACATATTCCTGAATTCATTTTTATGTATTTCACAAAATTAACAATTAGACAGTCTAGTAGGAAAATATTTACCAAGCAACAAGCAACAAATAGCAAATGTTTAACTAAAAAAATATATAATATCCAACTACTGAATTTTAAATAACTCGTGTTACTTAAAACCAATTTTATACAAGTTTTAAGTATCATTATTGAGTTTTTAATAACTTGATTCTATTATAGAATCAAACTAGAAACAAATTTGTAATTTTTCTAAAAAATTCTTGCCTCCAATAATTTTTCCAAATACTAAGGGTAAAGCAATAATTTTATCTATTTATCCGGTTTTGTAATTTTCCAAAAAGACCAGAAATAGAGAAGAGACAAAACAATAAACTTGATATCTAATTTTTTGTGAAATTCGTTACTGATTAGGGGTAAATATGTAATTTTATCCTTCAATCTGAATTTATAATTTTTTAAAAGACAAGGGCCTTGTTTTTTAACATAGTGACAGAATTGTGAACATTTTATTGGGTAAGGGCAGGAATGTAATTCAATATTTAGGTATTTCATAATTTCTATAAATAATCAAAGGACAATATAGTCTATTCACCTGTTTAAGGTAAAACTATATTTTTAATCAAAAATATCTAGATATTTTCATAATTTTACCTTGTGGCAACTCGTACTTTTAGAAACCAGACAGGGGCATAATGAACTTTTTAGTCCGTTGCCTCAGGTAGTTTTGTGAAAACTATCGGCGGTTTCGAAAAACCAAAAGCAGTTTTGGAAAATCGCTGGTTTTTGCCCACGATTTTTCAAAACCAATGGGCGATTTCCTGGGGGATATAAAAGGGAGGAGAGGGAGAGGGAGAGGGAGAGAGTTATACAGGAGGCTTCGCCTCTCCTCTGTGTGACCTGGGTTCTCCTTCTGGTTGGCTTGCGTTTTTCCCATTGGCCGGCATTGGTTCTCCCTTCGACTGGCCTAACCTCTATTTCTCTTTTGTCGGTTTAGTGTGTTCTTTTTTGTCTTGGCTGATCCCGATTTGATTTTTTGGTTAGGTCACAATATGTGGGTTTATGACAACTTTTTCTGGCGAAAAAGAGGGTGTTCCCTTCTTCAGATTCCTCTTCTTCTTCACTTTTTTTTGTTTCCCCTTAATGCACAAAACTAATGGCATACTTTTTTTGGAGGATAAATGAGATCCTGATACCAATGTTGGCTAGCCTTCGGGGTTCCTTTTGTTGTTCCTGTGATGATTCCAACAATAACTTTGGTGCAGTTTCCAATTGCATAGCAGATGAAGCGGAAGTAGATGAAGAGCAAAAAATTTCAGGTATGTATTAAAAGAGGTAGAGGACAACCACAAAAGTGTTGGTAAGAAACAATAAAGAATGATCTAGCTTATTGTGAGTTAACTGCTAACATAGCACGTGATAAAGCTCTCTGAAAACAAAGAATCCAGGTAGCCGACCCCGTCTAGTATGGGAAAAGGCTTAGTTGTTGTTTATATATTTTACAATTTTCACACAACCATTTTTTTTACAAAGAGGGTTTTCTTCATTTTTCACTCTGATTTTATTGTTTTTGTGAGTATGCACTTCTATGTATTTATAAAGCAGTGCCTGCTCCACCCTTTCGGATATCCATGGCTGAGTTTTTCGATTTTGAAACCCTTATCCGATTGATTATCGAGTTCATCAGTAACAAATCGGTTTTTACGGATTAACTCCCTATCCGTCTCCACATAAAATGGTTGGATGGCCAATATAACGGTTCGTGTGAAACTGCCCTGAATGGACATATCGACTTTACAGATTTCAAAGACGAAGTGTTGATAAAAGGTCACAACGATTGACAGCGATTGACACCGGGGGATACTGGAAGGACAAAGCACCTGACTGGTTTCTTACAATGTCATCATCGTATCTTGTGAATGCAATCTTATCGGCTTTTCCCTAACTTGGGAGTTGCCTAACTTCACTTCTGTTAAAGGTAAAAAATAATGATTTCAGCATTCAAGTCAGCTGAAATTTGAACAAACTAAAACAGTATCAAAGGACCAAGAGGGTGAAGTTGATTTTACCGCTCTGATGTTAGGACGAAGGACAGCGACCGCATTTATTTTGATAAGGAAAAAAGCGGCGACCAACTGGATTTGTTGGACAAAGCAATTGGGGCTATCATCCATTTTAAGATCTGATATTGTGATAAGATTAGGCTTTTCTTATACTAAATGCTTGCATGCCTTTGATTTGAAGGAGTAATCCACTTGGGCATGTTTTGACTTTGAAAGCCATGCACCTCAAAACCCAGATGTTCAAAATTACCCAGTTTAGAATCCACTGATCAATCTTTTTATAGCATGGCACCAATGACGTTTTATCCCAGCAGCTACAGTGTGTATGTGTGCATGTTAGGCTTCGGCCTGTCGTTGTAACCAGGAAAGAAAAAACGAAAAGCAGCTGACACAAAGCACCAAGAGCGTAAGTTAGCTCAACTGGCAGGGTTTTCCGACTCATGCTGTGGTGTGAGTTGGATTCATGCATGCCCTTTGTGACAGAAAGAAACAAGCAGCTAACATAGAGAAGAATTGTAATACCACGTATCAAATTTAGATCCACCAAACGTATTATAGTTCTCACTGAGAAGAATAACTTCTCTTTTGTTCCCAGCAGCAACCACTGCCTGTAGTGGCTGGAATCAATCCTGACAAGTCTCAGTGAAACCCATCTATCGGCATCCCTGGTTCCCTTTTGTTTTTTTGGTAATTTAGTGGCCCTCCGACTGTGATCTGACCACCATCGTAACCTATGTTAGTGACATTGGATGAGTTTGGTTATACAATTTGGTCCCTCACATTTATGGTTGCATTCTGGATCCAATAGGAGTTCCATTAGAGCGTAGTTTGATTCGCCGGATTTCTTATTGAATAAACTTTATTATTTTGCTATTTTATCTTTGTTTAGTAGATAAATCCATGTCAGATTGTGAATAAAAGCTTGGATATGTGATCTAGTTGTTGGATTTTGAGGCATTATGGTAGATGGATTCTCCTCTTTTCTCATGTTATCATTCTAGGGTTAGTTTTACGTTGTGATGTCTTCTAATTGATACCTGTTCTTATGATAAAAATATTATTTGATTATGACTTTAACTGACTTGGAATATATTTATGTGCATGCATGCCAGGAGTCATGTAAGTTGAGTTTGTGCATGAATATTATTTTTGAAGATATCTTAAATATTGCTGAAAGGATATTTATGTCATCTATTGAGTATGAATCATGTGCTTGGTTAATAAGAATAAGAAAAACTAATTGAAATTAAAGGGTGTGTGTCTAGGGCACCTTAACATGATAGTTGTTGGATTGGCTAAGGTGGACAGTGGGTCTTGGTCGATGAAGAGGGCTTAACGAATCGCACACCCCTAGACATACGGGGAGCCTAATTATCTAAACTTAAAGTTGTGTGCATGTGTGTGGATGATTGTGAATATCAATAACTATATTAATATTCATGATGATTTGAATAGTTCCAAAATGGTGTATATTTATGAATATTAATAAGTATTTTGCATTCTTGTTTAAATTCTGCATACTTCCACTATGATATTATGGGGAGGTAGTCACCCACTAGACAAATTTCTTATGCTCGACCCAATTCATTTACATTTTACAGTTATTCCTAAAGCAAGTTTCTCGAGGCCGCTAGAGGTGAGTTGCAGTTGAATCGTACAGCGGAGTAGAAAAAGATAGTAGCGTTCATCTTCAACATTAGGAGATAACACTTATTTTATTTATTTATTTTGATTGGGACTTGTCATTGGATCCTAACAGGGGACTAAAGTTGATATAGTTTTAGATTTTGGGACACTTTATTTAATTAATTCTATTTAGTTTTAAACTAATTACACACACTAGCAATTATTATATTTATTTATGATCATGCACGATGAGATTTGGCCATGTGACACAAGGCAATTGGTGGATTATGGGCTCTACCTAAGGAAATATTTTCTTTCTTCTCTCTCTATATATATATATAGAGAGAGAGAATGAAGATTTGGAGAACCATAAAAATAGAGCATCATAAAGAAACCATCATCTCCATGGTTTGATTGATATAATTAATGGTAGAGATTTAAATTAAAAAGTAAATACTTTTTGTATGTTGCATTTAATGTACTTTGTGTTTATCATCTTAACTATTCATCTCAAAGATGAAATAGTTATGATGATGACTTGTGGTTCTCTAGTTTTACAGATTTCTTAAATATAGACTATATGTGTGTATGTATATAATATAGAAAACTAGATCTTGCCTATCATTGATGCTACTCACTCATGCTCAACCGTTGTTTTTCAGTAGTATGAGTGTTATTTTAAAGGTTGTAGGAGATATTTGGAAAATAACAAAGAATAACCTTATTACACTCATACTATCGAAAAACAACTATCGAATATGAGTGAACAATATCAATTACACACAAATATAGAAGATCGGTTATAAGGATGCATGTGATAAGCATTTGGTATCAATATAAAGTATCAAGCCTACTACAATAAATGTTCTAAAGTGGTGGACACTATTATATTTATTGTAGTGGGTCTCGTACTTTTACATTGTGAGTACCAACTGACTACAACATATATATATATATATATATATATATATATATATATATATATATATATATATATATATATATATATACACTATTATATTTATTGTAGTGGGTCTCGTACTTTTACATTGTGAGTACCAACTGACTACAACATATATATATATATATATATATATATATATATATATATATATATATATATATATATATATATATATATATATAATGGATCTGATCCATTTCTAACATTGTTCACTATATCTATTTTTTACTTTTAAGGGTACGAATATAATTTACAAAGTTGTAAAGGTCTTTGGAAAAATATCAATGACAACTAAATTATGCTCTTGT